>CM063504.1:101583873-101838873 GCA_032207245.1 Pardosa pseudoannulata
TTGACAAAATAAAGAGGGTCACTAACGAATCACAAATTTAAGAAATGAAGCATAACGCGAATGTATAGCTACTTATGTGTTAAATATCTTAAAAACTACATATTAATATTGTTTAAAACCTATATGTCGCTTTTAATATCTTAAACATTACATAATAGTAGAGACTAGCAAACGTGTCTTAAAAAAAAATAATAATAGTTCAGGCTGTGAAATTATTAGGAACCGAGGTTCGCAACAAAATATATAATTTAGTCCAAAATTTAAAATTTCTCTCAAATAAGCAAGAATTAAGGATTTCGAAAGTTATTCAAACCGTTGTGAGGCGTTAAAATTTGTTTTGCTATTTTTAGAAGGTAAAAAAGGGGGAAAAATAAGAAAAAAAGAAAAAAAATTAACTAAAAATTATTTAAACTTAGCATATTATAGGCATATGTAAAAAGCAAGAAGACTGCTAACAATATGCATAATTTCACAGTAAATGTCTAAGATTAAGTCTTATTTGATGAACATGTTGCCCCATATTAACAATTACATAGAAAATAGGAACCAAACATATTAATCTACATGGAGAATTTCAAGTTCGACTCAAAATACAATATATACATAAATTTTCTTATATACACACAAACATAAAAGTAGACCGGAGTGCTCCAAAACCAAACCAAACCAAATCACACAAAATCACCCAATAGAAAAAACTTGTTAGATTTTCAGTAGATGTCTGATAGGTTTTCTAAACCCCAATAACATAGATTTCCGCAATTTTCTCTGAATATTTTTCTCAGGAAGAAATACTTATAATTTTGTATTAATATGTTTGTGGTCGGAGGAGATAGGCTGTGAAAACTACATCGTTATTTGATTAAAATGATGAAATATAAAGATGTAATATTAAAATGTGATTTAATTTTTTAATGTCTTATGTTTGTGCTTCCGGAATGATAAAAAATTCTATAGTTCAAAATACTTTTAAAATTTAATATTTTAAATAATCCGAAATATATTTTAAACTTTTAATAAAGTATATTTGGTAATATAAATATCGCCAAAAGCAATTTTGTTGGTATTTGGCGAAGAAAAGTTGGAGACCCGGCGCGTAACTGCTCGTGTAACTGCATTTTGCGTGCATCCTTGCGGGTTAATCTTGTGCTATACATGCAAGAAAAAGAATTTAATGTGAAAATCATCGTGTAATTTAACCTGAAAGAAAACTGCCAGCAAAATTTTTTTTCTATAAGTGATATGGATTGTCACTTCACCGGTTATGGTACTATATTTCTATTGTGACTTTCATTTCGAATGACGTCTATAGTTTATCCAAAAAGCTTATTTCTTTTCGATAAGAGTTATACCTGTCGTATACCTTATTTGTCATCGTTTATAATCGCTATAGACATCAACTATTGATACTTTCATATTTAGACTATTTTGAAGGGGAAAAAACTATGGACAACGATTATAATATGGTCTGTAATCCAAAATTTAACTTTAAAAGTGTTTTATTTTTTAATTAAGCTGGAGAGAAAGGGCGAAGTGACTCCTCAACAATGAAGTTGGTTTGCTTGCGGAACTATATGTCGTGTGAAACTAGTACATTCGCTCAGTTTGTAATCATTATATTTTAAAAATTATATATTAATTGTTCTGATTATTTTAAAAGTAACATTAATATTTAACTTTGACTTATTTAATTATAGTATTTTTAATTTAAAATTATTTAATCATATCGGTCATTATTTTACGTAATTGACTATTGTCACGTAATTTTGTTATTGTATTATTGGTTAATCAAAATGTCGCCTTTTAATATTTTCCAAAAAAAAATTAATATTTACCTTTCCAAAATGTTAGTCTTTTTTTTTTCTCTCAAAATAAAATGAATACAGTAAAGTAGGAGGGATGAAAAGTTTTTTTCACATTTCAAAACTGATTTATAATATAAAATATATAAAATAAAATAATTTTATTTTTTAAAAAAGATACATGATGTGCTTCAAGCTCAGATTTATTTAACTAAATCAATTAATGAAAACGAGAAAAGTCTGAAAGCAAATATTCATTCTGTTCAACTTTTTCATAAAATTATTCAACAAATTCAAGGTTGTTATAGATATTCTCGTTGTTTAAAGGCGATACTATGAATTTGCAGTATTTTAATCTTAAGCAGGAATATTAATATTGAGCCTATTGCCGAAAAAATGTAGACCAGCATATCTCCAACTACTATGAATTATCCATAGTGTTATGGAAAATAAATAATTGCAGAATCCGTGCTTTTAAAAAAAAAAAAAAAAAAAAAAAAAAAAATACGGCTTTCACTGTTTTTGCAGCATATTTTCCTGAGATGCGCGTAACAGAATAATGCAAATGCACGATCTTTTATAAAGATATTATTTTTTGATTGGATATTTATATATTATAATATGGCTCATTTAATTTTTGTAACTACCTGTTAGAAATGTGTAAATGTTTGCTTACTTTTTTTTTGTTCCAAAATATTTAGAGCGTTTTGTTTAGCATTGTATATTCCATTCAGTTCACTGTTACTTTATGATTAATTCTTTTCTGTTTCCCCATATACTTCATACCTCTTCATTCACATTTTTAAGGCATAGTTTCTAGAAATTTAGCTAGCATTTAAAAAGTTGAATAGATTATGGCGATATTGACAGTTAAAATAATGTTTTTGTTAATGTATGTTTGTTCCATTTATGCAATAAAAATATTTTCTTTTATAATTATAAATTAACATAAAAATAAATTTATGATATTATGATATACGAATTTATGCCATCGCGACAATATTTGGGCCATGCATGGTGTGACTCAAGCGAGTCGGATTATGAGAGACCAATGTTCAATGTTATGTACCAGGAAAAAAAAAAAAAAAGTCTTTATGAAGGGTGGTTGTTTCAGAGAGAATTTCGCTTTTCATTGTTTTTCTTGTGTTGTTATCTTGTAATAACGTATTGTTTTTGTTTCTGTTTATGTAGACGTTGGTCGTCTGTTGACAAAGAGCGGCACCGTGGCGTCCATTTCGAGTTTCGGGGTTCGCCCCTCGTGGCCGCTGTCCCCTCCGGACAGCAAGGCGTTCGCCCTCAAGATGCTGCCGAACGGGCTTCGCGGGGGCGCCGGCCAGGAGAGTCCGCCTGCCCTCAGCCCCAACCTGCCCGGAGTGGTGAAGGTGGAACCCCGGCTCACCTCTTCACCCTGCGACGCCTTCTCCCCTCCCCCAGGCAAGAAGTCCCGGCAGGACTGGCTACCTTCGCCCCCCTCTCTCGACTCCCTATCTCCGCCGCCCACCCTCACCAACAACAACGGACTCTCGCCCACCTCCAGTTACGACGCCTACTGTTCCACCAAAGGTAAGACCACACTCTTTTCTCACATGAAATTCCGAAAATGGAACCTTATAAATCTCCTCCAAATCTTATCTCCTTACAAATTAACTACCAAATACACCTCAGTTAATCGTCGCTCTATATATGTATTTAGCTAACTACATATATATACAGACACACACACATGTACAAGCATGTTATGCACATATACATTTATACACTCATGTATGTTCGAGTAGATAATTGAAACTTGCATATATATAAAAGCAGGGCTGGGGCTAGTATCTGTGATTGGGAGCATACACACAGGCGGACAAATTTCTAAAGAGTACCGTTGAATAAATAACAATAAAATATGGGCAACTAAAAATTACTGAGTATTTTACTGAAAATATTTAATGATTAAACTGTGGGAATAATTGTTGTCAATCTGGTTTAGTTTTGAATGAATACTTCTTCACATATACTTCTATGTAAAAAGAGATTATTTTGCTATATATTAAGTTATTTAAGAAATTTGTATTTAAAACAATTTCAAAAAACCACAAAAAAAAGGGGGAAAAAAAGGCTGAGTAGAAATGTAAAATATAAGTCATGATGTACAATTTTGATACCAAATTGTGTATAGGCTCTCTATCTGTTTAGAGTAATAATGATATCGGCTATTTATAAATGTTCGCATAATTTTTTTTTCAATTGCTAATAATACTCTAAAAACACTCTGCAAGTATTTTAAAACCTCCTATATCATTCTTAAACTGACAAATAAAAGAGAAAAAAATGCAGTTTATGGGGGCATTTTTTACTTTTTTGATCCCTAGTTATATTAACATAATAGTAAGTTTGTAAACGTTAGACTAAGTCATGAATTCACTGGTATCCGTATTGGTAGAAGGGGACCAAATATAAATACTATTTTGCACGCAGATGACTAATAGCCTAGAATTAACCCTGTATTCAAGTATGCGTATAACTAACATATATGTCTTTTGTGTATATGCATATATACACAAAATGCATACATGTTGTATTATTTTATTATTTTCACTTATCTTGTTAGGATCCATCCTATAACTTTTCGGGATAGTTGATTATTTTATTATGAAAATACCAGATACGAACCTCTTAGTAGTTTTAAAAGGTGATCGCTGCTGTCTAGACGAATAAGTCTTTTTCCTTTACAATTTGATGGACGTTGATTATTTAAATAATGTAATTTTTTTTGCATTCCTTAACAGGTTAATTTTTTACCATGAAATACATTAGAGGTGTCAAGGGTCCGTATTAGAATCTTGTTTCTCCTCTTGTAAAAAATGCACAATTATCAAACGGGGTTTTCGGATAATTGTGAATTTTTTACATATCAGAAGACCCCCCCCCCCCTTTTTGAAATCAAGCTGTTCATTTGCGTTCAGCCTTGCACCCTTTAAGAGGACACTACGGGACTGTCTGGGCCCCGCCCACAACCCGTATGTAATATATAGGTATCCGATATAGGATTTGTTGGTCAAATCTTCTAGTAAAGCTTTTCTGATCTCTAGGACTATATGGATAATCCGAATAAACAGACTTCGAGAGAAAAAAAAAATATTTTAAAATAAAGTAGTAGGAAAATTCATGAGTTAAGGTTGAAGATTTTTACAAAATGAAAGTTAAATTATTAAAATATAAACAAGCAAATTTACCATTGCCATCCACTTTTAATATGATAAAATTTGCATAAACTTGAGTTTGTAGCGCCATCTACAAATGAGAAATGTAACTAATTCGCTCTCTAGTGTCGGGAAAAATCCCGCTCTTTGAATATCAAAAGATGCAAATCGTTAATTTTTTTTTGAAGTTTTAAATCTGTCTATATTATGTAATATTCTGCACTACATGTAAAGTAATATTTTCCACACAACCGCTCCGTTTTATCTCAAAATTAGCAGATTCTTTATGTGTGTGTTTTTGTTTTAATACCTCTAATTCAAAAATATAGCGTATAAATATAAAAATATAGCATATACACCAAATTATTTTCCTCTTAAAATACATCGTGTATCACATGTGATGTACAAGAGAATAAAGCATTGCATATGCACATCGTATGTAATGTTCAGGATAGGCAAAGGGTTACCACTTCCCTCCCCTTTTCTACACATTTGTGTGCACATTTGTATGCGCATTTTTTAAATTATATTTTTTTTATATATCGCGGGGGACAATTGCCGCATTCGCCAATTTGTTGACCATTTTATTATAGTATCATCATACAAACAGACAATATTACTCCTTAATACAACACAAACAAAATGAGTCCTCCTAATGTAGAAGTAGGGAAGAATATGTGTGTGTGTGTATATATATATATATATATATATATACATATACATATTCTTCACATATGTATATATGAATGTATTTATGTATAAGTAACAATATATTTATGTATGTGATATATATATATATATATATATATATATATATATATATATATATATATATATATATATATGCAAGTACATTCTGATTAACATAAATGCACCTAAAATTTGAGAGTTATTTCAATGTTATCGTCTTTCATTTTTCTGTTTTATATAAACTTTTCGCTATTCACCCTCAAACATATAAACATAAAAGCCTTCTCTAAGATTATCGAAATACTTCTCACTGTATGCTTTTGTGTAGCTGTTATTAGGAAAATTATTGAACCTTTAAAGTGAAATGCGCATCTTTTGTAAGTTACATTTACAAACATCTTCATTTTAGCCCCTTACGTGTTAGAAGTACAAGCCGTATTAATTAATCTCCCATTGCTGTTATGAATCCAGCATAAAAGTTTCAATTTTCATCCGCTCCAGAGCTCCTTATTGAAGTTTAGCAGACTAAAATAATTAAACATCTATTAAATTTCGAAATAAGTTTCATGAATGCTCCCCTTTTATTCTAACCTTATATGTAATTATTTTTTCTTTTGTGTGTGATTGAAAATAAGATAAACTTTTTTTTGTAGGGATGCGATATTTTTTTTAAGAACGCCAGTGCATTCTTTTTAAATACCTCGACTAAAACTTTTTTTTTAAACCTTCATTTTAACCTTTCATGTAACTTTCGCCTTGAAACCGTCTGAGTGAGAAAATGCTCTTAATGAATGTTATTCGATTGAGAAAAAGTGTAATTATCGAAGCGGCATAAGGGGAGGGGACTAATCTTTTGGCCTCGTTAGCGGCAAATTGCCTTAGATAAAGCGAGGTTTCAACCAGCAACAGTACAGTTGCAAAATCAAGGGCGAATGAGAAAGATGAAAGAAAAAAAATATAGCCTTTTCTATTCCAAGGTCTGGCGGTAGATGGCGCTAGCATTCAGAGTAATGCTCATAAGATATTTGATGAGATTTACGGTAGCAAAAAGTAAAGCGGTTGCTTCAATTCAATTACCATCGTCTCTTTAGCTAGTTATAATGCTAAAGGAAAGGCTGAAAAAAAATTGTGGAGGTCGAAAGAAAGGAGTTAAAAATTTACCACATTGTTTGTCAGGATTGCAGACCTTGACCTTTACTCCTCCTTAAGACTGGCAAAGTCGCTAAACTCCGCCTTCGATGGCCTCATCTTACTTTTCGGAAAGTAAACAGAAGTGAAAATATTCTGAGACGTGTTGATAGTTGATTAACTTTTTAATCTATTATTTTTAGTCAGTGTATTATCATTTCCCTGTAATCGGGGTAAATAGTTAGATGTTGGTTTCTGAAATGCTTATTTTTATTTTCAAACTTTTTTTAAAAATAATTTTTTAAGCTTAGTTTTCTACTTTGGTGGAACTTCTTTTTTGACACCATAAATTAAAGTAAACGTTCATTCACTACATATTATTCTAAGGATTTAATCAAAGATTTATTTCATTTCTTAATTTTACACATATAGCCATAATTAATTTTTGTCATACATACATGTGTCTGTATTTATACCTGTACATAAATGATCTAGTACATCTGCCTTTACAAAATTTTTACATGCTAAAACAAATCTTCGGTTTCAGATATTTGCTTATCTATTTTCTTTTCTCCTAGTTCAATACGTCATTTCATCGTGTAATAATTCTCACATATTTCTCATATTGCCTTTTGCTTACATTATTCATTGGTTACAATTAAAAATTATAATATTATAATTATAATTACATAATGCTTTAACAAATACTATAAAAAATCTATAAAAATTTTGAAAAAAAAAATAAAAACGTTGATTTAAAATTTTTTTTCCAGACAGCTATAAATTAAAGTGTAAACATGCCAAATTCTTTCAAGGTGTGTATTATATTATAAAATAAACTTATTTTTACGTCGAAATTTATGTTAGGTTATTTAATTTTCTTTTTTATGCAAATATGAAATGATTTTTTTTAATTTTACGTTCTCTAGAGATTGTCGTTTGTAAATATTGAAAGAGGAAATTAGGAGAAAAAACTATTTGTTTAATAGGTACCTAACTGCCTTTTGTGGTGGCTCTGTTCTGAATGTTTAGGTTTCGTTTATTTTACCATTAAAGTTAATATATTGAGTTATAAGTTTTACATTTACCACATTTGTGCGTCCAAAAATTTTTCGTTAATTTATTAACACTTTTTTTTCACTAAGAATTATAGAAGAAAAATATTCTACAATAACTTGTAAAACTTTTAGTAATAAGAATAATGAGTTTGGGCAAATTCTTTCTATCATGCAAATATTATTACATTTCACATTAAAGTTCTACTCTTCATCACAAGAGGGCGCTTCATGTCTGCATCGGAGTTGAGATGCACACGTACGGCTTCTGAGAAAACCCAATTTCCGCCGCAGAATCATAAACTGTAGCTCGCGACGTGATGCGATCTAATGACATTCGGTGGTATTGGCTTATTGAGTGGTTTTTTCCATAAACGCAATCGATTCTGCTTTTTGCGAATGAAAACAACGGCTGTTTGGAATTCAGATTGTTGCTTCCATTACTGCTATTATTATATTCTGCTATTTTCGGTACCCATATTCTAACTTAAGCACTTTTTTTTTCTTCAATGTTTTGACATATTCGGTCTTATTGGTTAACTGGTATGTTGCCACTTGTGTGAAGTTTTATTTTAGCTTTTAAAGGATAAACTTGATGTCTTTATATGTCTCTGTGGCTTCAGGACATTGCATTTGTTTGACATCTTTAAAAATAAACAAATAAATAAATCGTACTTTTACAGTGGCATCTTGTATTTTGGTAATTAGTAAATGCCAGTCAATAGTGTTACTCGGTTGAATGATCTGCATAGGGTTTTTGCTTTGTAACCAGCGTATAACACTAATTTTATCCCTTTAAGTCTTCTACTGTTGGTCTGTACAACCCAAAAGACTTTGTAGATCGCATTGTAAGTGCATTTTATTCCGCAATGACATACACATATATAATTTTGTTTTAGATCAAAATTTAGAAATTTACTTAATGTTATAGTTTTATGATTATTTATAAATTAACAATAACACAGTTAGGCATTTATAACTGTACTTAAGTGATTATAAGAATAATAATCAACAAAGCAATCGAATGATATTATATTTATTATAATAAGTGCGGTACTTGCTTCAGTAATAAATTTCGTGAATACTGCCGTGGGCTGCAAGTATTCATGAAATGTATCGCTGAATAGGTCTGGCTGAGTCACTACTTCTCTAGAGAAACAAGAATCCTTCCTTTATCGTGATGTGAATCCACCACCTGTGGTGCATATTAGGAAACAAAAGTGCACGATATTGTCGAATCACTGTATTTTCGATTTTAAATAGATCATAGGTCATCCTGAAAATAAAAAAAAAAATAGTATCGCATTTTAAAAAGTAATTAAAAAAAATTTCTTATGAATACCGGGTACGCAAGCGTACCCGGTAAGCGTATGTATTGGCATATTATTTCTCATGTGTTAAATTCTTCTTGTGAGAGAGAGAGAGAGAGGATGAAAAAACTAGTAACGTTTTACGTTTTAGAAAATTATTGAACATTGACGTTCATATAGTTATTTGTAAATAAACATTTAGAAGGGGGACAAGTTTGTGATAGCATTTCTTATATGCGTAGTTTAGAAGACTATACTCAGTATATGCAACAAACCTTTGGACAATGTAGGTCGGGAAGCCAAGTGCATAATTTTGTTTAGGGAATAAGGTAGTCTTCAGTTCGAAATGTTGAAAGAAAGTGTTGTCATGAAACATGAATCATTCACCGTATTTCTTCGGAAAGTATATCGAAATCGGTATTAGAATTGCTCTAGTATTTATTTATGCATATATGTATCGGTTGATATACACGCACGCACACCGCAAATACATTCTCAGCGTACTTGGAGGCTGTGAACGAGTGTTGTAATTCTCGTCATTTCATGAACAATGTCCTCCGGTGACGGCCTTGAACAGTCACCACGTTTTTGTGACCCATTTCTCCCGTCGAGGTACTGATGTAACGCGAATTACTCAACGCGGGTGCCCGCGCAATTATGCCAATACCTAGAAAATAAAAGAAAAATATTTATTTAAAAAAAGGACGTGCTGGGAGTTAAATAGTAGTAGACCCCGATGCCATAAACCGGCGTGATACTTTTTTTTTTTTCGACGAAAGGCATCTCTTTTGATGAACAACGGCTTTGGCGTGTTGGCGGCATCGTAGAGAGAGAGAGTTGCGTAACGTCCGGCAAGTTTTGAATTGTGTGAGTTCGCGCAACACAAAACAGAACCATTGTGTGTTGTGCGGTTCGTGGGTTACTCGGATACCTTCCCTCCCTGGGACTTGGGCGCGCACGCACGGAGTTCAAGGACACGGGTCGAGTCCCCGTCTCCCAACAGGTTCTGCTGCGTCTTTTCTTCTCTACGCACGGCGTTTTATTATAACTCTTCTGGCGGAGACGCGAGATGCTGCATCCCGATACACGTAAAAGGAAAAAAAATAATAAAGAGGGGAGGGGAAGTCGACCGAAAGAATATGAGGCTGCATCCTGCGAGCAGAGGGATCTATTTTTTTCCTTATTACGAGGGGTTGCATCATTACTAAGCATCCAGTTAGCACTGACTGAAGACACCACTTTTTGACTAGCTAGAAACACACACTATATTAACACTGACAGAAAGATAGCTGTATAAAGGGAAAGATTAAACGCAATTTGATAATATGTTACAGTTTAATGACTACTTAAAATGCAATCAAATGCTGTATACAGTTGAAGCCAACATCTGTTTTTACTTCAGCTGGAATTTAAACACTAGAATTGTGTATAAAATTTGATGCCCAGGTAAAATGAGGCAGATGCCGAGTTCACCTTCTAAAATTATATGTACACATATATCCACATACATGCAAGCACTAAACTTTTTCATCCTGTTTTTTAATTCTACGGTATTTTTACTTACATATGTATGCGAATTGAAACTGGAAATATGCGATTCGATCATTTGTATGCACTTTAAATTATGTAGAAGGTTCGTGACGCAAAAAAAAAAGACCTAAGATTTATTATTTTCATCAACAAAACTCGACATTTCTTTCCTGAAAAAGAGATATTTACATTAAATTATTCTCTATTTTTCATTTATGTGTGAGTTACATCTTCATGTCATGCATCACTTAGATGCATTTGTGTATGTATATACACTTGTGTATTTATCGTATGTTATCCACTTAATCACACGCCACTGAAAATATGTCACGAAAAAATAACGTATTTACTGCCTTTAATAATTTCAAAATAAGCGTTTTTAGTCTCTTTGATGATGTTTTGAAAAGGACTCCGTTAAGTAGACCTTTAAGCCTTCGCGCCGACGTGTAAGCTCGTCAGATCGCTTGATTTCATTGCAAAATATATTTTCCATCAGCTCCCGCCTCCCCTCTTATCGCCTCTGATAATCTAAGAATTTCTCCCCCTCTTTTTCATTTCTTTTCTCGTTCTGATTTGTCGCTTTCGAAAACAACCGAATTAATTAGGAATCTTCCGCCGACTACGTTCATGTAGCCTTCGATTGGGTTTAGTTTTTTTTTCTCTTGAGGTCAACGTTTCTCATTTGGAATGTTTTATATTTAAGCTCCTTTCGTTCTCTTTTACGATGATTTTCTTGTAACCCCCCCCCCTCCATTACATTTCTTTCTCTTTTTCTCCCTTTTTTTCCCTATCGTTTTTAATCTAGCAGGAAAGAGGGACAGGGTTGGGGAGGGGGGCTTAATAACGTGGTCGGTCTAGAAGGGAACCCAATTAAGAAAGGTTGCTATGGAAACGGACGCCCTAAACATTCGATATGGTTGCGAGTTCGAAGGGACACTACCATTTTCAGCTCAGAAACATGTACGTTTGTTTAAAGATAGAATAGTAGGGGGAGGGGAGAAAGGTCAAGAGAAAAAATAACGATTGGTCACTCTGTAAGGGATTTCACCTTTTTTGTCTACGTATAAGAATTTCCTTTCAGTTGCCAAACAAACCAAAGTAAAATTTAGGGTTCTCAAGCCTTATAAATAGGACACCATGGAGTGTCATTTTCTGACAAACACATATTCATTAAAAGCAATTTATCTTCTTAAAAAAAAGTCTTTTAGGATACAAAATAATATTTCGAACTCACACTAGTAAAGTTTTTAATATTAATGTAATTAATATATTCGTAGTTATAAATGGCAGTATTAAATGATGTCAGACAATATATTGCAAACGCGCAGAATTATATAATTTGTATCCAAATTATTACTATTATATTTGTAAACATTCTTGTCGATAAATATTCAAATATTGTTAATTTTTTCATACATAATAACTCCTAACCCTTTTCTATTAATTTAAAAAATATATTGTTGCCCACTTTGATGTTATTTTTTACTTAAAAATTCTTATTCTAATTTATACTTTGTTCGTGATTTGTGCGTTCATAATTTAGTTGAGCTATATATCATGTTTAATATCTCAATTTATTGAATTTATTTGAAATAAATAAAAGAGTAATAAATGATAAGAAACCGCATTGTATTATTTATTAAAATTCTTTTCCCATACTATGAATTTTGTTGTTTTTCGAACATTTGCAAAAAAGGGTCCCCGCCAACCAAAACCCCGTTCTGCCTAATGCACTCACAATGTTCGTTAGCTTGATTGTAATACAAGTTATATAAAGAAGTATTAGGCGTTTTAATCGAAACATACTAATATAATGGACCAAAATTCGACAACTCACAAAGCACTAAATTTGCACCAATGGTATTATAAATGTTCTATGAACCTACCTCCAACAGTACGTATAGCATCAAGACAGTAGCTAAATTAGTTCCACGCTTTCTGCGAGGTTATGGTATTGACAGATGCCACTATTTCTAATGACCTGCATTGCAAAGTATCATTGCAGAATATTCCTATATTTTTGTGCTAATTGCACAGCAATTCTAAAACGTACACTAGAAGCACGGTTATCTGCAATCATTGACTTAATCTTGCTAAACTGTAGAACGCATTTCGATGAGCAGAATATTTTTCTCAACTAACTGCGTTCATGACTAATTAATCAGTCTTTTACACTAAAGAACATTTTAGTGGTAATTCCCATAACTCTAGGCAAATTTATAAGATCTTGGTTGTTCCATAAATCTAACTATTTTATAACGCGTCATTCTTTTTGAAACAACCTATATGATGGAAATTTTAGAAAATGGCCTTAAAATTAGGATACGTAAATTATGGGAAAGTAAAGATTTTGTTCCTCGGTAGTCACCTGGCTTGACAGCGCAGTGTGGACCTGGGACTTCCCAATAAATTTCCAGTATTTTTTTCTCTCAGCATTTAATCTGTCTGTTATTGACTTCTAATGTTTTTAAAGTCCACATGGCCTGCTTTGCCTCTGGTTTCCAATTGAAGATCTTAAAAGTAAATGAGGATGGGTCCATTCGGGAAATGAAGTCAACAGATCTTGTGCATTTAATTTTTATATATCAAAGGATGTCTGGTTCTTTAATGTAAGTTCTACATTTCTAAATTGTATTCTTTAAAAAATTAGCCAGGCGGCTGGCTTGCGATTTAGATGATACCCAGTATTCAAAGCCATAAGTATAAATCTAAGAGTAACTTGACACAGAATTATTTAACACCCTCCATTTATACTCTATTAATTTCCTACTTTAAATTGTTAAAATTTGAGTGAGGGCATGTAAAATGAAATCGGTGTGCTTGTTTGTGGGCACGTATATATATATATATATATATATATATATATATATATATATATATATAATGTGTGTGTAATATGGGCGAGACTCATTCCAAAGCATAACACATTTTATTTCTGGTAAGGTATATGAAACAATACAACAGGCAAACACTTTTACAACCTCGTGTGGATAGACAAAGTGATCCCGCACATACACTTTTCAAGTAGGGATTCCTCAGGTAAAAAGACTACGAATAATCCCTAAGCACAATTGATCACGTGATAAAAAATACCCATGTTTAATAAGAACGCGCTAACTATTGGCTAAAGTAGTACAGGCAGAGGCTGAATTAAGGCTGTAGCGTGTCTGGAGGGAAAAATCAGAATTACCGCGTAAACCCCGAACTTACTTTATGAACAAAAGTTATTAAAGTAATATTAAAATACGTAAATAAGGTATTTTAATATTACATGTATATATATATATATATATATATAATGTATTATTTGTCCATCGTCTGCTAATAATGTTGTGGAATGTCATGTTTACTTTCGGAACCTGTCCGTCCTTTGCATACATATCGCCTGACATTCATCCCGTCCCTTCGCAGCCGTGCCCCCATCCGCCGACAAGGTTGAGAGAATTTAATTAAACATTAACACCTTTTCCTCTTTTCCCGATTGGGAGGGATGATGCGTTGCCACCGTCGCATCGGAAGTTCGCCCGGTTGCCATGGAGACGCGGTCGCAAACATTTCTCGCCGGATTAATTGGGGGTGTCGCAATCGTCCGTTTTGAAGTGTGTGTGTGGTTCTTGTTTACGGCCCGGCGGCACTGTAAGACCTTCACCCCTTCTTTGGGGCGGACACTACGAAAAGGGGGAAAGGAGACTTCCCGCCCCCTCCCCTTTCTGAGTTTCTCGACATTTTAGAAGCTTGTCTATTGCGAAATGGTAACTTTCGATGAAAAGGACTTGGAAGGGGGGGATAAGAGAGTCTCTATAGCGCCGGCGTTTAATGTCGGAGTGATGAGAAAGGGGTTTATTTTCGAACGGTTAATGAGAGGAGGAATGGGGGGGGGGACTATAGCTTTACTCTTTATATTTAAGAGATAAAAAAGGTTCTTTAGCTAATGAGTCAATCGCACATGTTTTTACCCTCCTCGCTTAATTTGTTTTGATAAATGAAAGAGTGTGAATAAAAAGTAATTGGATCAGTATCTTAATATATTTGCCGATCGTGGGCTGACAAACGTGCCTCTTTTCATAAGAAAATACTCGGAAAAGCTATATTGAGTTGACGAGGGGTTTATACAAAAGCTTCAAAGCAAGAGATAGACAAATATATTAAACAGTAAAAAATAAATTTCATATGAATTTTATATTTTTGTTTAAATAACTTTTATGAACAAATACATATATAAACCTGAAAAGAAATGTATTTATAAGTTCTATATTAATCCGTTAGAACTTTATACTCTTTAATATTTTAATGATCTATTTTATTCCATCTGTTAAAATGATTCGGGTGCAAGCAAGCAAAATTGGTACTCCTAAAGCTTGGTGGTTATATCCCATTAAGCTCTGTAGTTATAATAGAACTGAGTTGAATGTTGTTTCAGTTCATGCAGATTTATAAAACCCGTCATACTTTCGTGAGTGGTTTCTGTGGCCCGGATGCCTTTCTTTTATTATAAAAGTATAAAATTTTGACACCATCCGCGGTCTTCTTTAAGTGGTTCCCCCATGCGTCGTACTATTCTTAGATGTCTTCAAGTGTGTTATTTTCTAACTTCGATCTTGGAGTCTTTTAAAATGTCACGGTCAAAAGCGAGTTTTGTTCGTGATACGTCTGGTGTTAACAATCGAGTTGGAACAGGAAGATAAGTGATTTCGATAACGTCTCTTGTCATATTTCCAAAAATTACACGTCTCTCTTTTGGTTTGGAGGCTACAATCCTCTTTTTTTTTTACTTCTTAAATGCTGGGAGCGGGATTTGAACATGTGGACTGAATCGGTGGTACCTAAAGGTAGAGCCAATCGTATCCATCTTAGTATTTAAAAAAAACAAGCATTTCAATTTATCGCAGTTAAAAAGAATTTTTAATTAAAAACATATCAGAGGATGGTTTACGAATCCACCATCGAGTCTACTGTGCTACTACTACGAAGTGACCTATTAGGTCAGTATTTATACGTCTGAGACATGTATTGATGCGATGTCTCATAACCTCGGAAAAGAGTGTGTTCAGGCAAAAATCGTTTGAAAGTTGATGAACCGCAATTTCTGATACTTCCTCGATCCCAGGTAGATATGACTCTCACAAGGGTGCAGAACCCCTCCGAGAAAAGGAGGGGGTGATCATTTTCCCCCCTCGCTGAGCAGGAAGTCGCGACGTCTGCGATGCAACAGCTGCTTTCGCGGGAACCCGCCAACTGTTCGTATCATAGGTACGTCGAAAATAGCGATTTCTAAATAGTGAGGGAAATGCCTGGGAAAGAAAAAAAGTTAACTTTTTCTGTATCATATAGCACCGAACTCTGATGCTAAATGTTTCGGTTTCACGGCAGCCACGCTTTTAATTTTATTTTAAATCTATAGCAGGCGGTACATGTTTATATATTTAAGTCTGATACAACGCCTCATATATATCTAACACCAGCCGTGGCTGTCATCCTTGAGCAATATGAGTATATGAAACCCCAAAGAGAAATGAAAAATAGATATATTTACAAATAAAATAATACTTTTGATTTTTTCCAATTTCCTGGATTAGTTTCTGGCAAGATGATCACATTTATAAGTACTCTAATATGTAGTTATCGTACTGTATTGTAGATTACTACAGCATAGCTATTTAATCTTTCCTGAATCGCACGTGAAGCCGCAGAAATGTCCTTAACAGCAGACATATAGGAATTAAAGCGCTTTTCCGAACAGCAGTACACTTCAGCGGGCAGCTCTTACGCCTCTCTGCAGATCGCCATTTAACGCATTTAATATATAACTGAAAACTTTGAGTCGCTAAAACGTATTAATGTGTCGTTTCAGTGGCATTCAATGCAGTATTTCCCCAAACTGATAAAACAAAAGAAATTCTGGTAGAATAGAAAAACATGTAAAATATTTAGCTTGTTTTTCAGGTCTTGCGCTTCCAAACAGTGGATGTAAGCGCAAGTTAGTATCTTTTCGTTGGAATTTAACACGTCCATTCTGTAAGATGTGGGGAAAGTGATTGGAGGATTGAAAGTTTCACGGAGAGATAGGCAGTATGTAATTTTAAATAAACAGATAAATTTTAAAGGAGAAAATTAGTTAGACAGTTAGGAAAGCGTTGCTTCTATAGCTTCCTACAACGACTCGCGCTTGCCACCTATCAAAAGTCAAAAGCTCTGTTGAAATTCCCAAACTCATAAAGACTCTGATAAAGATGACGATCTTCAATTATTCTAGATCATGATGACTCAAAAATTAGTAATGTACTTCCAGTTATTCATCGCTTAATTGAAACTCCGTAAATTGTACAGAGAGACATTTTAAATTCGTTGTATCGAATTTATCTTGATAGTATGAAGAGAAAAACAAATGAGC
This sequence comes from Pardosa pseudoannulata, assembly GCA_032207245.1. Lineage (NCBI taxonomy): Eukaryota > Metazoa > Arthropoda > Arachnida > Araneae > Lycosidae > Pardosa > Pardosa pseudoannulata. The sequence continues at coordinate 101,600,971 of CM063504.1, forward strand.
ATGAAATACCTTCTCCATAGCCATTAGATGCCTGAAAATAAAATTTGTGTATTTTTCGATAGCTTGAACTTTAATTATTTAGAATAATATTCCTCATCCCCAAATACTTTAAAGTATCAAGAGTCGATTATGTATGTATTTGTATATTTAACCTCCTCGTTCAAGGATTGGTTTAGTTCAATTTGAGCCTCAAAGATGACCTTAGGATGAAAGGGACCTTAAGATGAAAGGGTAGCACCCTAGGCTACCCTTATAAAAGAAAAAGTAATCGCAGGCTGTGTACAGACTACTAGGTTTACTCGCAGCATTATATTTTGAATAAAATTGCAGTAGGCAAACTTTAGACAAAGAAATGAGCAGCTTGTTATGATAGTGGAATTGCCTCTGCCAGAAAACGTAGCTGTTAATATCACACCATCTTTTTTTAACCCTCATTTGATTTTTTCCTTCTTTTCTTGTCGCTACTTATTTGATTCCTGGAAATTGGAAACTGAAGGAAGGAACCTTGTTTAATTAGCTTGAAATAAACATATCAACATTTTCTTCAAAAGTTTTAGTAGCCTTCGCTCTTTCTTGTCTCTTACACATATAATCACTAGCTTTATAAATTTAATCAGCTTAAGTGGGCACCTCGACTAGCAGACGGATGGTATCCTTGTATGTATACTCAAATGTCGACGAATAATTTCGTATCCCAGACATTTTAAAATGAATGTATCAGTGTTGCCATTACCGATTAAGTAATTTGTTGAGGTGACTTTATAAATAGCTGTAACTTACCCGAGCCCCGTATTTTAACTGCAAGAAAAAAAGACCCCAGAAATTTTAAGGAACAAGGATTAGCAATGCTCTTGAATGTTTCTAGAACATCGGTATAACAGGTGCAAATTACATTATTTCTGGAAGAATTTCGAGAAAACGGAAGTTAATTGAATACATCAGGAAAAAGAAAAGGAAATTTAGACATCAAAAGTAAATTATTACTCACGCACACTTATATGTTTTTGTGTGTAATTGTAACAGATTAATATATACATGCGAACGTTTGTGTAAATAAACATAAATGTGTCAGCGTGGAAGTATGTTTATGTTCGCGTGTTTATCTATTTGCTATAACTCGAAAATAATTTCTCTATTTCGCATTTCGTTAACATCGTTTTTCTTTTGTGACTGGTTCGTCACTGCTACTTCTAAATTAACGACCAGGACTCCATCAGGTGTTGCAGGCAAAGTGACTATGTGCGAAAAGAATCTGGAAAGGAAAGCGTTTATTTTTTTCTGCTATTATTTTTATTGCATTTCTTTACCGCGGCATTCCAGGCTCGTTGTCGATTCCAGTTATTCCAGAAGCAGGTGCGCTAACAACCAGCAGAAAGTAACAGTTAAAAAGAGACCTTGGTACTGGACACTGACCCATCACCACAAACACTCCTCTCTCTCTCTCTTTTCTTTTTCTTTTTCCGAATGCCCGCATTGGCGGAATAAAGTGGGGAGGAAGGAAGGTAAATAAACCGGATTTCGTGGTTTTCTGGACGGCTTCCATTCTGGCCCACTACAGCAAAGGATTTTTATCGTCATATAAAACACGATTTTGCATGTTTTTTTTTTATTTTGTTTTGTTGTGTTGTGTTTAATGGGACCTCCAGTATAGTAATTTTTCATAAAGTTATCTTTTTGTTTGCAGTTGAGATGGTTCTTTGTAATTGCGATTTTATATATCTATTGTTATTGATAAAAAAATGCATATTAGAGGTGTTATTTAAAGAAAGTATTACATAATTGATACAATTTTGGTCCCTTGGTTACAGTTTACCAGAAACGTTTCACTAGTGTAGGAAAATAAATTAAAAAAGAGCGTTGTTTGCGCATATACATACACAGTTATCTTGTTTAATAGAACTATTACCGACCTACGTTTCTACAGAAGTTCCAAATTAAGAAGCATTTCTCTTCGAATATTAATATTTTTTAAAATGTTGTTACGCATTAAAATTGCACTTCAAGTACATCTTACGACGCTATGTTTTAATTTTTCAAATTATAAACCAGTCTGGATTTGAAACATTTGTCCCAACTACTACCTTTTCCATTCCCATATATATATATATATATATATATATATATATATATATGTATATATGTATATATATGTATATGTATATGTATATATGTATATATATGTATATATATATATATATGTGTATATATGTATATATATGTATATGTATATATGTATATATGTATATATATGTATATGTATATGTATATATGTATATATATGTATATGTATATATGTATATGTATATATATAGTATATATATATATATATATATATATATATATATATATATATATATATATATATATATACTTTGATGTAAAATATAAAAAGCTTTCAGAACGCAACGGGAAGGATGTTTTTGTTTTTTCTTCTTTTGTAGAAAACGTGTAATTTAAGAAACTAATCTTCTATAAAATGGCATGCTGATACGTCATATATATATATTTGTATGTGTATAGTTTGTTTTTTATTGTTCCTTTGGTAAATTTTCTCTCGAATCTCGGAAATCTCCTTAAAATAGACGGAATGAAAATTTTGGATGCTGTCTTGTTTTTCGCAATGGGTTTTGACACAACCGCTATTCACGATGCATCGGAAAGTGGTTGCGCGCGTTACCTCTGCCAGTTCTCTCTTTCTAAAATTATTCTCCCCCTCTCTTACTTTCTAAAGTTGGGACGAGGTTTTCCTCTTGTGATGTACCTGCAAACACGAATCCTAAGAGATCTCAGAAAGAATTGAGAATCTCCAAACTCAAGGTGGGCTTCATGTATTTTTACGAAGGATTATAATTGTACAAACACACATATGTGTGTGTGAGAGAGTGAGAGAGAGAGAGAGAGAGAGTTAGTGAGTGAGTAATACTACCAGTCTTGTTGGCGTGCAAATCTGTTGGTGGTTGATAGCCCCATTGAACACACCACTGCCTTATACCTTTTTTATGTAAGGTATATTCAAATTTTGTGTTACGTACACATACACACACACACACACACACACATCTTATCTATCTCCGCGGAACGATGGCCGAAAGGTAGAGCGCTGCTCTTCAGAACTGGAGTTCGTGGGTTCGGATTTCGCTGATGGCATTGATATTCGTAGCCGTTCGTAATCGACTTAACACATTGAAGACGGTATGCGCCAAAAAGTGTCTATCCTCAGGTCCCGCACATTTTTTGTTAAAGTGATAACAAAAAATCCAAAAAAACGTGAATTTTCGTCATCCGTCGCCAACAGTTGAAAAATAAAAGACGGGAATTCCCGTCTCCCGTCTTCAATGTGTTAAGCAGTAGGTCCCGATTTCATTAGCTGTCGTAAGCAAAACAATAGACCTTTGCGATCCCAGCCAAACCAATCTTATCCATCAACCCTTTTTAAAAAATAGATAGAAGATAGAAGTGAGCTTAGATGTATGTAAATATATACTCGTGTGTGTATTTGAGAGAGAGAGAGTGTGTTTTCTCATTTATTACATTTAACTTTTTTAAGGCTTTCATGCGCTTTGATTAGTAAATTAAAAAATGTTCTTTCGTTAAAGACATGAATGACTATAAAATTTCTGTCGTGTTATACATCCACCTCTTCAATTATGTATTTATTTTTTTATTTTAAGAAGCTTTTAATATTTTGGTAAAATTTCAATTTTATTTTTATTTTTAAAAAATCAGGTTCTCCCATTATTTAATAAATTTTCGACATGTACGTTCATTGCAAATGTTACCTTGATCTCTCCCCCTCCCTATTCCATTCTTAGACGAGCGAGTAAAAGGCCACCCCTGTCGAAGTGTGATGAATTCGCTGGCAGTCGTAAATGTAGCGACACATGCATTCTTGACTTTCCTTTCTCTTTCCTTCTGTTGGAACAGCTACGCCGCTGTTTCAGCTGTTTCGGGCGTGAATTTGCGATTTTAAGTCCGTCCCCTGTCCCCTTTTTATATCCGCCACTTGCTGGAGTGCAGCCGAAATTTATCTTGGGAGTTTAGTTTTATTCAGAATTAGCTCGACAGCCATTCGAAAAACTTACGCATCTCTTTTGTAAGCCTGTTTCTTTCGAATCCTGTTCATTCTCTCTACAGTTAAAAAAATTTACGAGGCAGAAACCTTCTCAGGCTCGAGTGTGTGCTTTTATTTCTGTGGGATGTATCCAAGAATAGTGATTAACTGACAGCATAATTTTATTAGCGTCCATTTCAACTTTTCAAATCAACCAATTTGCCTACTATTCTTGTATTTCATTTGCAGTTACTAAACGCTTTTGTTTTATTACTGAACAAATTCTATCTGCGCTCACCATTCGATTATAAACCTAAAATTTTCGTTGTTCTTATATTTCACTCTCTCCCCCCAACTTTACGGTCAGTATCACAGCGAAGTGCTTCTTTTTCATATCTTGGATGTATGTCACGTCTGCCCCTAAATTACTAAGCATCTAAAAATTTCTAAACATCTTCCCAATAATAGTTCAATTCCTTGACAGTTTATTTTTCCGCCCTCTGACAGTACAAAACCGGGTCAGAGCCACTGATTTTTATCACTTTTCATTTTATCAAGGTTACGACCATTTCTCTTCTATCCCATCCAATTTTTAGAATCGCTATATCTGACTGTAGTATTTCCGTAATCCGGTATTATGATTTCTTGTGTCACCTTCCACAATGAATCAGTGTTATATTATTTTCCAATCCTGTACACGTGCCTCCATTCCGTGTTGTGCGGACTACAACTTTTCCCAGTTATTTCGTAGTATTTTTCTTTCTGTATAAATATCATTTAAGCTTAAATTCCTCAGCTTCCAGTTCTTTATAGGATCTTATATATTAACTGCATATTTCCCCAATTATATTGACTTTTAGAAATTTTGTCATAACAGCACGGTGTGGACAAGACATATTGATACCTGTTGTATGATTGAATAAATTCGGTTACAGTGTGATTCTTAAATGATGCTCTAATTCTCTAAAATTTCTAATCTTATAGATTTAATACGTTTTTACTCTCTGAACGCGATGTATTTATCCAGTAATGTCACAGTGAACTTGTCAAACAGTACTACCATTGTATCTGCTGCTTTAAGGAATTATTAAAATAACTTTGTTTCTGTAAGTTCTTCTGTTTGAAATAGTGTTTTTCTATCAGTCTGTTGTTCTCAGTAAATCTATCGAGCGAAAGTTTGCCGTAATGGACAGTGTTTTGTGTCTTCTTTCAGTCCAATCAGAATAGGGGAGGATTTCAGTTGATACTTCTTACAGAATTTTGAGAAGATATTTCCTTTTAAACCTCGAGGATGCCAGAGAAGCATTTTCCGATCCGCCTGTACTGGCTGGTGACAGTGGAAGCAGAACTAATTTTGAAGCGTTGGTGACGTTAAAAAGGGACTAGCAAAAGGGTGAGGGTGGAGGAGGGGAAAAGATGCTCTGAGTCCTAAACAATGCCTTAACCTCTGCGGTGAACTGTCGGCTAAGCTGGTTTTTTTCAGCCCCCCCCCTCCCTTTTCTCCTATTTTCTCTCATGTCCGGCCAAGCATGACCGAGGCCCAATCCTGCATAAAGTGTGTTGTGATGCTTCCATGGATAGTTTCAAGAATGTGATGACTGGCATCGGAAATACTGAAGCGTAGAGCTGTTTCATGTTTTAATGCTAGACAAAAACGTAACAGTGTGTATTCGTAAACATTCATGTGCATTTATACTTGTGTTTCAATGGCTGTTAGACTCCGTATTTTTTCCCATCGTAAAAATAACTTAGCTACATTTGATTTATGTCGTTTATTTATATATAAAGTTAAAATATTTTATGCATATTTTTATTTTGACACTAACTGAAAAATAGAGAATTTATATTGCAACTAACTGTAGTTATTATAAGAGTAGCTTTTCATTAAATTTTTGTAGATTGTTTGGACTATAAAAAAATTATTCTGCAGTTAGTTATAAGAAGGCATTCTAAAACAAAGTTTATCATTCAAACTATAAAGTAAATGAGACCCAAAATATGATCCAAATCTAATAAAGCAAACTGACAAAATTCTGCAATGTGACTTTCAGTCTGTATTGTGTAATCAAGATGGAACTTGGAAGTGTGTGGAACTGAATAATTTTGATTATTAAATGTTAAATGTATTTAAATATAAGTAGCTTGTACAAATATGCATATTCGTTTTATTATGTTTCTGTGCCTAACCACTTTAGACACACACAAAATAAAATAAATAATGTATTGTGTGAAAGCAATCTATCTAAAATATTTACTATGTAAAAAGCATATAATCTTATAAAAAAAGGTTATATGGGCGTGTGTTAGTTTACATTTATCACATCAACTGATGTTTATTATTCGCCCATTCCCTCTCTCACGCTAACACACCTGCTCTCCCGCATCGTTTTCAGCATCTGACGCGTTGTACTTATTTACGTCCTTAGGTGGTTTCCGACTTAATCTAGACATTGGATCCATTCTGAGGCATTTCATCCAGCGATCGTTCTCGTTTCTCGTACTGCCGAATCTAGGTTTCTGTATCGTCCCCGCCGGGTGCGTGTGTGCATCGTCGTCAGTGGAACATACGTGACGTAACAACCCCTTATGACATTTCGTATTTCGAACTCTTGCATCCCCCTTCATCTCTCTTACTGGAACTGATGGTCGTTCTGGGCTGCTGAACCTTTCCGAGATGTTCGATGGCATTGTTCAAAGTGTCCTCTTGTCTCCTCTTCTCCCCCCACCCTCATGTCAGTACAACGTCGAAATACAATCCACCTTTTTATATACATTTTTTTTTTTTTTTGTCTTTCGCGTTATTGTTTTCAGTAAATTTATTGTTTGGTCATGAGCGCCAGATTGAAGAGAAGATTTCGGCCGAAATGTTTTAAAGTGTTCGAATGGCGGTCGATGGGCGCACCTTAGGTGGTGATTGTAGTGGGATTGTTGAATGTGTGTGTGTGATGCTGGCATGTAACCACTGCATCACCTTATCACTGTTGATAACTACTAGGTAATAGCATTTGTATGTTGAGGCTAGATATAATTTCCTGCATTTTTAAGCAAACCGGTCCAAAAGTTTGTTATTTATGCATCGCACAGTTATAGAGTATGAAGTTATGGTACGAAAATCATGCGTTAAAAATGTCTGGTTTCATTGTTTCATGATTTTCGCCAGTTTGCTTGATTTCTTTCATGTTTGACAGTCAGTGGAATGCTTCTAAACGATTTTCCATTCAAAGTAAAACTAGAAAATAAATTTGGAAAAAACACGGGTGAACGGGAAAGCGTGTAATATTAAATAAATGTTATATGTACATGTGTACAGTCATCATATAAAATGGAGATTATCATTGACACTCATTTCCTCTCATACCAACGCACTAGATTTAAGTACATTAGGTTTCTAGCACTAAAGGACAAAGACTGGGGAAATAGTCGCCTAAGTAGATGCAACTGTTATGAGGAATGTTCTATCGAAATTCTACGAATCCACCACAAAATTCAGGGGCCTCAAACTTGGTGGGTTTAAATTTTTAAAGTAAATTTTTTTTCATTTTTGTACTTTGTACCCCCTGTTTATTTTGTCTTACATCCTTAATTAAATTTTTATTTACACGTTTTATCTATTTTAAAATTATATAATACTACTTCCAAAAACACTTTTATGCAGGCACTGAACGTCCTCCTCCCCGGGGAACTGGATTACTTACACACACACACACACACACACATATATATATAAACACATATTTACAAGCTTATTGTGTGTGTGTGTGCATACATGCATATACCGGCGGTAAACGGGAGACAAAGTTAATGAGTCATGGAACTGCCAGTAAAACACATACCGAAGTTGTGCAAAATTAAGAATACATTTTTATCTTTTAGACTCAAAATGTCGGACGCTTTTGCCAGAAAATGTCTGTGTATATACATACATGTGTACACAGTCAGGTTCAATGTGTTTCGCATGAACACTCGCAGTCAGGTTTAACTGGGGTTGGGCATCGGATTATTCGGTCTGTGCCTTTTTCTCTTGCCAGCCGCTCATTTCCCGTATCCGACCATTAGCGCGGCTCTGGAAACAAAAGGACCGTCGGCTCTTTTGTACATCGTTTCGGAAACACAAGGGTCAAAGGATCCCGGTGGCGGCATTCGTAATGTTTTCATCTTATGTATATATATAATTTTTATATTTATATAATTTTTTCTATCTGGGAGTAACGTCCCTTTTTTCCTGTTCCACCATCTCGAAATATGTCAGCTTCCGAATGCCATGGAATGACCGTACTCTGAATATTAGGGTGGTTTGCTTGATTATAAGCACTCCTGTGGTGAAAGTTATGCAACTTCTATCAATGGGTAGTTCTTTCGACCTGGTCCTACAGGTTAAAGTTTGTATGTTTCCATAACGCAACAAATATCCATGATCAGTGCCTCAGGATCAATCGCAGTGCTTAATGAAGTTATAGCCTTTGGATCTCAATCTGTCTTGGACTCAAATTAATCTGATCGATTAAATGATCCCCCTACCCAAATTTACTCTAATAGTGCACCTCTTTTCCCTATTTAAAGTACATTTTCAATTTTAAAAAGAACAATCGCCTTAGACTGTTATCGAATTGTCCTTTTATCTGAGCTATTCCATTTTATCGGTGTGCCCTGTGAGGTGTGGTCAGTATAAGCCCTGAAAATCCTGTGTGCTCCGTTGTCAGACAGTTTTTTCTTGTTGTTATTAGAATACTAGGATGTCAATCCTATAAATGGTCGGATTGCTGGCAACCCCTAAAGAATTCTTTTATGGAGAGGGGTGGGGGGGTTGCTTTAACTAAAGACCAGCCATACCGATGACATGAGTCCCAGAATTCTTCCGCAAAACTTAAATGAATTGAACTAGTTGGAAATTGCTTCTATTGTGGAATAATTGTGTAGTGTGAAATATTAGTTTAGGGCACGATTTATGAGAAATTTGGCAGAAATTATACAAAATTTCTAAAAGTTTATATTACAGCTGAAAGTAATTCGGTTTAGTGATATTTCTTCTTTAGGGATTGATTATATATTCAACAGTGCTAGAGTGTACTATACCTCTTCCAATTAAGAGGGCACCAGCAATCTCTCTGTATGAAAATCTTGCTTATTATACAGTCGCTTGTTCGAACTTGCATACAAATCAATGACTCTGGTGAATTCTTAGATTTTAAGTGAGTCCCAGTCCTTTGTGTTCCATTACTGGGTGTCCCGAAACCAACCATGGCAGGTACCAATCAAAGATACACCCCAAGAAAAGTCTTGCCATTTCAACCTATGCCCGAGACACAACCCACATTCAAGGATTGTCAACGTGTCTAACCTTGCAAATTATCACTCCCCGTATCCAACAATATTTTAGAAAAAAAAAAGGTACGCGGAATAACGTTAAACACTTTTTTTTTCAACCAAATAGGTGTAACCATTTTTTCTTCAACGAAATACGTATAAAAATCTAGAAAAGGCGTTTGCCCAAAATTTCTCCTGAACTTGTTTTAAAAAAATAAGTACATGATAATAAAAAAAAGTAGGAAAGAAAGGTTATTGTTTTAAATAAACAGACTCAATTTTGCAGATAAAATACAGGATTTTTTTACACAATTTTCTTTTATTGAGACAGACTGAGCTGTCGTTTAATATACAAGGGACTATCAATAAATAACGCACATAATTTTGAACAAAATTATAAAGAATGAAATTAATGAGAATAGAAAATAGTTATTAAGATATTTTCAATATATTACATTTTAACACTAGTGCATTCATGTTGAGACAATTGTCTCAGGGCTAGATCAGTTTGAAAATCTTGGTCTCGTAGAGCTCCATCGGCGGCTTCGAGATAGACACTGCCGCACGCCCCATTTGAGGTCCGGCCGCCTGTGAACAGTTTACAGCATTTTTCCACGTTAACGTGGTCTGTATTAATTGTTCTTCAAACTTATAATTTTCAAATAATTTTATCTAACTTTTTTTTTCTATAAAATTATATTCTAGTCATTAGAAAAGTTTGACGGTGTAACCGCAAACGCCTTTTAAGGGTGTCTAACGTAAACTGCTTACTGGTTTGCAAAATCACTGAGGTTTTTGTAGCATTGCATGCAGGCAGATATGCCACCTATTTTGATCATTCACACATTTACTAAATAATGTCCTACTGCTAATAATCATATATATTGTGTGTGTGTGTTCTACTTATTGATACCCCTCTATATTCTCTATCATTGCAGATATTTTACTTACAATGAACATGTCAAATATTAATATGCCAAAGCATAACTAAAAAGCTATTTTATATAGTAGGAAAACAGCACTGAGAATACGCCATGGTTAAGAAATTAGAATAAACTAGAGTTCAGAAATCTTTTTACTAAAACAGGTGAGTAACAATCTGACGTTCTCCTTTTCAACAAGAATCGAGAACGTTTGTACTATAGCACGAAATGCTCAATTTGAAGTGTCGAATGTGCACTCTGCGTTTTTTACATATATTTTGAAACATTGCAAAATAAATTTTGTATCATTCGGTTATGTTTTTTCTGCGGACGTGTAGAATATCGCGAAGTTTGTAGTCTTCTGATATCAGAAGGCCCTTTACCTCAGCTAAAGTCTGTGAATTGATTATGAATGATGATGGGATATTGTTAGAATTAAAAAAAGAGGGATGGAGATTAGTTTTCTTAAGCCCTGATTCTAAGACTATAGAGGACGCCACGTTTTACAGTTTGGTCTATATACAGTTTAGGAGGGGAAGAATGAAAAACACAGGTGACCAGCTGCCAACCACCCCCTTTAAGAAAGAAAAGAACTTGCGGTTGCTGTCAGACATAGTAGTGCCCCCTCCTCTCTCTCACAGACACACACACAACTTTATAATTTCGGACATTGGCCGGACTCCTGACCTGCTTCTGTTGACATTCGGTGGTTGCCCGGGATACGCGAAAAACCTCGTTCCTGGACACGCGCGCGATCGGGCGTGGCACCCCCTTTCCCTTCCCTTCCACCTTCTCCGGACATCATATGTGGGGATAGAAATAACACGGCCCCGGGTAATTGGAAAATTCCATTAAGGAACAAAGGTCCGCAGAAATGCGTCGTGCGTTTCTCTCGTGAAGTGTTCGTCTGTGGGCTACTTGTACTGAGAAATCGCTGTGTTCTTTTTTCTTCTTTTATACCTCCCCCCTCTTTCTTCTGTTTTTTTTTTTTTTTTTTTTTTTTTTTTTTTTTAAATCCTTGGCGAATAATCATTCGGCTTTTCGTGGGAGGATGAACTTTTAGGTTGTCAGCATTTATTTCCAATGCAGGGGATATCATTCATGTGTGTTAATATATTTGTTTTGAAATAGATGTAGGATACACACACACATATATGTATATATATATATATATATATATATATATATGTGTGTGTGTGTGTGTGTGTGTGTGTGTGTATTATTTTAGCAACTCACAAGCATGTAGGGAAAGTATGAATAATAAATGTTCAGTTTATTTTTCATGCATGTGTGCATTTATTTAGAGTCCTTAAGTAAAAATCTGGAACCTTCTCCTCACATATTTTCAAATTGCTACATTTCGGATTTAATCATACCTGTGTATGCGTGTATAATAATAAGCTTTGAGGTTTTGTTCTTCCATTATTGACACATGACAAGCTCCATCTACTATTCAAAAGAAGACTATTTTCGCATTTTGAATTTGTTAAAAAAGGAAGACGTAATGGAGCATGTACTATAATAATACGAGTTTATATATTTTTTTCTGTAAGTATATTGCCCCTTTTCGCTCGCACCGATTTTTACCGCAATTTCGTTTTCTTACCGCTTCCCCACCCCCCGTTCGTTTCCACTAGAGTGCATTCGCGCCTGTCTCTCCTTCCAGATATTTCAAGGACAGCCCAAATGGCCCGTGGGGATACATCTCTCTCTCTCTATCCCCTTCTCCACCCGTTCCCTAGAGCGGGAATCGTTCCCGATTGCGAAAGGAATGAATCGACTCCCTCTTTTCTTATTACGCCACCCCTTTCTCCACGAGGTGAGGAACCGGCTCTTTCGAAGCCAAAGGAAAGGAAGGGTTGTACCTGAAGGGACAAGAGAGAGACAAAAAAAACCAAAAAGAGATAATAAAAAAAAACTTCTTTAACGAAACCTGTTTAGCGTCGGATCGGCGTAGCGTGCAGCGAAGAAAGATGAAAAGGGGGAAGGGGGTATATTTTTTAGAGACGGGAACAGGCGATTGGTCGGCCATGTGTTTGTGAGAAAAACCGGGTCTTTGGCCTGTTACCCTTGGAAATACCGCGGGACCCCCTACTAACTTCTATAACAGGTGGATAGAGAGAAAGAATTGGGCCTGATTCGTTTTCCCATTCCGCACTTAATGTTAGAAGGGGGGGTCGCTTAAAATCGCCGCCCTCCCCCTCATCTATGTACGATTGCTTGCTCGTATCTAGAAACCTCTTTCTCTCCTCCTTGCAAAAGCGAAATGGTCCGTTTAATCGTTTGCTTTCTTTCGACTGGTGGAACGAGTGTGCTGTTTTGTCTGGGTACAGAATGTTCCTCATTTTCGGTTGCAGACCCTTGGGCGGTGTTCAACGCTATCATTGCCAAAATACCGGACGGAAATTTACTAACCACAATAGGCACATTTTCCGAGATTTTTAAATAGATTCCTTTCTAGGCTTTTAAAAAGGTTTTTCGGTATTTTTATTCCACTAGGTGAATTACCCAACGTTGCCTGAGCATATGTATATATTCCGGCTCCGGAAGAAATATATAATTATTTCTTATTACTTAACCACTTAGCAGTTGAAGAAATTTCTAATCACCTTGTCTCTAAACTGCCTAAATTTTTATTGTTGAAGTAATGGCATCCCTAAATCAAAAAATAAGTTGGAATAGATTAGGCGTAGTTATCAAAAATGGCTTAGTAGTTTTTTTTCCTCCAGTATTTGAAAATGTGATGCTCCTATTGGGCAAATCGCGGGGCTGTCAAAAGCATTACACGTATGAGGTACGGGCAAAATTGCTAAGTGATTAATAGTACAGTAAAACCACTAAGTATCAATGGCAGATATGGTATCCATTAAATGAGTGGACTTAATATTTACAATATTATTTACGGTCACAAAGATTGCCTGTACAAAATTTCACGCACACAAAGATCTCATGATGTACAGAAGTATAATATGTCTGTATTTGTATATGTGCGTTGGCATGCATACTGTATATACTGGGGTGTGACCCTTTTTCATCACTGGTGTCATTATAACCGGATTCGATTGGATAGGTCGTCCACATGCGTTACTCGACTGTTCTTCAGAATGTGGGGGTGGGGTCCCTCTACCGTGCAGACGAAGCAGTTAAGCGCTGTCTGTCGGTACTAGAGCCCTCGAATTTGAATTCCGCTCTTGACATGAATACTCATAGCAGTTCGGAATTATCGTTAAGCAGTAGGTTCCAGTGTAAGTCCGCGTGTAGCAAAACACTGAACATAGCACTTCAAACCCAACCTAGGTTTCGAAAAAAATGTGTTTGGGTTCCGCGTGCAATTCACTTATTTTATATTTTAAAAAAAAGTTACATTCATAATTTATAGTTTAAAGCTACGGTTGAAATTTATCTAATTAGACTACCGTGGCACCACCAATTTTTTTTATTTTAAAATTTTATTTATTTTTGTTTGCAGTTTGGTGCATTTGGTGCGGGGAAACAGTTGGTACTGTGTTGTACTTTCATTGTATCCGGCGACACTAACTTGAACAGAATGTCAGTTATTTTTTTAAATAACTGAGTTGAACCTAACATTTACACTCCTAGTTCCCACTGTTGCTGAATCTATTAAAAATTTAATTGGCTTCCATGAAAAATAAAAATATATATTTATACAAACAAAATATGCATACATGCATGTGTGTGTATGTTTTTTAACTATACTACTTCATGACTTTTATTCTTTTCTTATTGACATGGGTTGCTACAAGACAGACTCTCTATAGTGGTAGGACAAAAAGAAAAAAGACGAATTTGACTTGCATTTGGACTCATTTAAAAAATATTAATGATTTTTTTTTTAAAGTTGAACCACATTGAGAAATTATATATTATTTTTTTACGATTTTATATTTATTTTCTCTTGAGGTATATCGCCCAAAACAAATTATATGTGTTTGTAAATTGTTTTTATAAAGAATTTTTATGCCTTTATTCAATAGTGAAATTGTTGAAACATTTTTCATTTAATTCAGAATCGCATTAAAATTAGAGCATGGAGAGAAACATGTTTATACATGAAAAAACTGCAAAGCGATTCCAGAAACCTTGGAAAGCAAAATCTGGAGGTTTCTCCAATTAGCAAGATTTGAGAAATGCTGCACTATATGTACGAGATGAGGGGGAAAAAACACGCTGACCCTTTAGGAAAAGCGTCGCGACGTCCTCCTCCTACATACCCGATTGCGTAACATCTAGACGAGAAACTATTTCTCCTTTGGCAACCTGTTGCTGTCAAGAAGCGAATCTTCTTCCCCTAAAGCGAAACCTCCCCTTCTCTCTCAGCGTTGTGAAAGTAATGGGGTTTATTTTTGTTTTCAACCGTAGCTCGTATTTCTACAAAAAGTCATACATAATAAAAAATTACTTGAGATTTTTGTACAAAATATAAATTTATCATTAGGGCTATTATATATAAAAATTTATAGAATTATCATGTTTGGCTATTATACATGGTCACCTCCATAATACCTAAGTACCCTAAATTCAAATTGGAAATTTTTTGATTGCATTCAGAAAATTACTATATGATTAAACTTAGGTAAGTAGATACTACAACAATTTATATATATATATATATATATATATATATATATATATATATATATATATATATATATATATATATATATATATATGAGTTTATAAACATTTATAAAAAAATTTTTATCATAAATTCTAGTAATTTCTCTAAAAACATACATTTTATTTGTATGCACATCAGAAGTTTTATTCATATACACTTTAACAAAATATTTTTAAAGTCATGGAAAATGATCTGCTAAAATCAGGGAAAGTCATGGATTTGAAAAACTATTTTGGCAGATACCCTGTATATATATATATATATATATATATATATATATATATATATATATATATATATATATATATATATATATATATATATATATATATAGATATATAGATATATATGTATGAATGTATATGTATGTATGCATGAATGTATATGTATATATGTATGAATGTATGTATATATATATATATATATATATATATATATATATATATATATATATATATATATAATTGTGCAAGTGGTACAGTTATGTTTACACAAGATTTAGTACACTAGTTCAAATTTAATGCCATTAATACATTTAATTTATTAATTTAATTTTTGATTTAATTTATTATGGCTATATATTTACATGAGTGTTTTTCAAAGAATTGACACCTACACGCATATGTATTTATATAAATATTATTTTAAAATATATTTATAGAAATTTATATATATATAGAAAAATTAAATAGAAGGCTTTTTTAATTTTAATAGTAATATAATAAACACTACGTGTAATCTCTGATAAAATTATAAAATTTTCAATCAGTTTAGTGAAAAATTTCTTTAAAAAAATAAATAAAAAAAAATGTTGAATTTATGGAATATATTTGTAATTTGTTAAAAAGTATTTATAACTTTATAGCGTCTCCATTTATTATGCCGATTTGTAATTGTTTTTCTTGGGTTGTAGAAAACGAATTATTTTCCTTTTAAGAATTTCCTGTGTTTTGAGGAAAAAGCTCCCAGCCCACGCCTTGCTAGGTTTTCCCAAATCACTAGGTTCTGTTTCAGATGCTCACACAGTTTGTCTTCTTCCACCCATGCCCTCATAATTCACACTACACGTTTTTCGATCTTAAGCAGCAATGAATGCCCGAGGAAACAAAAAACCGCCGCTAAACAATGGAGAATGAAGAGCAGGGGAATTGGGTGAGTGACGCGTTGCTTGGGGAAAGCCCAGACTAGGGTTTGGTTTGTTTTTAGCGTCTAGTGTTTTGCTACACGAGAGCTAATGAGACCGGGACCTACGGCTTAAAGCCGATTACGAACAACTACGAATTTCTATGCCGGCAACGGGATTCGAACCCACGAACTCCGTAACTGAAGAGCATCGTTCATCGTCCAGACTCGGGAATTAGGTGATAATGTGTTATTTACTTGCTGTTCCACCAAAAGCATATGCATTTTTTGTTTATATGAGGCTTGTAAAATTACAACGAGTGGTAATTAAGGCAATTGTCGGAGTTGAAGTGGGAATTTCCGCGAAAACAAATCCAGTTCAACTTTTTACAACCGGGAGTTTTGAGTCCAGCTGAAGACAAGACAGACTGTTAAAATGGAATCTGAAATGTAACAGGGCTGGGTTTACTGAGAGATGAATGTAGTGATATCTCATCAAAAACTGACTTGTGTGGGCGAATGACTCTCATCTTTGATAGACAGTTTCGATTGACTGAAAACGACAAAATATTAAAAAAAAAAAAAAAAAAAAGTATACATGTCAATTTGTACATGTGCTCGCATAGCCACATGATTATTTGCAAACTTTTTGAAAATTGAGTTTTAATTTGTTTATCACCACAATATATAATTAAGTATGTTTTAAATTAATTTTTGACAAAAATAATGTAAATGCTAATAGTTCTAATTAATTAAACAGGATGGTAATAGTGGTAAAGTGAAAGGTAACTGTGTGATTGCCTTTTTAAAAATACTAATTCCCAATGAATAAGTCTGCATGTTATCCACTAATCATTTAACAAATTTCTATCGTGTATAAACATGTATCTGTCTCTCTTTTAAAAAATCTTCATTATTAAATCAATCTCTACAAGATTGCCAATTGTGGAATCTCTTAGCTTTTTGTAATCGTTGCAGATGGTAAATATGGGAGAAGGGGAGTAGAAAATGATATCTAGAAAACATTCGACTGATTGTCAGTCATGTAGACAACCTAAATAATATGAATTTGTCCGAAGGGTAAAACATTTGATTTGCATTGGAACTTACTTAAAATAAATAGAAAAAAAAATAAAGCATGTTCATGCAGTATATATACTTTTTACGATTTTATATTTCTTTTCTCCTGAGGCATATTGCCCCCGAAAAATTATTTGCCTGTATGTAAATTTTTTTATAAAGATTTTTATTGCATTTTTAATAATAAAATTATTAAAATATTTTACTTAGTTGTGAATCCCTTCGGTTAAACACATCGAAAGTGATTATTGTTGACAAACGGCTGCATCTATTATGCAGTCTTAGCTCTTTCGGTTTACAAGATTGCAATCCCCTTTTCAGCGTTGCTGTCATGACAACAGTTAGGACTGGCCCCTCTAAATCAAAGGTCAACCGGGTCCGAATTTCGGTTTTCCGAAGGTTTCGGTACGCAGCGGAGTCCTGTCCCGAAACTAGCAAAAAAATGTCCGAAACAGGGCCACTAGTGCGGTTAGACGAAAAAGTCAGTCAACCCGATACACACGCACCTGTGCCTCTCCCCCCTCCGTTCCCCCGTACGCGTCCCATTGGCCGGGAGGTGCGAGTGACGTCATGTGCGCGGCGGGGCATGCGCACGGGGGCCCTTGACATTGGGGCGGTCGGACGCATTTCTCTGTTTATCGGCGTTCACGTGACATCGTCTCGCCTCTGCCCGAAGAGAAACTCCGCGGGAAATGGTGATGATCGACGCAACATCGCCTCTCGCGCTCTGGACATATACTTGTCGACAGTAAAAGTCGAAAAATCAGTTGATTTTTCTTTTCATTTTTTTTTACACCTGCCAGTACCGATATACCATCTTACAAGGGATTTATCTTCGAAAGTACAGGAATTTTCTTACAAATCTCCTAAACCATGTGGATCGGATAAATCACGTTTCTCAGGAAAAACAAAACAAAAAGAAAAAAAATCACGCATGTTGGCCCGGCACCAGTGCTGGAACCCCGAATCGGATGTCAAACAAAAACTGTCTCATTCTTCGAGATTGATTCCTATAGCTGCAGGAGGAACGTTCTGTGCACTGCTCTCTATTCGGATGCTGTCTGTGAACATTGGAGAAATACCTTTGGATGATGTCAATAAACAAATAAGATAAATTAATCCTCTTTCGATATTGTTTGCTGATGTGTCGAGAGAATTCTCAGTGAATATTGTCACTCGAAAAATATTCTTTTATTTAATGCTTTGGATATTTTTTGGAGGAGACGGATAATATCACTTGACTATCAACATAAACATACCGCTTTGGATATCTTCTGTGGACAAAACAAAGGACAAAAGCAGAGAGATTAATCGAGCTGGACGTGTCAATAGGTTGAAAGAGACCTCCATCCCTGGGATTGAGACGCAATCGGATTTTTGTTTTGCTGTTGTTAAGTGTTGTGCACTGTGGGGGCAAGTTGTGTTTTGACGTCCTCGATATTTTTATCGCGCGCAGTGTCCCTATCCGAGTGTCAAGGTGGATCCCCTCGTGCTGCTATGGCTGAATCAGACTCGCGACGACGACACAGGGCCCGGTCAACGGGTCAAGCGGCGCCGCCGGACTGACCACCGCTCCGACATTGACATCAAAAAGATCGTGAAAGACCTGCTGACCCCTCATGCTCCCGCCAAGCGCGCATCTTCGGCGGCAGGCGAGGAGAGCTCTCCTGAGGTCTCCTCGTCAAACATCAGTCCCGAACCACCCCACCCACCTGTGGTCACTACCACTAGCCCCGTGCCCTCGGACATCGACCTCGACTTCTGGGACTTAGACATCAACGAGTCGTCGAATGCCAACACGGTGGCCAGCGTATCAGGTAAAATATAGCAACACAACACCATTTTGTTGGGTCACGCTCATAATTTTACTTGGGGCTTCATGTTTTTAATTTTACGTAGACCACTCGTTTGTGAAAACGATACTATTATTTTATTTCTTTACTGGCATTTCATCATGCTAAAAAGTAGAAATATGATGAGCCTGTCAATAGCGTTAAGAATAATTTAAATTATATATCCCGTAAATTTATACTAGAAATGCTTTGGTAATCGTTTATTATGTAGTATGAAATTATATAACATAGCAGCTATATAGATATGATCTTAATATAGGTACCTGATTCATCGTGCAAAGACAACACAAATCAACTCGTTTGTAAATGCAAGATGCAAATTACTTTCATGAACTATAATGTACAAATTATAGTAGAATATGTTTTCTTCTTCCCAATATACAAATCAGCGTCCTATAAATGTAGTAATATCATTGCACTTGTCAATTCTGTTTATTAAATAAAATTGCCTAGGGAGCAAATTTAGCATAGTTTTAATGATATAACCCTAAAAATTAGACCGACTAATACTCTACTAATCTTTTCTTACGTAATATAAAATTATATAAACAGATTTCTTTTAAATGATCTTGCTCTAGGTATCTCATTAATGTTATCGTTAGAAGGAGACAATGTCAACACGCTTGCTTAATCGCAGAAGCTGTAAAGTAAACTTCTGCATCATATATGAATATTTAAATTATTTTATAAAAATGTCATTTATATTTATATAAAAGTTACATGTATATATAAGTGGTTCCTCAATACCTATTCGGCCATTATACGATAGCTAAAACAATCAATTTTCTTTGTTACTCTCTTACTTGCTAATTTTAGAGACTGTATAATTTGAGCATTCTTGGGTAACTTCTCTTTCATCAGTTCGACCTAATAATTGTGTGTAATATCAGGTATCGTTGAGGCGATTGTATTTTGAAAATCAATATAAAGGTGTATCAGCTGTTTGTCAGGGTTAAAAAGTAGTACAAATAGTAGTAAAATTATGCATTTATAGTAGAATATACTCTAGTTATATTCTAAAATCAATTTAAATTGTCAGGTATTTATGATTCAAACACTTGAGGGCTAATATTCTGTGTCTTTTGGAAATGGATTTGTCCACTTCGAATGTGAACCCCATCTATATCATTGTGATGCTTATGTGTTTGTATCTCAAGCACAAAGGATTTAATGGGAAAAGTTGTCAGGTTTAGCTTGTTTATTTAAAAATGTTAAGTGTTATGCAGCCCTTGCCAATTTTTTAATATTTTGGAACTCTATATATTTTTGTTTATTTCTTTCTTTCTCTATCTGTTATTTTCTTTTAATATCTCCTGATACAAACCTTCGTAGTAACTTTTAGCATTAGTCCTCTTGTTGTTAAAAGTTATGCTCACACCCATTGAATTAACTACTGTAGAAAGATTCCTAACCCAAAGTCACGTGTGGAATAATTAACACTTTAGATCCATTTTTAAGTTCCAATGTTTTGTTAAAATTCAAAGTTTTAAGTTAATCTTCGATTGCTCAAATGTCAGTCTCATTTTTATGTAAAGTTTAGGCATAGTTCCTTCCTTATCCCGATGTTTTTCCCTAAAAAAAATGATTTATACTTGATAAGAATTGTTTCTTACGTTTGTATATACTACTTTTTATTGGGAAAAAAATGAATGTTTTCCCACTGGTTTACTTTTAAAATAGCTACCGGCTCCCCATGCGCACTCTAGATCACGTGTCTCGTTATCTGGGCTTCCGACAATAACTAAGTTGCTTTCTAGATCAGACGTCGTTACCCGTTATCGTATCTTATGTGTTCAATTGTTTATTTTCGGTGCCACGCAAGGTTTATGTTGGGCGCCCGTTTTCGATAAGCTGTGCACACGGATAAGCCCGCTGCTTATCTGCAAAGGCTACTTGTTAATC
Organism: Pardosa pseudoannulata; assembly: GCA_032207245.1. NCBI lineage: Eukaryota > Metazoa > Arthropoda > Arachnida > Araneae > Lycosidae > Pardosa > Pardosa pseudoannulata. The sequence continues at coordinate 101,621,845 of CM063504.1, forward strand.
CTACACTTCATGGCTTGCGTCTGTTTAGGTACCTCTCTCGCTCAATTCTTTCACATACCACCAGTATACACTTGTAGTTAAATATTTATCTGTATATAATTTAGGAAGATATTTTTAAGTAATTTTTTCATTCTTCGATTCTTACAATGAAATCGTAAAAAAATATTGCTAGAAAATTGGCTGGAACTCACCTAGTTTATGAAACTAAAATGACCAACAGGTAGGGTGAGATGTTACCTGTCTATAAACCACTTTGAATATCTGGAGGTGTTACCTGTTCCATATAGGCTTTAGGTAGTAATTGACGTTCTGATTGACCCTCATGTTGAGCCTGCCCTCCTAAACCAAAATAAATCAAAGTAACTTGTATTTATTCCGCAATTAAATGCACCTTGAATTAGTATTTAAAGAGAAATACAACTTTTATGTAACTGTCGTTTAAACAAAGAGAAATAAAACTCGTCTTTTAAATGTTTCTGATAGAACCGATGGTATTCGTTTATACTTTTACAAATATTTACAGTTAGTTTATATATCATTTTGTTACTTTGTAGATTTTAAGAAATGATTATTTTGGAGTTGATATGAAAAAAGTAATTATTTTTATGCAAGTAAATATTACTAAAACCAGTACACGAAATTCCACAAAACTTAGAAATAGTAAGATATCGTGCGCACCAAACTAAAAATATGATTTTTTTTTTTTTGGGGGGGGGGGCTAAATAAAACTTTTAAAGTTTAAATCAGAGGTTCCCAACTGACCGCATATCGCTCAGGAGGCTAGTTTTGCGACCTGCGAAATTTTTTTGAAAGTTTATAATTTCGTAGTTTTTCTTCTGGCTAAATTCATCAAACAGTGCAAAATTCGACTTGCAAATTTGTCATTGCTTTATCTCTTGAGGTTAGCATTAACAGAGCTAGTGATGGACACCCAAAATAAGCTTCTTTTACTATTTTAATCTTCTACTATCTCATGTCACTCCTATATTTAACCCTTTAAAGAACAGTGGTTTCGTAGTAAAACCACCTGCTAAAATATTTTTCTCTTCTTTTTTAAGATTAATGATTTTTTGGGGTGTTTTTGACACTTCAAACTATTAATAAATGGTAGCACAACACAGTTTATTTTTTCTTTGAAATATAAACGTTCAAACCTCTTCCCCTAAAAAAAAAAAAAAAAAATAAAATAAAATAATATAAAAAAAATCAATTTTTTTTTGTTATGACCCCAAATAAATATACTTACCCAAAACATCACTTATAAATTGTTTAATTAGCTATTTATCTATTACATGTAATTATGTAGTATTCTTTCAATATTACTTAAATTTTAAGGATATAATATTTTCGAACTGTACAAGGGGGGTTGAGAGTTTCACAGTTAAAACCCACTGCCCCCTCCCCCCCAAAAAAAAATCTACCGAAAAGCATTTTAATATCTTTCACATACATAAGGTTCGTAGATAACATTTATAATCCATCTCCATTAAATTCCAAAGAATTTTCACTAGTGAACTTTAAAGGGTTAAAATGTACAAATAGTCTTGAGCCTCGAAAATATATTTTGCTACACAGAGTTTTCCAACTGTTTTAAGCAATCCAAATGACAAACTTTGTTTTTAATCAAACTTTGCATATTAGTCACACTGGCACCTCTGTATTACTTCATAATTTTACGAAAATTGGCCAGTTATTAAGGCTGACTCGCAATCGTGCGTAAGGTTCCATTGATTTCCACGACCCTTTTCTAAGTTGAAAGCTCCTGATTTAAAGTATGTTCTACGAGGTATAAATTACGCAATTAATTTTATTCTTTGTAGCTGTCATTAGAGAAATGGCACAAATATTGGTATTTAAATCGACAGGAATGTTTGAGCTTTAAATTTCTATTTAAAAAACAGTTAATTAATGTTGAAAATTTGATAGTCCTGAAACCTTTTAGGTCGTGAAAATACAACTAAAGACGATAATTTGGTATTATTACAGTCATAAAAATGAATACATCACAGAACAAGGTTCGCTTTACAGCTTTGTTGGAAACAGATTGTGATTTTATGAAAAATATGTCATTTAAAACCAAATGGTGAGTTTTTCTCTAAACTGAGTAAAGCGCGTAAAAATAGCAAAATAATAATTATAGCTATATAGAAATAAAGTTTTAGTTATAGATCAAATTTTTACAACTTGTGGAACACTTTTTCTTTAATTTTTTAACCTAGCATCTTTGTTTTGAGGATAGTTAAAAAATGTATGTTTCCTTGGAACGATTTTTCCTTTCAATGGAGTAGGTAGTATAATCCAACTAAAAATGATGAATTATCTGATTTCAATTTAATTTTGTCATTTGTATCGACACATTAGGATTTTTCAATATTCGCTCTTAAATTTACATTTGTAGTAGGTATATCGACTGAAATTGTTACGAATAGATATATTTTTATTATAAAACCATACTTTATAGTACTGTGTGCTGCATAGGACTGTAAAAAGTCTTTCTCGGGGAATTTTTCCCCTATAGAGGCTTTGTTTGATGAGGCTTTATTTGAGGCTTAAAATGACAGCTCATCATTAATTAGGACTGACTGTAATATTCTAAGTTCTTTAATTTTTTTACTTTCTCGAAATCCCATAACTTAAATTTAAGGTATTTATCGATATATATATATATATATATATATATATATATATATATATATATATATATATTTATATATATATATATCGATGCATAAGTGCATGTATACATATATTCATGTAAATTGGTGGCAGCAAAAATTAAGATTTTCCTGAATATTTTCGAAAGAAGTCCAAATGGGATTACGTATGTATATCGATATTGAAAGCTCTCTGGATCGATGGTATCTTCCCTTTACTCTTTGTTATTATCATAGATATTTAAGAGTGCCGGGGGAGTTTAATGTAGCCCCAAGATATATAAGTGGAAGGGTGGATGTGGAAGCACGTTGTTACAAAAAATGAATCACTTTTGCAGTACTTTTCCCCAATTATGCTTTAGTCTGAATTTGTGTTTAAGCTTCTACTCTCTTGAAAGCCTTTTTATTTGGTTATGAATGCCCCTCGTTACCGAATTCTTTTATAACATTTCTTTTTGTGAAATGTTGATTCCAGTGTCGCTTTCGAATGTACTCTAGGATTCGATATTTTTAATTTTTCTTACTTAGCTATACTTTTCAGTTCAGAACGAATAAGCTGTTATATATCCTGCATCTGATATTATACTCCCTTTAGTGGTATATCGGAGGGGGATCTAACCCCATGATGATGGCTGTGTATGTAAGCACTGATGCATATTCAGATATCAGTTGTGAAAAGAAAGAAACTTTTTGTATGAAAATTTTCCTTTTATATGTACATATATAGTTTTACTTCTACTGCTAGAGGAAGTATACTTTAGTTATGTGCGTGTTTGTCTATTTGTTTGTGTATATATACACAAACAAACGCACGTAGTTTTTCATAGTCACCAAATTCTGGACAGACATTTTTTGATACCGTCAGTCTGTATCGCTGTCAGATTTAATACCTCTTCACCCTATCACGAGATAGGACAATATAATGGATATTAATGTTGCTGATGACGACAAATGGAAAACAGGACCATTATTTTTGCATTTAGCCTCGTGCAAAAAATAGGTTAGCCAATTCGTAATTTAGAAACCAGTTTAAAGAAAAATCCTATTTAAAAGCATAATATAGTAAAATTTATATCAGGTTAAGTTTTGTGGGTAGTCGGGTGGGTAAAAAGCATTGCGGGCATGCATTATGCATAACTAAACAAGTATGGAAATTTTGAAATTTCAATTTTAAAAATGTAAATCTTAAAAAATTAAATGCATTTAACATAAAAACATACCTAACATGCAAACGTTTCTGTATTGTGAACCGTATTGGTACGGGAATCAAATGATATCAACCTCCGACGCTGTTTTAATGTCATTCATAAGACGGCGATATTCTTATGGAAATCCTCCACGCTTGTTCTCAGTTGTTTTATGTCATTGTTAGGGTTTATGCTCCTTTGAGACGACAAACTGAAACTGAAAAGACCTCGTACACTACTCTTTAGGAGAGATTTTTTACTTAAAAAAAAAAAAAAAAAAAAAAAAAAAATTACTGAACAGTATTTTCAAAACTACTGCTTTTTATTAAAAATCTTTGAGAGAAGTTAAATATATCAAAGAATATATGTTTAAAATTTCAGCTATTTAATTAATATAGATTTTAAGCGATACCAATTTGAAATTCGTAAACCTTAAAATGGGGGAGGCACATTCTGGTGTAAAATGGAATATAACCTTTGGTAGAGGAAGTGTATGCAGTATAACACAAAAAAAAGTTAAATATCTCTGACTGTATTCATGGTAGGAACAATTAGTTTTTTTTTTATTATTTATTGTAAAACACTCTTTAGTATTTTAAAGATTAATATAAGAATGTAATTATAATTATTTTTCTCTTCGAGATTTTTATTTCCCATCAGGTTTTTACGATGCTTTAGAGTACATAATTTTTTTTTCAGCGCTGGAAAAAGTTTTTAAATACTTTTTTATGCGAAAATAAATTTTTTAAATATAAATTTATACAATTTTTTATTTTATTTTAATTAAGAAAATATTTATTTATTTCCTTTTTCTCCCTCGCGCATAGTTATTATCGCACATTTTTATAATAGTATTAATATTAAAGTTATTTGATGACAAATTTACACTTTATTTTTATATCTGTTTATTGAAAATATTTGTTTTCATTTGATTGTTATTACAATCTTAATTTTATTGTAATATTAATGGATAATTAACCTCATAGATTTAATTTATTTTATTTTTATTTTGTCAGTTCACATTTACAATAAAATTTTGCAAATGCAATTAGTGTGTTCAGAAAATTTGCTTTGACATAGCTACATCCGCCGATATGTTACTGTATTAATATTTAAAATAAAATTGATGCAGAGATGTAATGACTGAATCTGCATTACTATGATGTCGTGTCAGTATGTCTAATCATTATGTTAACACCGTAATGTTGTAAGGTGCTTTAAACTCTGTCAATTGATTATGAACACTGTCTGTTACATTATGGCTTAATTTATCCTTTGGTTTATTTGTTTTTGTCTGTAAATATAAGTTGCGTTTCCTAGATAATTATTTTTCTTCCTGCTGTGTTAAAGACGTGATGTGAAGTTTGCACATAAAATAGGGGGGGGGAGGTATGTAGCATTGTTTAAGCTGGGCAGTATGTGGATTCTCCCCCCCTCCTATATTTCTTTGTTTCAAGGTCGAGGCGAGCTTTTGCGTCTGTGTTGGCCACTGACCTAGAAAACTCGATTCCCAATTTAGTTATCCCCGATCGAAATCGGGGTCGGAGCCGAACTGTGCGCATCGCCTCGATTCTTTTTGGGGATTCTTTCTTTTTTCGGTTCCATCGCGTGTCCGGCTCTGACCCACATCCAGACCCGATTTCGAAAACGGCGCCCGCGAAGAACCCTTCCGCGCGCTAAATCAAGGTGAGAGCGGGGGGGGGGGTGACACCACTGTAATGTTGTAACACCCTCCTGATGGATTTCCGCCTACTCCATCACACCGCGAAACAGGTCTGTGTTCCCTCTCTCACACACAGACTCATAAATTTTAATGCAAGAAGGAAACTCGAAATCTAATTAAAGCACTAAACCGAAACACTTCGCTTTGTTAGATGCTTAAATACCGCCGAAGCGTTCTTTCGAATTCGGTTAGGGTAATTTGTTTACCTTCCTGTCTTTCTACCTATCTTCTCCATTTCAGTTTCAACTACTTATTATTTTTGCTTCGCCGTTCGTTTTGAAAGAACTTTGATGTAGGGCGTACTAGACTAATCTTCGTATAATTAATTTTCTTATATTTTTCTTCTAGGGTATATTTGTATTGCGATCGGAATCCCCGCGATAAATAATAAAAATGATCATTAAAACTGAAAATGTAAGAATTTTCTTCTTGCAAAAGAATCTCATCCGCAATAAAAATAGTTATTTAGGCTATGGAGATGTGGAACCCGTTTCGTAGGTGGTATTCTATACATAAAAATATTACCTTTTAGGGGGGGGGGTAGAAGAGTTAGGAAAGGTTTGATAGATTTAGGAAAATGTAGATCGTTTATAAGTTTATGGACATCGTTACAGTTTATTATTTAAGTACCTTTCAAGATTTAAAATCTTCATATTATCAGTTTTTTTTTTTTTTTTTTTTTTTTTTTTTCGAATCATCATAAAATGAAAGTTCTACTCATTTAAGAATAAAATTTTCAACAATTTTTTTCATTTTCGCTCTAACTTAAATAAATACGAATTAGTTTTACTTTTTCATGCAGATTTTTTTAATAGCAAAAGTATACACCAACGAAAAAAAAAATGGAATGCAGGATAACTTTTTAAATATTTGTATTCGTGTCTGAATTTGTATAGGAAAAAAAAAGTAAAATATTTGTTTTATTCAATAAACAGAATCTTTTAAAAAAAATCTGACATTTTAAAATAAAAAAAAATTAAGAAATTGAAAACTTTTATAAAAAAAAATTATATTGTATACCACTTGTTTTATATAACAGTTTCACAGAAAGAAAAAGATAATTAGCTTCTATTTGATATAAAAAAAATTATTTTTTAATTTATATGTTTTTAAGTTATAGTGCGGGCAAATGGATTTCTACCACTTTCATTTGATTTTAATATGTATATACTATGTATATATGTATAAAATTATTACTTTGTAGAACACAAGTAAATAAGTTTTAGACAGGTAAGCCCAAATAACATGTTAAAAAGAGGTTGTTATAATGATTTTATTTTTTTTTATTTATTTAGTTCGAAAAGTATTATATCCTCTTAAAGCTTCTAAATTTCCACAGTTGCATTCTTTTCTTCTTCCTTCCTGTCTGTCTTTTCAACGATAGTTTATTCGTTATAAACATGTTTTGTAAATAGCAATTTATAATGAATATGTAACAAATTGGTATAATAATCTTATTCAAGGTCCTCGAATGCTCTGGAGCTGGTATTAGATTTATCAAATCTACTATCATTTATGGATTTAAATTATTATTTTTATTCGTGTTCATATACTGTTTTTGCGAAGAGGTATCCAAAAATGGCATTGGTAATGGACTAGAGATCGAGAGAGGCGCAAAATTTCCGATCGTGGTTTCTAAGTTCAGGTCTAATAACTCCTGAAAAACAAGACTGACCTAAATTAGCAATTTTTCCCGTGGTTTCTTAAAAGCCGTTTAGGATTGATTTGATTTGAGTTGCTCCTAAGAATCTTCTATTGTTTTCGTTGTATCAGTTTACATGACACATTAGGGCGTTCTGACCTTTATTCATCCAGGAACTAAAGGATTTGATACGTAGCAATAAATTCTGAAAATTTATTTTATTGCTCTTGCGCAGTGTTAGCCTTGAGAATACTCCCAAAGCACTTTTGTAACTCCCATTGTATCACTCCTTTCGAATGCGACAATTATGTCACTCGACTGTTTAAAACATTCTCTCTTTCGCCGTAATTATTTTATATGTATTTATGTTTTCTTTTACTTTTAACCATTGTCATTTAATTATTTTAAATGGGATATTAACAAATCCATGACATTTTCATGTTAGAATAATTAAATAATTTCGAGCGTATAACTCTGTAAACTGAGGTTGTTGAGTACTTTGTCTTTTCATCGTCACCATTTTTTCCTTTTTTAATATTAAGCACATTTATATTTATCTTTAAAAATATTTTAAAATAGAAATTTCAAGCAAAATTGTATTCATAAATTAGAAGGCATTTAAATTCCTTACAAATTAATATTTAAAAATAATTATTTTTAAAAAAGTTTTAAAATGATAAATAAACTTGAATATATATTTAACCAAATGGCTAACAAAAATCTAAATATAGTATTCATTAGTCAATAGCATTATTTAGTAAATTTTCTGTGGTGTGGTACATTGTAAAGCTCCAATTTGCAAAAAGATCATCTGCCCAAGGGTCCTTTTTCAAGCTCCTGTCTTTTACACGCAACTGCAAACATTGTCTCTCTACACTCTTATTGTAGGTTTTTGTACATGCATAACAGAAGGTTCATAGGTGAACGTATATAAACGAGAATTTTTTTAGCTTTTACATTTAAATTTGACCCTAAAAGATACTCGGGCTCGTCTCGTTCTGCCCACAACGGCATCCTGTGTGATACTTGTGCTTAGACCACAAGGTGTTAAAGAATATCAGTAGCCAGATTCTAATGATGCTAATAGTACATTAAGAGATTCCGTAGATTTTCAAAACGATATGAATGAATTAGCCTTCAAGCAGTGACGTAGAAAAGCGAGTGTGAGGGTACGACTCTCACCGGGTACTATATCTGAGGGAATGACACGGTTATCTACCTTAGGCAGTCAGTCAATTCGAATTATTGTAGCTAACGATATCGATTTTGATGCCACAATGCCAAAATTTGCGGAACAAGTTCGAAAAAAGAGATTATGAATCAGATGGAACTAGTTTGTTGGATTATACATTAGATAGAGAGCGAAATTTGGAAACAATTGATTTTTATGAAATTGTATAATAATATACACTCTATACCAGGGATGGACCAACCTTTTAGGCCGCGGGCCAAAAATCGAAAGAAAATAAGTTTGGCGGACCAAGATAATTTTTTTTTTAAATTTTAAAAACAATATACCTAACAAAGTACCTAACGGTTTAAATACGTTAATGAGATGAATGAAATTGCTATTTCATTTTGAAAAGTTCCTTATACTGAGGTTCGAAGTGAGATGTACTGATTTTAAGGAACGATGCTAAATACTCATCTGTCAGTCTACTTCTGAAATTATTCTTTCTAAGGTTCAAAGTTGAAAACACTTGTTCCCATATAAGAAGCAAATATACCGCTGATCTTCGGAGCGTGAGATGATAAATTTGGGATATAATATTTAAGCAAAGTAGAAAAGGAGATGGATATATAATGTATAAATATATCTTTCTTTTAATTTGCCTCGGATCGGTAACTTAAAATTCTATCCGCGGCCCGGTTTACTGGAGAAAAAGGTAGTCAATTTATTTTTCATAAAAATTATTTACTAATTACTTTACATTTTGTCCTCTTTATTAACCTATCGAATTAAAAAAATGCTTTCTCAATAAACTTCATTTCATATTTTGGTTAACACGAGAACGACAAATTTCATCTCCGCATTCTGTACCACCAGACCTTGATTGCTACGTCGCTGCCTTCACACACATCGTTGGTAAAACTAGAGAAGTGACTATCAAGATTTAATGAAATAATAAAATGTAAAATATGCTACTCAATTAATTAAAAAATGTACGGTATCATTTACATATAAGATAATAGAGAAAATATTAATATTTTTTATCAATTGTTGAAAAACTGCATGATATATTTGACAAATATTAATACAATTTCGCTGATAATTATCTGAAAATCATCAGATGACTGTTAACAATAAGATTAACTACTTATTAGACTTAATTGCACATATTTTCTAAAATTATTTCGATTTATACTTGAATAATAATGAAATAGTATAACTCAAAGCTCTTTTCAACTGATGCTGATCTTTACAGTAAGAATATTTTCAATAATACATTTACTTATATTATCATAGGATTCATGAACTTTTAGGTTACTGTAACTATCTAGTATAAATATCAGTACTATCCAGTTTCCTTGAACTAAATAATACATTCACCGTATTTAAGGACGATTAGTATTAATGCAAAGAGAATATTCCTAGATTAATCACGTCATAAATAATCATTACTGCGTCATTATGTTAAGTCTTTAGCGACATCCAGGTACAATTGTATGATAGATATAAAAAAGTTTTTAAATTGGAAGACAGTTAATTTTTTGTAATTTAATTTTTTTTAGCAGAACAGCGTTTAATAGCTTTAATGGGATGGTGTACATTACAATGTGTTTTGTAAATTATTAAATAGAATAAGAATTTTTTTACATGTATGCAGTAATACATATAACCAAATGAATCCCACAAAAGTTTTTTTAAAGTTGAATATATTTTTGAATTTAAAAAAATACTTTCTTTGTAATTTTCAAAATGCTGAAGACTAATTTATTCCTAGATTTTTACCAAAACAAATAAATGAATAAATAAATACTAAAGTCTCGTTAGTATTTATTTATTCATTTTAAATTTAGTAAGCTGTTAAGGGACAGCAAAATAAATGTATGCGCTTGGAACATTTTAAAAATTATCAAAAAAGAAAACTATCTGTTTAAAAATATTTTATTATTGTAATTTATATTTTAGTTTTTAAGTGTGTTAGGTACTTTTAACTGGAAGGTTTACGAAAGTCATCTGTAGCTTCCACAGTCTCCATAAACTTATAAATTATGAAAATGTAAGAAAAATCGAATTATAGAAGGGTAGAACAGCTTACATTCTTTGACGAACATTGTAGTCAAGTAATTATCAACTCATCTAAAATCCATATAGTGTAACCTAAAATGTAATCTAAATAGAAACCGACCTCTCGTTCTTCCGAACTTTATTATGAGATTCTCGGTTAAAGCAATATTTTTTTTTTTCAATAAACATTATTTTTCAGTGACAGTCCTTATGTGCCTGGGCCTCATAGGTGACTTCAATTAGGATTGAGTTCTTGATAACAGTTTGTAGCAGGATATCGAAAAGTCCATAGGGTACTTTACAATTCTGAAAAATTAAAAACTTTTCTGATCCAGTCATATGACGGGTTATATGCTAGTTATAGATAAAATAATAAAAACTGCAAAAAAAATCTTTTCAGTAGAATTTAATTTTTAGTGATGCCATTTATACACCCAGGCGCCGAACGATGGCCGATTGGTTAGGGTGCTGGCCTTCGGTACCGGAGTTCGTGGGTTCGAATCCCACAGTGGCATGGATGTTCGTAGCCGTTCGGAATCGGCTTTAAGCTGTAGGTCCCAGTCTCATTAGCCCTCGTGTCGCAAAAGGTAGACCTACCAAACCAAACAAAACCTATACACCTAGGCCTCACGGGTGACGTCGGATGGGACTGAAAAGTCCTCAGATTTAACGAAGTGAAATACAGATTCAAAACATTTTATTATTGTTGGATTCTTATATCTTTACTATTAACAATTGTTAAGTACCATTTGTGAAATGTAAAATGTTTATATACTTCTAAATTTTATCATCTAAGTGCACTGTATATGTTTAACTTTTTAAGTCCATGTGCATTTGCTCTGCTCTCCCTTCCCAAGCTGTTTAAGCCTCATATGAGGCTCTTTGAATTTAACTTAATAGGATTATGACGAACATTTTTTCTATATCAAGTATGGATATTCACAAAATGATAATTTATCTTTGCTTTTATATAATACTGGAGCGAGAGGGTTAATTTTTATAGAGAATAATGATTTTACAATTATTGATTCATTGTACTCTGGTTTTGAATCAATGAGGCTTGTCTTGGTAATGTGCGTGCGTGTTTGAATCGTAAAAACGAAAGGCTGATGGTGGATAGAGACTAATCCCGTGATCCACTTGTGAAACGAAGCCGGGAAACTGTGCAATCGGGCCAGATCAGATCGAGAAGAACCTACTCGGCTGGAGTCCGCACGTGCACGGGAAAAAAGATTTTTAAAAAAAGGACAGATCTCATTTGACGAAGATTACGTTCTTGAATGCGATAGACTTATTTTTAAAAAAAAAATTAAAAAATCATTATTGCTAGAATCCTATTTTTCTTTTACCTCCACTATTACAATATTAGGAGTTTATTTTCTTTTTCTCTTTTTGTTGGTAAAGTGTTATTCTTTAAGAGCAGTTCGCAACCTCACAGAAGTCACGAGAAAAGTTTTGTCGCTCATTAAAGTAACCCAGTTTTGCACGTACTCCGTACAGGCGTGGTTACCGTGCTTTTAATGATTTGCCCGTACGCCATACGGACAATCAGATTTTCTTTGTCGTTCTCACTGTTTTAGCTGTATCTTTTTATTTTTAATGCCAAATTAGTCGTATAGATGTTTATAAGATGTTAGTTCGAAGTGTATTCTGTTCGGTTTAAAAGCGCGGTCTCTTTGATAGGTTTTGCATTACTCCTCGAGTTCTTGGCTTGGGTTTTTTGGGAGACTTTTAACAAGTAATCTCACATACACCCACAAAACTAAGGCCTGCAAACCGGTGTTATATGTGTTTACTGAAGAGAAATGACAGCGGCAAAATAATTAAAAATGAGACTACATTATTTTTTTTTTTTTCCCCGGACTGAGATTGGTTTAAGCCTCTTGTCTCCAAGATTTACCGCACTAAATCTGATCTTTGAAAAAACAGGTTAAATAAATGTACTTGTAGTATTTGCATTCGAAAATACTTGTGTAGTAATGGTAATGGAAAGTATTTGTAATTCTTATGTGCAAAACTGCAAACGTAACCTTCCTGACTGGCGTACATGAGAGAGATTTCCAGGGAAAATATTACTTTATTTCCTGTAGAAAAGTTTTTATACATGCCTAAAACATTTAGAACTATTACTTTTGATAACATTTTCCAGCTTGTAAATGCACAGTGGACAAAAACATACAATAAAATAATGTAACATTTTTTGGATCGAATTCGTAAAAAAAAATGAAACTGTTAAGGGGTTAAAAGACATATATGAGATATAAAAAGATATATACAACTTTTCTTCAGCAAATATTAGGTACCTATAAAATAGTGAAATAACATCATATTATTTATAAAAATAGATCTATATTTTTTCTGCCCTCGAGTGGGACAAAATTTTACACAAAACGGAGAATCGTAAATGAAATTATTTTGAGCACCACTATTCTAAAATACATTTGTTGATTGAGATTTGCTGGCATGGATGCTTATAGCCGTTGATATATCGATAACTATTTTTATATATATATAATCTAAAATGCTATTTTAAATATAAAAATTCACAAAAGGATTTTTTATTTTTTGAATTTTATATAATACTGGTGCTAGATAATTATTTTTTTTTTAAACCCGAGACCACTTGCAAGGAGGTGGTATCACTATATAAGCGTTATTTATTTTAAATAAATTTCGTAATTTTACTTTTTTAAGTCCACGAACACCTAATTAAAAAATGTTTATTAAAAATAACAGTTTATGTAAAAAATTAATCATAATACGAGTGATAAAAAATGTGTGGTGTTTTCAGTACCCTGTGAATAACGAAGTATCAAAAACTGACGTAAATAGTTTCAAAGTCCTGAACTACTCCAATCTTTGTGTAGTAAAAGTTTATCATCCCGTTAACAGCCAACCGATCTGCACCTGTCTAAAATAGCGGGTTTTTTTCTCATTGTAGTGTTAAGGCTGTTTGTTTATATGTAACAGAATTTATACAGATGTATTTATCTGTTTACTGCTTTGTGTATTGCAAGAAAAGTTCTTCGCAAAAGTTCTGAAATTCCGGCAGGGAGAAACATAACATGAAGGTTTATTTATTAATTTTTCTTTCTTCATTTATTTTTGTTCCACCACAAACCATGACTAAACACAGAGGTGTTTGTACATGCTGTCTAATTTCTATAGTGAGGTGTGAGATTGTTTTTGTTTTTGTCCCTCCCCTTTTTTTACCGTCTTCTCATTGCATTTGTTCCTATTTTCTCCTATTCTATCGCGCGCCCGAGGCGATCGAATAAGATCGTAAACTTCCCTGCTGAGGAGCTAGCTGCGATTAATCGATCATCCGAATCTCCTCGAAACCTACATCGAAAAGATGGCCCGAGAAGATTCGGATCTAGAGAAGAAAGGATGGTGTTCCAGCCCCATTCCTTTCTGGTTTAGTGGTTGTGGAGGCTGAGAGAAGAAAACCGGATCCCGACTCCGCTGGGCCGTGCAAAGAAGATGAAAAAATAAATAAATAAATAAATAAAAATGGTGGACTTCTTCTCACAGCGAAAGCGTAACACATACACAGTGTGTGGAGATAATCGTTATTTTTCTTTCTTCCTTTCTTGCAGAACAATAACAATCACGCAAAATTCAAAATGCTGCTCGTGTGCTGCCATTTCTTTGTTTGGAGTAGGTAGGGGAATCAGTGTTGCCACCTCGATTATCGGAATGTACATTCCTAATTCCATTTTTTTTTCCTGCTGTGGAATCATTACTCGTTTCTAACCCCTCCCCCCATCTGTAACTACTACTTTCTCCTACAAATCATGCGTTCATTATTAAATGCTTTTAAAAGAACTGCTTATTTTTGTAGTGTTAGTTTTTCAAGATTCTTAAAAAAAATTTCGCATGGCTTATTTTCACTATTTAAGGTCTATGTTTTTGTTGCGTTGTATGTGGTCTTTAAAAAACTTCGTTTTTAGTTAAAGTTTTCTTATGTTTTAAAAGATAAAAAGTTATTTGTACAAAGAACAATAGTTTTTTTTATATTTTAGAACGCTAACTTAAGTTTTATATTGTTATAAGAGCACTTGATTTTCCCCGTGTCATGTAGTGTATAAACAAGTTAGTGTGCCTTTATGTGCACCCTAAATTATGCAAATTTATGCACCCTAAATTATGCAAGATTAATAGAGACAAAAAAATACAGTACAATAGTAATATTTACTTCAACATTCAAAGACACAATTATATTGGGATATCTCATTATACTCGGCAAGAAAACGTGGTTAAAATCGTTTGGCGTCTATTGAAATTAAATTTTAAATTATTTTATTATTTCTAGACGTGTTTATAAGCCCAGATTTATCTGCAGTGTTATTCTTTTGAACTGTTTCTAATTATAGTTATTTTCCCCTTTTAAATTTTAGATGTGTTTATGTGTATATAAGGAAATTTTTTTGTGTCGTACTTGAAATTCTCCATGGAGATTAATATGTTTGGTCCCTATTTTCTGTGTAATTTTTAATACGGGGCAACATGTTCTTCACATGAGGCTTAATCTTAGACATTTACTGTGAAATTATGCATATTGTTAGCAGTCTTCTTCCTTTATGTCTGTTATATGATAAGTTTTATTTATTTATTTAGTGATTTTTATTATTTCTTTTCTTTTTAGTGATTTTTTTTCTATTATTATTTTTTTTCTCCATTCCTACCTTGTAAAAATAGCAAAACAAATTTTAACGCCTTACAACGGTTTGAACAACTTTCGTAATCCTTAATTCTTCCTTATTTGAGAGAAATTTTAAATTTTGGGCTATATTTTATATTTTGTTGCGAACCTCGATTCCTAATAATTTCACAGCCTGAATTATTATTTTTTTTTTTTTTAGACACATATGCCAGTGTCTAAAACCATTATGTAATGTTTAAGATATTGAAAGCTACATATAGGTTTCAAACAATATTAATGTGTAGTTTTTCAGATATTTAAAAACACATAAGTAGAAATCTATACATTCGCGTTATGCTTCGTTTCGTAAATTTGTGATTCTTGTGTGAGCCTCTTTATTTTGTCAATGTGTGTGCATGTATTCATAAATAATATTCGATTTACCAGTACCTAAGTTTAACTACTTACAAACTCGTAACATTCTCGCTTGGAGACTAGTTAGTGTGAGAGGGGTGGTACGGAATCAAGAGCAAAAATCCATCTCCAGGGAAGGATCAAAATTGAGTTCATTGGTATCATGTTATATACCCTTTAGGGCAGGCAACCCGTTGTGAGTTATCAGATACCTATAAAAACTATATTACTCGTTTCTGAAATGATAGGCTGGTCATATGTTTTTGGTATTCGTTCAAATAAATGTTTAATTTTGAATTCTTTTTCGCCGTAATATCTGAAATGAATCCCCTATATAATAATAGCGTAAGTTATCTGTCCGTCTGTCCTCGAATTTGTGAAGCGGTTGGTTTCGGAATGGATAGAGGCATCCATATTGGATTCTTGATGAAATAGAGTTAGCAACATTCGAAATCCACCCCTTCCCCCCTATTCTAGCATTTAATGCCATTATTTCAAGCTCTATTTTCCCCGGTTAAGATCAGGCGATTAAATTTATCAATTTGTCGCATAATAAACAGATAAAAATAACATTTTTTTTTCTAACATTATAGCATCATTCCTTTAACCATCTCATTTAATCATTTTGTTATTTTAAACTATTTAAATATCGTCTGCATTATTTTCTTACGTTTTGTCGCTGATCTTAGATATCACGTAAATAATTTTCTTTTATATTTGGCTTAAATAATAGATTAGGTACATATTTAAATTTAATCATCGATTATTTTTTGTTGCAATGAAAATTTTATCATCGGTATTAACAACAAATTCTATCTACCTTCAGGGTGTAGTAGAAATGATAGTTTCATTCCTGTACTACCATTAATTACTGTGGATAAAAATGGGAAGATCTTAATGGTAATTTCGACGTAGCTAAGAAAACTTTGAATTATTTTTCTAATCGAATTTAACGTGATTCTAACTGCATTCATGGTATCGCGAGACTTTAGAAGAATAGGAAGATAAACAAATTATTGAGCGTGTACCAGATAATTCTCAGCCAAAAAACAAACCATTTTTTATCAGCCTCATAGGGTACTTTACAATGCTGGAAAATTAAAAATTTTACTGATCTCGTCATATGACGGGCTAGATACTAGTCTTAAATAATTGTGAAACGTCAACCGTGTGCCTCACAGACACAAGGCGAATATGAATATACCTCCCGGTGACGCGAGTAATGAAGTAGTTAAAAACTATTGTTTTCGGCCATGAGCGTTGTGGTTATCCAACTAGTTCTGTCCGGCCAAAGTCTGTCTTCACGTGGCTTATACTTGTCGGACGGATTTCGTTGGTATTTTTGTTTACCAATAGAGTTCGTAGCAGGGGAAGGGGTGGATGGGGAAGAAGACCATTCTACAGTTCCGTGGATTGCTTTGATTTTTCCGTCACCCTCGATCGTATGTGTGCGTCGTTTCCGTTGCTCCTAGAAACGCGGCAGGGGGGGGGAGAAGAGGGAAGGGAGCAGAATAGTTCCGAATGCCAGCAATAGAATGGGAATTGGCGTTATGTCGCATCCGGATGGATTCTCGGAAAACATTCTAAATAAATGCCTCGCGATTTGGCGCCCTTTTTTACCCCCCCCCCCTTTTTTTCTTCTCCTTTCATGAATTTGTGATTGGCGAGTTATTTCGAGCCCGAAATCTGTGTGTTTATCGGGTCGTAGAATATCGATGTTTTATTATTTAGCGAGGCTCCGCTTTTTGCCGCTCAGTTGAATTGGGTCAAATTAGAGAGGACGCTCTTAATTCATCCGCTAGAATGTATACCTCGTTCTGAATGAGGAGGTAAAAAGATGTAATTAGAAAACTGAAGAACGAAAAAAGAAAAAGTACATTGCGCGTGCGCCTAGTTTTAAAGGTCGTTCTTTCCTCTTGTGATCTAAGCCAGGATTGTTCGTCAATTGTAATTTTGTTCCTCGTGGACGGACAACGACGAATAGCGTAACTTGAATGGTTTGAAATTATACCCCATAAGTGCTGTGATTTATTATAACTTTTATTTTATCGTTTATCGAATAACTAGCTGTATATTTCCTCGGTGTCATCACGTTTAAGGAAGTAGTCTCGCGATTAATATTGCTATTACATCTAGTTGCCAGTAGAATAAAAACTGCGTTAAACGTTTTGAATTTTATTTAAAAAAAATGTTTTGTTTCTTTGGAAGACGTTATACTGGATCTGCTTTAGTATGCAGCAAAAGAAACCATAAAAAAAAATAATAAAGTTAGTAATGAATAAAGGCAATATTCGCCCAATTCTTTTTCATAGATAGGTTTTTTTCTGCCATTTCTATTCGTTGTCTTTATTTCTGACTAAAATGGATCGTTTACAGAAACTCGCCAATTTGTTTTTAAAATGAGATTAACTGGTGTGAAAATAATTGAAAAAAAAAAGGCTTAATAAATGTATGTTCTTAAATCATTCGTTGATATAGAAATGCGACAGAGGTTGCGTGATCTACACCAGTTAGTGGAATTATGGTCTGCCTCTCTACAGGATGTTGATCTTCCTTTTATTGAGTTTTTATTGTTTTATTCCTTGTTTGAAAGTGAATTCCTCCGCTACTTGTACCTGTAACATTCCCCAAATAAAAATCTCAATTTGCTTTTGTCCCGCATTAATGTGTTGTAATCCTATGACATTTGATTCTGAACAATATCTTCCGAACTACACTTGATGAACTTGGTATACGATGCATAAATAGGGTAACGTTCGAGAAATAGTCAAATGATTACAGCGTCTGTGTTCTTTGATTTAATTATATTTCGTTTTGGTGGTTATATAAAAGTTATATTTTGTTACGATATAAATCTATTTTCCTTTAGTAAATGTTGCAAAGTTTCCAGGTTGTTGTCCAGAAGTCATAATTGAGACGTTTGTATTAAAAGTTTCATTACCATTTCTTTTTATCTTTATTTACTAGAATTTATATTGATATCTTTCGGAGTTTTGCTCATGATTTAAACTCTGCTATTTTTGGAATTAACTCTCTCACTCACTTATATGAGTATCAAACATATTTTGTGAATTGTTACATTTAAGATGGAATTTTAAATTATGTAGAAAAATAATCTGTTCAGTACAATTACGTAAAATCAAAGGAATCTCGTAAGAGGGTTGAATAGGCTAAGGGTGGTATATGGATTCACATTTAGAACAGTTAAGCAAAAGGCAATGACTTTAGATGACAAATTTTATATTAAAATCATACTTTGTTATAAAGGCATTTCAGTAAAATTATTAGTTATAAAGGGACAAAAATCAAACATAAGCAAAATCTTTTGTTTCGGTGTTCTTTTTATCGCAAATCTTAGGCATCAATTTTTCATCTTGTGCTACTAAATTTTATCGAGAGCTTGAAGATAAAAGTTTGTTGAGAGTTTATTTTGGTTGGGTTTGGTACGGTCTACTGTTTTACTACACGACTTCTAATGTAACCGGGACCTACTGTTTAAAGTTGACTCCGAACTGTTCTGAGCATCCAAGCCAGCATTTTGAATCTTACACACAAACTCTGGTACCTATAAAAGCTTGTAGAAATTTTTAAAATTTTATTTATTTGTTTATTTTAAATTTTAATGTAGGAGCCTTATATGAGGTTCGGTTAATGGAAAACTTATCTAACAGTGTTAAAATTGATTATTTTAGTTTTTTTTTCTTTATGCCTATCTCGTGTTCAAATACATATTATTTTACCATATTTTATCTAAATTTTAATTTTTTTCTGGAGAAGTATAATAAATAAGAGGAAGAAGTAGAATTGTTTTAAAGGTTTACAAATCATGTACACATTTAAATGCGCATGTCTAACGGTACTATAAATTTACTTAAGGAAACCGCTTCAAATTTACTATAAATATGACATTTGGTGCAACGTACTGGCACTATTGGTTTATGACATTTAAAAGTGACATCTTTTTATTTTATGTGTGTAATGATAAGCTCTTTTCCTCGCCCAATAAGTAGGGAGTTAAAGAAAGAAAAAAAAAAAAAAAACAGGCGTGAGTCATGGATCCAATGTTTGCTCCTCTTTCAACGACGCAAAAAGTTGGACGATGAGGGAGGAATGCCGCAGCCGTCATATCCTCCCTTTTAATTAGGCTCTCCTTCTTAATTTTCTGATCTCGGACTGGCAATCAACCCGTTAAAGACACTGGATGCGAGAATGTGTCGCAGACTGTGGTGGCATCATCAGCTGCCCCGAAAGGGGGAAAAAGTTCGTGGAACTTGAGATCGACTGTTCGACCTTCCTTTGCCCGGCGTCGCAGTTAAAAGGGTTGAGATTGCCACCCCTCCCCAGCGTGCCGGAAACGCAGGGAAAAACTCTGAAAGCCCTTCCGGGGATAAAGAAGGGGGGAGAGGTGTGTATGTGTGTATATAATCTAGGCGCCTTCGTCCTTAAGGGCGTTCGACATCTGCCCTGTAAAGCACCCCCCCCCGGGCAAGGAATTTACAAAGGCTTGGCCTTTAATAGCCCAGTAAAACAATTTTCATTACTAATATCTACCACCACAACCCAATTTTCGATTTGCGTCTATAGAATTAGTTTAGAAACATAAAAGAACCAACGCGTATCCATATTTTCCTCGTTAGCTGTGAAAATGTATATTTGTGGAATAAATTTTTTTCTCTCTGTAAATGAAATTTAGTTCGTTTATTACCTTTGGATTAAATATCCATTTTACAAAGATTCTAAATCTTTACTTTAAGAAATAATTAAGTAAAAACTGCTGCTGTTTCGTGTTCCAAGTTTTCCTGTATCTATTGTTTTGCATCAGAATTTCACTCCCCCCCCTTCCTCAAAAATCAAATGTGGGTGTGAACACACGCTCGACAATAACACTGAGTTTAATACAATTTGGTATTAAATACTCTTTTAATAAAGATTTAACGGCATCTTTGCTTTATGGTGGTCAAGTAAAATTTATAATACTTCAGCCAAAATAGAAATATTTATATTACTTTTAATTGAAGATTCTATGACTATGAGATCTGTGTGTGCGTAAAAACTATCTAAAATAAAATCAAAGTGAGTTATTTTAGTGTAACGAAACGAATAGAAAAGTTTCATTATTAAAATATGAATTTTGAATGTGTAGGTTTTCGATATGAACAAAAACATAAAATATTTCTGACATAACACAGCAATCTGGTAAGTTTAAGCTTTTTAATCATCAAACGCCAGCAAAAGCTTGCGGTCGTCAGTTCCTTATTTCTTAAACTATTGCCAAGCAAATAGCATCAAAATTGTAGTTTCATATTATAGAGTTGAGTATGAATGAACATAAAAATAACATTACTAAAGGAAGATATGAGTTACAAACGAATAAACCAAGCACAATTGTTTACGCTAAAGAAAAGAGAAAGGTAATGCAATAAATAAACCCATTCCTACACAGAGTTTTGGGAAAATTGATATTAAATGATATAATTAGCAACCATAGTGAACAAATTATCACAGGAAAACCAAAAGAACTTTTTCATCTCCAATATTGTATAAAATCCCAGTGCCTATCTAATCTTCTAATGAGAATACCAAATTTAATCCTATATAAAACTAGGCCTTATAATGACCCTGCACCTTAGTTAATAATTTATTTATTGCAATTATGAGTATATTTTAGGAAACTTGTATTATAAGTATCTTGATACCAATATGAAGAATGTTGCATAATCATTACAACTAAGCCATCAAAAGCAATATACATAACCATTATTCTTATTCGACAATTTTTCCAGTGTTATAAAAAATGTATCTATAACTATACCCTTCAAATTACTATACTAATTCTCTATTATTACTAATCAAAAACCCATTAATACTAAGTATCTTTTATTCACTGAAATTATTAGTCTAATATAAAATTTGGGTAGCATTTAATATATGCATCTAGATATGTGTAAAAAAAGCATACCATTTACATCGTGCGAAAACATTTACTGATACAATAAAGAATATTACCCATAATAAGTGGGGAAAAAAACCCGTGTTAAGTTGTAAGAAATGGGTATTTTTATACGGATTCATCGTATAAATTATTGCTAGACAATAATTAACAAATATTTGTTTCAAAATATAGGTAAATATCCCAAAGCTTTAAAGTGTCACATAAAAAGCCTTTTAGGCCGTGCATGAACCTATGAAGTTCAGTGGGAGATTGCAACTTCATAATATCTGTTATCAACAACGTAATTTTTTTGCAATGCTTTTTCTTAAATTTTATATAACAATGTGTTTTAAATGCTTTTAAATTATTTTTGTATTAGCCTTAAATACTACAAATCCATAATAACGCCATGATTCCGGTGTAAAAACTGTTTTGTAAATGTTCGACATGTCATTGCCACTGGAAGCGACTTCTCCAGAATCAGGCGGAATTCGCGGTGGTAAAAAAGATTTAAAAAAAAATGTAAATTTACGTTTCATTTCGATGAAAATTCGGAGACTATTGACATCCGAAGTTTAGGGTTTTTGCCCCCTCGAATGTACTACAGGCTCCGTTTTCACCTGATAAACTCTCCCCCCCCCTCCTTGAACTCCAGCAGATGGTTGCGTAGTTCTGTGTGTTGCTTCACAAGAACTCTTCCTCCCCCCTCCAGTTCTTACTCTCAGTTCACTGACGACCTACTGTTAACCGTGACCGTGTCACCCTTGAGAAGGAAATTGTTGAGTCAATGGACCCTTGTACCACCCCGTTTCAAAATAAACGACCGGAGTTCGAAGGCAATTAATATTATTTGACTGGTGACGTCCAAATATTGAATTCGGCCCTTCAAACTAAGTGCCAGTAATCGGTCCTCCGTTTTTACTTTTTATTTACTTGTTACTTACATCAGTTGGCATTTGTTGTTGTTGTTAGTCATTGTTGGAAGTTTGTTTATTTTGATAAAAATTATTTCGTATGATAATATTTGTATAATTGTTAGAATATTAATTAAATATATTTATATGATATTGCCTCAATATATATATACGGAATAGACAGTACAGGATAGGCCAGTACCTTCCTTTCAAGATTTTTCCATAATGGCATACTCATTATTCTCCCTTCTCCAGCGGACTTCATTAAATCTTATATCACTAGTACAAAATTTAATTATGCTTCTCAAATATAAAATGCTTGTTGTAACTGGAAATTCGAATAAATGTGTGATATATATAGAAAACCGAACATGACAATTTTTCAGAAATATATCTAAAGTACCTATTTATTTTACAAAAGTTTATAAACGTCTTTTTGTGCTCAAATTTCATCATATAGAACTATTTTCAATGCCTCTCAAAAATACTTATATGGATCTGTGTGCAGTTCTTTTAATACTGTCTTTATAGCCATGAAAATAAGTACGAACCTATCTATAAAATTGCCACCACACTGAAGTAAATTATGCTCACGGACATCAGAATAGGGGGCAAAAGAATCATTATTGATTGGGGCAGTTTGGTTGATAATATTTGAAAGTCCTGGAGTACGTTTAAGTGTTTATAGTTTCTCTCAATAATTTTGTAAACAGAATATAACAATTTTTTATCGATGATACTGTAGCGCCATCTGTTGTGAGTATAAGGGATTGATTCTGTTAGTCGTTCACCCAAGTGTCACAACAAAACTGAGGTTGAACGTCAACCAACGGTAGCCGTTTTAAGGAATATATTCCTTGTATGGTGTCCACACTTTTGTAAAACTTAGGGTCTTAAATATACAGTTTATTTAAAGTTATATTTAACCCCCATATTATCGGCAAGACATCTATCCGCTGTTTTTCTTTCTCGAAAGGGCATTTATCTAGTGTAAATCGCTATTAATTAAATAATATGGTCAGAAAACTTAGATATTTATGCAAACTTTTTCCAAGAACTATTTAAAAAACTGCTTGTTTTAATTTAGTTGGTTTCCTGTTGTGCGATTAGATCCATTGTTTCCATTAGATCATTTCTGAAAAATTTTAAATGTAACTATCAGTCTTCATAAGGTTTTTATATAATTTTCAAGATACATACTTTGCAAATATTTGCGAGTTTTTGTATTTGATGTGTTGTTCATTTTACTTTGTGAACATAAATATGTATTACAGTCGGTATTCAATTAATGTGATAAGCAAAGTGTTATTTCTCTTATGGCGTTACTATAACCATTATTCTCTTCTATAAATTTCTTTAAAACTTCACTGCAATTGAGTAAAAAACGTTTACAGTGAGTTTTTTCATACCTTTTGTGGGAAAAAATACTTTATTCTTTTATTGACACTATGTATTATTGATCCTCTATAATGCACCAGATGGCAGCACTACCGTGTATAGAAGAGCCCTTGAGGTTTATATTATTTCAGTAGGTTTAAAATTTGTGCATATTTGACAGTTTTTATATAATTTTTTTTAGTTAAAGTAGATGATTGGCGTATGTGTTTCATAATTGATTGAACAATACCTTAAGAGAAATAAAAAATAGATTTCGAGTGATTAGGAGAAGGTGTAATTATGTCTCACTTTCTAGTTTGTATGGAACAGTTTAATTTGTACATATGTATTTGTTCCATACATACTCAAAATGTAGGAATTAATAAGAAGGAATAATATGTAAAAAGCATTCTATTTGGTTATTTTTATTTTGAGAACTTATGTACCGTATGCCGTGGAAATCATGTGATCTTATGACGTAATATTATTGATATAAATAAATCAACGAATACAGTTTAAAAAACAAGTGAATTCAAACTATGAGAATTGTATCCAAAGTTTTTCTTTTTTTTTTTAATGTAAAGCCTGAATAAATAACGATTTTCCTTTATTTATACAGATATTAGTTGCGTGACTATTTACAAATATACACGAAACAGTGTTAGGAGTTTAAAATTTATCCACGTAGAAAGTTCTTCCCAATTATTGACCCAGTGAGCTCGGTAGGTTTAAAGAATGGACGGGAGGGGGGGGGATTTCACGGCCGCATGTGACGTAAATATCGTGGGAAAAGTGACGTCACGTCTTGGGGAAAATATCGCACTGGGTCCGTTCAAACTTATGTAACGTGAAGGAATCGAATCCTTTCGGTGTTCGGAGGATGGTTCATAATTGGAGTAAGGCGTGCATAGCTAGCCGATCCGGTTTTTTCTGTCGACAAAGGGTAACCTCGTTCCGATCGAAACCGGGCCCGCAGAGGTGACTTCAAGGTCGATATCTCTCTCGCAGTTGGCGATAAGGAACGCTGCCTGACCGCGTCGGTCGCCAATCGTGGAGAGTTAAAACATCAACCCCCTGCTCGTTTTCCTGCTGTGCCACTACCAGAATGCCTTTCTCGGTTTTTAATTTTTTCACCAGATTTTACAAATGCGGACGACTTTACGTCTAGCCGCCTGTTGTAAAATTCTCTCGGTGTTTGGAATCTCGTTAAAAAGGAACATGCTGTTTGTTCTCCGTAACATTTAATATCTTCTCTCTCTCTCTCTTTTTTTTTTTTGTCGGGCATTTAATAATGAGCCTTTAAAACTTTTTGAGTTTCATTAAATCACAGTAATTGAAGCTCAACTAAATATACTTTAGCTTCCATATTTTTTTTCTCCTTTTAAATAACATTCTCAAAATGTCCAATAATGTCAAAGACATATCAAAATGTTTTAAGAAAATTTTGTCTAATTTATTGTTGGTCTGGTTGTTATTGGATGTTTTTGCACAAGGTCAGAAAAAAAATTGTGACATAACTAAGCCATTCATTGAATGGGGGGGGGGGTTGGCTTCTATGGGTAAACGCTTTCTGCCATTTTTTAAGTCATTTTCAGAGAAGTAAGTAAAATATAATAATTTTTATTTTCTTAGCTATCCCCCCGTTGGAAAAAAAAAAAGTATAGAATGTAATGAAAACAGAACTGAGGTAACCACCTGTTAAAAATTGTATGCGGATAACTTGGCCAGGAATTGTACTATTTCCTCTTTCATCTGTAATCTCTGGATATCTAAAGTTCGCCAGGAACATAGGAGAATAAAGTTCGATTTATATGACACCGAATACTAACGGAAAGTGTAAATCTTAAGACTCGATTGAAAATATTACATTTGAGTTTTCCCAGTAAGCCAATGACTAAAAAACAAAACTGTAATTGTAAAAAAAAAATGAATGAATAAATAAATAAATAGAGAGAAAATCAAAGACCTGTCTAGAATTTTTACAATACGTTTATTACATCGACAGAGTTATCTCTCACCTTATAACCGGAATAACGTATATAAATAAGGAGAAAATTTTTAAAACTTGATAGCAGTACATAAACTGGACAATGGCCGAACCGGTAGGAGCTGCCTCTCGATACTAGAATTTGTGGGTTTGAACCCTATTTTTGACATGGATGTTTGTATTCGTTCGTATCAGCTTTAAGCAGTAGGTATCTGTCTAATTAGCCCTAGTATAGCAAAAGTTGGCCTTAGTGCTTCACACCAAACAAAAGGGTGGCTTGGAAGATATCACCTCAAGTATTCAAGTTTCAGTTTTATATAATCTTTTTAATGTTAAATTTATCGTCTTCTTTTCGACCGCAATAAGTAAATATCGTTGTGACTTGTTTCCTAATTCATAGAAAAGTTTATTCGTATCGCTAATTATGGCAGGAATTTAAAATACTCGAAGGCAGACGGTACCATTTCAAATATTATGAATGTTCCAATTTTACAAACTGCTTTTTTTATTTAATGTAGCCTATCGCTTTCATTTCGGGCTGCAGTAAGTAAATATCGTCACAATTTTGCGATCGAAAGGTGCAATTTTACTTTCGGAATCTCCCCTCCTCAAATAGTATCCTGCCTTGCTACAATGAGCTATTCTCTAAACAACGATTTCGTGTTTGTTTTATTCGAAGCTCAATTTAGATTTCGAAATGCCCGCGCTCGTCCCGTTGACCTCTAAAAGAAGTGACGAATAATAAATCGGAGGAATCACGCTTCGGAGCGCCTTTCTCTCCCACAATGGCCATCCAACCAACTGTACCTTTTTTACGCCGACTTTAAAAGAAAAAAAAAAAAACAATCGTTCATCGTCCGCAAAATATTCTCTACATTCTTCTTCTCTCTGTTCAGGAGAGAGAGAGATTTTTACATCGAAATTTTCAAATTGGATTACAGACGAAGAAGGAAATTAGAAGATTGGAATACAAAATGAAATGTATTTGGAACTACAATAACAGAACTTCTCTAGCAGGTGCTTCAACACTGTGCTAAATGTAGAATTCAACCCACCAAATTCCCTACGATAAATTTGATAAATTTTATTACAGTAGAACTTCGATTATCCGAGCTAATTGGAACCGCCAGTACCTCGGATATCGGAAATCTCGGGTTAATAGAAATGGTGTATAAAAACCTTCCGTGCTTGCGAATTTAACTAACTTTTAAAGTAAAAAACAATAGAACGTTCTTTAAGTGATAAAAATAAACCTATAGGAACTTATGTTTTACAGCTAAAAAGATTTAAAAGAGGTGTAATATTTCTTGGAAGTTGAGTGCTTTTGTGGGGAAGAAGTACCTGTAAGACGGACAACGAACTAAAATGTGTATAATTTTTTCCAAACTCATTTAGAAAAGGAGAAAAAAATTAAACTTCCTTATTGACTCGGTTAACAGAAACCTCGGTTAATCGAGGTTCTACTGTAGTTTGTTTTTCAATTAAATCTAACATTAAATAAATATATATATATATATATATATATATATATATATATATATATATATATAACACTTAATGCTTCAGGCTTCCACGCTGTGAAGAATTATTTTAAAAATATTATAGCAATTTTTGACATAGGCCGGTTTGTCTGACCCGAGGGCCGCTTCTGACAGTGAATTAACAATAATCTACAACAATAAACCTGCTTATAACAATATTTTCTCGGCG
Organism: Pardosa pseudoannulata; assembly: GCA_032207245.1. Taxonomy (NCBI): domain Eukaryota; kingdom Metazoa; phylum Arthropoda; class Arachnida; order Araneae; family Lycosidae; genus Pardosa; species Pardosa pseudoannulata. The sequence continues at coordinate 101,649,262 of CM063504.1, forward strand.
AAATATTTATTTACTCAGTGTAAAGTTACCACGAGGTTAATAGTCTTATTTCTCTTAATTAGTAGTCATGCTATTATTATTTACATTTTAAATTATCTAAAGTTAAATTATATCTTCAACTACAGCCTACGATTATTACATAAACATGAGATACCCACATTTTTAAAACTGTCAATAATCGAAACATCGAAAGCAATATTTTTTCGAGATTCTTCACTAGATTTAAAAAAAGGGGGTGAAAGTTTTAGTGTGTAATCAAAATATGTGCATAAAAATTTTTTAAATGAATGTCTCCGATTCATTACTTTCTACACTTTTTTTAAAAATCAGAATGGTGGTATAAAATCCAAAAATATGACTTTTTTCTTTTTCTTTAGTAGCTTAAATCAGTAGTCCTCGCCATAGTGTTATTCGACTACAATCCGTTTTGTGAAATTCTGGATCTATTAAATGCCAGTTTCGCTCGTGAAATTCAGTTCTTACAGACTCAAGCTAAAATTTAATTCCAAAGTGCAGGATTTATTTTCTAACGGAGCATTGGATAACGTCAAAATATTTTTTCTAATTTACTTACATGTAAATATCTTAGAGCGCCCTCCCTTTGAAGAAAACTCTTGACATTCCATGCTAGCCAAAATTCGCAATTTCGCATCGCCATCTCGTTGGCCGCGCGCACCATTTTGCGGCAAAGGGTTGGCCTTGGGAGGGAGTGACCTTGAACCGCCACTGCGGTTCGACGCTCCCTAGGTGCGGGGAGAGGTGTCGACAGGAGCGATAATTCTCCCTTCTCTTTCTCGTTGAGGAAGAATGCGTGCGAACGGCTCCGTTTTGCCCTCGCCATTCGCATTTCACTGCTTTTTAAAATTCAGACCATAACAGCCATTAAAAAAATCCCCTTCTGGAAAATCGTAAGCAGGACGTGTCCAAGAATTCATACCACTTTCGCTTTGAAATTAAAATGAGAGAATGACTGAGTGGCCTTTTAAATATTTCCCCCCCCTCGGTTCTTGAATTTGCAGAAAACTGACTGCGGGCATTGACTAATTTTTTCAATCTGAGTAGTAGTTTGATCGGGGCTTCTTAGCTCAAAGCTGTATCCTCCGTCGTGAGAGTGATTTAGATCAACTCACGACACACAATTAAAATAAAAATTGCATAAAAAGGAATAACAATTTGACCCTAGACAGCAAAATAAATAGTAAAGTGGTAAAGTAGACAGTTATTAATAGAGAGTAGGAAGTTCAAAAAGGGATAGAGTTTTTATGCAGATGCAAGCATCAATTTCATAAAATTTTAATAATTTTTCGGAGTTTTCATAATTTTTTACGTATATATAAAAATATATACAAATTAATTTAAAAAATAAAGGAGGAAGTTTTATCATTTATAAAAAAAAGAAAAATATCTGGTGGACAAGACAGTTTCTTAGGGAAGGGGGGGGGGAATACCTGCTTGCTTGTTTTTTTCTGCTCCCTATGTAATTTTAAAATGCATAGGACGTGTATGAAAATTTATTTATTCATTTAGGAATAATTAGCAAGGGTTAATCACATTAAAAGAAAGCAAACAATAATTAAAACCACCAACGTTTTTAAAAAAAAGTTACTCAAAATAAACAAAATGAGGTGAGCTTTTTAATCCACCCCATGGAAGGTTTTGATCAAACTACATAGTTTTTTTAATAGATGCATATGGCAACCAAACCCTTCACTGGGGAATTAAAAAAGTTGGATATATATATTTGCAATCCAACAAAACAAACAAATAAAAAAAACACTAACGTTCCAAAAAAAAGTATTTTTAAATTTACACAAAATATACTGTAGGTATTTGCAATTTTAAAAAATGAAAATAATGTAATAATAATATTTGTAGGGAAATTTTCTGGAAAATTTTATTATAAAAGGTATAATAGTATGTTATATGTTGGTCTGTTCTGTTTACTATATTGGAGAAAAAAAATCAATGAATTATCTAACTATTGCATAAGTAACTTCCATTCTGCAAGATACAGACTGAATTCGGTGCCCTAAATTTTGCGCCTGCATGCCGGGCCCATTCGTACCAGTTAGGAATGGTCCTGTGGGAGGATATACAACAATTATAGCACGATTTTACCAAGACAATTGTTTTTATCTGAGAAAATCATATTTTTTATGGAAAACGGAGATACATTCTTAAAAAATTCTGGGGAATAGTAGGAAGGGAGAAGGCATAAAATTTTTCATTTAAAGAAATTAAAGGGTCATTTAGTTTTTTAATATAAAAGTATTTTGTGGGGGGGTTTATTTTCAATTACAATGAAATTTGGTTCCTTGGATCTTAAAATGTAAAATCTGTTAATTTTAGGTCTCTAGTTAAAATTCCCACCCTGTCTTAGCGTAATTTTTACCAAAATGCTTAAGATATGAAATACATTTAACTGTAATAATGTTTTTTTCATCAGAAAATTAAACATTTTTACCTTTTAAAGCCTTTAATTTTTATTATTTGTGGAAGAATTAGAGGGTAATGTGGAGTGAAGGGGAATTGATTTTGTCTTACTTTATATGATTTATTTTATTTTTATTTTTCCATGGTCTTTAATAAATGATTTATATATGTAGTTTTAGTTTGTGCAAACTATTAAAGTTTCGTGGGTTTGTAGCAATCAGCAATTTATCTCTTTTATAACAATAACTTTTAGTGTAGGAGGGGAGTATTGAATTTTATATTTTTGCTGGCAGCAGCAAAACTGCAAAAGTATGTCTTACTCTATTTCTACACATTCTGGTCAATTATATATTTTTCTTCAATCATTCATTGCTCATTTAGTTGATAAGCTACATGACATTTCCTTGGCTGTTAAGGGGAAGGGTGTTTTTATATTCCTTTATACCCATATACATTTATATGGCATGCCTAAATTATATTTAAGTAACATTCGGAGTATATATACTATTTCTTCTCCATTCATAGTTTTATCATATGTTAATGATATTTACTTTTTAATTAATAGACATATACTTCAACTTTTGTTGACTTTGTCAATATATCACTTGTTCGGTACATATTGATGTTCTCCCCACCCCTTAAGTGCAATGGTTGTGTCCAGCGCGTTCCTTTCCTCTTTATTTTGTATTGTAACCAGAGTGTGAGCATTCGGACCCCGTCTAGGAAGGTCGAACAGTTGTCCACGTCTCCCGTGAGAACGCTTGTATAGAGCCCATGCTCTTATATGACCAGAACGTTTGTCAGAGTCCATTGCTCTTTTATGACCTTGTCATATTTTTCTTAATTAAAGTTTCTTGTTTTTTTTTTAAATACAGTCCACTTTATTATCGTCCTCAACATCACTCTTCATATTAGAATAATCATGGAACATTAATATAGTAATTTAATTTATGAAAGTTTCACTCAGTGGTTTAACAGACTAAATGGTTTGCTCTATAACTTAAGTTAGATTTACACAAACAGGGAAATATATTTGTAAAAAGAGCCATAATCTTTAGCAAGAAAATGTGATAAAAAGTTACGAGTTTATAAATAAGCATTATGGCATTGCAAATAGTTCTATAAAGGAGTATCATTTTCCTAAATGCTTTTTTTTTTTTACTTATATTTCATGTTATTTATATAAATGGAAAGGAAAATTATACTTATTTTGTTTTTTCTTCTTTCTTAGACAAAGATGACTTGAGTCCTCCCAGTAGTGTTATGAATGGTTATGACTATGACAAGAAAAAGAAAGGTCCAGCTCCAAGGCAGCAGGAAGAACTATGTCTTGTTTGTGGGGATAGGGCGTCAGGATACCATTATAATGCTCTCACCTGTGAGGGTTGCAAAGGTAAAAATATGAACAACATTTAGCTGTTTTGCATTTAATTCCCTTCCTAGTTTTAAAATGAAAAGATTTCCTCTTTATTAAACTAAAATAAACTAAAAATTAAAATATCTGTCATAAATTTATTTAATTATTGTTTCCTTTATAATTTAATTGTTAATTCTTTTTTACAATTTTCTCTCTTTTTGACTACACAGTAAAGTTCCTGGTGCATATTCTTTGGTTTACATATTATAGTGTGTGAATCCTTAATCAAACTCAATTCCTCTTTTTTAGGATTCTTTCGACGTAGCATTACTAAGAATGCTGTTTACCAGTGCAAATATGGCAATAACTGTGAAATTGATATGTATATGAGGAGAAAGTGTCAAGAATGTAGATTGAAGAAATGCCTTAGTGTTGGAATGAGGCCTGAATGTAAGTAGCATTGTCTTCACATTGTTATTGTTAATTTTATAATTAAAGCAGTAACCAGATGAAATTATATTAATCTCTTTCCCTCTATTTTTTTAATTTTCTTATTGCAGTCTTTAAATGAATTGTAGATATAGTTCAGAAATCAGATAGTAAGAGCAATTAATAAATTAAATATGATAAATTTTGAAAATACAATGTGATACCTTAATCTGAAATAAATTATAGTTATTTGTTTCTTTTGGACATATTTAAATATACTATTCTGGCTTGTGTTTATCCTATTCACTTAAGGCTAAGAAATTATTCACTTTCCTTACAAATGTTTGGAGTTAAAATTTAGTTTCTTTCACTCTCTTTTCTCTCTGTTTGCTATATGAGAAAAAAGGAAATTATTGTTACTTCTCTTTAAGTCTTGAAAAACTCTTATATCAACTAGCCAGCTGTCATAATAATATTATATGGTATTAATTATCCTAGTATTACCGTTTAAATCTTCTCTCCATAAAGATTTTCCTTTAGAATCAGGTAAATATGTGTGTGTGTGTGTTTTAAGAGTAAATTTAAACCAGGCATAGCCAAACCAAAAGACTATACAGGCTACATTAGGAATGCATTTTATTATACCTGGCTGCACTGTATACACACACACACACATATATATAAATATATAAAAGGTGAAAATAACTATATAAATAGTTATAACCAAAACCAGTAAAACAATCCAATAAATAATATTACATTTACTACAGTCAATGCAATTATTCTTTGAATAACAAATTTCATCAATTCAGCTGCCGGGCTTCAAAATTATTCATGGTGGACCACCGTTTGGCATTTCTGATTTAGACACTATGCTCAGTCACTGGTAATAAAGTGCTAATTTTTTTTCTCCATTATTTAGGTGTAGTTCCAGAATACCAATGTGCCATTAAGAGGGAAACAAAGAAGGCCCAAAAAGACAAGGACAAGCCAAACAGCACTACACGTGACAGTGGGTCAGACAAAGAGGAGAAACCTATCGGAAGTCCAAGTGTTGTTGGACAGCCGAAAACTATGAGCAAAGCACAGGAAGATTTAATAAGCAGACTAGTCGTGTATCAAGAAGAATATGAATCTCCTTCTGAAGAAGACTTCAAAAAAATTACCGTACGTCTATATTTTTATTTCACTTTAAAATATTATATGTTTATCAGTTTCCTCCTTTATGGTGGTGTTGAAAAAATAAGGGATTTGGTAATCAGGTTGGTTTGGAGTACTTCTATCCTTATCATTCTACATTCAGAATATTTGATTAGAAGCTGAAAGACTAGCTGTTACCACTACATGTTTGTGTGATTTTAAATTTCACAAATATTTTATGAATGCAATACTTTTATTTCTATTATTCATTAAGCTTTTTATTTTTAGGCATTTCCCCTGGGCGATAGTGAAGAAGACAGCCTAAAAAGATTCCAGCACATAACTGAGATCACAATTTTGACCGTCCAACTGATAGTCGAATTCTCAAAAAGAGTTCCTGGTTTCGACACTTTATCTCGTGAAGATCAAATAACTCTGCTGAAGGTAACCATAAATTTTCATTTCTATTTCTGACTTTCATTATGGTGATTCAATTAAATATTTGTCATTGTAATTTTATATAGCACATATTACATAAAAGATATCTTTTTGTTGCTTTTTTGTGCTAGGTTATAGAAATTAGATATGTAAGATTTATCATTAATCATAAGATTCTAATTTTTATTTAGTAATATACCTAAATTTTTAAAATTTAATTTTCTACTTTAATTTGTTTTCTGTTTTTAGCATTTTTTTGTTTGCTTTTTAATATATCATTTCAATTTTTACTTAACCAGCTTTGCATTTTACACATGATCAGCCCAATTATCATAAATAGATCAATATACAAATTAATTTTGTATACTTAAAGCATCCTTTAAAATGTTAGAAAATATTACTAATCTTTTCTGTTTATTTATATTTATTTATATATATGTGTGTGTGTGTGTTTGGTTTGAATTTATTATTAAAAAAAAACGCTAAAAGATAACTTCAAAAACCCTTAAAAATATATTTCTTCACTGTCCAAAATCTATATTATAATCCACCTTTAACCATTATAACATGATATTTATTTTCTGTATTGCTCTTCAACGTAAAATAGGCTGTGTACTCAAATTTAAAGTTATCATTTAGTTAAAATCAAAACCTGAAAAGTAAATTAGCACTGATTAAAATTTTTCCTTATTTTATTTTGTATATTTTGCATTTAATTCTGAGCAGTATTTATTATGACATGTTCATTGAAACATATGAGTTTATATATAAATACAGGAAAATAAATTTTATATTAATCACAAGACACATTTAAGAATTTTAAGTAAATTCTTAATATATTTCTATATTTTATATATTTATTTTTATATTATTATATATTTCTTGCTTCTGGTTTTTATGTGTACAAGAAGTCCTCTAACAATCAATAGGGTATTTTATTTCGTAATTCTCTTTGCAGCATTTAACACAGTTTATATATTACTCAGGACTTCACATAAGTTATTAATACCTGTAGCATTCACTATAATAAAATAACTATTATATAATGATTTTATGTATCATATGGTAAATTTCATAAGGGTAAAGTTCCTGTCTTTAATCAAACATTTTTTTTTATTGTGAATTTTAAATAAATCAATACTTTTAATTGCCCATGCTTAAAATGTTTTTAAAAAAGGTGAAAGAAAATTGTTGATGGATAAAATTAAAATGAGATCCTGTGTCAAATATGTTATTTCATCTAATTATAAATGATAATGAAATAAACAGTTTTCATTCTTTTACAAGAGTAATTTAAAAAATTAATATAATGGTAATATAATCCATTTCAATACATACTGCTTTAAAAAAAAATTTTTTTTTAACAGTATATGCATTCTTATGCACTATTCTAACCATGTAATTTAATCATTTAATAGGCATGTTCTAGTGAAGTAATGATGCTGAGAACTGCTCGGAAGTATGATATAAAGACAGATTCTATTGTCTTTGCAAATAATCAGCCCTACACCCGTGAAAACTACCGCAGTGCCTGCATGGGAGATTCTGCGGACTCCATTTTCCATTTCTGTCGAAACATGTGTGTCTTAAAAGTAGACAATGCTGAGTATGCTCTCCTCACTGCCATTGTCATCTTTTCAGGTAAGTATTAATTGTTATGTAAATAATTTTCAGATAAAGAATGAAACTTTTATACTCTCAGATGCTATTATTCATTCTACATGCTGATTATATTTATTTTTCTTGCAGAGAGACCCTGTTTGCAGGAGCCAAAAAAAGTGGAAAAAATCCAAGAGTTCTATATAGAAACACTCAGGGCATACATTTCTACAAACCGGCCCCCAGGCAAAAACTATTTTGCCCGGCTACTGTCTACCCTGGTGGAGCTTCGCACTCTCGGCAACATGAACTCTGAGCTCTGCTTTTCCCTCAAGGTCCAGAACAAAAAGCTTCCTGCCTTCCTCGAAGAGATCTGGGACATTCAGCAATAGGGCTGACTCCGGGCAACTCATGAAAACCATTCCATTTTCTTCTAAGTACCTGCAAGTTTCGAAAACCAAAAGGCCTAGGGGGGGCCTCTTTCTCTCTCTCTTACACTGGGTTGTGACTTGTTTCAGACAAGAAACGCACAAAACGGGACTTATTTGCTGCCACCGGAGCAGACACTTTATCTCCCTCGCAAGAGGTTCATGGACTCAATTGCCGAGGAAGAGGACTCTTTATAAAATGTTCATTCATAATGGGGGTCGGGATCATGGTTTATTATACACAGTTCAATGCGTGTATGAATCTGTCGTCATGTGTCTGTATGTGTGTCCAATCTTTTTGTAGGATCTGATCTAGGAAGTGGCTCAGCAACTTTTCAGTCATGGACTTGACTTTCACATGTCCGTACAGACTTGACTTTAACCAGGTGAGGAATTGTATGATAGTGCAACATAGTTGTGAGCCTAGGTCCAGACCTGCAAAAAGAAACAATACCTTCTGTTAATATGCTGTATGCTACATTAGAGTATATCCAATTGAACCCCATTTCTCATCTTCTCTTGTATTATATCATTGATGATGCTGGAAGACATCTGGATTAGAACCCCTTGATTAGGGTAGTTTGTTGTTAAATTTTTTTGGCATGGATTTGCAGGGTCTGTTCTGCCATCAAAACCATTCTCTACCCTGTTCCTTTACCCTTAAATTCAACAAAACTTTCATACTTAATTTAAAATTAAAAGCTGCGTTTTCTTTGCATACAATAAATCAGTTTAATTTTAATCTACTTTTGAGTTCTACTGACTTTATAAGTCAGTTAAATTCAGAATTTAACTAAACTTAAACTGATTTTAGAGGTGTGAAACTGACTGTTTAGTATCATTTAAGTAGTTGGTTATATACTGTTGGTAAAATTTTATTTATAATTTCTGTTCTCCCCTCACTTGTAGTTATTGATAAAAAAAAATTAATTTAATAACCATAACTGAAGGAAGCTGTTAGAATTATGCATTACTCTGTTATTACCATGTGTGTGTTGAAATAATTGTATATAGGCCATGAATTTCACAAAATCATATTCATGTTACCTTATGTGTACAAATGTATTTACATTATGAATTAATTATAGTACAATGAATATTTAAAATTTGTTTTCTCTGAAGTGCATAAAAGGGTGCAGTTATAAAATATATATTAAATTAAAAAAATATTTAATTTTGTGGTTTTATGAATTTTTAACATTAATTTTTTTTCACTTCATGTAGTATGCTGTAAAATTTGAAATTATTGCATCAATAGTAAAATTTTCAAAAATCTCGTTCCTTTCTCCCCTTGATGTATATGCATTTGTGTAATGCTTTAATGTGCGGACAAGTCAGACTTGTATCTATTACCTGTTAGCATCTTTAAGCAATTGTACAAGATATTTTTGATGGAATCCTGTTAAAATTTGTATTTTATTTCACATTGTAATGAAAATATAGCTTCACGTAAGCACTTAGATGTTACATAAATATGTAGATGATTTGGTAGACAAAAAAATTGAGGGATGTTTTTCAAAATTCCCTACTAAAAAGAAATTTAGAAAAATAGACACACAAGAAAAAAGACAGGATTGCTTCAGAAAAAAAAAAAATCAATATATTTCTTTGTAAAATATGATATTAGTATGGATTTGAGACCTATTTATGCTCAATGTTGGTAAAAGACATTATAGAGGTGGTTATATATGAATATGCTGCTTTTATTTTCAAATAATTGACAAAAAGCAATTAATTATCTCCAGATAAATTTTATCTATGATTACATATTTTAAAATGTAAACAAATTTACGAAAATTATTTTTTGCATATTTAGAGGTCACTATACTATGTAACCTTGGAATGTTAATATGCCTAGTTACAAATGCTATACATGAAGTAACTTTACTATTATATCTAAGAGTATTTGTTGTATCTGCATTAGAATATTTTTATTCTGCACAGACAGTTACCAAAAATAATTCTACGTTCCCTCCTGGTCTGTTTCAAGTGCCATCTTTAAAATAACTTACTATAATTTGGAATTTTGAAATATAATACTCATGCATTCATATATAAATATATTAATGGCATTAAAAATCAAAATGATTGTTCCTGCATTAAATTAAGTTTAAAAAAAAATCTGTTAGTGTTCCAAGCATTTGCCAATAGTTTGTTGAAAGTAAATAGTGCATCTTTCCCTAATATCCTCTCTGTACATACTTTGAAAGTATCAACATTTAAATTGTTATAAGTGGATTAAAGGAAAGATTTGGTTTAGAGATACCTTTGTGCCTAATATTTTACTGCTTTAATTGAGCTTCCAGAGCTCACACTTGATGTGTCAAATAGATCTTTAATCAAATTTACTCATAATTATTAACCGACATGCTCAAAATGACTTATAAAATTGATATTCAAGTATCTACAAGAGATTTTGAACAATTGAAGAAGTTTTAAAAAGTGTGTAGAGGGATTGATTTGCAGTTTTCATTAAGATAGAAATTAGGTCACTTATACCTAAATCTTATGAAATAAAATAGAATTTTAATATGAGGGATGGCTGTAAACATACTAAATAAGAATACAGTAATGTTTATAAAAGTTAATTAGAAAGAATTAAATGTTATAAGTTTGTTAAATTTCTAAAAATTTAAATTATTCACAAATTTTCAACTTGTATTGTAAGAAGGTGCTATAGAGGTTGGCTGTAAGTTAGGTGACTAGACAAGTCAAGTGAAAGCTCTGGAGCTTAAGTGAAGCTGTGAAAAACAAGCAAAGAATGGTTAGTTGGTTAGCTTGGAACTAGAGAATAATCTCTATTTTTGCATATGGGAACTGAATCTAAATTTGCTTGCATATCATGAATGAATTCCTTCCGTGGACTGCAAAATTATCAATCCTTAAGGATGGAAACAGGTTGGTCCAATCTCCCTAACTATTAGTGTATGTGGCTCCTGCAAAGAATTTACTGTCTAATCCTCCTGTGGATGTTTTAAATGTCATACTTCTTGAAGGGTGCTAGTTATAACTGTTTTAAAATTCTTGTGTCGGACACTTGGTGCTTCATTTGCAGTAGCTCAAATATTTTTTAATGTTGAATTAAGCTTTGAAATAATAAATGTTTTTTTCCAAATTTTGCAAATTAAATGTCAGAAAATGTGTTGGCATTCTCGAAGTATTTGAAAGAAAAAAGCTCTTTAACGTGTCCGTGTTTTTTGCTTAGTGTCTTTAAAATGAATCTAAATGCTTGCTTCAAGTGTGTTTTTTATTATAACTAAGAAAAATGGAAAATAGGATCTCTAAAGAATTTCTAAATGGTTTGGATGTTTTAAATGTATACCAATGCAAAATTAAAATTCTTTTAATGCTTCATTTCGGAATATTTTTTTCAAAGAGGCTTGGTTTTATTGAAAATTTATGTTTCAAATAATTAATAATTCTGAGTGTTTGCCTTGGTTTTTGAATAGAAAAAGCATAAAAATGTTTGAAAATAAAAAGAATGTGTAAATTTTAGGTATTATTAAGTTGTAAAAATATCAACTTTTAAAATGAATTCATTCTTATTGTTAAGTTGCATAATTATTAGAGAGAAAATATTTTAAGCATGAAAGAACTTTTGTTGTTAAAAATACTTTTATATGTTCTCTTCAATATTTTTTTGTTATTATTTGATACAAAATATTATATGTTTCAATTAATGTAATTTTGTATATTTTATTGCAGAATTTCTAACTGTGTAAAAAATATCTTTAGAATTTTGTAAATATGTAATTTACATATAATTCATTGTTATTGTTAAAATGCATAATATTTTAAAAAAAAATGATATCTCTTGCATATGACTGTTAAAATTAACACTGTAAATCTTTATTAAATAATAATTTTTTTGTTTATGTTATAGACAAAACTTGATATATTTATTTTGATGGAACTTATGACTTGTTAAAATAAAATTGTTATCTATAATTGTATATATATTTTCTTTATTTCAGTTTAAAAGATATTGATTTTAAATAAATGTATTATTTTTTTTGTTACAAATGAAATGAGTAAGAAATTTATGTTGTATGATGAAAGAAACATTTTAAAAAAAAATTTCCTTCAATTATATTAATCTACACCTGCAGTTTAAAGGACACAGTATGTTCCTTTTGTTACCAGTGTGCAGTAGAAGCATCTCAATGCTTGTCTGTAAATTTAACCTCACTTTAAAAAAAAATTTCCTGGCGATTATAGAATCCCACCTGTGTCTGGTTCTGCTGCAAAACTGTGTTTTGAGACCCATTGAAGAGTATTCTCATTTGAAAAGCCTGATATTTATTGTGTTACCAGTTGGTAGCTATGATGTGATATTTGTTAAATGGTAAGAGATGCGCCTTATGAAGACTGTTATATGGTGTTGGTTGCTGTTCATTTGTAATATAGTATTTTTCCTTTTTTCTTTTTGTACATGTCCTACTAATGTTACTGAAACTCAAATTTGCGACTTCCCTACCTTGCGAATGTTCCCTTTTCTGGGATATTTAACAGCGAGTCTTGTAAATATACTGAATGAAAGTGACCTTAAATAGATTTTATCGATATTTATTGAAATTAGGAGCCATTTCTGTGGACTTCTTATTTGTTCTATAGGGATTTATCCAAAATAAAGTTTATTAAAATGAGATTTTTAGGCATAAAAGTCCTTTTATTTTAAATGCAAATATTAAGGAGGGGAGTCGCATGTTGTACAGTTGCGCTGTCAAGGCAAACAACTGCGTGCAAAGAGCAAAAATTCTTTTTCCCGAAACTGGATATAAAATTTATTTCATATTTGAGTATCCCCAGCATTCCTTTCGGCCTAATTATTTGTTGCCGAATGGTCGCAGGGAAGTGAAATTTTGCACCAAGCACGCAGCTGGGATCCTCTGCGCATGCTTGAAATGGGTCCGTCTGGCATTTTTGTTGGTGTGCATCTGTTGTGCACGTTTTTAGTACTGTATTTGTTTCTACTGACCACCTTTGTACAGATGATGCTGCAACAGGGTTAACTGGTGAATAGATATCGTAAAGTGGCAATGCTTAATTGTACAGAAAATGGATGGATCTTAACAATGTCTATATTTTTAAGATTAAAATTGGCCAGATTTATTAAAGTTTGTTGTCATTTGTAATCATTTTTCTCCTTACATTCATCTTCAACAAATACAAATATTATTACAGTCTGTATCGGTTATATGGTCAGCTCAATGGTCCAGAAAAATCGGACGATATAAGCGGGGTGACCATATATGCGGAACAATACAACCCTATTGAATTATGGCAGGATTATATTCATCTAATAAACAAATAATTATACTTTTAAGAACATTTTAAAAATTAATTTGAGTAGTAAAAACTACATTAAAAATATGCAATATTTTTTGGGGGGAAATTTATTAGCTTACTTTACTAATCAAAGTACAGCACACATACATACATACATTCATGTTCAATGTATTTAAAAATAATCAGATATACAAGTTTGCTTCCCTTTGTTGGTTGTTAACACAACTTTTTCTAAGTTCTGAATAGCTTTTAAATGCTCATCTGCTGCTTTGGAATTAGTAAAATAACACTTGAGGTCATGTATGAGAGAGATAACTTCAAACAATAAACAGACATGTCCACTTGTTAACAGGGGGGGGACAAGAACTGAGAGAGGTGGAAAACTCCGATGAGGAGTCTACACAAGCAAGAAAGGGAGGAAAATAAAGGCTTGAATTCAAGTCCTCTCCAATTTCACACTGACTTCTTTTTTTTTTTTTTTTTTTTTTTTTTTTTAAGGCATCTCATTGAAAACATGAAACTGACCATATAACCGGTAACAAGAAAAAAAAATGACTGTATAAGCGGTGTAATTTTAACACATGTTCCCTATTAAGTTAGACAGGACTTTAGAAAACTGACCATATAGCAATACTGACTGCATTATTATGGTGTGACTAAAGATACAAAAGGCAAGATAAATTATTCATTAAAGTCTTATTTAAGAAGTAAAACTTAAATTACGACATAAAACTGATAATCATTTTCATTAAATAAATAGCTTTTCACATAAAAACCTTTTTAGGCATTTGACCTTTATTTTACTGCTACACTATCAGACATAATGTTGGTCTATCTACATATCAAGGGTGTTTGTGCTCCAAGGAAATGCTGAAATCCTGGGTATTTTGCACGAACCATCTCCAGATTTTTGGAAAGATAAAGTAACAAATTATCTCCCTTTAATCCTTTCTGTTTACTTTGAAAGCAAATAAAAAAATGTTCTCTATGACTCTTAAATAATCTTGAAGCTTTTGTAAGGCAATCTACTAGGCTTCAAATTAAATAAAAAAAAAAAAAAACTAGCTGAAACTTGGTAAGCTACTTTAACATCACACTGCAGGAAGGCACTGCAAAAAAGGTGAGGGTCATTGGGAATTTTGTGGGGTAAAAATGTTTAAGAATGAAAGCCATAGTCTGAGACTATGGTAATAGCAATTATAGGTTAAATTTGTAAAAAAAAAATGTTCATTTCTTTGAAAATGCAGGCAGTCAGTAGACCATACATGTCATATTAGTTAACAAAATAAATTGAATACTTATCTTTATTTATAGAAGTGAAGTAATTTAAGAACATCTGCTTTAATATTTTTTATAGTAAAATTTATTTTATAATTTGTATTTAGCTCAATTTCATGTCATTAAAAGATTGATTAAAAAAAATAGAAGTAACGTAATTTTCCTATTCCCCATTGAAAGGTTGTTTTCTTATACTTATTTTTGAATGCCTCTTAATATCCATAAAATTTTCTAGGTAGTTTTTTTTTTTTTTTTTTTTTTTTTTTTTTTTTTCCTTGTCATGAACATCTCTGATGTATTTGTTAATAAGCCCACTAACATCTTGGTGAAAGAACAAAAAAGTAATAAATTTTGTTCACCGTTCCTTTGGAAAATATTGACTTTCTCTAGTGGTGTAATTGTTTAGTTGGGTCTTAAAGGAAAAATAAATTAATCATAAGATTTATAATATGGCATTTGTGGCATCAGCAAGGCCTGTGGAAATTGAAATTTGCCTCAAATTTTGCTACGAATGAGCAACACTTCCCATTTTCCCTTAGAGAAAAAATAACTTTTGTAAATGGTGGTTGAAAGTTCTTTAAAAAATAGCTTAAATATCTCTTTGGCAAGTCATCAAAATTATTTTAAACTGGCCACTTCATCTCAAGCCTTTAGTCTAGTTCAAGTCCCAAATAAGGGTCTATTTACCTCAAAATTTAAATTAGTTTTTAGAGTAAATTATATAAAAGCAATATACACAATTTAGACAGCTAAAAAATTAATTTTCATAAAAGAATGCATGTTCTATAAAAAAATTTTTCATAAATTCAAGAAATATAAACTAGAGAACTAAAAGTGGTATATTTAACATTTTATACTTACACTCTGCTAATGGTAAAATGCAATGTTTTTTAAAAGATAAACAAGTCCCGAATAAAAACTTTAAGCATACGACAGAAAAAATGTTAAATGTTTTTAATTTTACAAGCAATCAGTCTTTATTCCTAGCAACAAATAGATTGCCATGAAAAAATCACAAAAGTACTTGAAGTACTCTAACTTTACCTTAGCCTTGGAACTATATGACAATTTGACTTGAGTAAAACTTTCCCAGAGTCAATTTGAATTAGGATATAAAATGTCATCAAGATTATTCCAGCAATTTTGAAATGCTTAATAATGATACATACTCACAAATGAATACAGAGGATTTTATATGCATGATACTGACTGTATGTATATGTATGCATATATATATATATATATATATTTATATATATTTATATATATGTGTGTGGTGTGTATGTATGGTGATCCAGTGTTAAGGCGAATGGAAAACAATCTTTCTTGATAATAATAAGTTTATTAAATCATCGTTTCATTTAAAGCAAAACTATAGCGCCATTTTCATTTATTCAAGAGTGGGTTGACAATTTCATGTCCACTCGCGAACTGACTGTTATCTGCTTGCAACTCATCAAGTCCTTCCAAAATGCTTCCCCCTGACCAGATTATCCTATAAGCTTACGCGAGCGTGGGTCTTTTCCATTTATTTTATTACTATTAAAGAGTTTCCTTTTTAAAATCGCTTATAACTCATGTAATTTCCAACTACCTCTTTTTTAGACCTGGCATATATATATATATATATATATATATATATATATATATATATATATATATATATATACACAAGGCCGTAGGTAGGGGAAGGGATTTAGGGGACCGGTCCCTCCCCGAAATTCCAAAAAACTGTTTTGATGAAAGAAAATTGACCACGTGTGTGGGTGTGTCACCTGCCAAGCTGCGCATAGACAACAATGTTCTCAAAAAGAGAATGCTTCGGCCATAAATGTCTTGTGGAGCTACAGGCTTTTACCTACCCCCATCCCTTATAGTCATTCGTCTCAAGATCATTTTCCATAATCTATTGTATATCGTCTAGGGTGTTCCATGATGAGTGTTTGGAGGCAGATTCTATCTTCTAAAATAGCTTCAAATTATTACATTAGTCTAGATTTTAGTATTTAGCCAAATGAGAGAGAAATTTATACGAATAAATGTAAAAATGGTTTTTGATATTAATTTTACTATTAAATTCATTGTGCATGCAGATACATCATTACTCATTCTAAGTTTTAAATTTGTTCATTATATCCTTTTTTAATCCTTTTGTTATATTAAAACCAAATGTTATGGTACTCATTAAGGGTATATATACATAAGAAAACCTGTAGTTTTACTACAGTATCATTCACAAAAAACAATGTCTTTCCCCTTGGTTCTCCTCCGAACATAATTTCTGGCTCCGGTCCTGTATATATATATATATACATACATTAACCCTCCGAGTGGAACACACCGATTAAAAAAAAGTCTCCAAAAATACACTAAAGGTTTATTGTGTCAATGGCCAAAGCGTTCTATGATTTTTTACTTCACCCTTTGTCGACTAGAATGGAATACGGGAAATCCACCCTCGTTACTGTCCCTTTACTTCCGGTTATAAATAAATATATAAATAGATATTATAGATTGTTAATTTTTAATACACATAAAGCTCGTTAAGTCTCGCAGATCATCCTATAAGAAATAATGGCTTCTAAAAGTACAAATAAAAATATATCTTTAAAGAAAATTATTTATATTTTTTTTTACAAAAGTTATCCAAGATATTTAAGTAGTGAAATTAGAGATACGCCTATTACCGCAAACGAAATACTTCGAAATAGAGATTTACAAAGCCATGAAAAGCTATCAGCGTCTTTGTGCCTCATTGAGTAGGGGTGCATTCCTCAATAAATTTCAGTCAAAGAGGGATGCAATTTCTAAACAATCGACCTGACCCTCCTACCTCAAACACTGGCAGAAATGCACATTACATCCATTTTCGGAACGTTTTTGGAGGTCGAAAATTGTACGTGACAACCACTTTGAAGACATCATCGGTTTGGCGGAATTGTACGTGCGAACCTCTTAGAGGGTTAAAGAGCCAAAGCATTATGACCACTTTAAAGTTTAAATCTCTAAAACATTACTTGGAAATTTGTTGATAACTTTCATCAATGATATAAAGAACATATACTTAAACTCGCAATTTCGATGAGTTGTATCTTTAGGGCCGCGGTTTCCAAACTGGGTGTTGCGGAAAAAATTGAAGAAAAACCCTTAAAGAAGGAATAAATACACTTCAAAGTAAAATTTTAAATTGTCTTATTCTGTCAAAATGCCAAGAATTGCCCCTGTATTTATCTCGAGGGACCGCCGATCGTCTACCATCGTATTAAAACTTCTTAAACTCGGTGCCTCGAGCCTATTATGAAACTTGTAGAAAAGATGTAGTTTTGCAAAAGGAATATAATAGCAAAGTATTTTTTAATTACACAACTATGAACGTATTTCGTATCTATTGCAGATCACTGTAAATTATTTATATTTAAAAACTGGTTATCAGCAATCAGTAGTTTTGGGTAGAATGTAACATTGAAACAGTTTTCTAAAACAATTAATAGTAGCAGATGAATTTGAAGCTTAATATTATTTGGACTTGTCTACACTTTACGTTGAAGTTCAGAGAGAAAAAAAATGTCCAATAAAATGCAATATCAAATAAACACCTGTATCCTCTTTTTCGAACAAACTTATGTAAAGCATACAGTGAAGTTGCGGAGTAGGAGACCCACCTAGTGTACCAATGCTTGGTGTCAACCAATCAAAGCATGGTGATGGCCATTATCATGTCGACTAATGCAATGGTTTATCATGGTCCATTGTGTAGGATGTGTCGAAAATGCACCATTTAGATCACCAATATTGGATCGTAGCAATCCAAATCAATGAAGACTGAGATTAAATAAGAAATTATGGTTTCACGCCACGAGAAAATTAAATACATGAAAATAGTAAGGAAAGCTTTGATACATATAAACCGTGCACTAAAATATTTCAAGAAGTAAATAATTGTATTTTTTTCCGATCGGGTTTTTCGGAAAAAGTGGATCCCGATCATTATAATGTGGTCCCATGGCGGAAGAAAATTTTATGCACTTTTATTATAGCTTTTTCGAACTCTGACCTACTTATTTAAAACCATAACTTTTCTTCTGCTCTTGATTTCTTGTTGTTCTTCGCTTGAACACCCAGTGAGGGATGGGATCAGTGCTAATTCACTCTTATTCTCTCCTTTTACAATGACGACTGAGGGATCTCCTTTCAGCTGTAACGTACTGGAAATATGGTAGGCACGGCCTTCGAAGGAAACAGACTAGGCATCTACTAATATTGACTAAATATTTATTCGAGAGAGTAAAATATATGTACACGCTATTTACAGGTGAAATTTAAGGAATAAATCACTTTTCTAAACAGAAACTAAAAAATAAACTTGTGGGTCAGTGAAGCGAGCAACAAGTTAAATCCGGAACAGTTTGCAAGTGTATTGCAGGTGCGGGACACTGCAATGGTTCAACCTTTCTCGAAAGCAAGAACAGTTGAGACTCTGGGGCTAGCACAGAGCTCAGAGAAAAAAATAATAAATAAATGATTCGCTGAATTCTGGACGAGGCAGCAAGGTTCGGAGGCTCTTTTCGTAGGAGAGTGAGGCTACTCTCAGCACAATCACGAAGTACAAACCTTGAACGGGAATGATATCCCAAGCCCTGAGCGGACTTAATCAAAGGCTTATCGAAGAAAGAAGCTGCGGTCTCGAAGACAAGATAATCTCGGCTGGCCGGGAATGATTCAGTGCCATGGCTTGGGTACACAACCAAAAAGCAAGACAAGACGACCTTTTCACCCACCTCCAAACTCTATTTATAGGGGGTCTGCTAACCCCCTGACGTCATCCCTTCCAGCACCTAGGAAAAGGAGTGACGTGATTCTGCGGTCACATGGGGAGGAAACAGCCGATTTCTCCAGATGACCCTCGTTCTTTTCATTTTGCCGACTGGGAAACTAGACCATATAAATCCATTAAGTTAATGAAGATTTCCTTCGGACTGTTCCACAACTTGCAATCTACTTGCCGCTAACAGTTTAGCTAAAACTTTGCAGATGTTTCTTTTTATGAAGCACACGACTCTGTTACTGCACTACAATATTCCTTTTAACTTCGTAACAGTATGGCAGACGAGACGGCTCCTCTTTGATTGACAGGTGCGATTACTGCACATTAGCCACACTGTAAACGAAGTATGGGGACAATTACCATTGTCCGACCCTTTTTCCGAGATTCTCTGTGTCAGTGTAACGGTACGTTACACAGCTCTGGCTTACCGAACTCTGATTCCCGTCTGACATGTACCCATACATTGTCGATGAACAAGGGTAACTTCTCGCTCCCGGTATTGTCTACAGTTTCTGCTCATGAATCGGACCCAGTAATAGACACTGGAGATCTGGAAGTTTTACTTGAACATTCTGAATTCGGCAAACATATTATATAACACTTACAAGACAAGACATTCTGATCCAGGGTAGCAAGAAGGAAAATTTTTGCCACTAGATCCCTGGTAGTTAAGTCTTTCCAGGATAAGAGTAATTATTTAAACGAGCTTTCTACTCCTCCTTCTTCTCTTGAAACACTTCTTAAAAACCTAAAAATGACTTTCAAACACCGGCATTGAGCCATACGGCTAAACGCTCTACGGCATCTGTTCAAACTAAGAAAATCGTCTCCCACGATAAATTCTCTTCCCTTAAAGAAAAAACCTTTCTCAGAAAACTCTGCTTAAACTTCTGCTATTAATTTTGAAACTAGTTTTAAGCCCAAAGTTAAGGAAATTGCTATCATCAAAACTAAAAATTACCGTCACCTTCTCGATGAAATTTCTGGAAAAAGCAATGAGCAGGAATTTCATGCTAGGGTTGGAGGTGAATTTATTCTTCTCTAGCCCAAAATCTGAAAGTGTTCATAGGGTCATCTCTCAATATATTATTCAGAATAAGATCGAAGGCTACATCCTTCCTATTTGCGTTGTAAGAACCTAAATATCGTGATCCGTGGTCTCCTCAGCGATATATCGGTGCAGGAAATTAAAAGCAAGATCTTCAGTCTAAACTTCCCCGTACTCAAAGTTACTCAACTTATTAAGCGAAAAACTCAGCTCCCTATGCCACTTTTTCAAGTTCAACTCTCCCCTAATAACCTAGCCAAAAAATTTTTTGAACTTGATTCCCTTTTTCATATAAGAGTCACATAAGAGTCAGTGATAACAAAAGACAACTGCATTGTGTGTAAGGCTCAAGGTTCCTCCCTCCTTTGTTCTTGTATGTGTGACCAGAGGAGGCTTAATAATGTTCTATGGATTGTAGTTGTTCGAGCCCCTGCGTTGCAAGCTCTTGTTTGTATTTATGAGTGCCATCTGGCGAGAATTGTCGCTAGCAGGTGTAGTCGCTAGTTGGTCGTCACCTAGAGCAGACGTTCGGTTCTATGGGGATCCGATCCTGCTTTTGTGAAAACTCCCACATTGGGATTTAATTATGCTTCTTATCGTTGAAGTATTGGTTTAGTTGGTTTTGCAATAAATATGATTAAGATACAGTCCGCTTCTCTTCATTTGCTAGTTATGTTTTTTGACTTTCGTTTTTGGAACTGAGCTTCGGCGCCAACATTGGTCTCCTCGACTGCCGGAGTGATTTTAGAATTGTTTGAAATCATTGTTCATTATGGCTGAACTTACGGTTTTGAATCGAAAGCGTGGTGGACTCAAAGCACAATTGACAAAGATTGAAGGATTTGTGCTTGACGTTGAGAAAACTGGTAAAGTTGATCCTACAGAATTAGAAGTCAAGTTTAATAAACTGAAGGATATAAATGCTCGTGTGAATGACTTAAGGACAGAATATTACAAACTTGTGAAAGATGAGGATATAGATTTCGTAGAAGACAGTTTGGAAGAAATCGAAACAGAAAGCTCGAAAATCGAAGTAAGTCTTATTAAGCTTTCTAAGTATTTAAATAAAACTGATGATATTACTGGTATAACTAAAGTAAATATTAAGTTGCCAGAAATTTCACTACCCAAATTTTCGGGTAAAATTGAAGAATGGAGTATTTTCCAAAAACAATTTTCATTGTTAGTTGCAAGTAATAATCAGCTGTCAGAAGCTCACAAATTACATTATTTACAATCATGTTTAATTGGAAATGCAAAGCAATTACAAAATATTGATGATTCTTTTGATTCACTCTTTAAGGCTCTTGAAGCTAGATTTGAAAATAAATGACTAATAGTAAATACGCATGTAAACGAATTACTTAATATTCAAAAATTACATAATGAAAATGCAAAAGACTTTCGCTTACTAATTGACAATATAGATAAAATTTTGAGATCATTAAAATTAATGAAATTAGATTTGGATAAATTAAGCGAAGTATTTTTGATAAATATTGTTTTTAATAAATTGGACAAGGAATCTCAAAAACAATTTGAAATGTCATTAGATTCAAATGAGCTAGTAAAATGGGAGACTTTCCTTACATTCCTCCAAAAAAGATGCCAAATTTTAGAAAATATACAAAGCAAGAACAATTTTGCAAATCCTAAAATTAGTTTTAATAGCAATAAATCTCGTGCATTAGTTTCAAAGGTTAAAACATCTACATTATACTTTGTGTGCAAAAAATCTCATACGATCCAGAAGTGTGATGAGTTCATTAAATTAAACCCTCTAGAACGTTACGATCTGGTCAAAAAACATGCATTGTGTATAAACTGTTTCAGCCCAAGCCACAAACTTGCAATGTGCCACTCCAGAAACTGCAGCCTTTGTCACTTGAGACATCATGACTTGCTGCATAGACCAGATAGCCGAAACATTCCCCTCGAAAAAGAAAATAAAAAAAGTGTTGAAGAGCCACCCCTCAGTGTCCAGTATCAAAGCAACTCTAGTGGGGGAGATGCAGAGAGCGGTGAGTCATCCGCCTGCCTCTTCTCGAAAACCAAAACAACAATTCTAGCAACCGCTATCGTGTGGGTTCAAAATATTTATGGGCAGTATGTCAAAGCAAAAGCTGTTCTGGACTCTGGAAGCCAATCTCATTTTGTCACTACCGATTTTATTAATCGTGCTTGTTTAAGAAAAACAAGAATAAATGTTCCAGTTTCAGGTTTAGGTGGAACGATTACTACAATAAAATCACAGGCTTCCGCCATAATTTCTAATGGAAATGGTTCCTTTTCTGCTTCAGTAAACTTATTAGTGGTTCCTAGAATAACGGATATGATTCCATCGAAAAAATTAGACTTACATAATTTAGAAATACCTCCCCGTGGAATTCTTGCTGATCCAACATTTGACTGCCCTTCTAAAGTCGACATCCTCCTGGGCGCAGAAAAATATTTTGATATTTTAAGAGCAGAACAAATTCGTAGCTCGTCAAATTCTCTTGTATTCCAAAACACTGTATTTGGTTATATAGCAAGCGGGAGTGTGGAAAACACTCATAATTTACTTAGTTATTGTGGGCTTGCTACTCAATATGAAAATATTGAAAGAGCAATAGAAAAATTTTGGATAATAGAAAATATTAATGAAGACAAACCTATTCTAAGTAAAGAAGAAGCGTTTTGTGAGACACATTTTAAAGAGACTCACAAACGAAATCAAGAAGGAAGATTTATTGTTACTATGCCGATAAATAACGAAAAGTTAGGCGAATCAAAACCTTTAGCAAACCGTAGGCTAAATCAATTAACTAAGCGACTGGATAAAGACCCTAATATGAAAAATTTGTATCATGAATTTATATCAGAATATGAAAATTTGGACCATATGGAAAGGGTTAATGATGAAATTGATAATGAAATGACATACTACATGCCACATCACGGTGTGTACAAACCTGACAAATCGTCAACTCAACTTCGTGTAGTCTTCAATGCTAGTGCAGCTACTACCTTGGGTAATAGTTTAAATGATTTACTCCTTACAGGAGCTGTGCGTGAAGACATATTTGAAATAATGGTCAGGTTTCGAGAATTCAAATTCGCATTTTCTGTGGACATAAAAAAAAATGTATCGTCAGATATTAATTGACGAATCTCAAAGAGATTTACTACGAATTTTGTGGAAAACTAGCCTAGATGAGCCTCCTGTGACATTTAGGCTCAAAACTGTTACTTACGGTACAAAGAGTGCTCCATTTTTGGCCATACGCACATTGATACAATTAGCGGAAGATAATTCGAAAACTTTTCCATTAGCTGCTGAGGCCGTATTAAACAATTCTTACATGGACGATATAGTAGCTGGAGCAAAGGATTTAAAAACGGCTATAGAACTCAAAGTACAATTCATAGAGATGATGCAAAGCTGCAAAATGCACCTTCATAAATGGCATTCTAATTCCTGTGAACTTTTAAATTCTTCCTCAAACCAACATCATGAACATTACTTCACGTCAGATTTAGATCACACTGTTAAAACATCAGGAACAATTTGGAAGTCTCAAGAAGATAAATTTTGTTTCAAGGTAGAAATAATTGAAAAGACGATTTATACAAAACGTGATGTTTTATCCACCATAGCTAGATTATACGATCCTCTTGGTTTCATTGGCCCAGTTATAGCTAAAGCGAAGATTTTTCTTCAGAAATTATGGATAGCAAAATTAAATTGGGATGATCCCTTGCCTGGGAAATTCTCTTCAGAATGGCTACAATTTGTATCCGAGTTGAAACATGTGGAAGAAATTAAGATAAACAGATACGTTTTGCTGGACAATGCAGTTAAATTCATACTTCGATGATTTTCAGACGCTTCAGAATCTGCATATGGAGCAGTTGTGTATTTAGAAAGCAAAACTAAGAACTCTGTGGCATCTCATCTTATAGCTAGTAAGTCTTGTGTTTCTCCTCTTAAAGTTATCTCAATACCGAGGCTAGAACTCTGTGCTTGCCTATTGCTTTCACAACTTGTAACCAAGGTGTGTGCATCTTTGAAAACACCAATTGACGAAGTAATTCTATATTCCGACTCTACAATAGCTTTGGAATGGATCAAGACAGAACCTCATAAATTAAAATGTTTCGTCGGTAACAGGGTTTCCAAGATCCAATCTCTAACAGGTTCCTACCAGTGGAGACATGTCTCGTCGAGTGACAACCCAGCTGATAGTGTATCCCGCAGACTTTTCCCGAAGGACCTGGTTCGAAACAAGATGTGGTGGTATGGTCCCTCTATCCATACGGACAGTGTGCTCCCAGCCAGACCTCTACCTACTGAGGACATTCAAAGGAACATAGACTGTGAAATGAAGAATCCTTCTAATGACATTTTATCATTATCTGTCACAACCAATACCTTTTTAACTGATTTTCTTAATCTCACTAATAATTATCTTAAATTAATTAGAGTTTTAAGTTTTATTTTTAGATTCCTTAGGAAGTGTAGGAAGGAAACATCAAAAGTGGTACCCCTTGATGTTGAGGAGCTGAATAGTTCCGAACGGTTCTTAATCAAATGTGTTCAGAATGAGCAATTCCCAAAGGAAGTAAGAAGTTTAAGAACCTTAGGCGAAATCCCTGCCACGAGTCAGGTAAAACTGTTAAACCCTTTTCTTGATGAGAATGGATTATTACGAATAAATGGTAGACTAGGACATAGTGACTTAAATGTTAACAAAAAATTCCCCATTATTTTGCCTTCCAAACATAAATTAACATATTTAATTGTTAAATATTATCATCATAAATATCTACATGTCGGCCCTCAAAACTTGTTTTATCACATTAGAGATAAATTCTGGATCATAAATGGACGTAGCATGTATCGTAAAGTAGTTCACGAGTGCATAACCTGTTACAAAGTAAAGCCAGTGACTGCACAACAAATAATCTGGCGAGAATTGTCGCTAGCAGGTGTAGTCGCTAGTTGGTCGTCACCTAGAGCAGACGTTCGGTTCTATGGGGATCCGATCCTGCTTTTGTGAAAACTCCCACATTGGGATTTAATTATGCTTCTTATCGTTGAAGTATTGGTTTAGTTGGTTTTGCAATAAATATGATTAAGATACAGTCCGCTTCTCTTCATTTGCTAGTTATGTTTTTTGACTTTCATTTTTGGAACTGAGCTTCGGCGCCAACAGTAGTGACTGGTTTCAATTAACAAGAACTTTTGTGAATGCCTTGTCAACACCTGTTACCACTAGCAGTTCTACAAACTAAATGTACAACTATGCCCGATTACGTCATCATCTGGGGCTCAGTTATCCCGAACTTTCGAGAAGGAAATTAGCATGTGGCCATATTTAAAGACCGGGAACTTTGGCTTTGGTTATTATTTGTCTGATCGAGTTCCCCCATGAATTCGACCTTTATCGTCTAGGAGAGCAGCCGACTCAGTCCTTTCCCCTCCTCTCCATACCGAGCTAGTCCGTAGCGACGAAGTTTTGGGACTATTTCCGGTGGAGAATCGAAAATATCTGAATTCTTGAAAAATTTCTCATTTCATCCTAGAACGAACGAGGGCAATCGGGTCACTTTATCCTTTGAATAACAGTTCCTGTAGCAAACGCCGTAACCCAAGAGAGTTGTTGGTTGTGTAAACTATTTGCAGCTTCGTGAGACCTGCAGAGAAATTACGATCTAATACCTGAATTCTTCGTCCACTTCTAGTTTTTTGAAGTTATGTACGATCATCGCATCTTGGAAAACTTCATAATTTCGTTGTATATACTCTTTATCATTTATTCATGCGCTATGAATAAAATATGTAGTCCATATCGCATTCTATAGTGTCTGTAGAACAGAATTAGTCTGTATGAAGGCCTCGACTAGTATAGGAAAGGGCACGAAATTTGACACGCTGTTCGATTTTTAGCATCTGGTGCACTTTCCTAAATTTCCCTACTTATGACTTCATTTGTCCCTATATTGTGTAGCGTGGTGAGCGATTTCACGCTACAGGGCACATGTCTATTTTTGACGATTCTAGCTTTGGTTTCAAACGGAAGAGCAGCTTATTGTTTGTCTATTGGCTGTCGTAAACATAAAAATGAATAGAAAAGGCATTAAAGTAGTTAGAGACGTTGCGTGAAATGTGAAATTGCTTGCTACACGAACATATCAAGACAATCCCTATGCTTCAAAGGTTTCAGGGAAAAATTCACTAACGCCATCTATTGATTAAAATATAAGCTAAAACTTTCAAAAAATCGTGTATCATTTTGGTTAGTTTTGCATCATATCTAATATTTTATTTACGTTTTTAATAATATTTTAAATTAATTTTCTATTTTTTTGATATATTTTGCAACTTTTATTGTAAATTTTTTATTATTATATTTGTTAATTTTTGTTGTTGAGTTTTTAAAATTAATTTTGTCGTGAAATAGATCTTGAACAGTATGGTTTCTAATATTTTTAAAATTAATTCATTTCTAAGATTTTGAAATTAATTTTTGAAACTATAAAATTTCTTCACACTATATGCTGTCCATGAGAGGCAGAAAAACAGTCTGATTTTTAAAGATAAAAAAAATTTTTCCTGAAAAAAAATTCATTGAATATAATATTTTAGGAACTTACATTTTTTTACTAAAAAATATTCATAATCTTAAATTTTACTATTACCCCCCAAAAGTATACAACAATATTAAATAATTATTTCCCTTAATAAATTTAATTTACGGCTTAAATTCAACCAGAATAAAAGGATAGAAAATTTTTTCATCAGCTTAGAAAATTTATTGACATACAATCCATTTTTAACTGCTATTAATGAAAAGTAAAACTTAAATAGAAGAGAATAGAATGAATTGTTAGACTATTGAACTTTTAATACTTAATTTGCTTAATCACTTTAATTTTAATTAAAGTGAAATAATTATTGTTCTATATTTTTGGAAGAATAGAAAAATCTAATATTATAAATATTCTTTGACAAAAAGATATAAGCTTCGAAATTTTAATGAGCAATTTTCTTTTGATGATTAAATCTGGCTATTTACTGTAAAGATGATAACAAAGAATTTACTATTAAAGTAAAAGTATAACAAAAAAAAATAATTAATTAAAAAAATATCTAAAATGTTAATAAAATGGTATTACAAATAGCACTGCTCTATCATATACACGATATATCCAGGGCTTTGAACCAGAACTGAACTGAAAACTGGAAAAAACCGTTATTTTGGTCTGAACGAAAAATGAAACTGAACCGAAAAAATATCAGTTTATTTCGGTTCGATATATCTTCAGTCATTTTGTTATTGTAACTTACAGCAACTTATTAATATTTTCTAATTTAATGTGAACCGTATAATTATTGTCATTACATGTATATTGTGCCGAACGAAGGCCAAAGGGTTAGGGCGCTGATCTTCGGCACAGTCTTACGGTTTAACGTCCTACATATAGCAAGCTCATACGATTAATTGAATACTTTTAGTTTATATATTAGATAACAGATGGCGCCAGTGAATTATTTTGTTTTCCCTGAATCTACTCCTGTTGCTGTAAGCAGACCCACGTGAAGGTAATTTGCCGGATAAAATACAATAACTTGTAATGTTTACAAATTATAAAATCTGTAAATATTTATGTTGTTGAATAGCAATTCCAGAATATTACATTTAGATTCTATGTGCAAGATCTCAGTGAATTTTAAAACAATTAAAAAAGTATTTGAACTGAAATTTTATTCATGTTTACATTTTGGGAGGTAATTTGAAGAACTGGAAAGTGATTCACTCCAATGTTTCTCAAATTATATCAGGTTCAGTCACTGTAAATTTGTTGATACAGTAATTTTGCGCATTTGAAATTTTTTGGTGTGTGAGATGTAATATTATTGGTCAGGTTTTTTTTTTTTTTGAGAGAAAAAGAAAATAACTTTTTCAGGTGAGTTTGGTAAACATATGA
The DNA here is from genome assembly GCA_032207245.1 of Pardosa pseudoannulata. Lineage (NCBI taxonomy): Eukaryota > Metazoa > Arthropoda > Arachnida > Araneae > Lycosidae > Pardosa > Pardosa pseudoannulata. Next base: position 101,677,500 of record CM063504.1, read on the forward strand.
AACACCTTGTATTGTATAAAAAAATACTAACAATAGAAAATAATTTATCATGACATAAGCAGATCGATTCATTTTAAACAGTGTACATTTTGATTAGTATTCTTTTAGAATTAAAAATACATAATTTAACTGGTATAACAAAGTATTTTACCTTTTTTAGAGCTCCATGTTTATAATAGAAAATTTCTGTGTATTATGTTCACTAAACCTCTTATAAATAATTCTAGTTTAAGGCAAAAATAGTATTGAGGTTTAGATTGATGATTATATAAATCAGTGCTTCAAACAAGGTTTTTTTTTTTTAAGTAGAAAGTAGTTTTTTGTGTATTGAGATATCTATGTTTGCTGCCCTACTCTCTTTTTTTTCTATTATTTCTATTATTTAGTATATTTTAAATCATACATGTCATTCCAAAATTCTATAACCTTAGTTCACGAACTCAAATTTTACAATGAGATTAACCTTCATGCGATTGTATAGCTAAAACATACAAGTTTGCAAGTATGTATATATTTTTTCATATTCAATTTTAAGTTTTCATAATCTTTAATTCAATGGTTTTCAACTTTACTCTCCTGCATATATTTACAGAAATATACTTATTAATATTTATTTTATAGGTTATAATGTCAGAAATTCTTACTTCTTTGTGCTCATCTTTATTACGAGATCGTTATGGGGAAACTGTTCAGAAAGTTGGAACATTTCTGTTGAAAAGTGTGTCCTTTTGCCCTTTGTTTGTCATTGTTAAGAAAGTCTCATTGCCCATTGAAACAGTAAGCTTTCTTTTTTGCTATATAATAATTTTACTATTATAGTGAATGTATTATACTGTTTTACTCTGTTACGTTAAAATTTTTGTAGTTCCAGATTTGTTAGTCTATAAAACATGTGTTTAGTTTTAATTACCTATTTTATTATTAATGATGGTAATTGGTTAGCGAAATCATTTTTTAAATCGTTTCCAAGATTGGAATCTATTAGTACAGTGCAAACTTATGAAATATTTTAATTAATATAACTAATTATACCTATCTCTTTAACATATCAAATTTTCATTCTCTTGTATGAATTTCTAACATTTTATTTTATGTTTCATGTTCTTAGAAATGTTTCCAGGAGATTTCAATTCATATATAATATTAATTATTAATAGAGTTTGTAAATTTAAAAGGTAAAGGTATTAATTTCAGTTTTCCATATTCCTTGCTATCAAAATGGAAATCTGTAGTAGAGTTTGTCGCCAAGTCCACTACAGGTTTGAGTTTTCCTGATTATCTTGCGTTTTCTTTGTCCAACTACAAGGAGATTTACATTTGTCTCGGGGAAACATCTGGATCCACATCAAAAATGGTAGTAGCATAATTTTCCATTGGGATCAAATTTTACGCGTCAACCACTTCGAAATCGAGACCGATGACAAAAATTAGCATTCCTTATTTTTGGTCTAGCACCAGCACACATATTTAATTTAGCCCTTTGTTGTTCCAAATGTTTAATTCTATCAATTAATTCACTACTATAATTTTGAGTAGAATTACTTGCACTGCATATTTCTTGTTTAGAACTCATATCGTTAATTTTATCAGCCATAACAGCTAAACTATCAATATTTTCATCACTGACAACTAAAATATTTTTTATAGCTTCTGGTAATTTTCCTAACCAAAGTGTTTTAATTAATTTTTCGGAAACATCAGAAGTGGCTATTGACTTCAATTTTTGCAACAGTTGGCTGGGTTTCATGTCTCCAAGTTCTATTCCTGTGATTTATTTTTGAATTCTTACACTTTCACTTTCCTTAAATAAATTTAAGAGTCTAAATTTTGAATCAGAATATTTAGTTTTACTGGTACTGCTAACTATGTCCCATACATTCTTGACATATTTTGGATCAAGTTGTGAAATTAAATAATTAAACTTCGTTTCCTCAGCTGTTATTCTGCTGATTTTAAATTGAACCTCCACTTGGAAAAACCACTTTTTGGGTTTATCAACCCAAAAAAGGTGGTATTTTAATACTCACCTTGCATAATTCCTTGTCATTATTGCTGACCACTGTTAACATCTGTATTTTCCGGTATAGAATTTGGCATTTTTGTCTTCTATCACGTCCGGGTCACCAAAAATATTGTGTATTACTACAGTATTAAATTAATTATACACTTAGTGTGAGCTATATTTATATTCTTATCCCTTAATCAGGCATATAATCCAATTAAAAGGAGCGAAACATTTTCCAGTCTTCTTAAAACAACAACTTTTATTTCATATATATTTTATAAAAACTTTATAGCAAAATTAAAACTTTCAAAAAACAAACTGCAAACGATTTTTAAACTAAAAATAAATCATTGAGTCTGTGCTACCACAAATCCTTGTTTATTACAATGAAGTATGTTTTCTTTAAAGATTTATTAAGAGAATTTTAGTTGCATAATTAAGAATGCCTCCTAGACCAGAAGCCAAATTACCACCCTTCTTCTACAAAATATATTTTGTAAATAATTTTTATAACATATTATAAATATGTTTTTACTTCTACAAAATATATGCGGAAAATATCAAACTGCAAAAAGATGTTTTTTCTTAAAAAAAAATTACACAAACAAGATACCATTTTAATTGTGAATACATGCTTTGAAATCTAAAGCTAATAAATTATTATCTAAAACCAGTATTATTACTTAAAGAATATATATTGTCAATCAAAACTGCTAATAAATATTCAAAAATGTTTGACTGTTTGCAATGTTACAGAATTCCCATGGTCCTTAAAAGTCCTTAAGAACTCCTTAATTTTAGCTTTCCATTTTAAGGGCCCTTAAAACTACTTAATTTTTGTCAAAGGTCCTTAAAAACTCCTTAATTTTAAAATTGGAATGCAATCCATTGACACTATCCGTCGTTGTCACGTGATTTGCTATCAGTTTTCGCCATAATCTCTGAAATTTCTTGTTTTGTAAGTATAAAGAAAATCTTCATATACATATGTTTTTGGTGTATTACTGTGGTAATTCAAAATTCCTTTCCTTGATATCCTTAAAAAATTATGACCTTTACCCTTTTCTAATAACTAACAGTCTTGCATATTTTAATTAAACGAAGCATGAATGGTGGACGGTTTGTAGATATTTCAGTTACTTATGGAAGTTTAATTTTCGTAGCATTGAATGCAATAGAAAAGTCTAAAACTTTATCCTTTCCCAGGCAACTTCAGATATAATCAACTAATATATAAATACATATACATATATAAATATTTTTAAAATAAAGTTTTAAAACTGCATACTTAATTTAAATTAATTAAGAATTTAATTTTTTAAAATTTCTATGTAGTTTGTTAATTTTAATATTTGTTTCAAATTGTTTTGTACATTTTCACAATTGTTTTACTGAAACATTATGTAGTCATGTTTATGGATTAAGTATGAGTGTCTCTCTCTCTCTATATATATATATATATGTGTGTGTATAATACATTTTAAATAATTTTTAATGCTATTATTTATAAATGTTATAAAATTTTATATAATTTTTTAGTAATTTTTATGTTTTTAATGAAATAATGAAATATATAATTTGCTTAATCTGAGTTCCTCCCCCCCAGAAATTAAGTCCTAGGTATGACTCTACCATTTTATACTACTGGAGGTTTTAGAGGACTATTTGTTAAATATGTAACAGTAAAAGCTCGGTATAACAGCCCCCTGTGGGACCAACATTATATGATTGTTGTAATGAAAAGTCATTGTAATAAATTGAAAAAATAATAAAAAAATGAGCAAAGAAATGATGCAACAGTACATACCTAGAGAACACTTCTATTTATTTGTATTTCCATTTCTAAATTTTTGATTGACGCCTGTTTCAAGTTCATTTGGAAATTTTTCATTATCACTGATTCCATATTCCTTAGATTTTGAAGAATATCTTCAGAATTAAATTGTCCTTCAAAATATTGATGCAAGGCATTGAATGCATTGAAGGCTTTTTTTTTTTCATTCATTTTTTCAAAAGCTTGGACGATTTCTTCTCCGTCGTCGGAATTGCAGATTTCTTCATTTCCAGTAATACGGGCAGTAAAATCGTCCTCATTCAAATCTTTTTCGCAGGACTGTAAAGTTTCGTCTACTGCAACTAACTCATCAAAAGATAATTGAAGATCTGGAAATTTGACACTGAGCAGCTGGGTCATTTCATTAGTGTCATCTACCTAGGACATCAATGTCTTACGTGACGAAAGTCTCCTTTAAGCAAACACAAAGAGAGGAGTACAGGTTTCTTGAAGTTGCACCACAGTACAATAATTTTAAAATAGCCCACTTGCTCATGAGTTCTGCGGTCTAAAATTGGCGGTCGCTCTAACGAAAAATAATACACTTGGAGTCGTTGTAATTATTCAAAATTAACATTATTCCTATGGGAAAATAATTGGGACCTTTTAAGATGGTCATTCTAACGAAGGGGTCATTGTTTCGTGGGGTCGTTAAAAAGAGGTTCTACTGTATAAGATAAGCGAAAAGGATTAAAAAAATTTTCTCTTTAGGTTTTAAAAATATGCATTAAATTATCAAGATTGATTTTTCACCATGATTATTTATAGGTTTACTATTTAAATTATTCATAATTATAATGTTTAGATGTGAATGGAAACTTCACATCTAGATATATAATAATGTTAATTACTGTAATTAATTTCTAGGTCAAACTGTCTTTGAGTGTCCTGATTCGGCATGGATTTTGTATCTTCATTCAAGATGAGAAAGGATTTGTAGAATACAATGTAAAACATGAAAATGTCCTGCTATTGTTGCATTATGAAAGTTATGCTTGTTATGCACAAATGTTGTGAGTTTACAGTCTGCTTGTTTTAAATAAATACTACATTGTAAAATTAATTTTAGTGGTTTAAGGTATCCATCTACGTTTGGAGATCTTTTTCCTTTAAACATAGAAACTAGTTCATGTTTTTACATTTTTAAATTTATTTTTTATATTATCATAGAGAATTGCACTTTAAAAATTTATTCCTGGAGAAGTTTTTATAAAATTTCTAATAAAGGAAGAAGATTTAGTAAAAAAATCAAGTTTTTTCAAAAGGTCTAATTTTTTAATAAATTAAATTATTTCAATATTTTTTGATGCAACACATTTTTTATACACTGAACTAGTGAATCATCTGAAATCTTTGCTTAATTTACATTAGGTAAAAAATTTTGGTCCTTCAAAATCATACACATTGAATTTTTAATGAATTTTCATTACCTTTATATCTAACTATGAGTGTAACATCATTAAAAATTATCCAAATTTAAAGCTTTTAGGTTATTTACTAGTAAATACTATCAAAAGCATTCATAATAATTTTCAACAAAATATTTTAATAACGTTTTGAGAAATCACTTTTCAAGTTTCAACATTTTATTAAAAATACTGTTCTGAGAAAAACGCATTTGAAGTTTATGAAAGCAACTTTAACTATTAAAAAACTAAAATACATGTTTAAAATTCCCCACACTTTCTTGCTTCAAAACTTTCTAATTGCCAAGTTGCTAATTATTAAAAATACTAGAAAATTGTTTAAACTAATCTTCATGAAAATTTAAAAAGTTTTGTCCAAAAAATGCTCTTTAAAAGGCTTTAAATTCATAACTTCTGGTTCCGAACTCACTACTTCCGTTTTGTTTTGACAGCTGTCACTGATATTTAAACAGCTGCAACTTTTCTTTAAAATGCCGTAAAGACAAAACAAAAACAGATTTATAAGCCTAAAAGTTGAAATTTTACAATAGAGAAATAGAAAAAAGTTATGATTTTTGGCAAAAAATGACATTTTCAACGATGACGGATACCTTAATAGCATTTGCTTCCTGAAACCTGATTTTATTTTATTGAACTATAAAGTTAAAAAAAGTTTTTAGATGGTATCATTATGTTCTTTATTTAACTGTTTCTTTTAATGAAAAAATTCCATGTTAATATTTACTTTTCTATTCATATAAAATTTATGTACATATAGGTGTGGTGATCTTGCTGATGCACTTGTTATGGAAATTCTTAATAATGGTTATTTGACAATGAGTGAGACCCTTCACAATGTTTTAGAACGACTGCAAGACAGTAAAGATGCTCCTGGTGTTGGTAAATATATTCCAAGACTTTAATTTGGTTGAGAGAAACATAAAAATTTATTTCATTATACTTAATATTCTAACATGAGATCATTTTAAAGCTATTGAACTTACATTTTATATTAACCTTTTACTGTCTAATGTCCCCAATGTGGAACAATAAAATTCTTTAAAATTAAGTTTCGTTAATATTGACATGAAAAAACTAGCAGATATAGTAAAAGGTTTATTTGGTTTATTAAAATGAAAGGTACATTTCTATCATTAGTAGAAAAAAACACAATAAAAATGACCATTTTGATCATTTTTTTATAGATTTCAAATTAAAAATTCATTTAAATGTAAAAAACCAATCATTTATTGCTTCTAAAATCCAATTGGTATATTTAATACAACTCTTCTTGATTAAAATTTAAAATTGGATAATAATAATCAGAAATGTATCCAGAATAGATTATTAATTATTGATGTTCCCAATTGAGAACATTGGATATTTTTGTTAAACTGCAATTTCTTCCAGAGAGTTTATTTAGAATGTTTTAGAATGACTGCAAGACAATAAAGATGCTCTTGGTGTTGGTAAATATATTCCAAGACTTTAATTTGGTTGAGAGAAACATAAAAAACTTATTTCATGTTTAATACTATCCTGACTGCAGATTTTGGTAGCATAATAATATGTAAATAGTACAAAAATTAATTTATATTTTCTAAATCCTGTAATGCTATCCTGTAGTCCTGTAATGTATAAGGCAAATTTGGTAAATTTGGTTTATAAATTTTCTCTTTCAATTTAAATCATTTGTTGTAAGCATGGAACTTTTCATTGTGAGATTTTTCTAAAGCTAGCTGTTTAAAGTTCTGTGGCAACTTTGTCTTGGGTTTTCAAAATTACATTTTCTCTTTGAAACAATAAGATTAAATATATACAAGATAATGTATAAGATAAGATACAATATAAGATTAAATATATACTTAATATTCTAACATGAGATAATTTAAAAGCTATTGAACTTACATTTTATATTAACCTTTTACTGTCTAATGTCCTCAATAAGGAACAACAAAATTCTTTAAAATTAAGTTTCATTAATATTGACATGAAAAAACTAGCAGATATAGTAAAAGGTGTACTTTTTTTTTTTTTTTTTTTAAATGAAAGCTACATTTCTATCATTAGTAGAAAAAATTACAATAAAAATGACCATTTTGATAATTTTTTTTTTTAGATTTCAAATTAAAAATTCATTTAAATGTAAAAAACCAATCATTTATTTCTTCTAAAATCCAATTGGTATACTTAAAACAACTCTTCTTGATAAAGATATAAAATTGGATAATAATAACCAGAAATGTATCCAGAATAGATTATTAATTATTGGTGTTCCCAATTAAGAACATTGGCTATTTTTGTTAAACTACAATTTCCTCCAGAGAGTTTATTTATAATGTTTTAGAACGACTGCAAGACAATAAAGATGCTCTTGGTGTTGGTAAATATATTCCATGACTATAAACTCAAGTTTTTGATTTTTTTTAAATTGTTCGTTTAAATTTATAAGTTTTAAACTTTATTGATATTCATGCCTAAATTTCAAAATAAATTTTTAATTCTTTCTCTTTAATATATATCATTTTTTTATCAATTTATGAATCCAGTGTACAGTCAGAAGTAGCCAATGTTCCTAATTTAGAACACCATGGAAATCTTAAAAAAATTTTTCCCTTCATATTAAATGATTGACATACCTAACTGGAGCATTAGAAGGTAAAATATGCAAAAGTATAATCTATATATATAAAAATGAATTTGTGTCTGTCTGTCTGTCTGTACTCGATAGACTCAAAAACCATGCATTCAATCGCCGTGAAAATTTGGGAAATTCTTAGGTACATCCATGGGAAGGTTTTTGTAAATTTTTAATGTTTGAAATCCATTCCTTCCCCTTTTTTTGAGCATTTCATGTCATTATTCCAAGCATTATTTTCCCCGATTAAATGCAAACGATTAATTTTTTAATTTATTGCAGCATAACTAAGTGAAAGAAGCAATATTTCTAACAATGTGACATCATCCAAAGTAATTGTTTTAAACGCAGTTTTCCTCGGTTAAAAGCAGGAGATTAAAATTTTCAATTTATCACATAATAAATAGGTCAAAATGATATTTTTCTATCATTATGACGTCATTACTTTAAATATCTGAATTATTCATTTCTTATTTTATATTATTTAAACATCGTCTGCGTAGTATCAATTCGATTTGACCTGGAAATTGAGATATAAAGTGATTCACTTTCATTTCTATGTGACACAAATTATAGCATTTTTATATAGGAACTAATTTTAAATTCAATTCTTGGTTAATTTTTACGTTACAGTGAAATGTTTATTAACAATATTCTAACAACAAAAAGTACAAATTTCAGTGACTCTGATGGGCAAATAAAAACCTATCATTTTATATAGTTATCTTTATATTCATATGGTTGTCAATACCAATGTGTGTTTCCGTTTCATAAAAAACTATGTGGTTTGTCATAAATTTCCTTAATTTTGGAAAACATTTATTGCTACCAACAAAATTAGCACTGTTGCTGTCAAAACCTCTGCTTCCTATTCTATCACGTAATATGGTAAGGTATATTAACGTTGCTAATCAACGTACAGTAGTAATACAGTAATGTAATTTAGGGTTAAACTTATATTTTACCATAAAAAAAGTTTGAGCAAATTTAATATAAGACACAAATTTGATGCAGATTTAATCATTAGCATGTAAACATATATTTTGTTATTTTGATTTATTTTACTGATTAATTAATTTATTCTACTGTTAATTTGATTTATTTATTCTTCAATTTCCTGTCTTTTACACTTTCACTTATTTGTAATGATCTAAGAGAGCATTACCTGTACAAACGTATTGTGAAGTTTGGAAGTTCTTATTTTAAAGTTACATTTAGTCCGTTCATCTTTGGGCTACAAAACTAGGTTGTGTTATTGACTTCACTTCTTCTCATTGTTTTTGAGATAGTTAAAGCAAAGCCGAACAATGAAGATGTTATACAATAACATTTATGAAAACATTTGTCCTTCACAGAAATCATACACATACAAATTTATTATTGGAATTATCTGTTGTTAGTACACTATCATATTCTTCAATAATTTGCAACTTTATTTGAGAACATATATAATCCACACTGAAGGCTGGGTGCGAAGCAGCTATTTTAAAATATATCTAGATCTTAATTTGGCCTGTAAAAGGTTAAGTTCTTTCCCTATCATTTATATGAGGCTGATGAAATATATACTAAAGTCTTTGTAACAATAGATGATTTGCAGTTAGATGAGTTTTTCAATCTGGTTCCTTTTCTGCTTATTAGTAGTGGCTAAAAATTGTGGAGTCTTTTATATGAGACATAGAGAACTCATCAATATAATACTGTTTAATGTTGTGTTAGTACTACTAGTGAATTTTCAGAATATTATGGACTATTTCTGTTCATTGAGTTTAAAAATTAATATTTGTTTCTTTTACTATACATTTATGTATACTGCTTATGGAACTGTTATGTAGAATATTAACTTAAATTGCAGTTGTAATTTTTCGTCTTCAGTTTTTCGTATGGTGCATGTTATTACAGCTTTAAAGAAATATCAGTTCCTTTCAGGTTATTCATTAAAAACTATTGAAGAAAAGTTTGTTCAACTAGTTGAGAAACATTTCTTAATAAGATGTCCATATCCTCATCCATCTAATAATGATCGAATGCCAAATTTGTCCATTTCTGAACATGAGCTGTTTGTTGTCCCAAAGGTAAGAAATTGACCATTAAACCCATGAGTGTATAATATATATGTTTGGGAATTCTCTAATTTTTTGCTACTTAGTACCTAATTAGACTAGGATTATTGCTTTAAGGCATGGATGTTCCTAACCACTAGGGATTGGTTTTAAGCAGTAGCTCCCATTCTCGTCTTTTGTAGAAAAAAAGTAGGCCATAGTACTCTAAACTAAACCAAATATATACTTTGTTTAAAATTGGTATACAGCTATCCATTTTTAGAAATAGACAGTTATAGGTTTTAAGTCTTAAAAAATTCATATCTAGATTCTGAAATCAACATACTAAATAATTTATCATTTGAAATTTATAGCAGAATTACTGCTGCTAACTAATGTTCTTTTGGTTTAACTCTTTAAAGATGACATGGGCATATCATTTTAATACCCGTAATTCCTAAAGGTTTCATTAGGTGAAAATGGAAAATGAACTGTCTTATTCTCCCCCCCCCTTTTTCTTCCCAGAAAAATCACTTCCCAGGAAAGGTAGGTAGGTAGGTCACAAATGTCATCTTAAATGATGTGTTTCGTTACTTCCCCACTTGGTAACTGGGTCCAAAAGCTATATATTAAAAGTAAGCAATTGCACTTGTAGAATAAAATCACATTTTCAGCATCTTGTACAAAGTAGAAAATAACTTTCATAGGTGGGTGTATGTGGGAATTAAAGTTTTAAAAATATTTGTAAAAAATATACCTAATAAACAAAGAATAGAAATTTCTTTATTCAAGAAAGAAACTTCAGTTGTACTGGGAAAAATTGAGTGTTATAAATATATAGATATATACTGTGGAACCTGCTTAAAAAGTTTTCTAAGAGATAAAGAATTTGAAACTTCTGAAAGAGGAAATTGAGAAAAATGCATATATATATATATATATATATATATATATATATATATATATACAGAAAAACCCGTTTAAGAAGTTCCTGCTTAAGAAGTTTTCCCACTTAAGAAATTTATATTTTCAGTACCCATTTTCCCCCCTATTCATACAATGTTAAAATTACCCGTTTATAAAATTTCGTTCCAAACTCTTTCCCGCTAAAAAAGTTTTCTTTCCTTTCTAAGTTTACTTACAGAACGCGTTTATAGCTGCCTTTCAATTACTCTTTTTTTCTCCTCTCTCTCTTTGTAAAGGTCAATGTTTATGGCTGAAAATGATTTTTGTCATTTTTATTTAAAATGTGCCTGAAGAAGTTTTTAAAAGCTTAACTGTTATCAATTATAAACTGGAGATAAAAAACAAAAACAAAAAACTTTAACTTTTTTTTTTTTTTTTTTTGTAAAATCGATTCCAATGGTGTTTAAAGCAATATTTCTTAGCTGAATTAAATATATTCTAAGATAATTATGTTGTTTTCCTTTATTAGCTGATTTAGTATGCAAAAAATTTTTGAAAAAAAACCCAAACCTATTGTTTATATATTATTTTATAAACAAAAATCTTTCCTCATTATCTATGTAATTATTTTGTTTTTTAAAAAATTAATTTTGTTTAAGAAGTTTTCTTTTTTTATTCCCTTAGAAAACTTCTTAAGAGGGTTTTACTGTATATATATTTATATTTATATATACAAATATATATATATATATGCACACACACACATACATATGCATAAATAATGCTTATTGCCTGATTTCCCGTTTAAGAAATTTTCCCGCTTAAGAAGTTTTAATGAGTTAGACCCTTGGAAAACTTCTTAAGCAGATTTCACTGTATATATATATGTATAACATATACAGTGGACTATTATTAATTCGAACTTAAAGGTTATCAGAAAAAGTTTGAATCCAGTGTTAAGAAAAAATACAATTTTAAAAGTATCACCGAAGAAGAATCTCTTAGTATGTATAAGCTCATAAAATATATTATGCTATGCTATCTAAAATAAGACATTAAAAAGCAATAAAGACTTATCAAAATCATAAATGAAGCAGAAGATATGAAGTAGAAAGTAAACATTAATTAAAAATATGAATTACACTTTTGAGAAAAACTGTAGAATGAATGTTTGATTATGTCTGTTATACCTACATTTTTCATCCAGCTTCTTGATTTGAAGCAAACATTTGAATTTATTTTCAAAGGAATGTTCCACCTTAATAAAGCCAAATGATGGCTGAATGGTTTGGGTGCTTATATTTGGTACCAGAGTTTGTGAGTTCGAATCCCACTGGCGCTTGGATGTTCATAGCCATTCAGAAATGCTGTAGGTTCTGGTCTCATTAATCCCTGTGTTTCAAAAAAGTAGACCGTAGCACTTCAAACCAAACTATATATTTCTATATAAAATAAGATTACAATCATTCCTAAATTTATAAAACATTTTAGCGATATTAAAAGGATCCTAAAAGTTCTATTATTTTAAAAAAGTGAAGTTTCAATTTTAATTATTAGTACAAATAATAAAATATCTTTTTTAAAATTTCAATTTATAGATTCAATTACAACTGTTAGAATCAAACTTGTGTGAAGAACCACCAGGAAAAAAACGAAAAGTTGAATATCCTGATAATGGTATTTACTGGAAGATAAATCATGACAAATATCTTGAATGTTTTCGGTAAGTTATATCATCTGAGTGTTATTTTCAATTTTAATTGCATTAAGTATTTTCTTTTCTGTTTCAGTGAGATAATTATTGTCCACCATTTTTTTTAAAGTAATTATGTTGTTAATTTTTCATTGTTTACACAGTTGATCAGTATGCATTCAGCTTTGGTCTATTCTAAAAAATTTGATTGAGTATTCCATTTCGAAAATTTGGTAAAAGTTAAAAGCTATGTCTTTTTATTGTTACAAAAGATAGTTTATAAAACAAAGTACAAATACTTCAATACAAAAAAAAAGAAAATTTAAAACTTCTGAATGTTGGTCTTATACAAATTTAATGTATTGTGAAAGAGAACTGGAAATTAGAAAGTCATTTTAACTGTTTGTTTTTATAAAATATGAATTTTTCATATCAATTATTCATTTCTTTTTAAGACTTTTAAAGCCTATATGTACTATTTTATGTATATATATATATACACACACACATTCACAAGGGGGTATCATACATACAGTTTTAAATATAATTAAAAAAGTCAGTATAAACTTAAATTTTATTTTTTAAAAATTTTTATTTAAATAATTGAGGGAAAATATTATAGAATAGAACTTAACAAATAAGATAAGGATTAAAATTGGTAATTGGAAGCTTAACGTAATATTTTGCATATTAGCATAAACAGCAGTTTAATAATGATACATTTCAACTATAGTATTAAAAATAAGACTAGATGTAATATTCTTAGTATGTTCAAAATCATTTCTCCATTCTGGAAATTACTGTATTTCAGAGATATTCCTCTAGACTTTTAGCAGGACTTTCTTGCAGGTTTTTCCTTTCCTTTTTTTTTTATTTTTCATAAATATCTGTAACATGGTTCAGGTTTTGAGTTAAAGTGTATATATTTTTGTTTTGTTTTCAGAAATGAGTCAATTATCCATGCATGTGGAAGTCATATAGATGAGAAGGCAGCTGAGGTTGTAAAAACCATCCTAATGCTTTCAGAGAATAAGTCAAATCGTCTATCTCCTACAACAAATCCTGTACCATATCATGAGATTGCTGAAAAAATTGTTCAAACAACAAATATGAGGTCAAATGTAAGTATTTTCATTCTCCGAGGTAATAGACAGAAATATCTCGTTTAAAAGTTGTTATTGCAAAGTACAAATTTTATCTATCAAAAGTTTTTTTAGCTTTCATATACTGCATAAACCAAAATATTTTGGATTTTTTTTCTAAATCTAAAGTGGAGGAGGGATTTATATATGAATGCCCTGAGAAAGCTGTAGTATATGCCCTTGGTGACGAAAAATTGCCAAATCAAGAAAGAAAAAGAAGTATGCTATGAGATAAATGAAATTTACTAAAATTTTAAGCGTGAAAAAGAAATGCAAAAGATTAGAAAATAAATTTATAATGATTTTTACTTCAGCAATAATCTTCCCAAAATTACAAAAAGATAATCCAATATTTCAAAATTGTCACAAGGGGATCTGCATAACATATATATATATATAAGATTGATTAATCTCACAAAAAGCATATTCTTTCGTAAGCCAAATGAAAGCAATAAATTTTGAAAAAAAAATTTTTAAGTTTATATTGCTTAAATTTATGAAAGTTCTAGCTAGCAATGTTAAAACTAGTGTTGTTGGCATCTACTAAATAAAATATCTACTAAATAAAGAGAAACCCCAGAATTCTGGGGATTTCACACTGTTGCAACAGGGTCTGCTAGAGTCTGAATCTTAAAGCAACACGTTGAAACTTTGTTGGCTACTTTGACAGTCAATTACAAGAAGCCACTGAAAAAGGTATGGGTCATTGACATTTTAAATGGTTAAAATGGAATATGTGAGACCATGGAACAACTGTTAAAGGTTCAATCTGTAAAAAAGATGCTGTTGGCATTGAATAGGAACAAAAGTACAGATAATGCTCTAGGCAGCATGCTTGCCATGTTCATTACAAAAGAAACTGATTTAATTGTCTTTATTTGAAGAGGTAATTCCATTAATTTCACATATTTATACTTTTATTTATTTTTTCCCAAGTAATATTTAGCCCTTTTAAATGCATTTAACTTTTATATTTTTAAATCATTTTTATTTTATTCTTTTATAATAATTTTTTTATATAATTCTTTATAATAATCTTTTATATAGAAATGAATTAATTTTACCCCTCTCTCACGTTTTTAGAGTGTCATTCGTCTAATACTTGATTTTATATGCCTTTTCATATATTCATATTTTATTTTCTGCACAAACACCCCTCTTTAGAGAAATAAGGCTTAAAAATAATTCAGTATACAAACTACAAGATTAAAAGTCTTTGGTAATAGCAGGAATCTTTATATTAAAAAAAAATTTGTCTCTGTTTTAGTGATTTCATTATTTTTGTTGTTAGAAATAATAACTAATAAAGCTTGAAAATAAAAGAGATATTAGATTGCAATAATTTTAATTTGGTTTAATTTTATTTTTGTATGAGGTTCTTTGCCACATTACAATTGTTGAATTAGTTTTTCATTAATTTACTGTTTCAGTATGATTAGTTGAAAGTTATTCAGTGTTCTTTTTTCACCTAGAGAAAGTGAATTGTTGTAAAAAACTACTAACTTTTAACTTATGTATTGCATGTTTTTTTTTTTTTTTTTTTGTAAATTTTTAGTAGTGATAAGGAACTATTTATACCTTTTCATTTAATCATTGGATATTTTTTTAAATAAGTCAACATGGCTTTCTATGGTCTTAAGACATGAAAATGCTCAAAATTCAGCTCCTATTCAGTTAAAAATAATTTGAATGCCCTAATTTTTTCTCCTTTGCTGTTCATTATATTGTTTGCAGGTCATTATAAATATTTAAGATAGAAAACAGTTTTTACTAACATATATATAACTCTCAAGAATATGTCTTGTAATTGGTTTGGGAGTAAGTAACCTTGATTTAAGTCTCAAATAATTGTTGATGTTTAATAAATAACTTTTAGAACTCTTGTTATTGTATATTTTTAATCATAAAAGATGAGTATGAATCTAGTCAAATTAGTTATTTCATCTTAATTGTTCAATGTTATGATCATAACTTCCTATTTAAATGTAAAAGGTTTATTTTATTACTATGTTAATAAAGTTACTCTGTTAATGTCTGTGATTTTTTCCTTTATCTGGAGTTATTTTTTCCAAAGGTTACTATTCTATTATAATTGCACTTTCTATGTATAATCAGTCTGTACTATTAAGCAGTCTATTGCTTTAGTCCTAGAATGGAAAGCAATACTGTATTTGTTTTGCTGCCTTGTTACCTGCTTACAGTTTGCATGTTAAGTAAAAAGACACAAAAGATTACAGCAAATTTTTCTTTAGAAGTCAGATGAAACTTTTTTTTCTTTTTATTATAAAGACTTACAGTGCATCTGGTTATAGGAATTGGATCCATACCTATCTATCTTGTGTGAAGGTACTCAGAGCTTTGTATCTAAAGCAGATGACCGTAGTGGGGGCATGTATGTTGTGAATATTGCCAAGGTCTTAAAGAGGCTCATGGAATCATTGGCAGCATCAGTTGTGCGGGACAGATTTGGATCAAAATGTGCTAGGATATTCAGGTACTCCTTTAATATTTTTATTTTTCATTTTTGACTTATCTTCACTCAAGATCTCCAGTAACAAAAGTAACCCAATGCGAAGTGGCATTCTACTTACGGCTGTGTCCTACTGACACATGTCAGTCCTTTTTCTCACTGGCTACTGACTATCTACCATGGGTATGATAAATTTTTATAAAGAGTAGCAGTAAACATTCTTATATAGGTATGGTTGTTTCTAGAGATAATGATATTAAGTATGAAATTGAAAACAGACTATTTAAGGACGATAGGTGCTATTATGACTTGAAGAACTTATTAAAGTCTAAACTCTTGAAACTCAATACAAAATTAAATCTTCATACTACCCTTATTAGACTTATCTTATTGTACAGTTGTGAATGTTGGTCGCTAACTAAATCTATTGAGAACTGACTTTTAATTTGTGAAAGGAAAATTCTCTGTAAAATCTTTGGTCCTGTTAGGGAAAATGATACTTAAAGAGCTGTATACAATCATCACATTTATAATAAATTTAAATTAAAGTTTCACAGATCATCAAGTAATTTAGGTTAAGACGGCTAGGGCATATTTTCAGAAGTGATGATTTGAACGCAGTTAAAAAGGTAACTTTTATAACTGTTGAGGGTTTCAGGAGGAGAGGAAGACCTCGAACTAGATGGTTGGACTGTGTTGAAGTAGATCTTAAAATCCTAGGCATCTAACTTGAGTCCACTGGAGGAAGCTTGTTGAAACAGCCTTGGTCTGTGACAGGCTGTAGTGCATTTATAGAAGAAGAAACAGTAAGCATTAAGTTTCAAAAACCCATTATAGATGGCCTGCCCAACACAAAAAATGTTTCAGGCTATATTGGAAATGAGTTTTATTCTAGCAGACTTTATTACACACACACATATATAAATGTTATCAAAATAAAGGTAGCATCCTAGACTTATAAGGAATCATTTACTAATATGGCATAGGATAGCCTTTGGTAAGTAACACTACTTGGATTTACCTGGGAATTGAATAATACAAGTGCTAAATAGTATGGAATATTGTATCATTCTTCATGGAGATGTGTGAAAGTTCCTGGAGAAATGCTGGTAGAAGATATCGATTTTGAATTGAACACTCTAAAATAGACCATAATGGTTCCGTTATATCAAGGTTGAGAAACTGTGCAGTCCAAGGAAGATGTTTTACTTCATTCTTTTATTCTTTAAATGATAATTGGGCATGTTCGGCTGCACAAATAGGAGCATTATCATCCTGGAAAATTCCATCTCATGAAGAAAACAAAGTTTGAATCACAGGAGAGACCTAGTCAGTTAAAACTTTTCTATACTTCTCCCCAGGGATCTTTCCTGTTAGAGTTACAATTGGACCATAGAAAATCATGATATGACTGCCCATAGCATGATAGATCTACATCATGCTTTACATTTGGAAGGAGACAGTCATTATCAAATGCTTGTGCATGTGTCCTCCAAATGTGTGCCTATTCTATTGTAGGGTGGGGTAAAGAGTAAAAGAGGATTAGTCTGATCATATAACTGTTTTCCACGTATCGATTCAACAGATTTTGTGGTTGTGGCACCACTGTAGATGATGTTTGGTATTCATATCTGTGACAAGTGCTTTTCTGTCATAAAGTTCTGTATATCAAGATGCCTTCTAACTATAGCCATTAACACTGGAGAATCTATATGTTGATTGAGCTCTGCAGTGATTTAGGCTGCAGTTATTTTCTGTTTAGACATTATAATCCGCTTCTGTACCCATTAGCCTTTTTCACTCAGCTTTTTGTTCCACCTACTATTTGCTTTGCTGAGTATGTCTTGTCACGCTGTATGTATGCTGCCATGACTTTGCACACTGTACTTCTAGAAACACCTTAAACCTGGGATGTTTTGATCATAGTTGCTCCAGCTATTAGCCTCTTTGAAAGTCAGTGAGGTCTGACATTTTATACTTTTCACAAAGATCATCCCAGATGTATACAATTTCACTAAAGCTACCTTATACTACGAGGATATATACTTTTTTTATTGAAAAAAAAAACATAGTAGCTAGGATTATATTTTAATGCTTACAAAGTGTGTTCTTAAATGTCACTTTTATTAGTAGGTATTTCCATTATTTTAATAATCATCTGCATATAAGATTGAAAATTAAAAACAGTGCATTATTATAAATTTTTATTATTTTCTTTTTAAATTAACTATAGAACAATAAAATATAAAAATATAAATTAATATTTAGAATCATAAATCTATTGAATGATATATTTATTTCAATCTGTCTGATATTCGTTTCAATTAAACATTATGTCAATTTCACCACTGTCCACAGAATTTTATTGGCAGACCACAATTTGACTACTGTTGGTTTATAGCATAATCTATTAGTAGAGCTTTTGAAACATGTTAAATAATCCCACTCATCAATCTTTTAAAAAACTGGTACATTATGGAGCTTTTAAAGGCATGAATAATTTATATATAAATTAAATATGAATATAATATGAAATATATATGAATTAAATATGAAATCAATATTGATTTTGCTAGGTAAAGAAATTTTGATTTCTGGAACACATTGTCTACTAGTACTGTTCTTTAATTAATATTATTGTATAGAAAATCACTGTAGCACTATGCTTTTGTTTAATCAGATGCCAAAGGTATCACAGCAATTGCTAAATTACAGGGTTCCCACGGTCCTTTAAAGTCCTTAAGAACTCCTTAGTTTTAGTTTTCCTTTTTAAGGGCCCTTAACACTGCTTAATTTTTGTCAAAGGTCCTTAAAAACTCCTTAATTTTGAAATTGGAATACTATCAATTTCTTCCATGGAAAGATATAAAAGAAAAAGTAGCTGAGTTACAGAACTTGAGCAAAAAAATTTCTGAAACAAGAAAAGAGCTTTCAAAATGAAATTATTTATGTATGTGAACTTGCTCTGTTGGAAATTTCTTTGTAAATAGTAAATAAATATTTGTTTATATTCCTATCATTCTCTTACATTTTCTAGTCAAAAGTGCAGTATTAATAATAAAGAAAATCCTCAAATACATATATGTTGTCAGTATATTACTTTAGCAATTCAAAATTCCTTTCCTTGATATCCTTAAAAAATTATGAAAACACTTTTAGTTTATTAGTACTTTTTATGGTCACAAGCTAAAAAAAACTTATTTGACAAATAAATAATATTTCATGTACTGAAAAGATTTAAAGTATAAAGTCAGCTGCCCTTTCCTAATAGCTAACAGTCATGCAGATTTTAATGAAACGAAGAATGGAGGGTGGGGGTGGGGTGTAGATATTTCAGTTATTTACAGAAGTTTTAATTTTCATTGCATTGAAAGCAATAGGAAGATCTAAAACTTTCTTCTTTCCCAGGGAATGTCTGGTATAATCAGCTAGCATATGCATACACACACACACACACACACACACACACACACATATATATATATATATATATATATATATATATATATATATATATATATATCAGTCCTCAGAAATGGAGCTAAACCCTCAGAAAATACTGTTTATAAATATTGTATTTTATTCACATTTTATTTTTAGTTTGATCACTCAAAAAACTTCAGATGTACATTTTTCAAAATTAGTGTTTGTCCAATAGATTTATCTTATTAATTTTTAGGCATTTTTAAAAACTTAATTCTGAAATATTGTAGGGCATTTATTGGACATGCCTTGTCTAGTACTCAGGAAATAGGGTTTATGTTGTTATGCCGTGTATTTTAAGTAGGTCCTTATAAAAACTTACTTTGGTCCTTAGAAAGTCTGTAATTTTTTTCTGGAAAAAGAGTGGGAACCCTGAATTAGTCAACCATGGCTGTCTGTTCTTTTGATTAATTAGAGCAATGGCCTTCAAACCTTTTTTTTGCAGCATCTCTGGCCTACTCTTGTGGCACTCCAGGTTGCCACTGCACCCAATTTGATATCTGCAAAGGTTTAGGATCAGTTGCATTTCAAGATAAATACATAGATAATTCTTAGCATGTTTTGACAGTAGAAAAGCAGATAAGAAATAAATTTGAATTAAGCATCTTTGTGCCTTTTTCCATATTTTTAGCTGATAGTTCTTGATGATTAATATATCACCCTGGTATACACTTAGGGCACCTAGTTTGAGAATGCTAGATCTAGAGTTCATAATCATATGAAAGATAGGAAAGACAATGACTATAAAGGACTATAGCCTGCTTTAATCCAATTTATTTATTTTTTCAAATTATAGAGTAATTATATTTTCTGGTGTGTATTAATCATCAATAGACAAAGGAAAAAAATTAGAAATTTTATTAATTTTTCATATCGGAAATCTGACACATTAAATATAATGACCTGAGTATAAATTGGGATAAAATTTTCCCTTTAAAATGACACATTTTTTTTCTTTTAAATAGGATAGTAAGATAAAATCTGTTAAGAGAGAGACTGCATTGTTTATCTATTAATGTTCCTCTTTAAAGTTTTAATTATTGTTATTAAATTCTAAAAAAACTTAATTATATATATATATATATATATATATATATATATATATATATATATATATATATATTATATGTTTGCATTACTGTTTTTAGTTTGTTTTCATGTTATGATCTCTGAAAATATTTTTATTGATATTTTTCACTGTAATTGTATGCAAAATTACCTTTTGCTCTTTATAGGATTCTGCTAACCAAGAAGGTTTTGGAGCCCAAACAGATTGAAGAACTTGCTATGCTTCATCCAAAAGACACAAAAGAGTACATCTATCAAATGTTTGAGGAAGCTTTTATCGTATCTCATGTAGGTTGCATTCCTCTCTACCATTCAAGATAATTTTGTAAATCATTCTAAAATATTTTTGTAGTTTTACAGACATTATCATTTTGCCCAATATATTTAGTTTTATCTTATACATTTTTCATCACAAGTGGGTTTTAGAATAGTTTGGATTGGAGGAGGTGTTTCATTCTGTATAAAGACATGATATTTATTTTCTCTGTATAATACTCATTTTAGATATTTTCACTCAAACCTATTTGCAGTTTTATAATTTTGGTTTATGGGTATTATGTGCATGCATCACCAAGTTGAAATAATATTTATACTGTTTGAGCAACAGTTTTCTAGCCTTATTATCAGCTTTAGTATATTTGCTGCTGTAAGAAAACCCAAAAAATGTTGCACCCTAAATTTTTTTTTTTTTGTGTGTGTGTGTGATGTAATTGAAGCGGTTTTGCTACTACTAAATTTTACCACTGTATGCAGCTGCCTACCTTCCCTCCCACCTAGGACTGGCTTTGCTAGCCTGCTAGAGAAAAGAAAAGTTAATAATTTAAAATCAGCAGTTTTAAACTTTTATTTCTTGTTTGATAATGATTTCCAGATAATTATATATTTAAACATTTTGCCACATTGTTCCCACTTGAGATATTTCAGTTTCCATATTTTTAGTGAAGTAACTTTAAGTATTGTTTGTTTTCTGCAGTTCTATACTTAAACTTTAAGATAAGAACTACTTATGGGACAAAACATATATGTTTAATATAAATTTTGTGTGTTTGAAAAGAAACCCACTTTGTGATCATTGACTGATTTGACTATACAAGTGCACTGAGTATTTCAAATATTCTGTAATACATATTTTTTTAAAAATAAGCTGTAAAATATGAAAGGAATTGAAATATTACTTATAATACCATTAACCCCTTGAGGACCAGCATGTAAATGCTATATGGTTCTACCGTTATGAAAATCGTTGCCATTTATGCCATCTAGTAATTAAATCTAACATTTAAAAATTAAAATAAAATGTTCAGATGTCCTATTATGTATACGCAATGCTGGTGTCTCAATATCAGTTGTAGATCATGTGGAGACGATGCTGGTCTGACATGAGTGAAATTGGTATGTCACGTGTACGAGACGTTGGTTGCGAAGGAGTTAATATTACCTATATTAATATTAATGTTTAGTAGCCATCACAATCACTAGATGGGATGATGCAAGAATAGGTAACACCAGTATTTCAAGCTGTGCTATTTAGATAAATAAAAAACCATGTAAATTTATATTCAACTGTTATCATTTTTTTTTTTACTACTATCACCTTTATAATATAACCAATGTCTAACTTACAAAACTTTTAGATAAAGTGTAAATAATAATATAAAGGTATAAAGTTTTGCCAGAAGGTCATACTGTTCTGTGAGTCTTAAATTTTTAAACTTCTATAGTTTGATATGATGGGTCACAGATACAAACCTATTATGACTTTTGTTTTTTATTTTACAGGAAGTCCCTAAAGGATCTGATTTTTCTCATGGTCAAACCTTTTATTTATTGCGTGTTGAATTAGTCCAAGTAAGTTATAATATATTTTGTTATGTTCATAAACTTCAGTTTTTAGGGATTTAGAAATGTTTTCAATTTAAGAAACTTTTATATCAGTATTAAGATATCCCAGGGTACCTCTGTTTTTGGTAGCACATAGGTGACACAGAGCTCAATGATCAGGAACATAATTTTGGTAACAATAACAAGTATTTAATGCGCAAAACAAAATTTCAAAACAGTTTCTGACTCCTGGTGAGCCTAAAAAATCAGATCAGGGGTTATGTCTCCAAAAAACAAGTTGTACTTGATGTACACTCACAGATCAAGGCGAGCCATCAGCAAGGAAATATGATCTCCTAAAAAACAACTCTCCCACCCTTACTCTGTGGTTTCTCCTATCTCTTCCTAAAAATACTTCCTCTTTTTATTCCCTCTATGTATTATGAAATCAACACCCTGCTAGTTTGGGATTTGCCACTAGCCTATGTTATATCAGACCTGGTTCCTGCCTACCATCTTCAATCATTAAAGGGCTTATTTATGTGTGTTTTTATTTTAAAAAAATGTATTAAATTAATAAAGTTGTCCGAATTAATAACTCTTAATTACCAGTTTAAATGGAAGAAAAAAATTCTGCTTTTTTGAGTGAAAAGTTTTTTTTTACGTTTATCACCCACATTTTGGTGAAAAATGAGTACAGCTATTCTTAACCCTTAATTTGGCTAAGTCTGGCCGCTACACTGGACATGTATATTTATAACTGTTATATAACATAATTGTCAGTGTTCGCCACAGCGGACATTAATTATCTCTAAAATGGAAAATGATATTTTTTTTTTGTTTATTTTACAGAGATCCTAATGTCTATACAGACATGGGAAAATAACAGAAATTAAAAAATATTTGAAAAAATATCTTGTCAAATTAAGGGTTAATGACACTCACCTGTTCTCACCTTTATGTTCTAAAACTCACTTTTTACTCACTATTGATGCTTGAAAATCTACATTTCACTATTGGTGTGTGAAAACTCACATATTACTATTTATGTTGGAAAACTTACTATTCTCATTTTTTTAAATCCTATAGACCTTATTGCAGCTCAGCAGATAAAAAATGGGCTATTTTTTTATTTTTTGTATTAACTAATTTAAGACAAATGCCATGGTTTGAAATTCCGTAATTATCTTTACAATAAAATTGCATTAATTAATCTCCATCCTTTATCTCCAGGTATGTCAGATGCTTCTAGAGTGCTGTTACCATGCCCTGTTCAACTTGTCTGCATGCAGTGAGATGCAGAATGAAGAGAACAAGCGCTTACTTGAGAAGAAGCAGCGTATTGATGCCATTGTTGCCTCGCTAACTCAGAATGGTGCCGACCATGAACAGATCCAAGAGGTAAGATAGAAAGATTTGATAATTCTCTTAAGTTTATAGATATGGACTGTATTTGGTAGCTTGTGATGTCGCTCCAGAAATGTACAAAATAAGGTTTATGTATTGGGCTATCTATTGGGGAAAATATTATCATCTTTGAAACATAAATTACATTTTGTTTGTATTATTACAGACATGCCAGCTACTCTGGATTCTCCAAAGTTGCTCTGGAGAAATGAAAAATTTGATAACTTCGGAAACTCCTCAGATTGCTCCGGAAAATAGCAAAATTTTTGAACAACTAAAAGATTACAATTCAGCAATTAAATACAAAGTTTTGCATAAAATAATGCTGAATATTACTGTTTATGCACAAAGTGTTAAAAGTTTTCAGTACTGTACAGAAATACCAAACTGAATTTAGGTGAAATTTGAGTGGATAAACTCTAGAATTCCTGATTATAGAAAATTGGAAATATTTGAATCAGGGTTAATGTTGCTATAAGAAACACTGTTCTGAAAAATAAGTTGTAAAGCTAAAAGAGCTGCTCATAAATTTTTAACAGCATACATTTTAATTTTCTTTTTATAATTAACTACTGTGTAAATATTTTAAATTTAATTTAAATTTAGAAACCTATAAGGTATATACTTGTGTATAATCTTTAATTAGCCTGTTAAAATTTGAAACCACGCTGTTACTCCGGGCACAAGTGCCTCAATATTGGCATGTCTGTTATTGTAGTTTATTAGTACGTAAAGAGTTTATGATAGTTTGATCTGTGACAAAAAGCACTACTTTTCAAAATAGTAGTAAAAATATTTACCATAATTAAAAACTTTAAAAAAAAAAAGCCCTACACATTGATAAATGTTTAATCTTATATTTAGTCAAAAAAATTAAGTATTATTTAATGTTAAAATTTAAAGTTAACTTGTAAAATATTATAGAATCCTTTAATAAATTATTTTTACTTTGTATATACTGATACATACATATTAAATAGAAAATAAAGTTCATCTTGTACTCTTGTGAAATTTTGTATATGAAAGCTGTAGCTCTTAACTATGTAATGTATAATACTCTTTTCTTTATTTTCCTGTCCAATTTTATTTTTTAGGAAAAATTCATAACTTTATTGTTTATATTTGTTAATATGTTTTTAGGGAAACTCAAATCAGAATAATTTTAAAATGCTCACATAGAAGTATATTTTCTTGAATATTTAATCATATACCATTTTATTAACAAAGTCTGATTATATATTATGTTTCTAAAGTTTTTCTTTGTTAATCACTTTAAATATTTTTCTTAAAAGAGTAGTTTTCCTTGGTAATGGCGTAAAACAATTACGTATCAGTTAATGCTAAGGAAAGAAATGTACTATTTAATTGAAGGAATGAAATGTACTTAGTTAAAAAAATAGGATTTATAACCTCTAAAACCTCTTTATTAACCTCTCAATTTTTCTGTTATAAAATAAAATTACATGTTTGTGCATACATATGTATATGAACATATTGGTCAGTGAAGTAGAAGCCTTGTATCAATATTGTATTGTATTTTATTTTGCATGCGTAATAGAATATCTGCTTTTAGATTTAGGTCTTATTTAAATCTGTGGAATTATACATTTGTTACAAAATCCTTAATGATCTAAATAGATGTCTCTCAGATATGTCTATTTGACATGTTCTAAAGTATTTGATAGGTTTAAAATCCCAACTTTTTGTAGACCAAAAGAAATTTTTGAAGTCCGATTTTTGTTCTTTTAACCTCTTTTAAATAGTTCACACACAGTGTATGAATTAACACCATTTATGAATAATCCTCCACTTTCAGAATGAAAATTTTTTAGATGATAAAAGGTTTATATCTTAGTTTTGTTTCTTGTAAAATTAATACCAACAGATTAATGATATGTTATCCGTATCACATGCCAAATAAACATTTTCATAAATATTCAGAGAGTTGTAATTTATTGGCTAATACATGTATAGTATTGTGTCAGTCAATTATTGAAGATGCAATATTTTCAGTTTTGTAATGTTGTGTTTTTTATTTAGGTACAAAACATCATTACACCTCCAGAGGAAGCTGTAATTAAGCGAGTAGCCCAATGTTGTGAGAAACTGGACAATGGGCAGAGACAAATTTCTGAAATGGTGCTACTATTGTCTATATTTTTGGAATTTTCAAGATGTCATTAAAATTTCATATTTATTTATTTTTATGGTGTTTACTTTGTTGGTGTATAATTTAATTGATTTATAAATATTGCAGTCTGACATATCAATATATCTCTACCTTATGCCATTTCAAAATAATATATATATAAATGTTTGTGTTTGGTAGTCTGTTATCATAAAAAAGAATGCTTTCTATATTTCAAAACAATCATATATACATATATTTGGTTGTTTGAGGGTAGAATGAAAAGCTTCTGGCCACACCTAGAGATGGTGCTGCCAGAGTTACTTTGCAAAGGTACTTCAGATTGTCTCTTTGTTTAGTTCTGAAATATTTTAAAGGAGTTGTGTTTGATTGTTTTTTGTTTTGTGCTGTTTTAAAACTTAACTTTCTTTTGTTTTTGACTGAAATGATATGAAGAAAACTGAAGTATCAGCTCTGATAAAATATGTTTTTAGAAAAGGGTTATCTCCAATTGATATTAAAACTGAACTAAACTGCTACACTGACAGAATCTGCTTTTTTGTTTACAACTGTTGAAACATGGGTTTCAGATATTAAATGTGGACTCTTTGGATGCAGAGCATTGTGGGAGATCAAAATCAGCCACTAAAGATGAAATCAGGGGCAGACTAAGGCCTAGGCAACCTAGGGCCCAAAAATTAGGTTTTTAATTTTTATTTTCATTTAACAGAAAAACATGATATTCATAATTATTGCTGAAGCGTATCCAAATTATGCTGAATTGTTGATTGATAGTCGACAAGTGTAGATAAGCATTCCCTTGCTTATGCATACATGTCTGCGAGTGTCGATGTGTGTAAATACGATCTAGCCTCGCATTTATCAAGCCTTTACTAGGGACGTCAGTGAAGGTATTTTGCCTGTATCTATGTGGTCATTTATTCAGGAAAATAATGCGATATTCCGTAATTTAAACATAATTCTGAGAATTTATTCAACCCTTCCAATAAGCAATGCAAGCAGTGAAAGATCATTCTTAGTAATTTCCAGAATAAAAAATTTAAGATCCACATTAGGCCAACAAAAATTAAACAGTTTATAATTACTTTATATAGAAAAAGAGTTATTAAATAACTATTAATTATGACAAACTAATTGACAAGTTTGCAGAATTAAAAGTGAGAAAAAATGGCAATATAACTAATCAATCTGGGTATATTTGTTTAAGTATTATTGTTTATTTTAATAAATTATGTTTATGTTTGTTTTAATAAATTATGTTTATGTTTGTTTTAATAAATTATGTTTATTTAATTTTTGTACATGCATATTATTTTTTTCCTTGGAATCTGATAATTAAATAGAACTACATACTATATGCTTTAAAACCAAACAACCAAATGCAAACTATGTGTCATGACTGAAAAATAGTCCTGGAATCACAATGTTACCTAGAGACCGCTTTAACCTTAGTCCGCCACTGGATGAAATCATTAAAACAGATCATAAAAACATTATGACTGATTGCTAATTGAAATTGACAGAGGTGGTGAGTCTGTCCAATATGTCCAAAGAATAAGAGCATTATATTTTAACCAATATTTAAGTATGAGAAAGTTGTCATCAAGATGGGTGCCACGTTTGCTGACCTTGGATCAAAAACTGTAACTCATAACAATACCATAACAATGTTTAGCACTAACTCAAATCCATCTAATTTTTGTAGAATTTTGTTACTGTGGAGCAGGCATGTTTACATCACTATACTCCAGAAATCAAGCAGAAATAAAGTCAGTGGACAGCGAAGGATGAACCAGCACACACAGAAAAACCAAAAGGTGTGCCATCTGCTGAAAAGGTTATGGAAGCAGTTTTGGGGCACATGGGAATTTTATATCTGGATTATCTAGATAAAGGGCAGGCCATCAATGCAGAATAATATGCTAATCTTTTGGATAAATTGCATTTTTAAATCAAAGAAAAAAGATCAAGTCTGGTCATGAAGAAAGTTGTATTTCACCAGGATAATGCTTCCCTCTACAATGCTGTCTGTGAGATGTTAAAACTTCATGAACTGAAATTTAAAATTATTCCTTATGTACCCTATTCTCCTGATAAGGTCTCTTCAGACTACAGCCTCTTCTCCAATCTGAAAAAAATTCTATTCTGATACTAATGTCATCTCAATGATGAATTAATACTTTGAGGCCTTAGACAAAACCTCTTATAGAGAGGCGATCCAAGCGTTGCTGCACTGCTGAAGCAAGTGTAAATCTTTAGAATGGGACTACATTGTAGAATAAAGTAAGGATTACACATATGTATTTTTTTTATTTTCCTTGTTAGACCGGGAAACTTTTTTAATCACTCTCATATATCTGTGTTTAAAATCTTAGATTGTTAAAAAAAAAAAAAAAAATACTGACCATGAAAGAAGCTAGTTTATGATTCAAGTACCAACTTAATGATTTGTTAGTGAATGTATTGCATGTTTTTTAATGTATTAACTACAATTCATCACCCCTGTATGATTGGATAGATTACGTCATCTAAAATGAAAGCATTCAGATTTGATTCTCAGGGCTGACACGAGTGTTAGTTGAGTTTTGGAATCATGTCAAGCAGTAGATTTTGATTCCTTAGTTACCTTGATAAACACTAATTGTCAGTATTTCCTTATCATCCAACTAGTGCCATGTGCTAGAGGCAGAAGTATCTGTCCCCAGCCTTTTTTTTTCCCTCCATACCAATTTGTATTGACCTATGACATATTATGAATACGTTGGTCATTGTATTGGTCTGAGTCTTGAAAACAACATGTATTAATTTTTATGAATTGACTTTTTAAACATATCTAAGTGTTACTCTGGTTTCAAACTGAAGCCCACTTCATAAAGGTTACTTTGTATACATTGTTAGCAGTTTGCTAAGAGATATTTGTTAAAGTTCTCTCATAATGATAAAGTAGCAACTATTCATTGAATTAGACCTAAGTACAGGATCGGTTTTCCAGCCAACTCTTTTTTTGTTTATACCCCTTCCTTCTGAAAGTGTGAAAAATAGAATGTAAAATACAAGATAAGCTTAGATATTTGTTCAGCCATTAAACTTACTGAATCAGCCTTTCTAGGTATACATACATAGCTTTGAGGATAGTAAACAAAATAAATAATTTTTTATTTGTATGATCTTTATAAATAATTAGGAAAAGTCAATGAGCAAACCAGAAATTAAAGAACAGAGGGAAAAAAAAAAGAAGGTATGAGAGTTTGAAATTTGATTGCAGTCAAAATGACCTCTCCTATCTTTCTAATGTTAAAAATACAGTTACCAGTAGTAAAATTCAGAGAAAATCAAAATATTAATCAAATTATCTTTCTTTAATTTATTTATTATCTTGTAACTCTGATACTTCACCAGATGCTTAAATAAATAGGTAAATAATATTCAGTAGATAAATTTGTTACTATAAAAAAATTAAAAACAGTGGAAAGGATGAATTATTTATTTTGACTTCATTAAGAAATTGCCTGTTCATGCCTCAAACATATGTTTGAGAATCTTAGGCTCATTCCAATGCTTAAATGGCATATTTTTCTATATATATATATATATATATATATATATATATATATATATATATATATATATATTAACCTAAGTTTTTACATTTTGTATATTTTTAACTATTACAAAGTTTAGTTTTTGTTACCACATATATTTATCTATTACTGAAGTAATACCTTGAAAGTTTTGTGTTTATTACATAGATAGTGATGTAATTAGATTGTTTTATTAGTTTTCAGAACTTTTTCAGAGTGTTTCCTAATTTAGAAACTGCAATATTTTCTCTTTTTATTTTGGCAATGTTGCTCCCCTTTGGTTTTTTACTGTATGCCATGGTAATAACTATCAGAATCTTCCTTCAGCCCTGCTACAAAAATTTATTTTATTATTTCACATTTCTTGATGATGGATAATCAGTATACCCAATGCCAGTCAAAGTTCTTTATTTAATTATTTAACTACATTTTAAAATTTGACACAATTATTTTCTGAAGAAAGATCTTAGTCTTCAGTCACATGCTCTCAGTCCATACCTGATGTTATCTAAAGCAATTGTGCCATCACCATCAGACTTCCTGGTTCGGGCATCAAAGGAGAACTGTAAATAAAATCAGTCATTAAATAAGTTATCTTTCAAGCTCATTTTTTGGTGATTTTAAAAATACTATTAACAGGAATGTCAAGATAAATGGGAACCTGTTTGTAAGCTTGCAATGCCTATCTTTACTTAAGACAGCCCCAGTTATCAAGAAATATATATCTGAACACTGCAGCAAGGGAAATTTGTTTTCCACTGGGCTTCACTAACAAAACAGACATGTTAAGTGCAAAATGTGTAGTTTTAATCTCCAAAACTGTTAAAATGCCAATTTTATGTATTTTGTAATCTCTCATCATGGTCATGCAATGGTATGGAAAGAACTGAGAAAAAAGTGTGATTCTTACCTATCACGTTTGAATATATGTTTCTCTGACTCAGCTTATTCTTTCAATTTTGTTTATCTTATTCTTTCAATTTTGTTTATGTTTTGAAATATTAAATGTTATGCATATAAACGTCATATCTCTTTACATTTACAATTTAGCTAAAAAGCACCTCTTTAAACATGAATGATTCACTTAACCAACTGAAGAATTTATTCAGAAATAAATGCAAGCACCTTTTATCTCCAAGAAAGATGACATTCATTGAAATTACCTCACAAGAAGATCATAAACAACATATTCACTGAAATTATTTTTCCATGTATAAACTAAACTAAACTAAACTCCTCAGTGCATCAGCCCCTAGGGGGCCAGGACCTTTGGTGCCAATCTCTGTTTACGTGACCAAAGGCCCTGAGGTGTGAAGCAAATGTTCCGGTTAGGTTGTTAATCTTATGCAGAACCCCCCAGTGTTTAGTTCCCAAGCATGCTTGATCCTCAATTCATCTACCCACTGAAGGAATGAAAAGCTGAGTCAACCTTGTACAGCCCGGGGATCGAACCTCAGACCTGTGTTGTGGGAGTGCAAAGCGCCACCGCAATGCCACTGGGCTTTTTTCCATGTATACTTACTACTTATTTGTTTTCCCAGAGATAATTGGTATTTAGATTTACAAATTGGAATTTTCCACCATGATCTCTACCAAGCACTAAAACTTTCTTCGGAATACAACAAGTTCTGTTTGATATTGGACTTAAAATTTTGTCAAACTATTGAAAGAGAATTGTTTAGATTTGTAATCTAGTAAGAAGTTTCTTACCTTTACATCACCGCTGAGGTCCACATCCAGCTTGATTCTCTGCCAACTGTCGCTCTGCTCAGTGTGCTTAAAAATAGAGTTTGAGTCCTTGGTGGAGTGTACCACAACATCAAGGGAAACGGCTCCATCTCCTTGGAAGTAGAGATCGAATGTAAGGCAAGCCTTCTTTCGTCCATAGGCCCCAAAGAAAGGTGTGATCAGACGGACTTTGCGGAAAGAAGCTTCTCCGGCATCCACTGACAAGTAACTTCCTACAGTGGAAATTTAAAAATATCAGGATTAAATGGATTAATCCTTGCCATCACTGTATTCTTTGAGTTTTAAGGTTAAGCTTAATATATTGAAAAGAATATTCATAATTTCTTATATGATGATCTAAAATATTTGTCAAGCTAATTTATAGATAACTTGATACTGGCCAAACGCATACTGGTATATATCATTAATTCTGTGTTAATAATATTAATCACTATAGAAAACTGTATTTTTTAAAATTAGAATTCAAGTTTATTTTCTATTTATTTCTGGTTATTTTATGTATTGTTGAGTGCATTTCAAGTATGAAACTTAAAAATGCACAGCATCATAAATTTTCAAAAACTGTGTGTCTATGGTGTTTGAAACTGAAAAGTTGAGTGCTTTTACCTGAAAAATTTGTACACAATTAATCGTGTCTATTTTTATTAATAGAGTATATGAGTAATAAAATATTTTGAAATGTTATATTATATAAAAGTAGTGTAGTAAAAGTGGATGAGCTTAAAAGAAGATACATTAATATTTATAATTTAAATTTGAAAAATATTTGAATATTAAATCATATAAGAACAGCAACAGGTTATTGTATTTAACAGGGTTTATATCCAAATCTTTAATATAGAAAGCTTTTTTTTTTTTTTTTTGTATATTCTCAGGTTCATTTTTATTTGAATTTATACTCTTCTATATCACTACTTTTATACTCTTCTATATTTCTATATCTTCTATATCATGGGGCCTTAATTAGTAGATAATTTGTATGCATTTGGGGTGCATGCATACAAAGACATAAATTAATGCAGCCAGTAACATGATGTATGAAAAATAAATTTTAATAGTGTGGCATAAAATGCATGAAAATAAGAAGGAAAGACTCAAGCATTAAAATGTAACAAGGTAATTTTGTATGTTGGTAAGAATGAAATATACTCTGATTTTGAGCTAATTTTGGTATTCATTGGGAAAAGATTTGGAGAGAGTGGTTTGAGGATGCCAGATTCCTTGTACATTTTGAGGGAATGATTCATACAGCAAATGATAGTTTTGTTTTTGACCTTTGATTTTTTTTAATACTTTTTATCATATATATAAAAATATATCAATAATAGCATTTAAAAAAATGGACACTGTTTGCATAGTTCATTTTTCCTTTCAAATAAAAATTATGTATAAATTTGTAAACTATGTTTTCACTGGATTCATTTGTAATTTTTTTTCAATTGTACATTTATGAAGGATTTCTCATTCTACTCAGTAGTTATTATTGTTTCAAAAAAATATATTAAAATGTTAGCCAACAGAAGTGTGTTGTCAAAGACTACAAGAAAATTTCTGTAGATCACCAAATTTTTTTTTTAATTATTTGACAGTAAGACAAAAAATATAAGGCTTTTCTTTAGCAAATATCAGGTGACAGAAAAATGGTAAAATTAAATTATACTATCCTATTTTTAAAAACATAAATATAATTTTTTCCCCCTACCCAATAGTTGCAACTAAATTTTACACAGAATGAAGAATGGGGAGTGGTAAAGGAAAATTTTTTGCACCCTATTGTAGTACATTAATTCTTTTATCCTCAACCTAGATATTCCACTCTCAGAATAAAGCTTTTAATATTTTGGAAATAGGACCGATACAGTTTTCTCCACCTATCAAATTCACAGTCCATTAGGGCTGAGTGCTACTGTTGGACTTCTCTTTCAAGCAGACGTACCTGATCTTCCGCCGAGATCACCGGTATGGATTTTCCAGTTGGTGTTTTTGTTGTTTTCATGATTGGTCAGTCCACACATGTCTTCGTCCTCGAAATTACACTCAAAGTCAGGAACGTCTGGGGGTGGAGGCCTCTCGTTACCTATAAAAAAAAAGAAGCCAGAAGTGGGCATTAGTGTACTAAATGCGAAAATACTAACCTCCCCAGTTCTGACACTGGAAAATACCTAGAAACTGCCTTGGATAAAATATATGTAAACAACTCCTCAGGCATATTAGGTAAAAGGTTTATGTACCTAAAATGCTCACCAATTGCTTGAAATATCAAACTAACCTTGCTTCTGATAAATAAATGATGATAAATTGCTGCTGTACAAACTTTACCTTCGTTCCATTAGCCGAATGAATAGGACGCTTTTCGTTGGTACCGGAGTTTGCGGGTTCGTATCTTGCTGATGGCCTGGATGATCCGTAGCCTTTCGAATGAGTTTTAAGCAGTAGGTGCCCGCCCCATAAATATTCGTATACCAAAAGAGTAAACCGTAGCGCTCCAAACCAAATTTTTCCTATCGTTATTCATGCAACAACTACCTGGTCATACGTTGCAGAATTCTGGATTAAAATGATATGAGTTCGGATTTCACAGGGGTTAATTTACTTAAAAACGAAATAAACAGAATTGTACAAAAATTATGATATTTGGTGTTCTTGAAGATCCACGTTTCTGTTTTTAAATATATCTCCAATTCCAGCTCCGAAACATGATTTCTAATTTAGCACACATAACATAAAATAAGGTATAAAACCTGAGCGATCTGGTCCTAAACTGTTTAACCAATGAACATGCTTTGTTTTTAATCTTTCGGTGTAATAGATTCTGATTTTTAGGTATTTTACATATATTTTAGTTTTTAATTCTTTTTTGTGCTGTCATCTGTTAGGTTTCTTAAAAATGAGAAACTTAGTTTAACTCGTGAATCGTCTGTAAAGCTCCGAAAAGCGAAAGGTCTGAAACAGATGATATAACGTTTCATCGTCTTTCCATAGGATTTCAATAACCAGTTGAATAAAGACTCACCGAAGCAGTTGTACAGTTTGTTGATCCTCCTGACATCACTGTCGCTGAGACCTGGTTTGTTGTTGATGAGTCCAATGACAACACCTTCCTTGCGGGGTCGCATAGTCATCGAACTCCTGTCTTTAGCGAAAGCGTACTCGCCGTACAACATGATGGATTTGTAGTCGAATTCCTCGTTCAATAGGTTGTTCTCCCATGGACGAAGCTTCAGGAAGTTATGTTCCGAACCTAGTAGAAACGTCATCCAGGTTAAGAAATCGCTTGCTAATGTATCAAAAAGTTATTTGTTATATGTTTCTAAACTTTAAAAAACATAGCTACGTGAGTGCATTGATATTTATAGTATTTTTTGTGTGTAAGGAGCCATTTTTTGCCGAAAATAAGGGATTTTGTAAACATGGATAACATTATATAATATTAACCAATTACTCAATTCCTCGAAAATCATATCTTTATAACTTAATGATCTAGTTGCTTTCGCTGATTGTGATTTATCAGAGGAGAGTGATGAGGAATTTAATAACTTCTATGATGAATAAAATTTCTTATATTCAAATAAAAAAAATCTAATGAAACCTTTTTCCCAAATTATTAAACTTCTAAAATGGGGGAGTACAGCTTTATACACGTTACACTAGACAATTTAAGGTGAATAACTGTAAAATATAATTCATAAATACTTTATTTACATTTCTCAGATATTATGAAACTAAAGTATGTTGCCGCCAATGGAAATCTTTCACTTCTTGAATTCTGTGAACAAAGGTACTTTCTAATATTTGTGGAATTAAAATTAATTTCTACTAATCGCAAAAACTTATAGAAGAATAATAGTTCCCTACTATACTTTCTTCTGTAAAAGCATTAGTATTAAATGATTTTGTGAAGCAATTAAATGATTCTAGAGATATTCTTCAGACGATTTTTACAGTTTGAACTACAATTAAATAAGCTATAACAATAATAAAAACATATTTTTTTAAATGATCTAAAAAAATGTTGAAAGCTATTTCTATCCAAATGTTTCATTTGTATATCTGGATGTCTCATGCAATTTGCAAGTAATTTTTTTCTACAAATTTAGTGAGACTTTAAAAAATCAGCAGTTGGACATGCCGAAACACTGTTCAGAATGGTAAATGATAGGAACGATATTTTGACCCGCATTTATTTGTAAAGGCGCCTCCACACTATGGTCCACTGCAAGCCATCACCACCGTCTGGAGGGGCTTTGGCTTATCGTGGCCGATGGCGACAGACGATAAAATAGCCTTGGCGGACGATGGCTTAGGAGGCTGTTTTTCTCCAAAGATCAAAGACAGCCAGATGCGCAACTAAAGTGCGCAGTAGACCTTATGGACGAATCAACGGGCTCAGCTCACTTAGTGGCCCAGCGTGTGGATGCGATCCGTGAACCATCGTTCCAGGTCACCATCAGAAAGTGGTAAACAACTGGCCATAGTGTGGAGGCTACATAAAATAATGTCTTTATTAGAATAAAATGTATAAAAATATTTTTAAAATTTAATTCTTTGTAGCTTGGAGATCTGCAATATAATTATTTAATATAATTTTTCATTCCACTTAACTGAAACGCCCATCCGCGTAGAGGTAAAATTTGTAACATATGAATATATCTTTTTTTGACTGAAAGATTGTGTTGCTAGGCGATTTTTGTTACAAGTATATAACATATGCTTGTAACAAAATAAGTACGGAACATAAATAGGTAGGTTTGTTTAGACGGGAATTTCAGTGCTTTTATAAAAAAAAGGACAAACGGTAGTTCTATTGTTTTATTTGAACCATCAGTGGGTTAAAGCTACGATATAGGTGAGAAGTACATACAAAACTAAATGTTTCGTTTAATTCAATTTTTGATAAAAAGTAATCAGTGGTGCTTAATTTTTAGCTATGTAAAATTAATATCCATTTTATATTTATACGCTGTTTTTTTATAACAAAACATGGAAAATTTTACAGCAGTTTTTATCAGCGTAGGATGGGGGCAGCCTTTAACATTTTTGCAAAACTGCTAGAACTGGGCCTGGAAACGTACCTCGTGTAAATCGCAGTCAAGTCTTGCGATGCTCATGTATGTGTTTCACACTTTGATTACCTGCTTACCACATGTATGTTTTACACTTTGCTTACCTGGTTTGATGTTGCCCCAGAGGATCTCTAGGTAATCGTCTCTATCTGATCGACTGTGCTCATGCCACAATCCGATAGCATGTCCGAGTTCGTGAACTGCTGACACTTTGTCGTGGCATCCTTCACTTAAGGATATCTCCTGTTCGCCACCTTTTCGACCAACGGAAGACCAGCACCTACAGAAAAAAACTATATAGTACTTTTCAGATATGAGTTCTCCATTCATTGGTGACTTTCATTTCATTGCAAGATCATGTATCTTAGAAATCTAACTGACCCAAGAGAACACCATTTATTTCTAATTTAAGAAAAATCATAAGATTGACGAATATTTTCCTGTGTAAAGCGATACTAAGGTATTTATATGTGAAGAAGTTTTTAAAAATTAACCTTAAGAAAGTGTCGTCGGGGTAGGCTAAATATATTACAGAAACCCCATTTTCCTTCAATGACCTGGTATACCTGATAAATTTACAAAAAGTAATCGGATTATTACACGCAAAATGCTAAAGATTTTAAGTTGCTATGGATAAGACATGTTTAGCCCCTGTCTTTCAATCGCTGACATAACATTCCTATTACTCACGGGTTGGGGAAATTTTACCAAAGCACATTTTGTGAGATGTAGAGGTTTAAAATAAACATCTACAGGTTAAAAAGGATTTCACTAAAGAGATAGACGAAATACGTTTTGTATCTGTGACAATCTTTTTCCAGAAAAGAAGATCAAATTCTATATAAACCACAAATGTTCTAGTACAACATTTTTTTTCCTATTTGATTTTTTTTAGTTCAGTTCATATTTTTGCACTCTCTGATCTTGAACAATTATTCATGGCTTGAACTTGCCTTCAGCGTACAGTAACAAACACATCAGTTTAAATCCCCCATTAGTTTTTGACGAATACGATCATGAGAAACCTGTATTGAGATTGTTGTGCGTGGTTGAACTGAGTATCGAAGTAGAAAAAAAAATCACCAAATTATTTGACTAATTTTTAGTTTGCTAATAACAAACTAAAAACACCAACCTTTGCATACAAGGACTAAAATTGATTTCTTTTGCACTTAATTTTTTTTGAAATATTAAAGTACTTATTAATTCTCACATGAAATCTCTCACCACTGGACAACTAGTAATCACTTGAGATCCTCAACTCACCCGGTGACAATGGTGAACTTCACGTAGTCCTTCGTGGATGCGGTCTTAGGCCGGAATTTCAAGCAAGTTTTCGTCTCGTATTCTTCAATAGCCTCCATGATAATATCTTTCACGTCCCCTGTAATGAAATGGAAAGAGCTAGAGTTCCAAGTATGGGCATGAGAGTCTTCTTTTAAAACTGGAGATCATTGTAGAAATCGGTCGATGCTGAAAGCGTTTTCTTGTCAAGGGGAAGACAATTTTTTGCGACTACGAAGTAAATGTATAGTAGGTTTAGTTTTATCATGCCATATATTTCTTAACAAAAATAGTTCATTTATTTGGTATATATGTTCATATGTTTCGCTACACTCGATAACTAAGGTACAAAATGTCTTTATCGGATCTTTTAAGAACTGAATTGAAAAATTATGCGTTTCGGAACACATTAATTTTAGCTATTTTATATGCTAAAAGGTAAATAATTGATAAATTTCAGAGGGACATATAGGACAGATAGAAATGCTCACTGGTTGTTCCAAATATTCATTGGGTACTAAATTTTTTAATTTGTTATTTGCAATAATTTTATTGTATGTTGTATTACCAATTATGTTCATTATGGGATGATAATTATTAAAATACGCTTTTTGATTCTAAGTTATATTTCATGATTCAGTGTGTAGAAAAATCAAATTTTCAGCCAAATTTTGCTAGTTGAAAGTCCGCGGTTGCATTTAAAGGGCATTTTGAGCAAAGGACAATTTTCTGAGTATCCATGATCTACGAGTACTTGGATATTTTCTAGTCCATTTCGAAGAGTCACCGACGAATTCTGTTGAATCGGACAAACGGGGTATAGCTCAATCGGAAGTCATAGTTCAATTTAGTACAAGGGATGATTTACTTACTCAACTTCCAGTCGATCTCGTAGTACACGATGCCGCCTGGCCACAACTCGGCTTCGTCGACCACTGCGTTACGGTCCTGTGGAAGGTAAAAGTCATCACTAAAGGACTTCAGAGTAATAACTAGTTTGGTTAGTTACATGTTTAACCAACTAAAGAGAATTCAATCTAAAACGATACTGTAACTAGTAGAAGATATATTGTTATACACGGATTATCATTAAGTACATTTCGAGCATTTGCGCATCCGAGGTTTATTATATTTTGTGTTACACTTAAAGATCTAATTTAATTTTTTTTTATTTAAATAACGTAAACTGTAAATGTTAATAACATAATTGCTGATTGATAAAAAATTATGGGTCAATTTAACCTCTTGGTTATTTTATATTGAGTAAACAGAGAATACATTGCATAAATTCAAACGGTAAACTGCATTAGGTAATGTAGAATTTCTCGAAACTAAATACGAGGGTTGTAAATTAAATAGTGGCAACTTAATCTTGAAACTCTCAAAAGGGTAGGCATGCGCAAATAGGATATGGGAACGGTGAAGTGGCGCTGTTGTCGATGTGTAGAGGGCAAAAAACAGTCGATCTGCTTAGAAGGGTAGTTGTTGTGTGGCTTTAAAGTGACGAGTTTCGTTTCCATCGTTCTAAAGCATATTTTCAAAAGGTGATCAGCGGTCGTGGCTTAAAATCGAGATTACCCTTGACAAAAATGCAACAGAATGATATCGAGGATTGGTGGAAGCCTGTGGCACAATTGCTTTAGCGTATAGGACAATAGCACGATGGGTTCAAGCATTTCGTTTGGTTCGGAATGAGACTGCGGATTTGCAACTCACAGATCGGCCCTCCATTACTCAAGAGCAAGTTGACATCCTGAGCGGTCTCCTTACTACAGACCCCCGATGGACTGTCCGAGAATTGTCCTTACAGGTTGGTCTAAGTCATCAAACAGTGTGGCGCATAATGAAGAAATCTCTCAACATGAGAAAAATTGCTTTCCGCTGGGTTCCACATCGACTAACCGAAGTTCAGAAATGGCACCGGTATGCACTAGCTGGCACCCACTTGGAGAGATACCGCAATAATGGAGAACCATTTCTGCAGCGTATTGTCGCCATTGATGAGACGTGACACGAGCCTATGAGCCTGAATTAAATCTTCAATCAAATGAATGACGTCATCAAGGTTCGCCACTTCTATAGAAATCTCTACAGGAACCCAGTCGGGTGAAGGTTATGTTGATTGTGGCATACGACTGGGACGGTGTGATTCTTACACGTGCTGTACCTGAAAAACAAACTGTCAACGCATATTACTATTGCCGATTTCTACAGCACCATCTGGGTCTGGCTATGCGGTTCAAATGTCCGCGTTTATTGCAGAACAATCTCCTTATCGTATTACACTCATGTCCATAAATTAAAGATATTGAAAGAGACAAAAGCAAAACAAATTTGACTTATTTGTAAAGTCTATTTATTAAACAGAAGGTAAAGAGCAAAAAAGATGCTATATGTTTGACATAATTAATAAAAATTGCGATTTTTACTCCCTGGAGCAAATTTCAAAAAAGAACCTATTTACAGAAAATAGTATAACATGGTTAGTATGATGGTTAATACGGAGTATGTCTCCCGGACGATGCAATACAAGCGTTACAACGTCTACGCATGCTGAGTATCAGATTATCAATCTGATCTTGGGGAAAATTACACCACTCATCAAGCAATGCCCTCCGAAGTTCCGATAGACAGTTGGCAGGGGGTTGACGGGCTGCAATTCGTCGGCCAAGCATGTCCAACACATGCTCTATTGGATTCAAGTCCGGTGAGTATGCTAGCCAATCCATACGGGTGATATCCTCCGATTGAAGGCATTCGTCTACAATGTTTGCACGGTGAGGTCGGGCGTTGTCATCCCTATACAGAAATTCAGGACCCATGGCGCGCCGAAACAAACGTACATGTTGTTCCAGAATGACATCCCGATAGATGTGGCCTGTCATCGTTACACTCTGAACATGGAGGTCAGTTCTGGAACCAAGAATAATTCCTCCCCAAACGAGCCATCCTGCACCACCGTAACGGTGTTGTTCAATGGTGTTCTCTTGGTGGTAACGGGTACCTGGCACTCTACATATGAAAGTCCGGCGAGAATCAGAATGTAAACTGAACCTGGACTCGTCGGAAAACATCACACAAGACCACTGTTGCGGTGTCCACAATACATGCTCTCTATCCCAGCATAATCGCAGGCGACAATGAGTTGCAGTAAGGGGAACACATCTGACAGGCCTACGAGCATATAGACCAATGTTCCCTAAGCGTCTGTACACGGTCTGCCTTGAAACTGTCGTACCGGTAGCTGAAGAGAGCTGACGAGACAGGTCTGATGCTGTGCTCCGTCTGTTTCTTTTGGCAGTGACTGCCAAATACCGGTCATCATTCGGCGTAGTAACTCGGGGGCGACCTGTGCTGTAACATCTACTCACATTACCATCATGTTTGAATCGTTGCCAAAGCCTGGAGATGACACTCTGGGCGATTCCAAGTTCCTCGGATACTTCCAGCTGGGTACGTCCACATTCCAGTCGTCCGATAATTCTACGACGTAAAAAATCATCCAAATGCTTCATTTGTGCCATAACTATGCTGTTATTGCACTGAAAGGCTTTTAAAGCGCTTGTGAACAATTTTACTTCTTTGCTACCATTTCTTATATACCCCTTTCATACACTCTCGTCATTGTGACGTACTATCCGCGCCATCTGGTGGTTTCCTGCAATTTGCATATTCTTCCTCAAGAAGTGTGTGATAATTCTACAGGTGAAATTTTTATTTTAGAGCTCAATTTCTGTGTGATTCTGAATTATCCTTAATTTATGGACATGAGTGTACATGACAACGCGCGTTGCCCTGTCGCAAACAATGTCACTTTCCTATTGCGACAGTGGCAGTGGGAAATTCTGAAACACCCTCCCTACTCAACCGACATGAGTTCTTGTGACTTTGATCTGTTTCCGAAGTTGAAGGATCCCCTTCGAGGTCGCCGATTTCATGACGTTTCATCTGTACTCCAAGTAGTAGGGCGCTTGGTCGCTCACATCAACAATGAACACCTTGCCACTGATCTACAACAGCTTCCCGACATTTGGCAAAAGGTTATAAGCTTTGCTGGGGATTACATAGAAGGAATCTAATGCAATTGTACTTGTAAGTTCATTAAAAATTGATTTATACTTATATTGCCATTACTTAATTTACAACCCTCGTAGATTATCGTCATAGGTTTATCGTTATAGGCCAGAGGAGGGGAATCATTTTATTATTAAAGGTCACATTTGAATTAGGCTGTTATAAAAGAGGCCGCATACGTTGATGCATATAGAAATGTGATTTAAAAAAAATATTGTAGTTTTTGTATAGTTTTATCGGTTTATTGTAATTATAGAAATAATGCAAAAAACATAGTCAATTATTTATTATTTAACATAAAACGTTGAATCATGAACTGTATTTCACGATAATTAATCTAGCTATTTTTTACATAATTTATTAAATATCTTCTGATAAACATATTACTCTTTATGTCGTTTTATAACAATAGGGCTATTTCATTCAAGAGGTAGTAAATTGATATTTTCCACCCAAATTGTTCAAGATGTAGACTAATACCTTTTAAGCTGATTCTCATTCTCTGAATCGGAGAGAATGGCCACGAAATTTGCACTTTGTTCAGTAACTCAACCACACGTGCATCGCCCTTCCTCTCAATATAAAACAAAATTAAAGTTCTACTATATATTCTGGTATTAATTTTTTTATTAAAATGTAAGGGAACATACACAAACTCATGAATATTTATATTTGAAACGAAAATTTTTATAAATAATAGACTGTAACAACATTGCTATTGTTTAAATAACAGTATTAGTACTATTATTTAAGAGGAGAAGCGGAAAAAAACATGTAAAGCTGTTTTTTATGTCTTCATTAGTTATATCGTAGTAACTCAATTAGTAGAGGCTGAACTTAATCACACATATATACTCAATTAGTAGTGGCTGAACTTAATCACACATATATACTCAATTAGTAGAGGCTGAACTTAATCACACATATATACTCAATTAGTAGAGGCTGAACTTAATCATACATATATTAATTTACGAGAACGACATTCTTACACGGTTACCGCAAACACGGCGACATTGAACAGCATACAGAGAGTATGTTGTGTTGCCACACAGCTTTTGCAAAACTGATAGAAATTTTAATGTTCGGCTAAGTAGCCCTCACAGTTCTTTATTAACTTACTTTCGTATACGAACACGTTTGGAAGGAATCTAGTGTTGCAGAATAGTCAAATGTGATCTCTTGATCACATGAAAAGTACTTACCAGTAGAGCATAAGGGTCGATGCCAGCTATGTCCCCTTCAAACAGTTCTGGGAAAAATAAACAAGCTGAGTTAGTGATATCATGGCATATAATCATAAGAGCACATTTACGAGTATGTTAATATATTTGGAGTTTGTATATATATATGATAGATATATATATATATATATATATACATATATATATATATATATATATATATATATATATATATATATATATATATATATAGATATATAGATAGATATATATATATATATATATATATGTATATATATATATATATATATATATATATATATATATATATATATATATATATACATATATATATATATATATATATATATATACATATATATATATATATATATATATATATACATATATATATACATATACATATATATATATATATATATATATATATATATATATATATATATATATATATATATATATATATATATATATATATATATATATATATATATATATATATATATATATATATATATATATATATATATATATATATATAGTCTGAAACATGGTTATCTTATATTTCTTAAAAGGAATTCTAA
Organism: Pardosa pseudoannulata; assembly: GCA_032207245.1. Lineage (NCBI taxonomy): Eukaryota > Metazoa > Arthropoda > Arachnida > Araneae > Lycosidae > Pardosa > Pardosa pseudoannulata. The sequence goes on from CM063504.1 coordinate 101,721,104, forward strand.
AAGTGCAAAAGAATACTCTTTGGAAAACGTTTTCATTTTGAAGCTTGTCATTCGCATTATTATTTCAGTTGTCAATTCTGCAAAAATTATCTCGGCAGTAGACGACCCCTGGAACAATGAAACTAAGGGAAGGAGGAGAACCCTCAACCTTATTAGAGTCATTCGGAAAAGCATTTTAGTTTTTCTCTTCATTGGTAAATAATTTCGTGGATAAGGGTAGCTTTCAATGCAAGAAATTGCAACATTACTTTTGAAACAATACTATTGTGATGTCATACATGTTGTTCTTGCATTTCGATAGGCCTGGAACTGATTGACAATTGTAGACATCTTGGAAATGATTGTACAAACTTGAAACTTCACGCCCCGTTTTCGTTTCTCCTATTCTAATTCTGTTTTACCAAACGCTATCAGGATGAGTAGGACATTTCTCTTAGTTGGTTCGAATTCCACTACTGGCATGCATTTTCATAGCCGTTATGAATCGGCTTTAAGCATTAGGTCCCATTCTCACTAACCCTCGTGTAGCAAAAAAGTAGACCTTACGTCCCAAGCCAAATCAACCAAATCAATTTCGCATGTATTAATTTTAACCTTAGCATTATCCGTAAAAGCCAGCCAAGAATGATCGCATATTAGTGTTACATTCTTTACGTCCTCATTCATCATCTTGCGACCAAATGTTTAAATTGTGTTCGAAAAACAAGATCTGTAAATGAAATATTATTCAATTTGAAGCTACAGGAAAAAAAAAGATTTTTTCAACTATTGATAAAGTACCTAATATGTCTTTCCACTGTAACTCCCTAAGATAGCAGTTTATGGATTGTTAGTAAAAGGAGTTTAGAAAAACAGAGACTGTGGCCTGAATTATAGAAATGAAATGTTCAGATATTTTGTTGAATTTAAAATATTTTAATTGGAGCTTACCTTTATTTTCCATGGGACCTGTGGTTGCAGCATCTAGACAGAAAAAAAGGTAGTGAGAGAGAGACAGTGATTAATACAAATAAGTCTTATACTAGTATAAACATTTATGCATCTTCTGTGATACAGTTTATAAATTGACGAATTCTTTGCTGGAATTGGATAGTTATTCTTGTATTGACTAACCGCTATCAGTTTCTATTTCTATATTTCAGTTCGGATATTGACTATCTCCATAAATAATATTTAACATTATATTTGGCTCATGTTTCTGATAAGTTGATTTAACTAAGTTTATTGGCCAATTGTGTAAGTATTTCTGGCTAATCCTTCCTACAAGGAAAGTGTCCACAAGGGAACAACAGAAAGTTCCAAGATCTAGGAATTCACTCCATCCCATAAATTTATGCTGCCTCAAAGTGACAGATGGACCAAAATAAAAACCTAAAATGTTTGAAAGATAGTAGTTAACTTCTTATTTGTAAGAATACAAGAACTTGATGCATATTATATCTTACTAGTTTAACTTTATCAATAGATTATTAATATTGATTTTTGGTAGATAACTATCTTCCATTGGTAGAAACATTGCATTTTTTTATATTATAGATTCATAATATGTAACTACTATATGCAGGACTACTGTAAACAGTTTAGAGAATCTTAGGTCTTTCCCTAATCCATTACTTACTGGTTAATAGTTATTAATTTATATAAGAATGTGGTGATAAAGAACTAAGGAAAAATACTATGTGTAAATAAAAACATATAAACAAAAGCTAGCGTACTCACAAGAAATCAGCAAAAACCCCAAAAGGGTACACAGCGTGCGTCTAGTCTCCATTTCGAGGGGTGACTGTCTAACGTATGTCTAAACAAGCTCGAAAACAGAGAAATCTCATTCTTACAGGTGTTCCCTTTCGCTTTCCCTATCATTTTTAATAATTCACCGGGTGCTGATTTCTCCCACCCTAATCAGGAATCTGGGAAGAACAGCAGTAGAGTATATCCGACTTACGGAAAGGTATCCAAAGGGCTTCCAGAAAAGATCCGATAAAAGAGTTTCAAAATCTCAGGTATCATAATCTTTAATTATGTCATCTAACGCCGATATGCGTCAAATGAAAAAAGAACAGCTATTCATTCTTTTATTAAACTATTTTTCCTTCTTTGAGCAATACAATTAAATGCTTGCATATACAATCATATGTGTGTGTGTCATAAAAATGTGTCTAAGAGGGGGGTAGGCGGTTGCACCCGTGGTTGGATACTGTTAAAACTATAGAACAGGGGACAGCTCTAAAGGTGAAAATATACTATTTTCATTATTTAATCCTCCGAGTGGTACACACCGAGGAAAAAAATTCTCCAAAAATACGCTAAAGTTTCATTGTGTCAGTGACCAAAGTGTTCTATGATTTTTTACTGCACCCTTTGTCGACTAGATTGGAATACGGGAAACCCACCCTCGATACTGTCCGTTTACTTCCGGTTATAAATGGATATATAAATAGACATTATAAATTGTTAATTTTTAATACACATAAAGCTCGTCAAGTCTCGAAGATCATCCCATAAGAAATAATGGGTTCTAAAGGTACAAATAAAAATATTCTTTAAGAGAATGATTTCTATCTTTTTTACGAAAGTCATCCAAGCTATTTAAGTGGTACAATTAGAGATACATCTGTTATCGCAAACGAAATACTTCGAAATACAGATTTACAAAGCCATGAAAAGCTATCAGCGTCTTTGTGCCGCAGAGAGTAGGTGTGCAGTTCTTAAACAATCGACCTGACCCTCCTACCTCAAAACTCCATTGGGGAAAACACTGGCAGAAATGTACATTATATCCACTTTTGGAACGTTTTGGAGGTGAAAATTGTACGTGACAACCGCTTAGAAGGCATCATCGGTTTGGCGGAATTGTACGTGCGAACCACTTTGAGGGTTAAGATTGGTTGGCTTGATTTGGAGCACTAGGGTCTCCTGTTTTGCCAGACGAATCTCGAACAACTAAAGCAAATGTGACTGGAAATGACACTTCAAAAAGCTTCTTCAAGCGTGAAAAGGAACAGCTTTATATGTGTAACCATGAATAAGAAGTTTCCTGTTATCACCTTATCACCATAGAAATCGTATAGTGGAGGGGTTAGTTTTAATTGAGAGGGCACTTTTTTCCTGCAAGATTTATGATTTGCAGATGGGTATCAGATTGATGCCTTGAGACTATCCCTGAAGCTTGAAAATGCACCCGATGGCTCAAAATAAACCATTTTTTTCTTAAATGCCTGATACTATTGTAGGTGCATTTGCTGGATGCGTTTCTTCCTCCCTCTCGTGATTCTTGTTTCAAGGGATGGAGGACTCTCATTTCCGTTGGCTCAAAATTTAAGCTTCACAGTAAAGTTAAAAGAGAGATTTGGGGAAGAACAAACTTCTTAAGATGAAAAATGTTTAGGAGCAAAACTTCTTAAACGGGGAATTTTACAATTATCCATATTTGATGAAAATCGGGATCACAGAAATATCGGAAAAGAATCGGGACCACAGCTGGAAAATTTTATAAGCGGGTTCCACTATAAATATAAATCCACACTGGCTTGTGGGCAGACGTAAGTAAGGTGGTCGAGAAAACAAAGAACAGAATTTTGTAAAACCGAAATAGACTTATTTTAGTATCATCTCCCGAAGGTTTCCGGGAGTGATAAATTCGTACCTTACAATTTATAGATGTGTTAGCTAGCCAATTACGGTTCTTAATGATTAGTCACATCAGAAATGCTTAGTGGCGTTGAAGAAGCGAAACTAATTATATAAAGAATTATATAAGAAGTGCTGATGGAAGCAGGAATTAATTTTGGTGTATTCGAACTCGCCAACGCTAAGGAAAGAACAAGAGATAATTGTCATGTTTTGCCATAACAGAATAGGATCATCCGAAAATTAATTTATGATAAACTTATAATTACGTTGGTTAGTTTTAGATAAAAAAAATATTATTACACACACATGTATATGTGTTGTAACGGCGTGACTTAGCGGTGTATCGTCATCAAAGAACTTTGCTTTGAGAGGTGGACTTGTGTGGATACAAAAGGATTGTTTTCCCCGGCACCACGATGTCTACACTTTTGTGCCCTATAGTAAAAGAACAATATGCCAGGCAACACGGCACCTTCACTGACAGCCAAAAATATGATCGCGGAAACGACAAAGGATTTGCCGCTACTCAGATGTAGCCGCTAAGAATTCCAGGAACCCCTGGCTTAGAGGGCCAATGATTGTTTAACCCGGACCAATCCAGTTGGTCGAAGGTGAGGTCATCGCTAGGTGACCCAATAATGAAATTGTGGGTGAGGCCCCTCTCTTAGAGGCCCCTCCCGTAGAAAGAGACGAGAGAAGATTTTTTTTTTTTTTTTTTGAGAGAAGTTAGTTAGCTAGCAACCAGCTAATTCAGAGGTCGCCTTGACCAGTCTCTCTACCGGAGAGTTTTTTGCTATAATCCCACCTTGAAATCTTTTCTTTAAGAAGTAGCCCGCATCGGCTAACTCGGAGGTCGCCTCGACCAGTCTCTCCATCGGAGAGTTTTATTTAGCGAAATCCCGTCTTGGGATATATCTCTTGCTGAGATTGAAGCGATACCCTGTGCTTTGGGTTTCCTTTTTCTAATATAATCCTCTTCAGGATTGTTTGCAGTTCTTCAGAACTAACTGTGCTTAGATCTCCTACCTGTACTTCAGAGAACTTTCGAGAGAACTACGAATTGTTTCTTCCATCTAATCCCCCATATTTCGGCAGAGACTGAATTTAGTTTAGGTAGCCTTCTCTACTCATGCCTACGTATACTAATCACTTACTTGTGATTAGAAATTGTTTTTTATAGTGGTGAAATGATGTATATAGCAGAAGTGTAAATAAATTCATTATTCAAGATACACCTGATTCTTCCTTGTGTCACCTGAAACAGGGACCGGATACGTTACAGTGTGTATACATACACACACATATATATGTATATATATATATATATATATATATATATATATATATATATATATATATATATATATATATATATATGCACTCGTACAAATACAGTCACAAAGACAAAAATGGAAAAGTACATAATATTATAACGTAGGAAATACCCTTACATATATGTAGGTATATAAGCATTTGTATGTTATTTTTAAGATAATGGAAAGTTTATAAATTTCTTATCAGTATTCATTATTGCACATCGTTTTAAGAAGTCTTGACTGTATGTAAATGTAAAAACTTGGGTATGGCCGTAGGCAAGGGTGAGATTTGGGGGACCGGTCCCCTCCAGAAGGCAAACTCCAGAAGATCATTTTGTAGAAAGATGTTCCACGTGTGTGTAGGTGCCCTCTATGTAAGAACAAGTAAAAAGCAAAAACAAAAACAGAAAAACAGCTTCGGTTATAAAAAGTTTGCCGATCATCTGTCCGAAAATTTAACGTTTTCTCTATATTTTGCCACTTATCATTAGGACGATAACAATGTCATGAAGTTTTTTATTATTTGAGTTATAAATGGGTAATTGTCATACCTGATTCATGCCTCCTTAATATCATAATTTTGTTTTACTGAAGTATCATTCATAATGTCTTTTCTGTATGGTCACCCCCCCGGGGAAAACAATTTCTGGCTACGATCGTGAGCTTAGGTATTTTAATCTTGTCCTTTTACAATAATCCTGGAGTTAGAAAAAGAAACCCTTGTATAAAATAACATTCGATCAACTCTTTCCAGCATGGTGCGTTAAATTTTGTCCCACCTAATCAACATTCTTTTAAATCCGTTTCAATTAGAACTCTGTATTATCCAACTATATAAAAAATTTCTTTTATAGAAAAAAAGAAAGTTTTTTTTATAGTGCACGGAGGCTTGACCCCCGACGAAACATGCAACATCGATATATATATATATATATATATATATATATATATATATATATATAATATATGTGTGTAGGTATATATATATATATATATATATATATATATATATATATATATATATATATATATATATATATAATACATATGTATATATTTAGGGGTGTAATTTGGCCGTTTCAACTGACGGGGCAAAAGTCGAATCAGAAATATATAATATGAATAAAACCACAAAAAATTGGAGGAGCAAAACAACAAAATTGCCCCTCCTTTAAAAATTATGGGAGGAGGGGATTTGATCACCCCTGTCCCTCCCAAATTTCGCCCGTATATATATATATATATATATATATATATATATATATATATATATATATATATATATATATATATATATATATATATATATATATACACACAAATTCATACATAAATTATATGTGTAATACGTAAAAATAGGTTAATAAATAATTTTACTACTATGTGTCTGCATTGCAGAACTTATAGAATCTAGGACCTGGATGCACCACACTTCCTTTTAACCAGCCCTGTGAGCAAGTATTAATACTATTGTAGTGTTTTAGGGGCCTTAATATAAGATGCAGATGTTCACGAAAACATATTTATTCACAAATCACGTTATATGTACATTTTTAAACTTGAAGTTATTGTTCTGATGTTCTTAACCCAAAAACAGAATTCTCTCTATATCTGGTGTTGCCAGATTCCAATTGATACAGAGTTCTTTTATTCTGGCTGTTGCCAGATACATTACATCTTTTCCCCCCTTAAAATTAAATTTGTTAAACAGATAATACACATTCAAATATTTAAAACACAACAAATTAACATTAAATAGTCAATAGTTAAATTCCTCATGGAAACGTTTAGGTTCATGTCTAATTCGACTGGAACGTCGAAGAAAAGTTCCTTGTTCGGGAGTAGTGACTTCTGGTAAATGGATATCTGTACCGTCTAACTCTGGTAATTGGAAATCTGAAACAGTCTCTGGCGTAGCTTTTTCATCGGATTTATCTACAGATGTTGGTGATTGTTGACAATGTTCAATGTGTTTCTTGTTCTCGTTTCCGTAAATGATCAGCATGTACATGCATACCTTGCTGTGTTCTATAAGATAAAGGACCTGTTTTATCCTTTATTGTTCCTGGTTTCCACGTTTGGTCAATTCCTCGTTTAATCCACACATTGTCTCCAATTTCAAAGTCTCTGTGTCTAGAAAATCTATCATGATAAAATTTTGATTTTAAGCTTTCCACGTCGTTTATATGGTCAGGTTTCAACCGATCAAATAAAGTTGAAAGTTCTCTGTTGAGAAATAGCTTCGCTGGTGTGCAACCCGTTGCTCGATGTATGGTTGTTCGATAAGTAAATAAAAAAACTTGTAGCTGATGCTCTTGATCGGAAAACTGATTAGATGTTTTCTTGAAGCGGGTTTTAAATGTGCGTATGACACGCTCTGCTAGTCCGTTACTTCTGGAATGATAAGGAGTAGATCGAATATGTTTTACACCATTCATCTCGCAAAATTCTCGAAATTCGGTGGAAGTAAATTGTGGACCATTGTCAGACACAATTATCCGACATATTCCATAAGAACTAAATAATTTTCTGAAACACTTTATGATATCTAATGATGTAACATTTTTAAGTTTAAAGACTTCCAGCCAACGTGAATGAGAATCGATGATGAAGAGCCAATTTTCACCATGAAGTTGAGCTAAATCAATGTGAACTCAAGGTTTACCAGTGTTGTTCCATAACAATAATGGAGACTCAGCAATTTTTGGATGATGTTCATTGCAATCATTACAATATCTGACTGTTTGTTCGATGTCTCTATCGATGGCAGGCCACCATACTGACATTCTGGCAACAGATTTCATTGCAACTATGCCAGTATGTGATTCGTGGAGTTTATCAATCACTAAACATCTTAATTTCTCCGGAATCACTAAACGATTGTTCAGCAGCAAAATTCTTTGTTCATAAGTAAGCTCATTTCTTTTCTCAAAAAAAAAAAAGGAATAAGTGCTTCGTCAATATTTTGTTTTGAGGGCCAGCCTTTCTCAATGTATAGAATTACCTTTGATAGGACGGAATCCTTTTCCGTGAATCTACGTAATGTGCGACGTGTTAACGTAAGTTCATGTATTGTGTGATTGGCAATGCTGTAAACAAATGAAGAATCTTCAAATTTACTTACTTTCTTATATGGTAACGGCAAACGTGACAAGGCATCTGGAACCACCATTTGTTGGCCAGGACGATGCTCTATTTCGTAATCGAAAGCACCTAGAGTTATAGCCCATCTTGTTAACCTTGAGGCTGCTAAACTTGGAACTTCTTTGTGTTGATTTAATATACGCTCTAATGGTTTATGATCACTCTGAATAATGAAATGGTGTCCAATGAGGTATTTATAGAACTTTTGTAACCCAAACATAATTGCTAGGGCCTCACGATCTATATTTGAATAATTGCGTTCAGCAGGTGTTAAAGTTCTAGAAGCAGCAGCAATAAGCTTCAGTTCCCCCTCTATGCGATGTTGTATAACTGCACCAAGTCCTCGAATTGATGAATCACAAGCTAAAATTATTGGTTGTTTTGGATCAAAATGTACCAGTATGGCTGGAGATGAAATACTTTCCCTAATTTTTTCGAATGTATTTTGATGACGTTCAGTCCATTCCCAAGAAGAATTTTTTGTTAATAGTTCGTGTAAGGGTGTGCACAGTATTTGTAAATTCTTCACAAAGCGGCTATAATAATTCACAGATCCTAAAAATGATCGGAGTTCTGAAACATTATTTGGAGGTGGTTGTTCTCTCAAAGCGCGTATTCGTTCAATGTCTGGCGAAATGCCTGTTTTGTTAATCACATGTCCAAGAAATTTAATTTCTTCTTTGAACAACTGTATTTTTGACATTTGTGTTTTTAAACCGACCTTACGAAAAATTTCAAATACCTGTCGAAGTCGTTGAGCATGTTCTTGTATATTTCGACCTCCGACTGCAATGTCATCTTGAAACCATGTAACACCTTCGATTCCAATAAGAAACTGGTCCATCAATTTTTGAAATATTATGGGTGCTGCTGATATGCCAAAAGGCATTCGACAAAAGCGATAATATCCTCTATGTGTAGCAATTACTAAATATTTCCGAGATTCTTCACTAACTTTAACTTGCAAAAATGCATCCTTTAAATCAATTACACTAAAAATTGTGCAACCATTTAATTTAGAAACAATGTCTTCGAATGTTGGATACGGATATTGTTCTGTTATCATATGTTTGTTTATCGTGGATTTAAAATCGCCACATAATCTAATTTGACCATTTTTCTTTGTTACGTAAACAACTGGTGACGCCCATTGTACGGTTTGCTCGTTAATAATAACACTTTCTAAAGTGCCATTTTCTATCAAACGATCAATTTCTTTATCGGCAGCAGGCTTAAGCGCATATGGAACAGATCGAGTCTTACAGATTACTGGTTTTGCGTTATCATGTAATCTGATGACCGCCTCAAAACTTCGAACTGTACCTATTTTAGTTTGATCAAATATATCAGCATAATCTTCAAGAAGTTGTGATTCAAGTGTTCGAACATTTTTATCAATATATTTTACCTCAAATTTTGGTTCTAAATGGAATACTTCCATCAAATCCTTGCCTAATATAGGTACACTGTTACCTGGTACTACTGTTAGTAAACAATCTTCCGATTTCGATCCGATTTTGATTTTCACTTTAATGTCTCCCAGTGTTGCAATCGGTTTATCAGGATACGCAATTAGTTGTTTAGATTTTAAAAGTTTCGGTTTCCCAATTATTCTATAAAAACTTTCAGGTATTATAGATTTCCCTGATCCAGTATCGTATTGAAAATCAATTTCTTTCTTGTTAATTACAGCTCTAACCTGATATTTATTATCATTGCTTATGTGAAAAATATGATGAACGAATTCTGCATTCCCAGATCGTACACATACTTTTTCAAAATGTCCTTTAGTATGACAACTGCGGCAAGTGGCTAATTCAGCTCTACATTTCTCCCCTTTCGAATGTTTACTTTTCCCACATCGAATGCAGACAGTTCGTTTATCTATTCGGAATTTATTACGTTCCATCTCGCTATGAACTTTTGGTTTGGTTTTGAAAACGGTGGGTTTGGCGCCGGCGTTGAAATTGTTTTTCTTTACATTCTGAGTTGGCGTATTTATTTTATTCACACTTGTAACGGGGTTTTTATGATCGGAATGTATAACAGATTCAATAGTTTCTCGATTGATATACGCAGATTCATAATTTAAAGCCGACTTCTCAATCTGATTAAAAGTTGCTGTTTCATCAGAGTGCTCACGAAACAAATGTTCTTGTATTCGGGAATCATTGATACCCAGTATTAATTGATCTCTTAAACGTTCATCTAAAGAATTCTTAAATTTACAGTTTACAGCAAGAGTTCGTAAAGCAGCAATAAATTCAGCTATTGATTCACCGTTACGGCGAAAACATTGGGAAAATTTTGTTCTTTCGACATGGATGTTTGTTGCCGGTTTAAAATGCTGTTCCAAAAAATCTTTGATTTCAGAATAAGTTTTTTCGTCAGGAGAAATAGGATCAAAATTATCATTTACTAGTTTAAATAAACAAGGTCCCATACAACGTAAAATTAAATCTCGTTTATCTGCATCTTCAGTGATACGAAAAACTCTTATTTCAAGTTCAAAACGTCTAAAATAATATCGTATATCATCCTTACCTGGGCAAAATTCGTTGAAAGTAAACTTCGATAAATCAATCGCTCTAGTTTCCGTTGACATGATGCTTTACTTCTGTTCTTTTTTTATCCTCGTCGCCAAAATGTAGTGTTTTAGGGGCCTTAATATAAGATGCAGATGTTCACGAAAACATATTTATTCACAAATCACAAATCACGTTATATGTACATTTTTAAACTTGAAGTTATTGTTCTGATGTTCTTAACCCAAAAACAGAATTCTCTCTATATCTGGTGTTGCCAGATTCCAATTGATACAGAGTTCTTTCATTCTGGCTGTTGCCAGATACATTACAACTATTATGATCCAAAAAATCATAAAAAATAATGAATTTTAAAAAATAACTAATTTGTTTCCTTGTGATTTGTACTTGCTATTTTGAAAAGCCTCGAACGCATTATTGCAGAATACATTCGTACTAAGCAGGGGTTAATGCACCCAGAGGATACAAATTAACTGCAAATTATTTATTGGTCTTTTTGGTATTTTGATGAAGTTCTATAGTAGTTGTAGTAGAAATAAATCAATTCAATTGAATTCAGGGAGACTGCAGCAGTGCTTTTTAACCTTTCCTCCAAAAAACAATTTGCAAGTGAAAGCACTTTTACCTTTATTTGATAGCAAGACCCTCTTTTAGAAATATGCAGTACTCTCTAATAGACATATGAGTTGCTACTACATTGCCGTCGAGATATATCACAAGCGACTTCAGCACCATAATGACGTCAGAAGTTGCCCGAGATTAGAATTTGGTACCATAAATTTTTTTCTCTGACATCATTATGATGTAGAAGTGGCCTGTGACATATCACGATCACAATATGGTAGCCCCCCCATACATCTAGTAGAGAGTACTAAACTTCAAAAGGCCCGTATCAAAGTATATGACATTTCGATCATTACATATCGAGATAGGGAGGTTTAATGAAGTTAGTTTTGACATTTTTGAAACAATGGGAAAAGCCTAATTTCGCATGTTGGTTAAACAATGTTTTTAGATGGGTTAAAATAACTTTCAATTTCAGCAGTGGCTTGAAAAATTCTATGATAAAAAGTTCTACATAGAAACAAACATCTGACCAAAATTTGCAGTGTTTAAATGGAACCGTGTAGAAACCAATGATGCTGAAAACTGGCATCCAAATGTGGTGGCTAGATTTAAAAAAAAAAAAAAAACATAAAATCTTTAAAAATGGGTTGATCAATAATAAAGTGAAGTTGAAAGAGATAGCTGACATCTTAAAGATTTCAAAAAGTCGTGTACACAATATTTTGCACGAACAACTGAGCGTGAAACAATTATTTTTCAAATGTAGGCCGGGTTTGCATACAGCGGAACAAAAACAACAACGTGTTGATCAGTTAAAACACTGTTTCGATCTATTCAGGCGTGATAAACAGAATTATTTTGCTTTGGTGTGTGACAATAGATAAAACATTAATCTATTATTTAATTCCAGAATCAAATTGGTAGTTAGCCAATTGAATAACAATAGGCAAAAGCCGTCCAAAGCAATCATAAAGAAACAACAGTTGGTCAAAAAGGTGTCTGTCAAGTGTTTTGGAGGATGCTAAATGCGTAAGTATAATATTAATCGATAACCTTGAAAAAGAAACACACCATCAATAGCAAATATTACACATTGATACTAGCCCGATTTCAGAATAAAAGTATAAAGAAACCACTCGATAAGGCGGATAAAAAAGCTTTCTTCCACCAAGGAAGTGCACAGTATGGACAGGTTTTGGGGGTACTTTTTATTCCCTGTTAGATGTGAAAGTATTTTTTATCAACACATCACTATTACCTTTCCAAAAGTCTCAAAAGTAAAAGAGAAATAGATTTAGTACAAATGATGAAATCATATTAGAAACAAGTATTTTTTAAGAAGTTTTGACAATTCAAGACATTAAAAACGTTAAAAAAAACCATCATTGATGAATAAAGATGAATAAAAAAATAGCTGTTACTCTATGGACTTTTTGACTGATGTGTTACAAAAAGTATTGCTCGGGAATCAAACTCGAACCATCAGGGTTAGGTAAGTGTGTAAGTAGTGAAATTAATGACTACAATTTGGGCTGCCTATAAAGCAGGTATACACACGAGAAGTTTTCGTTTTTTGTAATAATCAGAATATTCACACAATTTTAAGTCTAATATTTAACTGTTCTATTTCTCTGATGAAAATTGATTGAATGACAGATGAATGGTAGATCACTGCTTTTCGGTACTGTAACTTGTAGGTTCGAATTCTGCTGCTGGCATGGATGTTCGTACCCGGCATCGGGATTGGCTATAAGTAGAAAGTCATCTTATTGCTCTCGTGGAGCTAAATAGTGGACTATAGGGTTCCAAACCAAACCTGATAAGAAATATATTGGCAAAACTTTAACCTCTCTGCTCTGCTCTTGGACAAAGCAGAGAGGAGGTTTTACGGTGGTTACAGTCACCTTAAAACTTCCTCTCATCTTTTAAGTAGTCCGTGTTAGTCTGGTCCTAAACTTTAAGCTTAAAACCAATCTGTGTAACTTAAAACTAATCAAAAAGAATTTCCTAAAAGTATTTAGAGCTATTAATTCTGTAAAGACATTTATAATTAAATTAAGATATTTAAAATTTTAATTTCGAAAAAGTGTTTATTAATTTATCTCTTTAAATACGTTTTGTTTTCTGTCAAAATATTTTCTTTCATGCGAATATTTGCAAATTTCCTAACCCCCAGGAACAGTGACATCTTTTATGAGTGAATTTATTGAAAATAAAAATGCATGCCTATATTTTACCATTTTTCAAAAGTTTGGTTGTACCAACATATGTAAAGCCAATTAAAAAAGTGTTTAGAGCTTCACGATTCTGATGATAACCAAGTCTTGATAATTTACATATACCTATTATCTCTACCAAGATTGATCCAATTTTATATGGAACCCAGCTATCTATATATATATATATATATATATATATATATATATATATATATATATATATATATATATATATATATATATATATATATATATATATATATATATATATATATATATATATATATATATATATATATATATATATATATATATATATATATATATATATATATATATATATATATATATATATATATATATATATATATATATACACATTACTCATTTGATAATATCAAAAGTTCCAGAAAAAAAAAAGTCATCAACCCCACAGTGTATTTAGTTTACAGTCATCAACTAAAATATTGAGGAAGAAAATAATTTTTTATTTGATTGAGATTCATTAGCGACTCAACTACGTAGAAACTTCAGATGAGTGAGTGTGGAACATTCACATCCTCTTTACTCCATGTATATAAACAGGCCCCGCGTGATTTGTGTTGACACTCTGTCCTGAGGACGGCTCTTTAAAAGTGAAAGCACAGTTTGTCTTTTGCATTGCTCTCTCGTGTTTTGAATTTATTTTGTACCTGTAAGTCATGTTTGACAAATTTTGTTTTGCAATAGATAGAGGGGGAACTTTCACGGATATTTTTGCATTATGCCCTGGAAAAAAGATCAGGTTATTAAAACTACTATCTGATGATCCTGTAAATTACCGGGATGCTCCCCAAGAAGGGATCAGAAGAATAATTTCACAGGTATGTAACTTCAGATTTTATTAAGATTGATTTAAAAGTGTAGATTAATTAGAATGTCTCATAGTAATTTTTTCGTTATTGGTTTTTTGCTTCAGATATTAACCATATCCATATGTTGTAAAATATTTGTTAGTTTAAACAGTGGCTTACACAGACAACTTTTATGGGTGTGGTTCATAATGAAAGTGCCTCATGTAATTAAATTGTAAAATGTGAGCTTTATTCTATCAAATAATAATATATAAAAGGAAAAAAGATCAGGTTATTAAAACTACTATCTGATGATCCTGTAAATTACCGGTATGCTCCCTAAGAAGGGATCAGAAGAATAATTTCACAGGTATGTAACTTGAGATTTTATTCTTAAAATTGATTTAAAAGTGTAGATTAATTAGAATGTCTCATAGTTATTTTTTCATTATTGGTTTTCTGCTTCAGATATTATCCATATCCATATGTTGTAAAATATTTGCTAGTTTCAACAGTGGCTTACACAGACAACTTTAATGGGTGTGGTTCATAATGAAAGTGCCTCATGTAATTAAATTGTAAAATGTGGGCTTTATTCTGTCAAATAATAATATAATACAAGTGTTATTATAATTTGACAAAAATATATTACAAATTCGTAAGCTGAGGTTTCTCTTTGTAAAAATTTTGATATTTATGAACATTTTTTACAATAGTCCATAGGAGGGTCCAATATTTTGTTGAATTACTCAAGCCTTCCCTTGTATATGTCTTAAATTCAATTTGTTACATGGTATTTAAATATATATGCTGCTTAGTATCTTTAATAGCAATTTTTCAATGTTTAATTTTGCATGTTAATTCACAGTGTTAGCCCATTTTGATTTTTTTCAGTATAAACTTAATTGGATAAATTAATACCAAATATATTTGTTATGATGAAATTTATTAAAAAAGTTCTAGATAATGGGAACAACTTTAATATAGGATCCCATAAGCAATATTTTGTATTGGTGACTTTTTTGTCACCTAGCCAAACATTATATTGTTAACCCTTTGCCTTAAAACAATGTATGGGAGACATGATCATACTGCTGTGCCTAAAATGAGAACCTTGTATCACACATGTGATGATTTTGTCTGGCCAAAAGTGAAAAGCTCGTATCAGACATGTTTTTGTTTTTAGGAGATAAAGTTTTTGTTTTTGCGTTATTGTTTGTTACAGTTGCAATATAAAAGTTGGTTGTTTATTCTTAGGCGTAATTGCAATAGAATATTATATTATATGTAATAAATAATTAACTGTTGGTGCTTAAAAAATTCTTTAAAAAATCTAAAAATTTAACCAAATGTCATAAAGGAAAATTAATACTAATAACGGTGCTGGAAAATGTCCTGATTACACCTTAGAAACTGAAACAGATACCGATTTGGATACATTTTAAGATAGCATTGTAGTTTGTCCTGTAAAAAAAAAAAAAAAAAAAAAAAAAGTGGGCAAAATTTAGTTAGTGATGAAACTGTTTCTGGTCATGATGACTGAGAAAAGCTTTCATCGAAAGTGGCACACACAATCGTCGCTCGATCCATAAGGCAAGAGGTTAATATCCAAAGAATTACATAGAATATTAATTTTTCAAAATGTAAATTGAATAATAATGTAATAAGGAAAATTTACATGAACTTTCTATAGCCAAAATTTCAGGTATATTTACATGGAAATTTTGAATTCAACCTAATTTACACTTTTTATATTTCTAAAAATATATGTAAAAATAATATTGGCCAAATGTAAATAGTTGACAGTGGGTCTTATTCTCAAACTGTACATTAAAATATAGTTATAACTTTTTAATTGTGTATTTGTTTACTTTAGGAGACTGGTGTAGATCTTCCTACAAATCATGAAATTCCTACAAAAAACTTGGATTGGATCCGAATGGGTACAACTGTTGCTACAAATGCTCTGTTAGAAAGAAAAGGAGAAAGAATTGCTCTCTTTATAACTGCAGGATTTAAGGATATTTTACATATTGGCAATCAAGCAAGACCTTCAATTTTTAGTTTGGTAATGTACTACTGCTGATTATGGAATATACTGCAAATTTTAGGACATATACAGAAAAAATAATTGTAGACAACTTTCTCATTTTTTGATCAACTTTAAAGTTTTTGTGGTGTAGTTAAACAATTGACTTTTATGGTTTTCTTACATTGCTATTTTAACAGAAAAAGACTGAAAAAAATGGTTTTTTTTTCATTATGATGTGTTCTTATGTTTAAAAGATTTGAAACCAGACCTTTTATTATATCTATCAATCAAGAATAGTGTTCAAATTCATTTATTTGGTTCAAAACATTTTTGTTAGTAAAACATAAGATATTTGTAAAGAAGTGATATTAAAATTTTATTGGGGCTCTGCCACCAAATATTTTAATGATAAAAGAAATTATAAAAAATATATTTTACTATATCAATAAATTTTTTTATTTCATAAATTTTACAATGCGTTGATGAAAATAATTTGTTTTCTATTAGTTTTGTTAATGTGTCATTGAATTTCTGTTAGTAGATATATTCTTTTGCTACATTTCTACAGGCCATTCCATTTTCTCCTACTGTAAATTTTGCCGAATGATGGCCAATTGGTTAGGGTGCTGGCCTTCGGAACCGGAGTTCGTGGGTTCGAATCCCACTGAGGCATGGATTTCGTAGCCGTTCGGAATCAGCTTTAAGCTGTAGGTCCCGGTCTCATTAGCCCTCGTGTTGCAAAAAGTAGACCGTAGCACTCCAAACCAAACCAAACCTACTGTAAATTTAGAACATATTTAATATTTGATAGGTGAAAATATTTATGTATTAAGTGAATGTGATAATTAATACCAATTAAAGTATATGATTATAATTTATTAAAAATTATTTTAGCAATAAATTTTAATTTTGTAGCAATATTCTTAAAAAAAATGATTTAGCATGTATTTGTAATTTTTCTTATGATAATTTATAAAATACATGGAATCCCCTTATATTTTTTAGTTTTAGACTGTAGCAGTGTGATCCAGTTTTTTACATACTCTTTTTATTTAAGTTAAATAATATCAACTGAAAATTTAGTTCAGAAGTAAATTAGATAAATTCTTCTTCTTTCTTGTCTACAGTACTTCACTAAAGTAATTAAGTGATTAAATTATGAAGCTGATTATAAAAGGAATTTAAATTAAAAGAACTTTATATGTGAGGGCAAAATTATCTTTTTATGTTTTTTTTTTTTTTTTAAGGCTAGAAATATACAGCTGTAATCTCAAATGAAATCATAATTTTATTATAAGATGAAAAAAATTATATGATACACCTAAATTAAAATTAATCTTAGGAAATATTGCATAAATAAATGTACCATTTCAAACTTTTCATTTTATTTATTTTGCAGGAAATTGTATGCCCAGAGCACCTATATGAAGAAGTAATAGAAATCCAAGAAAGAGTTATTCTGCAAAGGGATGATTTCCAATTGAGTATGGAGGGCCCATCATATTTTGGAATCACTGGAGAAGCTGTAAGAACTCATTTCTAATAAATTTTTAAGTACTTGTATTTGCAGTTTGGTTTATATGAGAAAGGTGTTGTAACATCAAAATATGTTATTGAAAAGGGTTTTAAAACCACACAGTAATTGATAAAGCTTGCAAAGTATTAAATAAAAAATCATATTTAAAAGGGTTTTATTTTTTGTAACATGGGGGCAATTCCTGTTAAGCATTTGCCCATGCAATGCTGCATATTATGTTAACCATTTTGTTATGGGAGAACCATAGGTGGCCAACAATATTCCCTAGAACAACACAAACAGTGTCCTCATAATTTAGAAACAAGGACCAAGCAAAATATCAACTCCCAAGCTTGGCCTGCCACCTCCAAAGGTATCATTTGGGAACTTGGAGAACATTGCGATTATGCACCTATTTTATGGGCCTCAGCTACTATTAATGAACACAGCAAATCTATGGCCAGCTTGGGACCACAAATGCTGTATTGGATTAATGTCAGGTGAATTTGGAGGCCAAGACATGACTTGAAAATCAATTGAATATTCCTCTAACCACTCCCTGGCATTTTGATCCTTACGCATGGTGCATTATCCTGTTGGTAAACACCATCCTCCGCTGTTGTCATGAAGGAGCCTTTACCCCACAACCATTTACACTGAATGATGGGCGATTGATTAGGGTGCTAGCTTTCGGTACCAGAGTTTGTGGGTTCGAATCCCACTGTGGCATGGATGTTCATAGCCATTCGGAATCGGCTTTAAGCTGTAGGTCCCAGTCTCATTAGCCCTCGTTTTCCAAAAAGTAGACTATAGAACTCCAAACCAAACCCACAACTATTTAGTTATGAGATTGGCACCTTTGCTGACTGAGCTCTGTTTACAAGTGAGTTGCAATAACATACTACTGTTAAAATATTAATATAATATTATTACTATATGCATTACGTAGTTATAATCACTTATTGAATAGAATTATCCTTATTAAATTTAACTTATTATAGACTATAAGTTAAATTTAATAAGGATAATTGTAACTGCCTCTCGCCCAGTCTTTGGTCTGGATATTTAAGGTGTATCTAGAAAGTTCTGGTATTTTGCTGTACTTGGGAGGGAATTTACTTGAGATCTCCTTTGTTTTATAATATAGCGAGTTTTAAAAAATAAAATACTATATATTTCATAAATATATTAAAAACTAAAAGCTTGGAAAATCTTGTTTTCTAAAAACTTTTAGTAGGTTTTATAACTGTAATTTTATAGTAAATAACCTTTCTTTACATAATCTTTTTGTTTCTTTTTCTTCCTTTTTTTTTTGTAGATCCAAGTTGTGGATCCTCTGAATGAAAATCAAGTGAGAGAGGAGCTTTCAAACTTGCAAGAGAAGGGAATTACAAGCATAGCTGTTGTTTTTTTGCACTCTTACTTGTGAGTAGTTACTATTCATTAAAAAAAAAAATGATTGAACATTTCTCTTTATATTCTATAAAAATTGTGACATGGAATTGAACTTTCTTAACACAAACATGAATGTAAAAAAATTAAGGTAAATTTAATGAAAACTAATGTAGATTACAAAGCAAATATTATTTGGGATTTTATTCCTTATCCCATATTTAAAACTCTTGTTTCAGGTTGCAGATTACACTTGAAGAGGTAGGGTTTGGCTTTTGGAATAATGGGATTTGTGGGTTCAAATCCCACTGATGGGAGAGATGTTTATAACCAATTAGAATCAATTTTAAGAAATGGGTCCTAGTCTCATTAGACCCAGTGAAGCAAAAAGTAAACTGTAGCACCCTTAACTCCTAACAACTAATTATGTTTTAGGTGGTTAAAAAGTGGCTTAGATTATATCTCAGAACTGCATAGTTTGCTTATTTTTTTGCATTTAGTAATAAATTCTCATAAAGATTCTTACAAATTCTTGTATAGTTTTTATAAACTTATCTATTTTTACTTATTTGGCGGCTTTTTGGTTTCCAGTGACAAATATTATTTTTTGCTATCACTGTTCTGTAGATCTGTGTATAGGCCTCTACTTAAGATATAGGAAAAACTAAAAAAATTCTTGACTTATACAATATTAAAAAAAAAAGTTTTTTCAAAATCTTGAGATTGAATATTTTAGTTATTAAAATTCTTTTTCTTCTGGATTTTATTTAAAATTCATTTGTGTCCTTAAAAATTATTTCCTTTTTCAGATTTCCAGATCATGAATTAAAAGTCAAAGACATTGCTTTAAAAATGGGTTTTAAACACATATCCCTTTCTTCAGAAGTAATGCCCATGTTGCGGATAGTACCAAGGGGTTATACAGGTAATACAGATTTTAGGATTTAAAAGAAAAATTATTTGACTACTTATTGTAAATTATGTTACACTGTAGTATATGCTTTAAATTTTATAGTGAATAATTTTTCTTTGCCGTGAAAAGTTGATTAATGATCTATTTTATAATTTAGCCTGTGTGGATGCTTATCTAACTCCATGTATAAAAAAGTATGTCAAAAATTTTTCTTCAGGATTTCAAGATAAATTAAAGGTATACATTTTTAAAACTATTACAGCAAAAACACTCATAAAATAAAGAATCTTTTAATGATTGAGATTTTTTTTTTCTAGGATGTTAATGTTCTATTTATGCAGTCAGATGGAGGACTAACACCTATGAATTTGTAAGCATACTTTGAAATATACTATTAATTATTTTACTTTGGAATTATTAGTTGATTTAAAATGGTATTTGTACACGAAGCAGAATTTTTTTACTATATAGGTACCTATTAATTTATTGACAGGTACCTATATATAACTATATATTTTTTTCCTAATGTAGCTGGCAATATAGACACTATATTGCTTTATGCCAATACAAGGCTGCAAAGCTGTTACTCCTTTGGTACCAATATAGTTATTAATTTATTAGTCTGTGTAATTTTGACTCCTATCCATGAATATTTTGTAAAACATATATATATATATATATATATATATATATATATATACATATACACACAGTGAAACTTCTCCTAGTGGCCATCCTTCTAAATGACCAATTTTTCATGGCACGGATTTTTCGACTCATAGGCCTAATGGTAAAATAACCTGTATCAGCAGCCACCCGACCCCCTCTAAACGGCCACCAAGGAGGATTGCTTCTTTCATTTTTCAGGAAATTCTACTCACTCCATGCTTTATATTTAAGCGAAAAAACTCAAAGTCAGGTTTATGGTCGGATATAAGACAAAGGAATAACTTGAAAAGTCCATTCCTGCGGTTTCCCCCTTTTCTAAGAAAGATTAAACCTGTTATCCCTTTTGTTTTCTTTCCACACCCTTCAGATAGGGAATCCCTATTGCACCATCAATAGAAACTGAGGGAGGAACTGGACAATCAAGCTTTGAAGGTGTCCTTGGGCCTTTGTTTGGAATTCCAATCAGTAAAGTTAAGGAAGAATTGCACCTCTGTCAGCAACAATGTCATTCATACCAGTTTCATTTCATTAGTTGGTCAGTGATGTGAGTTGCAAGGATGTCGAAATGCGTTTTTCTAAATCTTGAGCAGAGCATTGAAGCACTGAGTGAATATAGGAATGACAAATCAGCAAGAAAGTTAGCTGAATTATTTAACTGCAGAAGAATGGAAATCAACAAAATCATTAAAGAAAAGAATTTGATTTTGAAGGAGTATGAAGACTACAGAACAAACAGAAACAAATTGTAGCCTATTTTTTTAAAAAAGTAAAGAAGCATGAAATAAAGTACTATTTTATCTTTAGATAAGTTTTAAATTTCCTTTACATAAGGAATATATGTCAGACTTGTTTATATTACGCATTATAGTAATTATCTTATAATAGTAAATAAATCCTTCAGAGTGGCCAACCCCTCTAAGTGCCCAAATATTCTCGGTACAGAGGGGTGACCTCTCAGAGAGGTTTCACTGTATTTGTATAAAATGTGTATGTATGTATACACACACACTCTACTGCAAACTTGGGTCAGACCTCTCTGCACCACAGATCTGCTAGAACAAAGTGAATTTAAAAAAAAAAGAACAGGAGAAATCCACTTACAAATATGTTTACTTACCTTTTGCTTTATATTATATTTATATTGTTGACAGGAAGCCAAACTTGGATTCTAAATTTTGGTGAAATTATTTTTACCTATGCTATATCAGATGACACTCATTTCAGGTACACACTTGTATTACAAATTTTTGTTACACAATTTTGCTATTGCAAGTGAGTCTGAAAATGACATAATCATAAAGGGCACTCACACACACACATATATGTAATATATGTATGTATATTTATTTGTATGTTTATATATATATATATATATATATATATATATATATATATATATATATATATATACATTCTGGTTGGATTTCTTCTCAATACCCAAGTTCTGCTCATCCAAGTATTAAGTTCAGGTGCCAGTAATATATTTGTCATTTCTTTCATATAAATATATTTTTACTTTCCCTTTAATAGTCTTTAGAAAATGTATTATATTAATTAAAAAATGTATTTCAGTTTTTTTAATTAATATTAACATTTAAAACTTTTTCACGTCTGAGAGTTGTGCAATTATGTATATATTTCTGTCCTTGAATGAACGTGTTAAAACACAAATTCACTAATATAAATTACTGTAGTTTGTTATGTGGTTTTTATAGCAAAATTACAAATCTGTTAAAGTATATGATTACACAACTGCCATTTAAACTTGAATAATAATAATAAAAGTGTACTAGAATGTAGTATTGATTTTGTATCAGAACAAGCAATTTCTTATTTCATTTAAATGTTACCAGATGGCATATTTGCAAGGACCATGAACAAGTAAATTCCATAGCTATAAAATTTATTGATTGAATCCTATTCTTTATTCTTTAGCTTAAAATCATTTCTTATATTATTTTACAGTTAATATGTAATGTACTTTTCTTTTTAAATTTATTTCATCTTATTAAATTTAGCTAAAGTATATATTTTATCTACTAATAAAAATTATACTGTTAATTTTGAGTTCTAAATTATTAATCATGCTGAATTTCTTAGTAATTAATTTCTTTGTAAGACATTATTTATGATGCTTGATTATGAAAGTTTCAGAAATTTAGTGAATTAAATATAATTTTTTTCAATAGTTGTTTTAGTTGTCTGAAACTAGGCTTGGGGCAAACATTTACTTTGTCCTCATACTATCACTAGAATCTTATAACAAACTTTACACAGAAGTTCATGTACTTGTGAAATTTGAAAAATAGATGGTATTTGTTAGATTATCAAAATTTCATTTTTATTGTTTTACTTAATATATTAAGTATCTTTTTCACTTTATTTAAATTTTTAAATTCTATTAACTAAAACAAAGTATTGCCAGTGTTCTTTTCAGACATTTTTTATGGCTGAGTTGTACAGTGAAATATTAGATAAAGATATAAAATATATCAGAATGATAAAATTATAGTAAGGCAGCTAGCTTTTGAAAAAATATATGAGAAGATTAATTTGGTAAAAGGATAAACTGTATAAGTTCCCTAGGATATAATCAATGTTTATCTCTTTAAACATGTTTTGAATGAATACTCAGTTTCAATAAAATACAGTTTGTGATCATTTATGAATTGTTTATGCAACTTATAATATGCTTTTTTGAATTATATTTTTGCAGTTCTTTTAAATATCCACTTGCTTACACATAATGATTAATGAGCACAGTGTAACCCTTTGCCATGGGGCTCCATTTATACAGCATCAGACCCTAGTTTTGCTTAGGGGAAATTTAAATAATTACATAAAATTCAAGCCAGAAACCAATGAAATTTTGATTGTGCAACTAAATCTTAGTTATTTTTTAAATTAAAAATACTGAATATTGCATTTTGATTATAAAATAAAAGGCATAGTAGAAGCTATTGTACCTTAGTTCTATTTTTTTTTTCATATTTCTTCCATTTCACAAAGAAAAACTTATCTGATAAATTTTGATATTATAAGTTGTTAATGAGTGCATGTGATTTTATTTTATAATTTATACATTCAATATTTTTATATTTCTGAACATGTAATAATTAAATTTTGGTTATAACCAAGGTGAAATATTAGGATGTACCTTCAACCTATTGATTTCTTTTGTAATTTTTAAATATAAATGTATAGATACTTAATAATAGATCTCTGGTAACAGTGCACAATTTGTAGGAAACTTCCCAAGAGCTGCTCTAAAGGTGATTTTAGTAATTTATTCTTAGATACTTGTTTCTAAGAGTGAATTAAGGTACATAAAAATGAGATATGGCCACACAAAACATTTTTTTCAATGTAGACGAAAATTATGATATCCAATAGTTTTATGTCTGATGTGCACTGAGGCATGATGTTTGTCAAATTGTACTAGAAAAAAGATATAAAAGGAAATGTAGAAAAGTTTAACGTGGAAGCTGATGTATTTTAGACTTAAGCTACGATAAAATAAAACAGCCCATCTTAGTTAAAGAAATATACTGAACATTTGTTATTCATACTCATCTAGAGATAAAGTTAATATCATGGATAAAGGATTAATACATTTGTAAATAGTATCTAATTTAGAATCATTGGGAGTTATCACGATTGAGTTAGCTGAGAAAAAAAAAATGAAAAATCAAAATATTTACTTCATGACATAGTTTTTTTAGGTGTATTATCAACTACACTGATATAAAGAATTTCCTTATTTGTTTTGCAATCACACAATTAAGCCTATAAATGAATCCTAATCCTTAATAAAAAAAATATCCTGAAAGCATCATAGAACCAAGGTTTTCCTACATATGATATGTAAGTAAAATATGGAACTTTTGGGCTATTGTCCCACTTACCTGTGTGATAATGAGACCCTACTGTGGGATAGAATTTCTTTTGATGTAGCATATTTTCAGATTTTGGGGGTCACGAGCTGTTTTGTCTGGTCCAGCTGGAGGTGTCATTGGATATAGCCAAACTGCCTATGGCAAGTTTTCAAATCAACCTGTGATTGGATTTGATATGGGAGGTAATTATTCATTCTATATTCATGTATTGCTTTTATTTTCATACCATCACTAAATTTCCTATGTTAAAATGCTAGATAAATTATTTTCTTATTGCTTTATTTAATATTTTTTAAAGATTGATGGCAAAACAAATTCTTTCAATCATGGAGATAAATATGAAATGAAATAACGTTCATAGGTTATCTGTGTTATTGTTGATAAATTACTCTCAATTTCAATTCTAGATTACTCATTGTCATTTCTAAAATTATTTCTATAAATTGATCGAGTAATTGATTGTATTCATAAAATAATATTTTATAAGTCACTTTCTTTTTCCCCCTTAGCTATTCATTGAATTTTCTAAAATTTTAATTTTTAAAATGAATATTATTTTTTATCAGAAAAATAATACATTAAAACTTATTTTTTAGTTAGTATTTATTAATCTGATTTTATCCCTGTTTTATATATTTGCATGTACATAAAGTAGCATATTCATTAAAACATAGATAAAAAATAAAAATCCATTTAATTAGCATTAGAGTCAATGAAGGTTATTTTGTCCAATTCTTTATTGTTAAGCAATCTAAAAAATGCTGGGGATATTTACAGGTACATCAACTGATGTGAGTCGATATGATGGTCAGTTTGACCATGTGTATGACACAGCCATTGCTGGAGTCACTATACAGTCTCCTCAGGTATGTGTACTTATCTTTATATGAATGTATGTAACAGTTTATCTCCATCTCTCTCTCTTATATATTTATAATGGATATATTTGGCTATAATGGCTATATTGAAGTATTGATTCAGGATTAGTAGCTACTGTAAGCTGCATAAGAATTAAAGGTAATAAAGTATAAAATGTTATTCAGGGACTAAAAACATAGTCTTGCCTCCCTTTATCTTATCTTTGATTTATAATACATATCAACTTCATAGTATATGGTAAAGATATGATTGTGGATCTCCTCACTGCTTTTTGTATTGCCTTAGATTGTAATATAAAAATACTCTGAGGCAGTTCATTATGGACCCATTAAGCAAGATCATGGCCAAAGGGTATTTCTTTTGTGGGGATGGGTCTTTCTCCTCTTAATTTTCAGAATTTAGAATTCATCTCCCTCTAAATTTTCAGACATGTTATTATATGAACAAAAGATATGTATGTTCTTTAAATAATAATTTGGTTTGGTATATTATTACTCAGACTTTTGTTTTATCTTTAAATTTGAATGCACACATTATTATAGTCACTTAGATAATGTGTAAAGTTTAAAACAAAAGGATTTGTTGAAATCATTTTTAATTTTACTAGCATTTCTATTCATTCTCATTACAGTATTTTCCCATTTTCCTTTATAATTATGTTAATTGTTTGTATTATGAATTTGTATTAAAAAATTATATATCTTTGGCATGATAAAAAATTATCCAACAGAACCATAAATATTGAAAACCATGCCCAAACTTTATTCCTAGTTGCAATCAAGAACCAACTTGGGCCTATATAGCCATGAGGCCCACCATTCATCTCCTGGTGATGGTGGGGCAGACTAGAATGGGCCACCCCTTTCAAGTTTTCAGAGCACTGAAGGTGCCACTGTGGATGAATGCAGCAGAGTAGCTGTTGTTAGAGGAATTTAAAATACTATTGGGTGCTCTAACAGGCATCTGATGTCAGAATTAGTTACGGTGGCTTGAACCACACAGGCCAAAAGGAAGACTAGTTGCAGGCCAAGAAATTTTTTGCTCATTGCATTTTGAGATAGGAACTGGATAGCCAAAAAGGTGAAACAGTAAATTAGAGAGGTGACAATCACAGCCCTGGCCCTCAGAATCATCACTCATGAGTCATTGTGACAAAACTTTGGCCGAACCTGCAGATCTCCTGTGATTGGCTTGCGCAAAAATACCCATTGACACCTTGCATTAGTTTCAGGGATGAAAAAGAAACCTAGACCATAATTACTAATTAAAAATTGAAAGTTAATAAAATATAAAATAAATTAAAATAAATAGTTAAATAAAAAGGGAGGGGGCTGAAAACAGCTTAAAAAAATAAAAATGGCCATCTCAAGGAGTGTAGCCTCTTTAGCTGGGCTGTAGAAATTATCTCCTGGAGTCATAATTTCTGGCTTATGATGGCCACATTGCCGAGTCACTCATCATAGCAGACTTAATCCTACCATGCCCTTCCCTGGCCTCAATCTGTGGTCACCCTGGTGGGTGGCCTACTGCTGGCTCTGGGTTGGGAAATCCTAATGCCGAGTAGATGGACTTCCTGGGAGTCAGTGGGAAAATTTAGAAAAAAGCTCATTCTGCATGTAGAAATTAATGAAAAATGGAGTGAGACAATTGGAGAAGACAGGCAGGAGACAAACCTAGAATAGGAATTGATACCTGACCTGTAAGGCAAAAATTATTAATAGATATTAAGATAGTAGACTTACCCCTAAATAGTCTGAACTTGAGGATGGAAAGAAAAGGGAAAAGATAGTTACCTGCCATGTGTTATGGCTGTTGTGATGACCCATGAAATCCATGCTTTGTTTTCCAAGCAGCTAACCAGCAACTTTGCCAAACAGCTGAAGCAATTATTTTGCAATCCAGTGGGGGGTTTTTTTATAAAAAAAAATAAAGATTATTGAAAAATTAATTTAACCAACCAACTTCCAACCAAGAGCTTGGGGGTCTGTTAGAGTCCTAATGTTGAGTTACATCATCTTGTTTGCATGTGGGAGGCTTGGAGGGTTCATATCATTACCTGCCTTTGACACATAACATCATGTTGTGTTGTTAAGTTGTGGCTTGTTATACTTTAAACTTGTCAATGTTGAGTGGTAACCATTTCATTATGGCCATTGCTTTCTTCTGTAGGTGTGTGTTGTTTGCTAATTGTTAGTACCAAAGAGTCCTGTTCCTATCAGTAATCTTTTTTAGCAACTGTTCCTATGGAGGGCACACTCCATCAGATAGTGTATCCAGTCTCCATATTTGCTGCAAGAGCAGAAAGGGTCGTCTTTACGGTGAAACATGTGGAGGTAGGCCTGAAAGTTACCATGCCCAGTAAAGATTTGAGTGAGAAAGTATTTCCTGACTAGGTGGTTAACTAATACTTCTGGAAAAAAGTCAAATGTGGTCCTTCCTGTGTTAATTTTGTTGCCATTTCTCCATAATTAGGTATTTTAGTTGGGATTTGATGGGACTTATAGTCAGGGAAGCTGAATTTTATTCCTAGTTTTATTCTAGCTCTGCTATCGGGTAGAAATGTTGAATCTCTGTAAGATTTATAGCATAGAGAACTAATTTGTCTCATACCATGCAGGACTGAATATCTCCACATCACATGTAATAGTTATATATTTAAAATACAAAACAAAACTTTTTATAAGTTTTATTTAAGTGTTTTTGTGTTTTAATTTTGTCTCTGAAAATGTAGGTGCTTATTTTTTTTATTATAGAATTATCTGGAAATGCTTTAAAATTTTTAAACAAAATATCACTTTTCTCCTGATATTATATCCCAAATAAGTAGTTTTTTTTTAATAAATAAAAAAGAAAAGTTAGCTAAAGTATAAAGGAAAGAAATTTTATTTTATCTTGTTCAGCTTGACATTCAGACAGTTGCTGCTGGAGGTGGTTCAATGTTATTTTTTCGATCAGGCCTTTTGATTGTAGGACCAGAGTCAGCTGGAGCCCATCCTGGACCTGTATGTTACAGAAAAGGTACTTCAGAAGTTATTTTTTATTTTACAGAACTCATTCTTTTAGTTAAAAAAAAAGATGTTTATATTCATTTAAAGAGATGTATACTTTATGTTTGCAGGGACTACCCCCTATCCCAAGATTAATTATTAATTAGACATTATATATTTTATCTGAAAGAAAACTCTTACATGAACGGGATATTTTCTTAGATTTATTTATTTATTTATTTTTGTTGTTGTTGTTTTAATGAAATTACTGTTTTTAATTCTCTTGTGGGCCATTTATTTCTCTTCTGAATATTTCTGTTTTTTTTGTGTTTTATTATCAATTAAATAATAGAATTTAAGGAAATGCACTTTGTTTTACTTAATTTTATTCTTTGATTTCAGTTTTAGGGATGATAAGTATGCTTCCTGTTGAACCATTTATGATCATAGGGAAAATTCCATTTAATAGTAATTATTTGCCATTGAAAGATAAGAAGCCTGTTGCAATCCATAAGGGTTACATAACATTCTGCACTCACCTAGCAAGTCCTCTGTTCTTGAAGCTGAATGATGGCTGATTGGTTAGGGTGCTGGTCTTCGGTACTGTAGTTCGTGGGTTCGAATCCTACTGTGGCATGGATGTTCGTAGCTGTTCGGAATGGGCTTTAAGCTATAGATCCCGGTCTCATTAGCCCTCATGTTGCAAAAAGTAGACTGCAGCACTCCAAACCAAATGAAACCAAACCTCTGTTCTTGAGCCTTTTTGTTACTTTCTTTCCTTGTCTATAGTTGGAAACCAATTTTGACCTGATTTCCCATACTGGCTGAGTTCAGACCTTTTAGAACCTGACACTGCCTTGGTTGGAAACTAGCACAAGAGCCTTTCCATTCTCTCAAGGAATATTCTTATATTAGCTTATGAGCTAATGCTATACAGAATATTAGCAGGTCTACAGTAGGTTTTGCACTTGCCGGATTTGTATTTCAGAAGATCATTAAGGTGGAAAGTAATGTTTTCATGGCCTACAATAAGACCTTATGTTGGGTGAAATGAGTATGACAAACCCAGATGAAGTGTTTGCATGATCCTCTCCACTCCTTGTAATGGTAGGAGTCTGTCCCTCTTAGTTATTTTCTTTCTTTATATACATATTTCAACCCTCCCCCTTGTACTCAGTTGACATTAATCTGTCTCTCATAGTGAAATTATTGCCATATTGATGATTTTACAGACACATTATATCCAAATTCATCAAGTAATTATATTTTTTAAAATTTAATTTAGGTGTTCATTTTACTCATTTCATGACAGTCACATAAAATTTTTCTATATTTTTAAAAACATAACAATTTTTGCAGTCTGATGTTGAGGTTTATAATGTTAAACAGGATGGGTATTGGAACTCTCTTTTCTCATATGCTTCAGAATTTCCACAAAAATGGCCAAACTTCTAAGATCTATCTAAACCAAGTCATCTTGGCAAAATAAGGGTTATGTTAAATGTTAATGAATAAAATCCCTGCTGGGAATGAGGATTTGGGTAAAGGTAGCGATATTGTTTTTAATAGGAGGTATAAGAATATGAAGACAATCCATAAACTAATCAATATTGAGAGGGAGACTAAATATGAAATGAGTTCTTTTTTGCAACAAATTTAAATTTTTCCCATTTAACCATGTCCATCATTCAATTACTTTTAGAATACTAAAAGTAATATTAATGACTGTCTTTCTTGAGCCTGTCAGGTCCATTGGACCCAAAACACACTGCTCTGAATATTACATAAGGAGGGTAAAGAATATATATATATGTAAGGAAAATTCTCAGGGGTTTTCAGAACTTAAATCAAGGGTAAAAATTCCCGCATCATTTTCCATTCCCCTTTTTAACCCCTAACCTAAATTGACCACTGGGGCTACAGGTTACGCTCTCAGAGAAGGGGCCTGGCCAAGTATAAAGCTACATGGCCCTAGCGGACAATTTAGGAAATTTCCAAATAAAAAAGGAGATGCACGTTAGCGGAGACAGATTTTTCTAGAGATATTTTCACACAGATGTTGATCCAGGTGTTACGTGTCTTGTACATAGAACTACATGCTAGTTGACCCTTTAGTTTGTCCCTATGATGAAGTGGGAACCCGTCCTTTCAAAGTTATCTTAATAAAGGTCTATAGCTGAAACGGTATCATTTTTATGGCCATGACTGCAACCCCCCATCGAGAAGTCAGTCTCATTACATATATATATATATATATATATATATATATATATATATTATTAAGAGGGTAAAGAATATATATATATTATTGTTAGACAAATTGTGTTTTTTTTTTAAATGAATGATTTTATATTGCTTAAAAGTAAGTAGTTTTTTTTTAAACTTTTTTATAAGTAATCTTTTTTATTTAAAAAGTTTTACTGGAAACATAAGTTATGCATAAAACTTTTATTTATTTATTTTTGTTACTGTTTATTTTTGTTCAGTATTCTATCAAGTCTAAAATTAAGCAGTAAATACCAAAAATTAATAAAAATTAAAGCCAATAAATATTAAAATTATAGAATTAAAATTCATTCTACATATTCACTCAAAACTTCTGCATATCACTTACTAATTAATGATTGGGCAAACCTATCTTTTTCTAGTAGGATTGCAAAGTTTAACAAGAGGATAATTAATCAGTATTAACTTTTTTAGTACATGTGAATTTGCAATTTTTACACAACAAATGTTTTTTCTGCATCAGGGGGACCCTTGACAGTAACAGATGCCAATCTTGTTTTGGGCCGCCTGCAACCAGAATTCTTTCCAAAAATTTTTGGCAAGACAAAAGATTTGCCTCTTGATAAGCAAGCTACTGTGGAGGCATTTGAAATGCTAACAAAAGAGGTAGTTTTTGAGTATTTGCATACCTATAAAAGCTGTGTATGTTTTATGATTTGAAGAGAATTTTTAAGGTACATTTTCACACTAAAATGTTTATCTGTTAATGTTTTTTATTGAGAAAAATTAGCCATTATTTATTGTATTAAGAATTAAATTATACAGACCTTTTTATTGAGTAGATAAATGTTAATGAAGTAACTATCAAATTAAATCCTGAAAAAAAGTGGGATATATTCTATAGTTTTAGAGTAGAAATTTAAATATAGAAATTTACAAATTCAGTACCAGTATATGTACCAGAATATGTACCAGCAGAGGTCAAAATGACCTGAATTTTAATTTTATATACCTTACAAAGGCCACACATTTACATAGTATTAGATATATAAATTCATTTTTAATCTAATTAATAAAATAGTGCACAGGTCTTAAGTGTCATATAATTTACACAAAAATTTAGTTTCAGAGTAAAAAATAGTTAAAAAAAATTTAACAAAATTATTGTTTTAAAACTTTATTAATAAAGTTAAAATACAGCAGTATGGCTAAATAGCAACAATAACAGAACTGGGTGCTTTGCCTGTTATTGGAAATAGTCTGTGATCAGAGAGGACAAATTTTTCTTTTGCTTTTAGCATACTTTCTAAAAATCAGTAACTACTAATAAATACCAAAAATCTTGCATAGAAAGTACTTATATAAATAATTGTATGTTATTTGTATCACAGACATGCAATTTATGAAAGTGTTAAAAGTCATTAAAATTAATTAAAATACTACTATACTTAACAAAGGATTAATTTCATCAAAGTTTGTGCCAAAATAAATTTAAAGTAATCTATGTGCAGAGTTTATTATTTTTTTTACACTGCAAACTTTTTTTCTCACAGTGAATTTTCAAAACATTTACCTTTTCAATACCCTTATCATCTCCATGGCTTAGTTAAAAATTTTTTTTGGGAGTAGTTCATTATATTTCAGTATTTTTGAGAAGTCTATAATTTGTACAATGTTTTCTTCTACAGCAGTTTGATCCTCCTAAGAAAAATTAAAATTTTCAGTAGTCTCTAAGAGGGAAATTGGAAATATTCAAGCCGTTTTCCTCTATCAAATCATCATCATAAGTTTTGACATATTCTTCAGAACAAACATTAGAATCTAGGTTTGTCACAAGATGAAGCTTTCTTCTTTGGTTACTTCAGTTTCACTATCAGCTACTGTAACACCATTGCTGGAATCTACAAATCCTATCTTATTAAATCACTTTAAAATATTTCAGGACCTTTAGATTGAACATGGAAAAAAGCCAGGGGAGTGGTATGTGTAGAGGGTGGAAATAAATTTAATTGGAAGGATTTTACTAAAAAAAAAAAAACAACACAATTCTATCTGAATATGTCCACACATTGAATAAAGTAACAAAGAGGTATTATCTAGATAAATCATGCATTAGCATGTTGAATTATATTGAAAACGATTGTCAGAGCAGCATCTGCTATTTACAGTAAGTAACACTATATTAAAACTACATGCAGAGAACTCTTTATTGAGGGACTAGAAATTGCAAAAATGTCTGCTAATTAGAAGTGTCCATTAAGGCAGGAACCTCTGTGTTATAGAAATGTGTTGATAAAATGTAAGATATTTGACTAAAACCTTTGTCAAACATTGAAATTTGGTACAAAATTTGTAAAGCTTTCTGCAATAATCAGTCAACTGTGAATCATATTTTGTTTAAAAAAATTTATCTGTAAGTATAAAGATTCACACCACCATGTTTAATCAAGTTAGATAGCAAGGTTTTTGGTATTTATTAGTAGTTATTGATGTTTAGATGGCATGCTAAAATCAAAAGAAAAATTTGTCCTCTCTGATCACAGACTATTCCCAATAACAGATAAAACATCCAGTTCTGTTATTGTTGCTGTTTAGCCATACTGCCGTATTTTAACTTATTAATAAAGTTTTAAAACAATAATTTTGTTAAATTCTTTTAACTATTTTTTACTCTAAAACTAAATTTTTGTGTAATTTATATAACACTTAAGACCTGTGCACTTTTTTATTAATTAGATTAAAAATGAATTTGTCAGGTGAATTTTAATAAGTATTATTTCACAAATTGATGATTCATCTACAATAATATTTTAAATAAATAGATTTACAACAACATAAAAATTTCAATAAACTTGATGAAGAATTACATTTGTCTGTTATTGATTAGATTAATTTAACAATACTATTCCCACTTTCTATATTTTTCAGATTAACAAGTTCATTCAGAGTACTGGTGATGGGGAAAAACACTTTTATTCAGTTCCTGAGTTAGCCCTTGGTTTCGTGACTGTTGCCAATGAAGCAATGAGTAGACCTATTCGAGCCATCACTCAGGGTAAAGGATTTGATACCTCTCAACATATATTGGCTGTTTTTGGTGGAGCTGGTAGTCAGCATGCATGCTCCATAGCTAAAAACTTGGGAATTTCAACCATTTTTATCCACAAGTACATTTGATTTTGATTTAATTTTTCTTTCTTTTAATCGTACTTCATTTTATTTGTTTGATTTCTGTGTTTTATTTTTTAGAATTTAATTTGTTTATTCTATTAAATACAGTTTCTTTAATGAGTATGTATAAAATCTTCTGTATGTATATACATGGTTTCCGCGCACCTGGAAAGTCAGGGAAAGTCATGGAAAATGATGGATTTAGACAATGGATTAATTTTGTCGTGGAAAGTCTTGATTTTTCAAGTAAAATGAGTAAAAGTCATGGAAAGTCATGGATCCACTAAACTACTGATTAAATAAAAATGCATTGAATTGTTTAATTCTATTTTTACTTGTCATTTGGCTGAAGTTACTGAGTTTGGTATTTATGTATTATCTTATTGACCAAGTAAAATTTGTTTACCAAGGAAACTAAAAGCAAGAAAGCTTAATGGGTGGGTAAATGTATATTATTCTGGTTTTTTCTTAAATTGTAGATTAAAATTTTATTAATATAATAATAATTATTTTTTAATAAAAATTAGTTAAGATTTTTGCACAAAATATAAGTTTATCTCTAGGGATATTGTATATAAACATTATAGGGTTATATTTGGCTATTATTCATGGTCACCTGGATAATACCAAAGTACCCTGAATTCAAATTGGAAACATTTTGATTGAAAAATTGCTATATAATTAAACTTAGGTATGTAGATACAACAATTTATTTTTATGTATGTGAGTTTATTAACACTTATAAAGTAAGTTTATAGTTTTTTTTTATGATAAAATTCCTGTAATTTCTCTAAAAGCATATATTTTATTTGTATGTACATCAGAAGTTTTATTCATATATACTTTAACGAAAGCTTTTTAAAGTCATGGAAAATGATCCGCTAAATGAGGGAAAGTCATGAAAAGTCATGGATTTGAAAAATTTTATTTTGGCAGATACCCTGTATATATGTTTGTAATGGACTCAAAATGTCTGAATCAATCTTGATCAAATTCTGCATGGTAATTCAGGTTGTTACTTGGAAGGGTTTGGGGCAAGTTCAATGAATATTACATCAAAATTTACTTTAGTTACTTATTTATTTTTATTTGGTACATTTCTTTTTCTAAAATTTTAATTTTTCAAATTTTTACATTGTTAAATGCCAATCTGTTTCATTGTTAGGAGTAATGTTTGTGAAATTAAAAGTATTTAATATTTATGTAATGGGCTTCCTATTTTTATTTTTATAGATTAATAATCTTGCAAAAAATGTAGGTTCTTTTTTATTGGCCAAGTGTAAGGTTAAATTGTCAAATAGTAACTAATATAGCGTTTATGTACATCATAATTTATGTGAAATTAAAATTATCCACAAAAGTATTTTCAAATAATGTCACTAAATATATACACCTAAACCAAATGCTGGTTTTTAAGAAACTAGTACATTGCCTTCCATTGCTCCCCCCCCCTCAAAAAAAAAATTAAAGGAACAATTATAAAAGTTCCTCTAACTTGAAAAATTTTATAGATATGAATATGAAACTTGCACAAGATCTTTATTTTGTCATATGTGTCATCTATTGGAAATACATATTAGCCAATTTCTGCAAAATACTGATTTAAACAAAAGCATAGGAAAGTGATATAAAGTGAGATAAAAAATTTTTATTGTTACAACTTTTTAATTAATAAGGTATTTATAAGGAAAATTAATAAGGTATGTGAACAGCCTTGACTGAAGTTAAAGTTTTGCAGTGATTTTCTATACTGTGGATTAGGTAATTAAGAAGTGTTTGTGGTAACAGTGTGTACTAAAAAATGAATAGCACCTTGAAGCTCCTGGAATTACCGAGATGTAAGTTGGCAGCTTAGGGCATCCTCCGCATGTTCTATTATTTTAAATATTGAGATCATATGGGCCACTCTATTTGCTTTATTCCTTCATCTAAAAATAATTAGTTACTAGTGAAGCACAATGAAGATATGCATTAATATCTATTAGATTGTTTTTACTGATTCACCCCTAAAAAACTTGACATGAGGATCAAGAACTTCATCTCTGTACATTGCAGCATTAACGATTGCACTGGTTAAAAGTACTGGTGTAAGTCAGTGCAATGATTCAAAGTGATACTGGCCCATACCATTATTTCACCATATTTGTATCAATGCCATTCACAGATGTTTGCAGTCTTACTGTTTATGTTTTACTCTTTCCATATTGTAACACATGTGGAATCACTCTTGAATAAAATTACGATTCATCATAAAAGAGAACTTGGCTCCTGACTATGATATTCTAATTATAATGATCTTTGTAACATTTTAACTAGGCCCATTTTGCTGCCAAATTTAATGGGATACAAATCATGAGTTTCTTTGCATATGACCTTCTTTTATGTTGCCTGTCATAGTAAATTTGAATAGTTGGTTTTCTGTTGAATTGGTAAATTTCCTTAATCTGAATTGACATCAGTTGGATTACATGATAACAATCTTACTGGTTACTAACCATTCACCTTTCATTTAAGTTCAGTTAATAGAATTGATATAATACCTTTTTATTGTTATTCCCTTAACTTTTCTTGCCATTATATATAAAAGAAAGATTTTGTAAAAAAATGTACTTGTAAAAGAAAATTTCAATTTTATTTAATAAAATCTAAAAATGACATAAAGTGTATATAATATGGATGTCCTTATTCACAATAATTTAGTTAATTTATAAATTGCAGTTTTTTTAATAATTTTATTTTTACAATATTTTGAGGGTTTAAGGCAGTGTTATTTTTTAAAGAATATAAATATTTTCCAATCTAAATTTTCCCAGTTCAAATTAATATTGAACAGTTGCCATTAAATCTGTTAACAAACTTATTTAAAGAATGCTAAGAATTAATGCATATGTTTAGTAGTATGTAACAATTGGGTTTGTGTAGGAATTATGGTATGCTGTGAGTGAAGATCTTAATATTTGATGCAAGAGATGTACTTCCCAGCTACTGCATAATGGGGATACATTAAAGAAGTATGGTATTTATAGTTGTTACAAATGCCATACTTTTTCAGTATATCTCCATTCCATCACAATTTAAAACTAAATATGCATCAGCCAAGGAAAACCACCTTGTATCTGACAATTTTTTTAGTGTATAAAATTCTTTATATAATTTAATCCATAGCATGTGCCATCAAAATATTAATACAAAAGAATATTAAATATTTTTTTAAATTTTAATTTTTTAAAATTTAATTTATTTATTTTTTTGCAAAATTTAAAAATGTCTGTGGAAGCATTATGACAATTTCTTGCTGCAATTTAGTAAAAATTAAATTTAGTGACTGATGCAAGGAGATAACTGTTGCTGATGAAGTATGGTGTCATTTTTCTGTGATGTCTACTGTATTTGCCTGAGATATTTGCTACAGTTTGAGTGATTGTTCACATTAATATTTTGTACCTATTGGCAAATTTTGAAAGGTAGATAAAATTGTCTCTTCCAGATACTTAATCCTTTTTACAGGAAAGAATTTTAAATATCTTTCTTTTAACATTATATACTTTACAATTATAACTTCCCAATTACTTCCCATTATAACTTTCCTATTTGCCAACAAATAGTGTATTACAAAATTCATTATTTTCTTCTTTTCAGATATGCAGGTATTCTTTCTGCTTTTGGAATGGCTCTAGCAAATGTTGTTTCTGAAGCACAAGAATCTTCCGCTCATGCATTTTCATCTGGTGTGTTGATTAAATTTAAATTTCTTTGTATTTTATACAAGTGTGGCTAAGCTATATTTGTGAGGGTGGGATTCAATGAAAACATCTTTTCAGTGCAAAATATAGTTTAATTACATAAAATCTTAGCTTGCACACAAAACAATTAAAGGAAAAAAATAAAAGTTAAACAGACAAAATATACATAATTAAAATAGTTAACACAATTAGAACCAGTGGAGGTC
Organism: Pardosa pseudoannulata; assembly: GCA_032207245.1. NCBI lineage: Eukaryota > Metazoa > Arthropoda > Arachnida > Araneae > Lycosidae > Pardosa > Pardosa pseudoannulata. The sequence continues at coordinate 101,758,992 of CM063504.1, forward strand.
AAAGTGTTGCAGCACCTCTGAAGTCCGTAAAGCCAACTGACTGTTTTTGGGGAAGTCTTCTCTTGCGTGTGTGCTTGTTTTTGTACAGGTGGCAGCACGGTGCTGTGGCAAAGTACATTTGTTACACAAGTACTTAATATTTGTGCTGACATTTAATATTATTTATTTCTCATGTTTGAGGTAAATAACTTTAACCATTTGCATAGTTTATTTGAGATTTAATACATTTATTAGGGCTTTAGTTTTTCTTTCATTACACACACACGTGTGGGGGATAATTCTCTCTATTATGTATATGTGTCTGTTTACTGTGTATTCCAAAATGATGGGATCAATCTTCAGAAAATTTTGTATGATGATTCAGTTAAACTCTGTGAAGCTGTTAGGTATGTCAAATTATTTTAGGGGAAGTTCATGATAGAGATATGCTTTTTTGCTCTCTAGCAGGCATGGCAACTGTATAGCATGGCGGCATTAAATTTCTTTTTACTTTAATTATGAGCTAAAATTAAAAATGCTAAGTAACTTAATTCATCTAAGATAATATGAAATTTTGCTGCCTTTTTTGCTATATTTATTTTAGTTATTTAATTTTGTTACTTAATTTTTATTTGTCATATTTCTTACTTTTACTTAACAGAGAAAGACTAAAAAAAATGCCCAATTTTCAGGATCAATTGCTTGGATTTCATATATATGTAATATATCAAAATTATTATACTTAAGCTATCTCTTTAAAAGCTTTTTCTCTCTGTTTCTAATTCCTTAAAATCTGTTTTCCCAGACACAAAATGCCTTAAATAAAGGAGTGTCCTCAACTTAAAATTCTTCCAACATATTTCCAACAAAGCTTTCTCTGCAATAGATGTAAATTTTTTGTCCTCTCACAGCATTTTCCAGCTGTCACTGGCAAATGGCTCAGTTTTTCCATCTTATCTAAATTCCTTTTTTTTTTTTTCTTTTCTTTTTTTTTTTTTTTTTTTTTTTTTTCTTTCTTTTAATAACGCCAACTAAGCTACTTTCTATGGAAATTATTTTGTTTCCATCTTACTCTGGGGTCCACCCCTGTTCCAGAACATATTTCAATGTACATTCTCTTGTCTGCCATTGACTGTTAAAGATGTCTTTTTAGAAGTTCCCCATTAAAGATTTGAGTTGTTCTCAGAATAGCATATTATATTTCAATCGAGCCATGACTTCTTACTCATTATAAGCTAATTGCTTAGGCTTCTCCTTGCCTAGTAGTCTGGACAAGTAAAAATAATATGAGCTATAATTTGTGAATCGCTATTTAAATTGCCATGTTTAATTTATATATATATATATATATATATATATATATATATATATATAATTAAAAATGAGCTGTATTCTTCTGTTTTGTTACAGTGATTCTGTGTTTATTGAGGTATTAAAAAGAGTCTCCTTTTAACCATGTAGAACATGTTATTAATCTTCTACAATTTTATATTTACATATCATTTATGTATGTTCCTGGTAGAATCCTAGTTTAGGAAGCCAGTGGATTCTCTCATGGTGATTTTTGAAAGAGATTGGAAAAATGACTTAACCTAAATAAATAAATAAACAAATAAATAAAATAAAAAGTAAAAATAAAAATAAAATCACAGATAATATAATTATTTTAAAAACAAATGAGACAAAATATTAACAATTAAAGTAACCTTTCAGCATAATTGCTAGGATTCTTAGAAATACGGCACCTAGAATTTGTCAATTATAGCTAAGTATTTGGCATGTCCCCCTAAGCTTCGAGTCAGCCAAATAAATTGTTTTAAAATATCACTGACTTATTTGTAATATTGTTTTAAAATATGACTAAGTTTTTAACTTTATAATTTTAAAATTGTATTCTGATTGAAGTAATAATTCATGAAATCTATAATAATTCATTGACATGGCACAAAATAATATCACATTATATGAAATCATAACTGATCTAAGATTAAAATTCAATTTCACTGCAATTGTATATATTTGTTCATCAAATGAACAAATAATTTTTAAACTATGTACAGTTAATTTTTAATCCGTGAATGAATCATTTTTGTTTTTTCACTAAGAATAATCCCTATAATTTTATCCATGATATTAATTTTCTAGTTTTAGGCAATGATATTTTTGCAATATGTAATATATGTTTTGATTTGGTTTATAGTAATAAATATAATAGTTGTTTATAGTAATAATTTTATAAAAAATAAGTAAATTTTTGGAGGGGGAATCACCTGGGCATGTTCTTGATAAAAGCTATTATAAGAGGTATTAAAGTTTTTATCTGTAAACTTAATATAATTCTTTTGAATCAGTCATGAAATGTTGATATATTTAAAAGTATTTGTATTTGAAATGATGAATAATTTTATTGAATATTTTTTCATAGAAAACTTTGATCATTTCAATGCAAGACTTAAAGTGTTATCAGAAAAGTGTATTTCAAAGTTGCTGGATCAAGGCTTTAATAAGTAATATATTTAGATTTTCTTCTAAAGTTTAAATAGTATTTTTTTAAAATAAAATTTGAAACTTATTGATATTTTTTAAATTAGCAGTTGGAATTTATTTATTTTATGTGTGTGTGACAATTCTCATATAAAGTTTAAAATAATATTGAATGTATGCATTTTTATAAATTGTTATTTTACACAAACATGGTTTCCACATACCTGGAAAGTCATGGAAAATCATGGATTTAGACAATGGATTAATTTTGTCATGGAAAGTCTTGATTTTTCAAGTAAAATGAGTAAAAGTCATGGATCCACTAAACTACCAATTAAAAAAAATGCATTGAATTGTTTAATTCTGTTTTTACTTGTCATTTGGCTGAAGTTACTGAGTTTGGTATTTATGTATTATTCTATTGACCAAGTAAAATTTGTTTACCAAGGAAACTCAAAGCAAGAAAGCTTAATGGGTGGGTAAATGTATATTATTCTGGTTTTTTCTTAAATTGTAGATTAAAATTTTATTAATATAATAATAATTATTTTTTAATAAAAATTAGTTAAGATTTTTTGCACAAAATATAAGTTTATCTTTAGGGGTATTGTATATAAATGTTATAGGGTTATATTTGTCTATTATTCATGGTCACCTGGATAATACCAAATTGGAAACATTTTGATTGAAAAATTGCTATATGATTAAACTTAGGTATGTAGATACAACAATTTATTTTTATGTATGTGAGTTTATTAACACTTATAAAGTAAGTTTATTGTTTTTTTATGATAAAATCCTGTAATTTCTCTAAAAGCATATATTTTATTTGTAAGTACATCAGAAGTTTTATTCATATATACTTTAACGAAAGCTTTTTAAAGTCATGGAAAATGATCTTCTAAATCAGGGAAAGTCATGAAAAGTCATGGATTTAAAAAAATTTATTTGGGGAGATACCCTGCACAAAGCATTTTTATAAATTGGTAATATACAGTTGATTTTAAAGAATTCATTAAATAATTTTTGTTAATTTAAAGAATATTCTTTGAAACTTTATTTTTTATAAATACTCTTAATTTACATTAAAATCACCCTGTGCATTTTTTTTTTATCAGATTCAACTACATGCAAATTATTTAAACGCAAATTTATAAGAGTTTGAATTTTTTCAGGGCATACATAAAAGATGTTTCCTGTAAATTAATTATTCAATGTATCAACAAAATAGTACCCCAAAATTTTCAAAAAGGTTTTAAGTAGTATAACTTTAAAAATAGAAGAATAAATTAAAAATTAATGTGCAAGAAACATTTTAAAAATAAACAAAATATTTTAATAAGTTAGAATAAAAATAGATGAATAGATAAATAAATTGCAGCTGCTGCAATTTACTTTAAAGTTAAATGAAAGTATACAAATATGTTAAATAAGAGTTGATAATGGTTTTGTGTAAAAAAGGCAATAGTATAAGAATCCAAAATAGTGAGAGGTTACAGGAGTTATTTATAAGTGCTGATAAAAACTGTTTAGAACTTTTGTGTGATTAACTTTTGGCAGTTAGTGTATTTTAATAAGCCTCAATACATGGGTCACTTTATGCACACCAAGGATACCACTGGGTGATATTCCTTCCTGGATGTGCTCTATTAATTTTGGGATGGGTGGAGTGCAAAGCATTAGTTCAGTCAGAGGGTATTATATATTGGCAAGAAGAAAATAAAATATAAAAAGAATAAAGAATAAAATATACAAAAATTTTGTGAAACTTTTTGTGCATGTGTTATATGATATTTTATTTTCTTTGGGGAAATAGAGGGGATCAGAGAAAATAAATTGTAATGTTACTAAAATATCAATGTTTTCAAAAAACTGAAAGCTACAATTAACAGAATACTAACAATTTTCAGCTATAATGATTATGTACATGCATATTTAGATTTATAATTACATTTTTCAGTCACTTAACGAATTACATATATTAATGTCTTGTTTTGGAGCATTCTACTTTTCAAATTTTCATCTCAGGTAATTAATTCCACTCAAAATAAGAGGCTATATTATTATCTATTAAATCTTTAGCTTTGATTTTAATAAAAACCTTCTTTTGGGATATTAAAACTTCTATAAACTGACAGGATGTGATTTAATGGATATGAGACTTACGGATATTATAAAAAACATAAGGCTGATAAAGAGGCGTCAATCTTGAATGAAGATTAAGCCCCTTTCAGGCTTGCACATAAAATATAAATTTCAAGGGGAGCAGTAATTTTTTTTTTCTCAAAAGGGAGTAATAATACAAATGTTTTGTAACCTGTGATGTGTATTAAATTAAGCATTTGTAAGGAATTTTGAGCAGTATTTATATTTATCTCAATATAGGAAATTTCATTGTGACTATTAAGCGTATACAATTTTTTTCTTCTATAAAGGTGGTGGTATTCCAAGAATTATAGATGTATATGAAATAAACATTTAAAGATTTTTTTTTAAATCTCAAATATATTTAATTTCATTGTGATTATTTAATGTGTTTAAAAATTTTTATAATTTTATGTTTATTTATTTACTAATTTAGGGCTTATGAAGTAAATTATTTGGAAAGAAAGGCATTTAGAGCTATTCCATAATTTATTTGTTCTGTCTCATTCTTGGAAAGGTTTTAATAGTATTTTTGATGGACTGTATGAAAATTCGATTTCATTCATTTAAGCATGAAAAAAATGTGATGTGGGCACCACATGACATCTTTGTACATCTATTAAATTATACTCATTTTTAAAAACTTTTTTTGATAGTTTGATAGATACATCATCAGAATTATCATTGCACATTCTCTAAACAGGTTTAAAGTTAGTTTAATTCTACAACATAACATTATACAAAAAAGCATTCTCTGAACAAAAATAGTAAAAATCAAAATTATCATTTGTAAATAATAGATTATTATTAATTTTTTAAATGGACATCTTTTCTGCAATGCGTAAAAAGCATTGTTTGATGAGCATGTGAATAAGTTGATATCATTCTGTTATATTCTTGTAGACTGTAAATATTACCATCCAGTGGAAACCATTAGTATTAATATTTGTTACATTCAGATTTTTCATTATGTAGAGTGTGGTTTGCAGTTTAAAAGGAAGGTGCAAAACTTTGTTATAACAGTCCTGAATAGAAAATTTCAATATTCTACAACTAACCATTAACGAGTCATGCAAGATACACATGTACAAACAAATGTACTTACATACAGATGTCACTCTAAATCTAGTCAAAAGGATTGTCTCCATTGAAATATGAAAACCAAACTTTTTTGTGATTAAAATACTTCCTTTACTCTGAACAAGGATGCAAAACAAGGATGCAAAAAGTAGAAATTTTGAATAACTATTATGAAACAAGCTGATATTGCATGTTTATAATTTTTTAAACTTTAAATTAATTAAAAAGTATTAATATTAGTATGGAAATATTTTAATGATATCGTCTTTTAAATGTATGTTTCTAAGATTAAAGAAAGTTTTTATTATTTCTTTAGCAGTCTTTAAATATTTATTAATTTTTATTTTTAAAAATAGGTTGAAATCAAGAAATTTGCTTTTAAATGCCAGCTCCTATTTTCAACACAATGCTATATTGCAGAAAAAGATTTTTTTTTTTTTAGATTTTTAAATTTTGATTTAAATATTTTTGTCTATTTATGAAACATCCAAAATATTGCATCTATTTTTGGAAAATTTTGTAACCAACAAAATTTTGACTAATGATAATTATATAGTTATAACATACTTTTTAGATTATTATGATGTTTGTTATCTTTTTAGAGAACAAATATCCCTAGAAATGTACTTGAACATGCGTTATGACAAAACAGACTGTGCATTGATGTGTGCTAGACCAAGCTCTTCCAGTAAAATAACAGATTTCTTAGATGTCTTTCTTGAAAGGTGAGGGAAACATACATAGATGTTTATTTTTGTACTTACATAATTTCCTGATAGAACATTATTAATTTTCTTTAAGTTTTTATTACTTATGAATATTATTATGTAGTGATAACAAAGTTTTAAATCTAACTTCTGCATGACTATCATGGCCTCGTTTAATCTTATACTTTTAAGTAATAATTAAACCAGAAACTCCAACACTCAAAAAATTATCAAAAACTTGAAAAAAAAAAAAGGTGTAAACACTTATACCTATTATTTTTTTTTATTGCTCTGCATCTAAATGATTAGATGCATACAATTCATATTTTTATGCACAGGATATGTTACTCATAATGCATAAGAAATAGATTTTACTTGTGGAGCTTTGCTGTTCAGAATTCTTATTTTCATTTCATAAATCTATATTCAAGAACCAAAACATTATCACCACCCCTACATTTTGCAATGAAATCGCCTGGATGAAATAGAAGGCACATGATCAGGTGGAAGTGGTATTTAACTGCTGCTGGAGAGTCTGAAGAATCATTCTTTCACTTACTTCGGTGTGTAATGGGAAAAGCTGCGGATCTAAGCGATTTTGATAGAGGGCAGAGTGTAATCGCTCACAGGCTCGAAACAAGTATTTCTGAAATTACACAACTCGTGGGTTGTTTGTGATCTACAATTGTTAGTACTTATTTAAAGTGGATGAATAATGGTAAAACCAGCAGTAGCTGACATGGTGTTGGATGTTCACACACTATCAAGGAAAAGGTTGTCGAAGACTGTCTCGCGTGGGGAAGCAAAACCAGAGCCAGACAGTGGCTCAGCTGAAAACCTAATACAATGCAGGGCTAAGTAGAATAGTATTGGAGTACACTGCTCAACGGACACTGTTGAATATGGGGCTGTGCAGCAAACGTCCCACTCATGTGTGCCTTTGCTGATCAAGCTTCATCGCCAACTGTGCCTATGCTGGACTCGGAAACATCGTCACTGGTCCATTGATCTGTGGGAGAGAGTTGCCTAGTCAGATGAATCATGGTTTGCCATTCATCACTCTGATGGATGTGTCAGGATACCCCGTCTTCCAGGCAAACGGTTGCTCCCTCAGTTGTACAGTAGGTCATACACAGGCCAGTGGTAGCAGTATTATGCTTTGGGATATGTTCTCTTGGGCGTCTCTGGGACCCGTGGTTGTGGTAGAGCAGACCATGAATGCTACAGGGTATCTGAACTTCATTGTGGACCAGTTGCACCTTTACATGGCCTCTGTTTTTCCAGCTTGTAATGGAATGTTCCAACAGGATAACATTCCTTGCCACAAGGCTAAAATTGTGTTGGAGTGGTTCCAGGAACATGATGCTGAATTCCAAGTAATGTCCTGGTGGCCTAACTCACTGGATCTCAATCTGATAGAACACATTTGGAATGTCATGGGATGGCAGCTCAGAGTTCAAAGACCACCAATTGGCAATATCTCAGATTTGCGTAACTGTTGCTTAAACATCTGGTACAATCTGTCTCCGGCCATCTACCTAGAACTTGCGGCATCCATGCCAAGGTGGGGGAAAGCTTTGTTGCACGTCAAAGGTGGGCCAACTCATTATTGACAGGTGGTCATTATATTTTGGCTCTTGAGTGTATATTGTAAATAAGAGTTGTTAAATATGTGGTTACATATCGCAGATGGCTGCTAATGTTTGCATCTAGTCATTTAATAATCGCCATTCAGAGTACAGATATAACTTCAGTTTTGGTATCACATACCCATTGATTTTATATATGTAGATTTTTGACTTAAAATGTATCATTGCTTTATATTGAATAATGTTTAACACTCAGTAGAATAAATCAACATTCTATAAATGTTCATTGTTTCATAATCACTGAATTTATGTCTTGTACAATTGATGTCTGATACAGAACTGTTAAGTCTGATATTGCTGAAAAAGTGGGCTTATTTTTTTTTCCAGGTACAAGCGAGAATTTGGTTTTAGCATTCCCAATAGACTCATTCTTGTAGATGACATCAGAGTCAGAGGATTAGCAAAGCATCATTTTGATTTTAGCTCAGATATGAAAATTGCAGATTCTCCTCCCAAACATAAATCTGTAAGTTAGAAAATAATAATGTGAAAGATACTGTTTAACATTATGCAAGTACACTTGAACATTTTATATATTGTGTAATTCAATGAAAAACAAAAGAATAATAATTACAAATTTTTGAAATAGAAAAAGTACTGTTGTTTGAGTTTTTCCTTCTCTTTTATTTATTTTATTTGGATCTATGAGAAGTTAAGTCATTTATTATGTATTATAATTTCAAACATATAGTCTGCACCATTGTGTAGTCTGCAGCAGCAATTTTTTGTTTAAAAAATTTCATAAATCATCATATAGTCCGCACCACTAGACAATCCACAGACTATACATGCAAAAATATGTATATTAGTATGACAATATTAAATCATTTTAAGAATAAAAACCTAAGTACAGAAGAGTGCTGAAAGGTCTGAATTAGACTCAATTAATTCCACCTTTAAAATTTGAAATCATCTCTTCTGCCATAGTTTTGAAGACGAATTTTAACGGAAGCAAAAGAGTGGCCTACATTTCTGTGTCTGAGAACCCAGCTATGTTTATTATGTCAATTGTCTTCTAATGCAGGTCATTGTATTTTTCCACTGTAATTGGATTACTTTCTTCCCATATTTTTGATGTTTGTTTTTGCTTGCACCAATTTCTTACAACTTTCTCGTCAAATTTCTTGAACTCATCCTCTCAGTATTGTCAATCAGATCTGTAAATAATAACTATCAATATTTTCACTTATTCCAGGACACAATTTAAGATTGTGTTATTTGCTTCTACTGATTCATTCTGCTTTATAGGTTGTATTTTTTTCATGGATTATTATTGATATGATATGATGTATTGATATGATACAATGTTTTCTTGCCATCTTGTGAGTTTTACTTTTGTTTACATTTGATCATTGGCCGTTCGCGCTATGTACTTTCCCCCCCCCATCTTCCGATTTTGATGATTTGAGCAATGAACAACCAGCAGATTGTTTGCGGCTGAAGAAATTTGCTTTTTAAACACAGATAGTCTGCAGACTATACATGGGAAATTACAGTATTTCAGATTTAATTGGATGATTCAAAATATTTATATGTATATATATATGTGTATGTATAGGAATTGAAAGAGCCGATAGAAAGATAAAGATAGATGTTGCTGGTATTTTTGAAACAGAGAAACACAACAAATAGCAATAATCTGAAGTAGAGGGGAGAGATGGGCTAAAATGGCTTAATGAGGAGATCGACTGTGAGAAAAGTTTAAAATATTATTCAGAGTATTAGGATTGTCACTCTGACAGAGCTTTTAATTTATTAGTTAGATTATTTCTATATGTAATCGTGTAATTTTCATCTAATTCAATGTTTATGCAAGATGAGTGGAATAATTCATACCATAGATGCTGACATATCCTATATGTATGTGTGTGTGTGTGTGGAAGAGAGAGAAGAAATAATAATTAATTCTGAACAGTTGCAACTATAAAGTGTGCTTAATATTCAATTAATACATATGTTACTACATTTTTATTTCAACTTAATTTATAAGTAGAGGGGTTTACCTTGTTTGAAAGCCCATGTGAAATGATTAGGTTTTTCATACAAGCAAACATTTTTACTCCAATCCCTGTATTAATTATATAAAAAATTTTCTTTTTAGATTGCTGAATGTTATTTTGAAGGTGGTTTTCAAGAAACAAAGATATTTGCAATTGAGGATTTATGTTTTGGTCATAAAATAGAAGGACCAGCCATCATAATAGATGCTAACTGGTAAACTTATTATAGTACTTCAATTTTCTGAAATAACATTCTGTTATGAGACTTTACCACAATGTTGTTTTTAATTGTAAGAATGCTGTGGTTTGTAATTGGTTCAAAACCTTGTGAATTCTTTAAAAAGTTATAAAATTTAAAGTTTAGTCATTTAGTTATGTACATTAGTAGGTTTAAAATTAATTTAGTATAGAGTTATGCATATTAATACTTGATTTATCCTCTGAATCAATCTCATATTAACCAAAATTTAAAACTGCAGTACAATCCTTGTGGAACCTGATTGTTTGGCCACCATAACAGAAGATGGGAGCATTCTTATAAAAGTAAATTATTTTGAAATTTCTTATATAAAGGCATACATAATTATTTTAGTTGTGCATATAAGTGGTTCTTATAACTACTGTATATTTCCGTGTATAAGCTGAGAATCTTTGGGTCTTTTTAAAGACCTAAAGTGGGGGGATCGACTTATATACGGTTCCATGGAACAGATGCAATACATGTTTTTTTTGGCGATGTTTTTTTCTGTTGGCAACAAAAAGTCGCCAAATCAGCAAAAATAAAAATAAATAAATAAAAAACCAGCAAAGAACAAAAGAGAAAATGCATAACAGCAAAAGGTAAACAAAGCTTGTAAAATTTTTAAAATGAGAAAATATAAAAATTGAAAAGTAAATTTTAAATGACTCTTATCTGTGTTATAATCGGTCCAAAACAGCAGTACTATAATGGTAGTGAATTGGCTAATCATCTAATAAACATACTTTGTATCTTGGAAGCAATCAATAAATTGCCAAACATAGCAATTTAAAAAAAAAAAAAAAAAAAAAAAAAAAATTATTGCCTAAATTTTATAAAAAGATGTCTTTATACATTGTTAGCAGAATTGAAACTTTCGTTAGTATCTAAGTAAATATAACATTGGTCGCATGGCCTAGCACCGCAATTATCAAACTGTTCTCCATAGATAAGTTAGTGTAAATTGTAAACTTAACTAAGACGCATGAAGCTATTTAAAATGTAAGTTGCTTTTCCTTGCTACTTTTGGAACATGTTAAGAGATGCCTTTTTATTTAACTTGAAGTGCGACCGATCATTTACCTTCACAGTGTTTAAGTTGGATGCTATGTCAAAAAGGTTTGAGAAGCATTGGTTTAGCATTTTAATTTAAAGCAAATATTGGAAAATATTACCCTGCTTTACCTTCTTGGCTTCATTTCAGGCTTCTTGGCGACATATTTGCTTCTTCAGGGCATATCATATCATTCCAGAAATTGTTTTTATCATTTCGGCTTTATATACGGATCAACTTATATTTGGAAATATATGGTATTTCAAATATTTAAAGCAGAAATGGTATGAACATATATAAATTATATTAACCCTAAATATAAAGCTATTTAGGGTTTCACTTTGTTAGGATTACACTGCTCAACAATAAAAATCTTTCAGGTTCAAAATGTGTATTTCTGATGTATTTTGTCTTGCTAACCATGAAAGTCACCATGAAAAGTTTAGATTAGGTCTTGTTCTCAAGATACTAACCTACTTGAGTAGTAAAATATTACTAAGGTTGGTTTGAGGGAATTCGAATGTTCAGTGGTTAGTACTCTTGATAGCTGTGGTTTCTTTCACTTTGGGTCTTTTTGACCTTTTGAATGACACTTTAAAAATTTTAATGTTTAATCACTCAAATAGACCACTAAAAATGACAATTTTTAGCTTTTATAACAGAATGTGAAGGGTACAGTCTGTAAACAACGTGTAACAACTTTAGTTACATCTGATGAAATGGCTTTTTCAGCCCAAACTGCAGGTCCCATATGTTTGTTGTAATTTCTTCTCAATGAAACTGTAAGAGTAGTTAAGTATGAAGAAATGATCAACAAAATTGCTTATATCCATAATTTGATGTGTCAATAACCACTGCAAATGATTATTTTTGTGTGAGGGCCCCCCTTAAAGCAGTGTTGGTCAACAAAGAAGAAAGTTTTTCTAGAGTATCCCTGTGTTTTATCAAATATTCAGTCTATTTCTAATTTGGCTGGTCTGCCAATTTTTGAACCACCTCAAAATTATGAAATTGAAAAGGATGATTCAAACGTAGAAGATGATCTAACTTGTGAAATAGGAATTATTAGACCTGAGACTTTTAATGACCCACAAGGCAAAATACTTAGATGAGAGAAAGATTTAGAACAAAGAAATCTTTGTGCCTTTAATTATATGATATTTTTAAAGGACCCTGCTTTTCATGAAATTTTGGAGGGGGAAAGAGCCTGGGAAACCTTTAGAGGTATGATGAAGGATTTCTTGGTAAAAATAAAGAAGACAATTACTAACAGTTACGGAAATAACTCCTATAAAAGAGCCATAACTTTGGTTACAATATGTCTCTAAAAATTCATTTTATACATTTCTATTTTGATTTTTTCCATGAAGACTGTGTGAAGACTGTGATATCAGGTTGTGTGAGGCAGGGCCATAACTAAGGCATGGCAAAGGTGGCATTTGCCTTGGGTGCATCAGTCTTAGAGGGTCTCAAAGAGGACGATACGCCCAAAATAGAAATAAGAAAAAGTTAAAAAAAAAAACTTATTATAAAATCCAATGTGTTTAAAAATTATTTTTTATAAATTTTCTTATTTTTTAAAATGCTTCTAGAGACTAAATCTATTGTAGATTCTTACAAAATATTTACCAAACACTACTAATATGCCTTAATATAATTCCGGGTATTCGTTTTAAATTTGAATTTGTTAAAGCTATTAAAACTAAATTTATATTTAGAAATTTGCCAATTTTTCAGGAAAATTCAATGTTTAAATAAAAAATAGTCCCTTCAAATAAACTATTCAGTTTATCAGCAAAATAATACCCCCAAAGTGTTAAAAAATATTTTTAAGTGAAAAATAAAGGAAAAATAAAATTAATTTAAAATTAATATTCTAGGAACATTTTAAGAATTAACAAAATATTTTGTGAGTTCATTTTGAATATATATATATATATATATATATATATATATGTATATATAAATCATGTTTATGTATTTTATCACTATATTTGGTGGTAGGGGCGCATACCAGTTTTTTGCCACGGTGCTAAAGGACTTAGTTACGGCTCTGGTGTGAGGAGTCATTATGTACCAATTACTGCTGGACTGTCACAAGAGATGTTCAAAAGTTCCCTTACATGAATATGCTAAAATCAACCTCTTCTTTATACAACTGAAAAATAAACTTTGTTTTATGAAACATGAGCTATTGTATTACATTTATTACTCATGATTTTTTTCTTCTTCAATTTATTTTAAATCCAAAGGGTTGTTATGAATCTTGAAAACAAGAGCTAATAAAAAATTTTCATTGCTATATTTGTTTTACTCCACCAAAAATTTGCAAGATTTAGCCATTTAGAACCTTTAAACAGATAAGATTTTTTTGTGCAGCGTTATTTAAAAAAAAAAAAAGAAAAGAAATCTGAAATTTGTAGTGATTTTTGTTTATTACAACTTTTTTAGGCTGTTTAATGAGTTATATTATTTCATTCACTAGGTGTTAAAAACTTCAAGTCAAAGTGTCAGCACCACTCTAGACATGATTCAACTGTCCATATTTTCTCACCGCTTTATGAGTATTGCTGAGCAGATGGGAAAGTAAGTAAATTTAAATTTGTGGTAGCATATGCTATAATGTTAAGCAAGTATAATAAGATACATTTTCTTTCAGAGTCCTCCAAAGAACAGCTATTTCAACAAATATAAAAGTAAGTTGCTATGTTAAATTAACATTATGTTAAATTTTGATTAATGCAGTATTTTTTATTACTTAAACTTTTACCTTCTGCTAAGTACCTTTATAGATTTATCTGTTTATTACTTTCTGGTATATGTAGTATAGAGAAATTATTGTAATTGTTCAAAAAATTTTAATTACCTAAAGATTTAGGCATTTTGATGTTAACCTAAAGATTTTGATTATCTTCTTTTTAAACTTCCATGAGTTTGGAAATATCACTTTTGGAATTATGCATATGTGTGTCTGTATGTGAACATGACATCTGAAGTATGTTTTGACTTAGAGAAACCAAATTTTGAATATCTGCTTTATAGTAAAGTTGAGAGGTTTTTTACTCAACCTTTGGTTACTTTTGGCAGTTGAGGTGAGGTTGAGTTTGGAGTGCTATGGTCTACTGTTTTGCTCACAAGACCTAATGAGACCAGGACCTACTGCATAAAGCCAATTCCAAATGGCTATGAACATGCATGCCAGCAGCGGGCTTCAAACCTGCAAACTCCAGTACTGAAGAACAGTGCTCCACCATTTGGCCATTATTTGACAATCAGCAATAGCAGTTTACCTACTACTTCTAGTTACTATCTGTTTCTGATGCTGTTATTTAAGTTCATAAAATAATTTTATCATAGCTAAAAGATAGGTAGTTTCCATGTGTTTTGTAAAAGTAGGATAAAAACTTGACTAATGAAATAGGTTAGTTTTCTTTTACATACAAGAAAGTGTATACAAGAAAATTGGAGAGGCTACTCCTGATTTTGTACTTTTTATTTCACCTTTGGTATGAATTTTTAGGCATTAATAAGCCAATTGATGATATTATTACTGTGAAACTGACTACTTAAGGTTTTTAATTTGCGAGATATTAACTGTCATATTGAAAAAATTAAGGTTTTAGAATTTTATTATATTTGTTTTGTGTTTTATTTTGTAATTAAAATTATAAATTATAAAATATATTTAATTTACCTATGATAACATTTATAAATTGATGAATGGCAGAAGTTATGAAAACATATTTGGAACTGAGATACTTATTGCAGTCTTAATTATGTCAAAAGTTTTTAACTGTTGAAGAATAAAATTGTAAATTATATTGATAGATTTTGATTAAATTATAAACAGGAATATGCAAAGTATATTTAGACAATGAAACTTTTTTAATGTTCATTAATGTTACAAAAGACAAGTGAACTAAATTATTAAGTACATGTTATGCATATTGTTTTAAACTATAAATTAGGATTTAATATAAATTCTTTTATTTTTTACTAACCTAGTGCAGCAGTATTTACTAATTTTTTCCTTCTTTTTTCTGTATATTAATATATATTACATTTGTATTTATCTTGTTTATAGGTAGACACAAAAACATTAGTATTAAGCAGTGTTAAGGCTTT
The DNA here is from genome assembly GCA_032207245.1 of Pardosa pseudoannulata. Taxonomy (NCBI): domain Eukaryota; kingdom Metazoa; phylum Arthropoda; class Arachnida; order Araneae; family Lycosidae; genus Pardosa; species Pardosa pseudoannulata. Next base: position 101,774,453 of record CM063504.1, read on the forward strand.
TGTTCTTTATTATCTTGCATAATGATAAAGTATGTAGAGTTTGATGAAATGTCTTCTATTTGTGGGTATTTTAAATTTGATATCAAATAACTAATTTGATGTAATGCTAATATGGTTAGCAAGAAGGGGATGTAAAATATGCAAGGTTTTTTTTTTTTAATGTTAGTTTATTTCAGGTAATTTATTAGTGTTTGGTTATTTCTTTTTATGTCAATAGGAGCGACTTGATTTCTCATGTGCCTTATTTGGACCTGATGGTGGACTTGTTTCAAATGCTCCCCACATTCCTGTGCATCTGGGCTCCATGCAAGAAGCTGTAAAATTTCAGGTTTGCTAATTTTAGTTGCCGGTCTATATTATGCTATTTTTATATTACATTAGGGTCTGTAGATTATTAGTTGTTTGTATCACTGTGTTGGATATTAATGTAGCATGCAACTTACTTATTAGTTATTAGTTATTTCATAGATGGTGCTACTATAAAACTATACTGAAATAATAATAGTAATAAATAATTAAAACTGCATTGAAATAATAATAATGAATGAATTAAGAATAAATGGAATTAACGTGATAAAATTTTTAATTAAACAAATTTTTATTCCCATTAAAGTTTACAAAAACAGAATTGACCTTTAAAGTGGTCATTTAACTATATGCAATACGAGTGACATGCAATATGGCCCCAAACTGGTCTTCTCTTTTATTAATGGATCTCCATCATCTTTTGGCAAAATAACATGGGAGCATTTCTGGCATAGTACACAGCATGTGACATAGAATTTTCTGCTTTAAAATCAAGCCAGCATGATTCAGTTAACCCATGTTGGCGAAGAAATAGAATAGTTGATTCATTGATGGCTAGACACAACTTAAACTATCATATGTCATTTTGATTTCCAAGATAACCAAGCATTTCTTAAATCATCAATGTTGATTTTGTCATACTCCTTCTTCATAATCTTCTAGAGTCCATCCAATGTTTGAGGATGCCACTTATAAAGAGCTTGTTTTAAAAGTTCAAATGCATAGTAATCCACAGGATACTCTTCAGAAGACTTTGGTGGGGTACATTTAAAGGGGAATAGCTTCTATTCCGGTTTCATTTCTTATCTTATTAAAAAATAGATTAGGTAATCTAGAGGTAAGGTTTTGTAGTCTTATTTTGATAGAATTTCATGAAGTAAAGACTGTTTTAGTAAAGGGATAGAATTTTTTCTTTGAAAAAAAGTGTTATGTTTTTGATAGTAAATTGAAATAATTTTGACACCTGTTTTATACTTTCTTATTAAGTTTCCTGTTATAAGAAAATATAACAATAACCTTGAAACCTTAAGCAAAACTTTTCTTTATTATCTCTGAACCAAATTTTTAAGTCGTTTTTTGCATCTCTTTTGGTAGTAAATTGATCTTTTTTCTTTTGCAATCAGATAAGTAAATCCAAGTATCATCAATTGTAACTACTATATATTTCTGAATATAAACCCTGTGGCAGCTGGTCACAAGTGAACCAGAGAGGTTCGGTCATTCTCAGGACCAGTGGGAATTTATTCCCTTGAAAAAAGCAGGAGTTCCAGACCTAGAGGGGTTTTGAATTTTTATGTCCCTGTATACATCTCTGTGGAATGCCGGCTATCATTGAGGAGTCCGGTCTGCTGACCACTTCCTTGCTCTCAGCCCTTTTTCTCCCCCCCTCTTTTTGCGAGGGGTCTTTTCAAGAAGAAGACAGTTGGTTGATGGAATCTGGAGGGTAGAGAAGGTTGTTTCTCTCTCCCAAATGATGTTTTATATGGTGTATATATTGTATATAGTCGAGATAATAAAGTCTAGGACTTGAAGCGATTGTTTTTACTAAGCCCCCACAAATACAGAAGTGTATGTATGTTGCAACGTTACAGCCCATTCGTATATAAGCCGAGGATGCAATTTTCCTTCAAAAATTTACCCAAAGTTCAAAACCCGTATATAAGCCGAAGAATTTCTAAATCATTCAAATATGTCACCAGTAAACTGAAAATATTGCCAAGCAGGTAAAACAGGATAACGATTTTCCTTCAAAAACTTACCCAAAGCTCAAAACTTGTATATAAGTCAAAGTGAAAAATGATTTTTGAAAAGTTCAAAATATGTCGCCAAGAAACCAAAAATGTCCCCAAGCAGGTAAAACGGGGGAAATTTTTTAATACTGCAGATGATATTTAACCCCTTTTCTAATTTGATGTCAGTCTTGCTTTTATTTTAACATCTAAATATAAATTCAGCAAGAAAGTCAAAATCATTAAAAAAATGTTTAAACACCCTGTGTATTAGTATACTTTGGTATGTTCAACAACAGGAGTGAGTTATACCATAACCATATTCTCTTAATTAAAAAATGAGAAAGATAATTTCTAATTTTTAATGCTTAAACACAAATACTAATCAATGACAATACCATATTTTAATAAATTTCGCCCACTTTATCATTAAGTTTATAAATAATGTAAAAAAAGCTATTATAAATCACAAAGCATTATAACACTTACTATTCAAAAGAATTGCATTGTTGAAAATAATGAATTCTCTAGATTTTAAGCAAGTTACAACCACTTAGATATCATGTTTGGATGTCATTGTAGTTTCAGTGTGAGTTCTTCTCACCTATCTTCAAAAAGTAGTTTTCATACCCTGTAACTGTTAGAACTAGCACTATGTGCATAGCATTTGTACCAATAAGGGTCTTCGGTAATTTTCTGGGCAAAAGGCTATAACATTTATTATACAGTTAGACTATAACTGTATTCTCTATTGTAAAGCTGCAAAATATTGTTTTTACTCAGAATGAGAGAGATGAAGCTTTAGCCTGTGACTGCTCTCCATTTAAATGCCCACATTAATAACAGATGACGTGATTAAAATTTTCTGACACACATTGATTTGTTTAATTGTTTATCCTATATATCAGGGTTGTCCAACTGCAAAGAGCCCACGGGCCAGAATTCCGGTCACTGATCACCTGGCGGGCCGCAATTTGAAAAAGTTGAACAATAACCTCTTAGCTCTTATACAATACCAATTAATAGTTGAATTATTAATTATAAAACAATGGAACAGAAGGATTATAAAATAATTTGCTTCAATTTAATGGTAAAACTGAGGTCGATCAGCCTTCTTTACAAGGGCAGGAATGTCAACATTGATGTTTGTCATTGCCAGTCGATGAAGGTCTAACAATGAACTGTTGGAGAGAGAGCTCCTGTGATGATTCTTGATAAACTTAATTGTCTAAAAGCACTTTCGTATAAATATGGGCTGAACGGGTCAGCCTGGAGATCACAGAGCTTTTAATTGTAGGTTGGCAGGTTGTTCTTCAATGCTTGCTGTGACTGGATTACTAAACAAAGCTACTTTATTCTTGATGCTCTCAAAATCTGAAAATTTTGTGTTCAATTCATCAATAATAGTCTGAAAGTCATTGCAAAATTCAGAAAAATCCAGCACTTCCTGACACTCTGATGCCAAACGACTACAGCTGGCGAAGTGAGATAAGTTACTTTTTCCCAAAGTTTCATGGAAAATTTTCAGCTTGTTTCTAAACCCATGATACTATAAAATTTCGAAAAAAAAAAAAATATGCTGAATAAGAAGTTGGCAGGCTACACAATATGTGTTGGAGGGCCACATGTAGCCTGCAGGCTGCCAGTTGGACAACCCTGCTATACATCTTGTTTATTCCTTGACAATTACACTGACAGAGCACTTTATGATTCATTATGGAGATTTTAGTATCTCTTATCCTTCTTTCTCTTTCAGATCCAACATTTAGGTGAAAATATTAAAGAAGGAGATGTTATATTATCAAACCATCCCCTTGCAGGTGGCACTCATCTTCCAGATCTCACAGTCATAACTCCTGTATGTATACATGTTCTCTTGAAATGGCTCTTTAAATTTTAATAACATGATTGCACAATTGTTTATTTGGTTCTTTAGCATCCTTGTAAAACACATTATTTTCAACTTCTTGGCCCCTAAATTTAATCCACTTTCTTATCTAACCTGCCAATGAGAGCAACCAGTTATATAAGCCACTTTATCAATCTAGAAATATAGCTATTAATAGCCTTGTTTAATATTTTAATAGTAACCGCTTCACACCCAGACTTCTGTTTGGGCATACATAATTAGAGATATCAAATAGTCTTTTGAAAACACTTTTACACTTTATTTTAATTTGAAATGAATTATGACTTAAAAATGTTATATTTGTCAATTTATTCTTGTCCTTGGATAATGAAAAAGTATTCTTTTATTTTGTATTTTATAATCACATTTAGTTCTTATGATAATTTTCATAAAACATAACTAAAAGTACATCACATGCCATTGTTAAGATGCAAAAAGATATGAAAGCATTTCCAGAAGAAGGAAATATTTAAGTCGTTTTTTGCATCTCTTTTGGTAGTAAATTGATCTTTTTTTCTTTTGCAATCAGATAAGTAAATCCAAGTATCATCAATTGTAACTACTGTATATTTCTGAATATAAGCCCATTCGTATATAAGCCGAGGATGCGATTTTCCTTGAAAAATTTACCCAAAGTTCAAAACCTGTATATAAGCTGAAAATTTTTTAAATTGTTAACAAGACTTGTTGACAATTATTAAAAGAGTACCAAAATTTGGCAATCATTATAAAAAAACTTTTATTGTCAACTAAAATTCCATTTAAACAGTTGGTTCTATGCAATTTTTATTATAATATGTTTTAACTTGGGATTTTCTTTAATTCACTTTTATCTTAACATAAAAAGCATTTAAAAGTATATTGTAAACAATTTTATCTTCAGATAAATTATTGGTTGTTCAATTATAAATTAGTTAACTTATTTTTTCTTCAAACAGTAAAATGCAACAATAACATTTTTTGTATTGCTATCTGTCAGCAACTGGCAATATTAATATTTACTATACTATCAAATCTTGTAGTGGGTTGAGCAGAAGAGGTTTTAATATTAATTACTGTCCTCAAAATTTATATGCCTTCAAGAAAAATGTAACAAACAGTTTGGTACATTCTATATATTCATTTACTTCTAATAAAGAAAACAAATTAAAGGATTGGCAATATGCAATAACTTGAAAATGTTGTTATGATTGACATGCTTAACAGTGTCCTTTCACATTCATGCTTTGACTGCTTTTGTTGAAGAGGTCCTTACGACTTTAAATTCATATTTGATGTAATATATATTCTATAGCACATAGTTAAAGTTAACTGTCAAATGCATGTTCAATGCACTGCTTTCTCAATTTAAGATGAATTATAATTGAGAGTTTACTCACAATTTTCTCACTGCAAAACACAATAAACATTTTAAAGAGTTTATTAATTTCTTCTGTAAGCTGTCACTAACTCCTAAACTGTTTAATATCACTGTCTACTTTTGAATCCTCCTATCTGCTATCCCCTTTCTCCCCAGTAGAAGCTTCAGCACATACTGGTAGGTGATACTGGCCACTTTGGGTACGTATGATCTATCGAATGTTAGCATATCTAGCTAAAGGAACTCAATTGATAAGTTTTGTGATTTTTGAAACTGACTTTAACAATAATAATATATGGTTTTAAGTAGTTTAGGTTAGAGAAAAATGCAAATTTTGAGTTCACGAGGTAGCTACAAATTCCTGTAGAACAATAGCACTTTTTCATATACTTGAAATGGTGAATCTTTTCTCCTTGAAAATCGGAGGTCAATAAACCCCTAATTACTCAAATCCTCTTTCTGATCTTTTAGTGTATTATGTAAAAGGTTTTATAATCCTCAGCTTTAAGTAAGAAAGAATTAATTTAATTACATTGTTCTAGGTGTTCTTGCAAATCCTTTCATGATTAATCCCATAATTTGTTAACCATCTTGAAGTTCATTTCTAAATATGAAGTTTTTAATAAAAGATTCTGAGTGATGTATTCATCTGATCAACTCAGAGACTTCATGAATCATAAAAGGTCTACAGAATATTAATTACAGTCTTCTCTTCTGTTGACCAACCAGATAAAATGTATCTTAGTAAGGCTTAAGTGTTTAGTTTTATTTGTGAAACCCTATCTCAATTTACCCTGTTGGTATAGAATTGTAATTAATTTATCATGACATAGTTATAATCATATCTTTTTTAAACAGGTTTTTGATAGTGGGAGTAGCAGACCCATCTTCTTCGTAGCAAGTCGTGGTCATCATGCCGATATTGGTGGATTGACTCCAGGTTCAATGCCAGCTCATTCAATATCATTATCACAAGAAGGAGCAGTTTTCTTGTCTTTTAGGCTTGTAGAGGATGGAATTTTTCAGGAAGAAGGTATATGATGTGTTTCTTCCTATTACCTTGAAGTTAAAATATTGTTATAACAGCAAGCAAAGACCAAAAGGGAAAAAATAATCTCTGTACTCTTTAAATTATGTATTGTGCAGCATTCATATTCTACTAGCAAAATTTTAATTTTGTTTCCTTATGGATGTGAAATATTTTTTATATGTATTCCCAAATATTAAGTTTTAGGTTATCTTTCTATTGTTGAAGTCATTCAGATGAGGATGAGTTTAAATTATTATAAAATGTTATCCCCCTCTAAGAGTTGTGACTGCAAGTGACTATGATTAGAAGTATGAGCCAATCCCTGAAATATTTCACCGAATGATGACCAATTGGTTAGGGTGCTGGCCTTCAGTACCAGAGTTCGTGAGTTCAAATCCCATTGTGGCATGGTTGTTTGTAGCCATTCGGAATTGGCTAAGCTGTAGGTCCTGATCTCATTAGCCCTCGTGTTGCAAAATAGTAGACCATAGTCCTCCAAACCAAACCCTGAAATATTTCATTTTATGGCCTCAGAATGGAGTACATGAGTTGCTGCAGCCCAGTAATTGCTTTTTTTTACTGTGTGTGTGTGTGCTTCTCTCCTCACCCCTGTATTTTACTTCATGTTAAGTGAAGAGATGGCAAGTATTGGGTTGGATTGACTTCAAGTGAGAGGATGACTTTTACATATGCTAGTAAGAGAATGTGTTCTCAGTTGTAAATAATTTATATGTAATATATATTAAGCTCTTTCATTAATTAAGAGGAGAGTCATTTTCTTACAGAGTCTAAATGATTAGGAAGGCTGTTTATCATTTTATTCAACATGCTACGTAACATTAGGCCTATCACGCTATGATATTACACTACAAAGAAGATGATATGATAACTACAATTACATGTTTTTCAAGTGAATATGGCCTTCCTATCCAGCTTGTGAAAAAGTTGTCCCTTCAAATATATATTTAGTGGTATGCTATTTATGTTTAAAGCTTTCATAAAGGCTTGGGTTAGGATTCTGATTCGAACATTGATATCTTATTTTGTTCCTTCACATTGAATAATATTATTCAGCTGTATGTGCTCTTAGAGTTAAATGGTCAGTGTAATATTGGGGTATCTTATATAGTATAATTTAGGTTTAATAACTATAATTTTTTAATCAAATGAAGGCTATTTTCTTACTATGTAAGAATTTTATTATGATAGCAGATTTCTTGAGGGAGGCTTGATTTCTCATGTCATATCAGAAAAATATTTTATATTATGTTATATTGTTTTCTTTCCTTTTAAAATGAATATGGACTTTTTACTTTTTCCAATCATGTATAGAAACTACTGCATTCTTGTTTATTTTGATGATGTATAGCTTTTAGGCTTGATACAGTGTCTGTACTGGTATCAGCCTAGATGTTGCGTAATGATTGAAAAATAATTTTCACAAGTTAGCCCAAAATGACTGATGACTGGAAATTTTCTGCACTATGCCACTGATCTCTGATTCATCTGACCCTTTATCTTGTGTGCATGAATTTGAATTGAAATTTTTATTTTGTATGGCATTGTGTAAATTAAACTTCTTTAATTATTTAGTTATATATATATATATATATATATATATATATATATAGTGTTCTGAATTTTCCTTTCTTAGCTTTGATACAGTTGCTTCAGGATCCCTCCAAAGTTCCTGGTTGTACTGGCACCCGCAATCTCCAGGACAATCTTTCTGATTTGAAAGCCCAGATTGCTGCAAACAAGAAGGTAAATTCTAGTATTTTACTATGACTAAAGGTGGGTATTACATTCTGTTTGGTCACAATGTGATAGATTTGGTAAACTCATATTTTGATTGGAATGTAGTTTGTAACATTTAACGTGTTTGTGTCTAGTATTAATTTTAAAAAAGTTTTAATTATTAGTTGATTGAGAATATATTTATATGATTATGTGTTATTAAATTTGTATACACCATACTTCTATATTACTTAATGATATTTCTCACATTAATAAGTTGGCCAAGATTAATGTTCCAGAAGGAAGAAAATATTCCAGGTTCATTTATTAATATCATAATTTATTATTTTTTTTTTTTAGAATTTTGTTTAAGTTGTTGAAGTCTAAAAATGTGCATTTATTATTTTAACCTCTTTTTCTTTTTTACTAGAAAAACTAGTGAGATAGTATTTGTCTCTTCACACTGACTTACTAAATTTTTTTGGAGCCCTCATTGAAGAAGTTTTTAAAATCAGTAATACTGACACTTATAGATACAATCAATAAGGCAAGTGAGAGAAAAGATGGAGGGGAAAGGGAAACATTTGAACTCAGCCTCTATAGACACCAAATTAATGTTAGAATATGTTAGAATGAAATTTTTTTCCATTTATTATTGCACTAAAAAGTAAATAAAGAGCACTTGCATGCTCAGTCCATCATTTAGTAAAAATACGATAATATCCTTTTTTTTTTTTTTGGTCTTGTTTGTGTTTTGAAGCACATATCAGTTCTTTATACCCAATTCAGACAATATTTTATCCTATCATTATGCTTGTTATAGAAATGGCAGAGATATACTCTATAACTTTTTTTTTCTATAAGGAATTTTTTTTTAAATATTTTGAGAATTGCAGAAAAATAATCAGAAAGCATTTTTCTATTGTTTTTTTAGCATTTAGACCAAGAACCCTGAAAGGAAAGACAGGAAAAACTGTTAGCACTTAAATGTGAGCAATGCTTTTATTTTTCTAATTAGTCACAAAACTAACTGTATGCATTTTCTCACACAGGGTATTTCTCTCGTTCAAGCACTTATTCGAGAATATGGTCTTGAGGTTGTCCAAAGTTACATGGCATATATTCAGGTAAGATTTTGTTTAACTTTTCTCTTTTCTGCCCTCATACTTGCAGTAGTTTCAAGACTGCTGCAAGTTACAAACTGCTAGTTGTAGTAGTTTTGTGACTAGTAAGATGTGACTAGTAAAATTGGAGGTACTGGCACTATTAAATAATAGCACAAAATGGTAATTCTTTTGTTTGATACTGTTATGTATTTCTCTAAATTAAGAAGGGATTTGTTTATAGGGCCTGCTTGGAATAAGCAGGATAGAAAGTTTAGAGGTGAAAATATAGGGAATGACTTACAATTTAAAAATGGCAAATTAACTTTTGTTGGAAAAGGAAAGGGTAGTTTACATATACAAGGATCATCCAAAAAACAAGTTTTCTACATCACCAAAAGTGGTGCTTCAAAAGGCACAAAATACAAAAGTATAAGCCAGGTAGATTGTGAGTATTGCTGTGTTTGGACAGTTTGAATTGTTAACATTGTTGCAGTGCCTTAAGATGATGTCAGCTCACATTTCTCCTCTCATTGACAATTTTTGATTGCACATATGGTAATTTGGATTGAAATCCATCATCATTTGTGTTTCGTGTATGGACTGGATGTCATAAGCAAGCAGAATGTTTGTCTTTGGTATGCAGGGGTTTTCGAGTGTTAACAAAATGTTAAATGCTGTGACTGACCATTTGTTATTAAAAGCGGTCTTCCACCTTGCAGCTCCGATCTTGCTCCCAGTAACTTTAGCTTGTTCTGCAACCCAAAGAACTTTCTGTTTGGTCACAGCAGACAGAGACTTGCAGACAATTGTAACATGCTGGCTTTGTTCCTAAGCAGAACACCTTTGAAACTGGATTTGATAAACTGATCCCATGGTATGACAAGTGCTACAATTGTGGTGGTTATTATGTTGAGGAGTAAATGAAATAGTGTTGTATGTTTTACAGTATATATTTCCTGGTAATAATATTTTGTTTCTTTTTACGGGATTAGGAAACTTATTTTCTGGATGACCCTCATATTACATCCAAGGTAATAAGAAAAAGCCATTTTGTGTGAATGTCATAAATTAAAGACTAATGTGAATAATAATGCTAAGTTGTAGCGTAAGAGGTATGGTCTTGTTAGTCTCAAGAATATAAAACAAATATGACGATTATTACAAAAAGTAATTTTCTAATAGGTTTCTGTCAGTGAATTTGTAGGTAAAGTGTAGGTGGTATGAAAACATAAATAGTATTTATTTCTTGAAAAAGGTGATTTATACTACTGAATACTTTTTTAGGGGAATGCAGAGATTGCCGTCCGAGACATGCTGAAGAAAATCGGTGCCATGGCCCAGCAGACAACTGGTTCCAGCATCCTATCGGCTTTTGACAGGATGGATGATGGTACAGTGATTCGTCTGAGGGTAGACATCGATGTAGACACAGTGAGTCACATTATACAGAGATGAGTAACCTTTCAACCATGGAGTATGATGGTGCATGGGCCTCACTTATTTCATTGATAGAGATGTATTTGGGGAAATACCATATATAATTGTACATAACATGCACCTAAAGTTTGGCATATAAATTTGCTTTCCAGATTGTAAACAATTACCAAGCTGATCCAATGAATCAAGTTTCAATGATTTTTCAATACCCTTCTAAATATTATTCCATTCTTAACCCTCCACTTACAGATCATCGATTTGAGTGGGGTATCGGTTTCATTCCCAGCTATGGGTCACTTGAAAGTCGTAGGCAAAGAATTTTTCCCCCTTCTATCAATATTGATCCTGCTATTTTCCCTTGTAGGTTAAAAAAACATCATTTGATGCTTATTTTCATTGCTAGAGGGTTCAGGAATTTCTTTTCTCTTACTTGATTTTTTTTCTGGGTGTTTGTGAGTTTGCATGCTTTTTGTTTGTCTTTCATGCAATAAGCATTTATGAAAGATGAATTCGTTGAGTGTCAGTGGCATTATATGTGAGAATATCAAATGAAAATATCTTGATTATGAAAATAGTGATTCAGATTTGAAGTATTCCATAAATGTGAGCAGTGATGATGGTAGTGAAGACTCATTGGAAATTCAGTTATTTGGAAGGGAATCTAAAAATTCCGATTCTCCAGGTTTTGAAAAAAAAATGTAGAAAAGGGACAATGCATTGCATATCAGCATGGGAAAGTTATGGTATTGAAGTGGAAGGATAAACGAAAAGTAAATAGGCTTAGTGCTTTCCATGATGCATCATCTATTTCAGTTCATTCTGGAACAACAAGGGAAACACAAAACTCAAATTGATTTATGATTACAACTCTGTAATGAATGCGATCAAGAGATGTTGTCTTACCCAAGTACTAGAAAACAGCAACGAAAGTATTAATTTTTTTTTTCTTTTTATTGGGTCAGTCATTGTAGAATTCCTATATACTACGCAAGAAAATTACAAAAACTAATAAATTTCTCCTTGATTTCAAATTAGCTGTGATCGAAGAAATTTTTGACAAATATTCTTCTATATATCATCAAAATGTACCAGCGATGCTAGCACTGGCTATATTTGTCTTATAGAAAGGCATTTTGCTAGCCACATTCCACTAAATCCGATAAGAAAGGAACCTAGGAGACAATGTGCTGTATGTTGCTTAAAAAAAGGGAAGAAGATATGCAAAGAGACTTGCATTTAGTGCGAAAAGTGCTAAGTTGTTAGACTATTATAGAATTGCCAATGCTATGTTTGCAGCCATATTTAAAGGTATATCACACCCAAAAAAACTTTCCATAATAATGATGTCAGTAAAAAAATACAATACTTATTTCTAAAATCAATATAAATAGGTTGTTATATTTACTAAAAAGGAAATTCTTTTTCCTATTTATCTATATGTATTCTAACGAAGTAAAACTAATCTTTTTCTTCAATTTTCTGTTTTATTACAAAATTTCTGTAGCATTTTTTCGAGACAAATGTTTAAAAATTATATTCATCTGAAAATAAAAATATCACAATTTTTTTTTAAATTCATAAACCCTGCCCGGGGAAATCGCAGGCACCGTATTCTATATTTTTTGAAAATGTAAAAGCTCTTAAAATTCTTGTATTATTTTAAAACAACTGATGAAGATATAAATTGTAACATATGTGGATAAAGAAAATATAGAAAAAAATTGCCCTGTATTTCAGGACTGGAAAGTATAAAATCTGAACTGTACGTGGACAGTTAACAAAGTCTTTCACACTTGCTATCAGTTTTTTTAGGTTATTCAAGCAGTTTGGGCAACTGTAAATTGACTGTGAGAACTTAAGTTGAAGCACTTAAAAAAAAAAGTTGATAATTTAGTACCTCCCCTTAGTGGTCAGGCACTGGACATTTATGGGGCTGTAATCATCGGAGACACACTTCAACTAGGCTTATTTCTCGTTAATGCTTTACGGGCCTTTATTTTGAAACTAATATCTGCAACTTTTAATTTTTTTAAAAACTTTGAAAAATTTATGATTTTTAATTGATTTTTACTAATTTATTGGTTTACATGTTCTGCTCAATTTTATACGTTATATATCAATGTTGAAAGTTTTTCTTAATGTGACTTAGATGACTTTAATTTTTACTTTTGTTATCGTGTGAATTTTTTAGTATTATTGTAGTGTTTTTTATACATCTTGTTAGGGGCGTTTGTCCCTTTGAGATTTTGAAATAATAAACACTAATCAAACAACCAACTTATTTCAGGGCAATGCCGTTTTCGATTTCTCTGGTACTGGCTACGAGGTGCACGGCAACTGCAACGCTCCTTGCGCCATTACTTTCTCTGCTATCATTTACTGTCTGCGGTGTATGATTCAGCATGACATTCCTCTAAACCAAGTAAGTACAAACTGGACTCTTTCAGGAGCATAAGAGTAACTTGCATTAAAAAACAAAGCTAACAAATAATAAATAAACTAGTTATTTAAAACTTACAAATATATATTTCGAAGTAAAACCAAACTGTGAACCAGTGAGAGATTTCAAATAAATAATACTGAATAAATAAATGAATAATAGTAATAGCAAGGCTAATTTTTAACTTTTCCACAATTTCTGAAAGATGTAGCAGAAAATTACTTCTCTCAAAACTTCTCCAAAGATGTATGATTCAATGAACTAATATTTTTAGAATCAAATTATACCACACCATTTATGGTTACTACCAATTTTTCTGTTTAGCATCAGGACAATAACAAAACTTACGGTGCCATATAGTAGTTATAAAAATTACAAAAGTCACGGTTGAACAAAAGGTTTACTTTTTTTAGCCAAAGGGTAGAATTGTGGAGCAATATTGTACAGTATGTGCATAGTGTATTTTTATGTGTGAATTCATAGATTTGTTTTGTGTAAGTATGATTATTCATGTAAACAATTTATGCATTCTTTAAAAGTGCCTTTAAATTTCTTAATTTTATAGAGTCATTTTCATGTAGGGTCCTTAATTTTTGAACAAATTAATGATTTTTAAAAACAGTCAAAGTTGAAATAAATCTCCAAAAAGAAAATCCGATCAAATAATATCATCAGGAGATTATAGGAACTTAAGCAAAGAGGTGTAATATTATATAAATTTGTATAAACTTCTGTCAACCATAATTTTCTTTCTTACAGAAGGTCTTCAAGAAGTCATACGACTTCTAAAAAACTCCTCAATTTTTGCTCTGAAAAATGTGTATGAACTTTACTTTAAATTTACAGACACACAAAGGATTATAGAATTCTTTCTCTTTTTTATATAACACATCAGTTAAAATGTCTCAACACTAATGCACATATAGTGTTAGTAACTAAAAAACTATATGTGTGTTAGATTGTACTAACCTTCAAAAACACATGCCAAAGTTTCATGACATTTCGACCATTACTTATCGAAATATTGAAGTTTTAGTGACACTTATATTCATATTTTTAAAACAGTGGACGAAACCAAATATTATTTGTTGCTTAACACTTTTTTCATCAAAAATACCGTTACAGTTCAGCAATAGCTTGTGATAAAGGTGTTTATATAGTACATACATGGTACACAACCTAATGTTTTATTTGACCATTCTCTCTTGGCACATAAGTGTAACTTGGCACATGACTGAGGTTTGTAGCATTGCACTCCACATTTTAATTCACCAAAATCATGTTGATACACAGGGCAATTGTTATTGTACGTAGTATTGGTAAATCTACCCTCTCTCTATAAAGGAGCTGTGTTGAGACTTGATCAGTTGTTCATGTAATGACACTATCTCAAATACATTAAAGCCCCCTCTAGGTGCCGAGGTAACCCCTTATGTTTGAGCTTGGCATTCATCTGTTAAGGATTATCCAAAAAATTCTCGCAAGAAACATTTGTACATTGGTGAATAAAGAAGATAGTATGGATGAATATGTATATATAGTATCATTTCAAGTAAAAAAAGATGTGTATGGCATGTTTTAGGAGGAGTGTTTAATTTTATCCCATAAAAAAAATTCAAGCAATGACACTGGTTTAGTGTGCATTTATTATATATTTTAGGAGGGTTTAGTGTGTATTTTTTGTGTTGACACAAACACTTTCCTTTTCAGGGTTGCTTGTCTCCTATCAATGTCATCATTCCGCAAGGCAGCATATTGTCTCCCTCTGCTGAAGCAGCCGTAGTTGGAGGCAATGTTCTCACTTCCCAGAGGGTGGTCGATGTAATTTTTAAGGCTTTTGAAGCATGTGCAGCTTCTCAGGTGTGTAGCTTTCCAATTTCCATTTTGTTTGTATATTCTTTATTATTCTGTTCTATATCTTTCTTTTGCTCTGATCTGTATATTTTGTGCGTGGATTTGAATCTGAGACCTCTTGCCTTGAAGTCTGGTTAGCTAGTGACCGTGGCTCAAAGCACTTCACTTCAAAAGGGTTTAAATGGCAACATTTTATATACTTTTAATTTTAATTTCCTCAAAATTCTAGCATTGATTTTTTTTTTCTTTTTATGTATCTGTCTATAATTTTAAGAGTTATTCATGTGAAATTGTATCATATACAAGTATACACTGTCTACCAATAATGATTTGGACACATATGCAAATGACTATATCTGCGGTCCTGAGGTACGTCACGGCCTCCGCCAGTATACATCTTGTAGGAAACAGCATCGGCATTAGTCGCATGCAAGATGCCGCTCAATTCGGAGCTCTCTGATTTCAAGAAAGGTATAATTATCGGGTATCACAAATGTGGCCGATCCTTAAGGGACATATCTAGCAATCTGAAGTACCCAAAATCGACATGGCCTATGCGATTAAGAAGTGGAAGATGAGCGGTGATTGTCGGAATGTGCCCTCAGTCGGCAAACCAACGGAACTGGGAGATAGACACCGACGAGTGCTCTCCAGAGAAATTCGGAAGAACCGCACCCAACCGATGGCCCTCATCCACGAGGAGTTTCAACAGTGATCTGGGAGTATTGTTTTAATGAATACCATCCGTAAGGATGCACATCTGTTTGGTTTTCATGGTCGTGCTTCTGCCCATAAGCCTTTGATCACAAAGTACAGCCACGCTGCTTGGTTAATGTGGTGCAAAGCACATCGAAATTGGACCGTAGATCAGTGGAAACGGGTTCTTTGGAGCGACGAATCAATGTTCACCCTTTACCAGATGGCAGGGTCTAGGTCTGGTATCTGCCTGGAGAACGTCTCCTGCCAGACTTCTTTTCTGTCACAGGTGTCCAAATACTTATTGGTAGACAGTGTATTGTATTTCTATTATGTATTACTCATATTGCTATTGCGTATTAGATAACAACATATTGTATAGTTCGTCATGTCCAACCCATTCTGAGAAGTAGTTCACGGGTCCCCCCCCTTCTCCTCATCGACCATAAACTACTAGTTGGTCAAATAAGTAGGCATCATATATATTATGCAGCTTTCCTATACCTACCAATTTGATGAGAAAAAGAAGCTGTAAGTCATCACGTTAAATATACGTAGTTAGTAATTGGTTATATCAGATAGGGGAAGGGTGTACTGGCTTCAGGCACATGCTTCAGATAGGTGAACTGGTGTCCTTTCTTTCAACAGGTATTATTTGTTGTTATCCTATTTGAAGCTTTCAGTGGTCATGCGAGATGTCGCATTTAATTCTGACACAAAAAATATCATTAAAGAATGTTCTTTTTTTAATAAAGTTTGAAATGAAATAATTGTTTTGGAATTTCCTATCATACGACTTTAAAAGTTGTACATTTTTATGGCACCGTTTGTCAAATAACTGAAGTACAGGTGTTCGGAAACATGTGGTTTCAGATTCTACCGTTCGTAAAAATGCTTGTGCCTTTTCAGAATTTTAATTCTTAGTCCACGATTATCAACGACTGTAGAATGCCCAACAAACGTTTTACGACCATTTTATTTTGATAACGAGAATTATTTTATTTTGAAACGAGACCATTTTATTTTGATATGCTTGCTCGTAATGCATTAACTTGAGAAACTAAAAGAATTTGGTAAAATGAGGATAGTTTTATCTTCTGTACTTTGAGAAGTGTCATCGCCGTTTCAATAAAGTTTTCTTGCAGAACGTATTTCTGTGTATTTCGGACAAATTGGGGATGTTTTTAACACGTTAACTGCCATGGGGACTCACCAGCGACCGGCACTTGGCTTGGCTACAGTGCCGTAGGGGCCATCGGTGATCGGTGATGCAGCAAATAATAAAAGTACATAACATGTTGACTGCCATGGGAGCCACCGGTGACCCTCACCATGAAAACTGCTTCAAGCATGATTTTATAGCTCATTTTATCCGCTGCAAATAATATCTCAGCAGAATATGTATCGCATAATGAAAAGTTCACGTCGGCGCCTTGGACAAACCATCGAAAATTCGTCTGGCAGTCAACATGTTAAATTAGAATAACTGGATACACTGTGATTTGCAGTAAGGCTTTCCTATATGATGCTTGACTTTTTAATAATTTAAATGTTTCGTTTGCTTAGTTTAGATTGATGTTTGAAGGAATGAAACAACTTCTTTCTAGACTCTATCTACTGAACCTGGGAAAGATAGTTGCTCACTTCGTAGTAACTGCTTGTAGAGCAGTGTTCTCAGTACAGCTTGAGAACACAAAAAACTCACGTATTTCCTTTTTTTCTCACATGAAAAAAAATATATTACTGTGCGAAACTTTTGCATTTCGAAACATTCACGTGTTCTTTATATTTTACATAAATCTGTTCCTTTATACGCAAGATTCTCGCATTATTTTATTTTTGTTAAATCTTTTCATTCAGGGCGAAATTCTTGTATTCTATTCTTTTTGCTTTTATTGTTTCTCGTTTCCCTTCTAACCTATATTCATCTTAATACAGTAAGAATACATTAAAATATTTCACACAGCTGAAATAAGCGAAACATTGCCAACATCCTCTATAGAGGGGGTAACATTATTTGGCAAACTTTCTGAGGAACCTAGCAGTAAACAATAACACGCACTTCATATTAGCAGATGCAGAAATTCTTCCTCGGAAGAAACAAATGTTATACATTTCACTGAAAAATAGCAACCACCTTAGCTAGGACACAATTTATGCGATAATCCAGTTCACTATTTTACACACGAAGGGAATCTTGTTATGTTATGGAGAATATTTTGTTTTCCATTGCCTATTCGGGTTTTCTCTTGATTTTTAGAAATTTCTACCTGTTTTTGACAAAAGAGGAGATATTCTCCCCCATTTATTTGTTGTAAATGCTTCTACAAATAATTACACAGCAATTAAGTTTCCCCATTGTATTAACTCTGTTGCAATTTTTTGAAGATGAAAACGGTTTCGTGTAGAATTAGTTTTCATAGATTGTTTGAAGGGATGTTTTGAAGGTTGTATTATTCTGATATAAGTGTTTGAAGCATTTCTTCTAGTGGGTATTTTTCAGAATGGATTAGCTTTCTCTGAACAGTAGCAAAGGTTGTGACCTGAAAGTAATTAGTGCTCACAGTTTTGTTCAAAGTTTGAGAACCTTGACTCTAGAATATTCTAAAAAGTGTAGTTTTGCTATGTATTACTGGTGGTAGGGCATTCTAGCCTGTTATTTACAAAGTCCACTCATTTTACAATATTCTATGGCTAACAAATGAAAAAAAAAGGCGTTTTCTTTAAACATTTCTTGTTCTAGGGTTGTATGAACAACATCACATTCGGAGACGAGAGTTTAGGATACTACGAGACAGTAGCAGGAGGAGCAGGAGCAGTGAGTATAGACTTTCATTTTACTTTAGTAGATCATTTTGATAATGTCAGTTGAGTAATAAATTTATTAATTCACTTTTGTGTCTGTTTTTCTCTGTGTGTGTACTGGAGGGGTGTACGTGTATTTAAAATCATTAACTCAAGTAATATACATTGAAGAGCTAAGAAAACTGATACACCTGCCTAATATCGTGTAGGGCCACAGTGAGCACGCAGAAGTATCGCAACACGACGTGACATGGACTCGACTAATGTCTGAAGTCATGCTGGAGGTAAATGACACCATGAATACGGTAGGGCTCTCTATAAATCCCTAACATTGCGAGATGGAGGAGATCTCTTCTGAATAGCACGTTGCAAGGCATCCCAGATATGCTCAATAATGTTCATGTCTGGGGATTTTGGTGGACAGCGGAAGCGTTTAAAGCCAGAAAAGTGTTCCTGGAGCCTCTCTGTAGCAATTTGGGACGTTTGGAGTGTCGCATTGTCCAGCTGGAATTCCCCAAGTCCATCGGAATGCACAATGGATATGAGTCGGTGCAGTTGATCAGACAGGATGCTTACGTACTTGTCACCTGTGTCAGAGTCGTATCTAGACGTATCAGGGGTCCCATATCACTCCAACTGCACACGCCACATTTCATCACTGAGCCTCTAGCAGCTCCAATAGTTGAAACGAGACTCGTCAGACCAGGCAACGTGCTTCCAGTCATCAACAGTCCAATGTCAATGTTGACGGGCAAAATTCGAGGAGTAAGCTCTGTTTCTTCCAGTCATCAAGGGTACGCGAGTGGGCCTTTGACTCTTAAAGCCCATATCGATGATGTTTCCTTGAATGGTTCACACGCTGACACTTGTTGATGGCCCAGCATTGAAATCTGTAGCAATTTGCGGAAGGATTGCACTTCTGTTACGTTTAATGATCCCCCCCCCAAAAAAAAGTCATCGTTGGTTCTTGCACGATCTTTTTCCGGCTACAGCGATGTCGGAGATTTGCTGTTTTACTGGATTCCCGATATTCACGGTACATTCGTGAAATGGTCGTATAGGAAAATCCAAATTTCATCGCTACCTCAGAGACGCTATGTCCCATCTCTTGTGCGCCGACTGCAACAACAGGTTCAAACTCACTTAAATCTTGATAACCTGCCATTTGTAGCAGCAATAACTGATCTCATAATTGTGCCAGACACTTGTATTAAAAAGGCGTTGCCGACCGCAATGCCGTATTCTAATTCGTTACTTATCTCTTTTGCATGCGCATGCCTATGCCAAATTTTTTTTATATTATTTGGCTCTTCAGTGTATCACATGTCAATGGTTCTCTTAGTTTACTTTTCGGAGTGTGTAGGAGCTTTAATTTTTTG
The DNA here is from genome assembly GCA_032207245.1 of Pardosa pseudoannulata. NCBI lineage: Eukaryota > Metazoa > Arthropoda > Arachnida > Araneae > Lycosidae > Pardosa > Pardosa pseudoannulata. The sequence continues at coordinate 101,794,242 of CM063504.1, forward strand.
ACAGGGGCGCTGAAAGTAAATAATTTTCATAATTTTATTTTAAATTAATTTGTATGTATTTTACACAAACTCCTTTAGATGCCGGGTACTTGTTCATAAATAAATGGAGGTCGATTGCGCTCGACTTTTGTCTGTGACCACATCTTTACTGTTCAACTAGAGGGGTTTTTTATAATGAGATTATTTAAGGGTAGATTGGGATGGCCAATTTTTTGTCCTTTTTGTCAGGTTTTATCACCATCGGGTCTTTAAAATAGGTTCTGGGTTGTGTTGTAATAGAGCAGTGAATCCCAAAGAAACTGCATGGTTGGGCTCTCGTTTTTATAATAAACTTAATAAAGTTTGAATAGCGGAATCACGGCTCAGTATTATAGGCAATAAAGGTACTAAAAACAAATGTTATTACATGTTTTAAATATATGGGGTGTGTTGATAATAGTATCCTCGGTAACTAGTTAGACCTGCTGAAAGGGGCGTACAAACATATCCATTAATATCTAGTAACATTTGTTGAACGTTAAATATCTTTTGTGCCTCTGTCAAAGATGCTTTTGGGTGGTACACCTTTGATTTTTTTTAGGGGGGGGGATTTGTTACAATAACCCAAATCAAAACATGTATTACCTGCTATAAATGCCGGAAAAATAATATGGATAAGACCACGAAAGTTCTTGGTGAAATAATAAAAATGATTTGTTTAAATTATGTTAAGTTTAAAAGGGATTTCTTCCTTGTATGAAGACCTATTAATCAGAGATTTCCAACTTTTAAAGGTTCATGGGCCACATTGTTAACTTTATGCTTGATGACGGGAACTTCCATAATACCCTAATTTTAGAAGAATTCTGCAAATCGGACAGAGCTACCAGTATAAAATAATAGCATAGCAGCTGCGCTAGGTTACACGGGTGAGGATCCATGGCTCTAATAACCCGATCAAGGTGATCTCACAGATTCTCGATTGGGTTTAAATCCGGAGAGTTTGCTGGTCAAAGGAAATACAGTAAACTCATCCTGGTGCTCTTCGAATCACGCACTTACACTGCGAGCTTTATGACACGTCGCATTGCCCTGCTGATAGATGCCATCATCCTAAGGAAAATTAATTGGCATGTAGGGGTAATCATGGTCCGCAAGGATAAATGCACTCTTGTGTTGATCCATCGTGCCTTCCACAATGATGAGTAAACCCAGAGAATACCACGAAAACATCCCCCAAATCAAAATGTTTCCTCCTTCAGCTTGGACTCTTCCGGCAATTGTTGCAGGGTATTTGTTTTCAGACGTTTCACGCCATATATGCCAACATGCATCTGTCCGGTGGAGTGATTCATCGGAAGAAGCCACCTGTCTCCACTCGGTGGAAGTCTAGTTACGGTACTGGCTTGCGAATCGTTGCCGATGAACAGTAGTCAGTATAGGTGCATTAACGGCGTCTGCTGTGGAAGCTCATGTGCAGCAACGTTCACTGAATCGTCATTGTGGAGACACTGTTGGTAGCTCCTTAGTTCATCTGGGTTGTCAGTTGCTCAACAGTTGCACAATTGTTCGCGCGAACGCATCTCCGCAGCCGTCGTTCACCTCTGCCATCTATGGTTCTTGATGCAGCATATTGTCACTTCGCTGATTTTAGACAGTGCCTTTTGCCATGCACGATATACATTTCCCACGACGGCCCACGAACAGTTTACAAAATTAGCCGTTTCAGAAATGCTTTTACCCTTGGCCTGAAAGCGATCATGCCCTTTTGGATATTAAATAAATCGCTCTGTTTCTGCATGAATGCAAGAACTGAAATGTTTTCCGAATGCCTACAACACTTTTTATATATTCACCAAATTTGCTGATGGTATGTACCTTCTGTGATTGGTAATTTAACGTTGACGTCAAAAGTAGATGGTGGTCACATTAATATGAATGGACTGTGTATATAAATATATATTTGTATCAAGGTATTCCTACCGTTAAGGCATTATTACAAGTCAACACATGCGCGTTATTTTATAATTCATTTTACTGCAGATGAATGTGAAGTTTTCAATGTTACGGCGAAATTTTTTCAACCGATATATATTAGCTCAGGTTGACTTGTGATAAGACTTTTAATATGTTAAAAAAACATTTCGTTATCAAACGAGAAATTCGTGCAGTGGATATATTACAATTGTAATATACCCACTGCATTTGCCCCTTTGCATTTGATAACTCTAAATTGAGTGAGTATTGAAATCATTAGGGGCATCCAAATGGAAAAATTGTGCCAGCGTGTAACTAAAATGATAAAATGATGCTTTTTACTTATAGATGCAATTATATATATATATATATATATATATATATATATCAGTGGCGTGCGGTCCATATGTGCAGGGTGTGCACTACACACCCTGGCAAAATTAAGAGGGACAATTTTCTGCACACTTATGTCTACCTATCTTTATATGGTATATAATAAATATTATTTATAATATTCAAATATTATGTTGATTTGCTTGCTTGTATTTCCGCAGTGCGTGCGGTACTAGGTGCTGCACCACGTAGCGCGCAAACGAACATAGGAAGTTCTGATGTGTACGCACTGTGCACTAAATTGAAAATCACGCTTTATATGTATGGGCTACTGGAGAAGAACAGCATACTATGGCACTGAGGCAAGTGCAGCTATTTTTCCTGCACTTGGCATTCAGAATCATTCGAAGGTACGGTTTATTAAGCTTTGTATTAGAGCAGAGACTTTTTTTTTTTTTTTTTTTTTTTTTTTAACTGATTAACTGGCCATACGATTTTGCAGACGGTTAATGTTTAAATTTATATATTGTAAGATTTTGTTTTCATGGAAATATAAAAGAAGTATTTCATCAATATAAAGTGAAATGTTTTAGTGTGGTAAAGTAATTTCGGTGATGTGTTATATTTATTGAAATGATTAGCTGAAAAACATTGTTGTTTTGTTTTGAAGAAACGACTTTTAACAGAACAGTCCAAATTTTACCATTCCTTTTGTCTTTCAGACAGTATATAAGTTATATTATGTAACACCATATTCGTGGTTTTGTTTTTAAAAACTGTCAAGATGTTTTTCGCAGAATATATGATTTTCAAATGTTAAAAACAATTAATAAATATAACTTAATCCACTGACCGAACAGAAAACAGTTCGCTCTATTGTGCCAGCGTGCAGTGAAATCCTCTGCACGTGGAATAGACGTTCGGTTTGTCGGCACCAATGAGGATCCGGATGAGGCACCGCAGTGGCGGGTGCCATGTGGGGCTACGTTTGCTGAACATATAAGTTTTTCGTAGAAGCCCGAAGCGTTGCTTTTTCGAAGCCGAATTGACACCATACAACAAAAGACATGATTTTTGCTTCAATGCTAGTAAAATTCTCATAAGTTTAGCTGTTTTTATAGTTATAATTCGACTACTCGTAGGTAAATATTTTATTTATTGTAATTTTTAAATTTATATTCATAATAAATAACAGAATGGAGAACTCAGATGTCTAAATAATTAAAGATTTATTGGAAAATCCATGTTCTCTGCACACCCTGCATGAAATTTACCGCACGTCACTTATATATATATATATATATATATATATATATATATATATATATATATATATATATATAAGAATTACAAATAAAAAAGTGACGAAACTCACTCTTATAGAGATACAACTTCCGCTGGATGAAAATTTAACACATGAGAAATGTCTGTGATATATCAGAGAATTTGGGGAAATTTATCAGGGTACTTTTTTTCCAGGATTTTGTGGTCACATGAATTTTTTTTCATTTGTCATCGTTTATTTTTCTGATGTATTTTACAGGGACCACATTTCCACGGCAGGAGTGGCATCCACACTCATATGACAAACACTAGGATAACAGACCCGGAAGTACTCGAAAAGAGGTACGTGCGCAAGAAAACTATATTTTTTCCTGTCCTCCCAAAATAGAATTTAATTTGTTACACTTCGTCTGAGCTATATTTTGGTATGACATTCAATTTGAATATTACTAGTGCAGTGATATACCAAGTTTCAAGTTTAGGCTGGTTTAGAACTTTCCAAGCACCAGTTTAATGTTCCCCAGACCGTCAAGCAAGAAATCTTGAATGGCTCATTCATTCCTTGAACCGCAAGACTGGGTATACTTTTTGACAGATTTTATTAATTTGGGGGTCATGTCGTGTTTATTGGGTTACAGAATTGATGGCGAATTCTTGTATAGCTATTGTATGACTATACAGAAAGCATTAATGATAATTGTATAACTTAAAATAATCACCTTCCATTTAAAAAGAGTGTGAGAATAGAATTTCCGGAGAACTAATCTATATTATCAAAGCAAAGTGCAATTCTTGATTGCTTGTCTGTGTCTGAAACATCGTGAATCAAGATCCAAAAACTCAATTTTGTTGTTGTTGATCCTGATGCCACTTGGACAAACCAAGCACGATTGGGCCATACGCTACTCGTATTAAAATAAAAGGGTGAGTCTTTCGAGCTTTTCTATTTTTATGAACGCCGTTTAGGGAAAGAGCGACTTTGCTCAGCGTAATTTTGAAGCAGGAACCAAGCAGAAGACCCATAGGCTTAGCCTGCCACCCCCAGGCCGAACGCTGGTCGATTGGTTAGGGCTCTGATCGTCGGTACCGGAGTTCGTGGGTTCGAATCCCACTATGGCATGGATGTTCGGAATCGGCTTTAAGCAGTAGGTCCCGGTCTCATTAGCCCTCGTGTGCAAAACAGTAGACCGTAGCGCTCCAAACCAAACCAAACCAAACCTGCCACCCCCAGAGGTATTGATTGAGAACTTGGAGGACTTTGTGACCAAGAACATATTTTATGTGCCTCAGTCACCCTTAACGAACTCGGTGGATCTTAGACCGGTTCGGGCTCCGAACCCCTGACCTCCCATTTAGGAGATCGTTGCCTTTGACGACTGAGCTACAGCGGCTCATAAACTCAATTTTAGTATGAGAAAAGTGTAAATCAGGCTCTTGTTCATCCCGAAGCGATTTTTCCTTCAAGTTTGGCCATGCAATATATAATATTTAGGTTATTTTTGTACTATTTTTGCTATACCTGTACTTTTTGTAGGTACTGAACTCGGAAGATATTGGTCTACACCCTCTTGTAAAACTGGGAAATAAATTTGCTTTCTGCAGGTGCCGAACAAATTAAACACGGTCTTGGTCTACATGCTCTTCTAAAATTGGAAAAATTTGCTTTCCAACAAAATATTTCGTGATACATTGACTTTGGCATCCGAGTTTTGGGGCACCGATAGGCCGAAGGTCATATACCCCTGGTATTGAGCATTAGGGAAAGTGGACATTACTTTTACTACTATGATTGAATGATCGAAACCTAATGAAAGAAAAAAGAAAAGAAAAAAATCTTACCAAGAGTTAATAATAACAAAAAACTGAGGTTATTGCTAGTTAAATCTTAAACGCAAACAATTTACTCTTAAGAGAAATTGAATTACCAGTACCTACCATAAAAGAAGAAAAAGTAAGTTAAAATTAGCTAATTAGCCAGTCAAATTTCCAGGTGAAGCACAGTAATCGCTCTCGGTTGCCTACGATGTTCACCAGAATCGTAGTTCGCAATATTAGGAAGTTCTTCATTATTAATGGAGTAAGTTATGGTAAAGAATTTGGTTGCAGTGGTACCAATCTCCTTCCAAACCGGGTTCATGTTGTAGTCTCTGTGAATTTTTTTCATTGGAGACACATGTGGGCTTTTCGAATAGACCTTAACCTTTTGTTTTGTATTGTTTGAAATCTCTGGATCGAGTGTTAGCCTCAGACCTCCAAATCGGGGTTGCATAGAGAAGAATGGGCCGCAAGACTGTCTTATACAAGAGCAGTTTGTTGCCCTCATGAAACATTACGATGTAATGGTTCAACTGGATTCTATGAACCGAACCCTCTAATCTAAGATTTCTAACAGTAAGCATAAAATTGACAACGAGCAGAAAATAAAACAATGCTTCCTCCATCGCAAGAGACTGAGTTATACCGTAGACGACAATAAATATTGGACAAGAAATCGTTGCATATGCTCAACTCACTCTTTCGATATCATTTAATTGTTACATTCATATCGTTACGATTTATCTCTGCTTGTAAATCCATCTATAGATTGCCGAACGCTGGCCGATTGGTTAGGGCGCTGATCGTCGGTACCGGAGTTCGTGGGTTCGAGTCCCACTATGGCATGGATGTTCGTAGCCGTTCGGAATCGGCTTTAAGCAGTAGGTCCCGGTCTCATTAGCCCTCGTGTGCAAAACAGTAGATCGTAGCGCTCCAAACCAAACCAAACCATCTATAGATTTATAACCACAAATTCTGCATTTGTTACTGACACAACGAAAATTGGCTGAAAGTCGTAATTATAAGGATAATTACGTATGTAAACACTTAGTGTGTTATCATTAAAGGATATTTGATAAGGAATAGTTAAATTGTGTGTATTGTAAAATGAATACGTTTAAGAGAGAAAAGCAGTTGAAAATCTACGTAGGGGTTGTACTTATGCGTTAATGATCACCAGTAGTCTCTGTACATCGATCACTTTTGTAGAAAATATGACAATAGGTCGTCTGATCGAACAGGTCATGTTTCAAATTAAAAGTTCTAAAAACATCCCTGCTTACGGAATTATTCGAAAACGCATATTTCATTCTAGAACGCTATCCTGTTCTTGTCGAAAGTTGTTACTGTTCTTACCTTTGGAAGACCAACTTTTATAAAATTTGTTTTAAAGCAAGGAAATGCACAAGTGATACATTCCTTTTTACTGTAAGAAAGGATTTATTGCACGTTCAAGTTATTTTCTTTTTACTTCAGTTTATTGTTTCGATTCAAACGTATTTGAGACGAAAGGATAGTGACTTAACTCAAATTTGGGTGTTATTTGAGATATATTCTTTCGAAGTAGATCCTCAATTTTCGCTAATCACCTTTTACTCCTATAGGTACCCCGTCATTTTAGAGTGTTTCCATCTTAGAGAGGGAACAGGTGGTTATGGCAAATATATGGGAGGAGATGGCGTCAAACGAAAGATACGTTTTCGCAAGGACATGACATTGTCAGTTTTGACAGAAAGGCGGGTTTTTCCTCCTTACGGTCTAAAAGGTAAGAAAACTCTCAAGATCGTATTCTTCTATATTCCAGCTAATGTATGCATGTGTATAAATTCATATATGTTGTACACTTACACCAACACGTGTGTGTAAAGTAATATATATATATATATATATGTGTGTGTGTGCGCACATGCATATACTCTTTTACGCATGCGCACATTCACACGCATACATATGTGTGTATAATGTGTAAAAGAAAAACCGAAGATTTCAGAAGATAGTTGAAATTTTAACATTAAAAAAAGTGATTGGCCTGAGCTCTTAAATGATTAAGTAGTTGGACAAAGCATTCTGTGGCCGTTATCTCGTCGGAAGTCTGAGAGGGAAAAAAAAACAATCAATCTGGCTCATCTATAGATACTAACTTTCACTGTGCACATGCTTCTGTGAAAGTGAACTTATTACTGCATATAAAAAAAAATTTCCTTGAGAAAGACCACATCTTGTTGCTTGAAGTTGTTCCACTTTACCTTTTCATCAGTGTAAATGATGCAATTCTTGCAGCAATATGCTTAAAAACTAATGAACCTACATTTTTGGTTCATTCTTCAATTATTTCTTCGTGCTTACTGATATTAGATAATTCGTATCTTAAAATTATAAAAATGTCTGGGGTACAATTTATTATTGAAATGAGTAAAGAAAAACTTATGGAATCACTCTTCGATCTGCAAGGAATACGGTATTTGCACACGCTCTATGGTCTCCATTGCACAGTATCAAAGGACGCCTACATATGTGGCTACCACTGTCTATTGGAAAATGAGACATCATCATCACTCTTGTCATCGTCATCATCTCTTTCCGGGTGAAATGTCTCCACGGTGTGCATATAAGACAATTTGCCGCAACGTCACGAACTACTATAATGCCTTTCCCATTCATTTTCAGGTTTACAACAGCCAATAGACAAACAATAAACTGCCCTTCCGTTTGAAACTAAAGCCAGAATTGTCATAATTCGAGAATTTGCCTTACTGTAGGAAATCGCCATATTGCAAGAGAATATAAAATAAGCTCAATGCCAAATCTTGATGTAATCATCAGAGAAACGCCACATCCAGGCTTATTTCCTTTTCTTCGCTATACTGACTGTTATTTTAAAATATGATTTCTTTGATTTTTAGTTTTTTAATTTCCAATTTTTTTTAATATTTTAAATTTTTATTTATACTTTTTTAAATCAACCGTTACAAACTTTTAAGTGTTTTTATCTTATTCAATTTTATATCTATATGTTAATGTTGAATATTCTTTTAAAGATGTTCTTAACTTTTGTACTCTATTCTCAAAAGTTGTTTAACTTGTAGATTTTTAAAAATTATTGTAGTATTTATTTGTATACAATTAATTTGGCGTAGTATGTCCTTAATTGATTTTGCTCCAATAACACTCATCAATCAACTTCAGGATTTATTTTTTTCGATGAAAAATGTAGGAATCTCTCGTGTGATAGTAAAAACTTTTCAGCCGATTAAAAGTCTTACGCACGTTAGCCTGAACCCATATAAATTGGTTGAAAATTTTTCGGTATCACAAGAGAAATCTGTATATTTTTCACCGAGAAAAAAAAGTGTAAAGTAAAACCGTTACTTTTTCGATGTGTAAAACGCGTGAAAAAATAACGGTTTGTGTTTTTACAATGCCTTATGATGTGCGACAAAGCCATAATTGGTAAAAGGAGGATGGCGTCTCATGATATCGTGCCTAGAATGTCTGAGAGTGTCTTTAGATCGTTTACAATATAGTTAAGCTCATACGTCTTTGTGTATATAGATATTTAAAAACACACAACCCCACACGTAAATACATATTGTTACGAATTTGTTAGTCAACCTTAAATTTAACATGGGACTCTATGGGCGAGATACCGGCTCGTTGGCGACAGTTTTGGCAACCTATTTTTGTCGCCAAATGTTGCCAAGTGTGGCGATACTTTTCAACTTCCGGTTCCGGAATGTTCGACCAGTTTCTTTGGTCCTATATAAGGCAGGCTGAGTCCCAAAACGAGAGAGTCGTTAAGTGAATCTCTCGGTTTACAGAGTACGCACAGTGTGTTGTATTTTCCAACTGAATGCTAGTAAATGATTGTTTTCGTGCTGTAGTCTTTAAAGTCCATTCAATCCCCGAACGCAGCTTTGAAGTTCGTAACAGTATGTTTATGTAACCTTTGTGTTTACATTGTCTAAACATCCTATTGTTTTAACCTTCAGAATGCATTACACGAATATTAAAAAACCCATTTTTATTAATTTCTTGTGAACAGGTGGTGGTGATGGTCAGATGGGCTCCAACTTGCTTATTCGAAAGGACAAGCGAATCATTAATCTGGGTTCCAAGAACTCCGTAAAAGTGTTTCCTGGGGTATATCTTCTTTACGAACTGTGTTCTTATATAATGTGTATGTTTTGACTTGTTGATATAGCATTTATATGTGTCTTTAATAATTTGTAGGACGCTTTTCTGCTGCAGACTCCAGGTGGAGGCGGTTACGGCATGGCTATAGAAGGAAGAAGAAACGTGTGAGGAATTGGATGATTCTGCATTTTCTCATGTCTGAACGGTCTTACTCTCTGTCCAATATAGCCAGACAGAAGTGGAAAGCATTGTGCAATAAATGATTTTTTAAAAGCATCTCAGGTTTTTAGTCGTTTTGCTTCCCTGTACCGCGATAACTTGCATCATTTACATGCGTTAAGGCGAAAATATAATTCGTTGGTTAGAAGTGCATCTAGTTCCACAATTACGATGATACACACACTATCGTATTTCCATTATAGATTTTCGGTCTTTTTATGCATAAAAGTATTTGAGTGTTTGCGCGTATTATATTCTGCGTTCTTTAATCTTAAAAACTTAATTTTATTAAGTGTTGTTTAATAGAGTGGTAATTACAGATCTGGCAAGATAATTTTAATTTTAGTGGGTGAGTTTTTTATCTTTTAATGAAGAGCCCTAAATCAACTGTCAGTTACAGCTCAATCGTATACAGACATTATAATATTCATTTGGAAAGTTTGCAAATGATAATAAATAAATAATAAATTTTCAATAGTTAGTTATTTATTAAAATTTCAAATGTCTTTTCATTTAAACGTTGATTTACGTCGGTTACGAATTTCTCACATTTCCGTAAACACGACATATGCGCTAATGGGAACTGGACCACATGTTTTTCACTCTGGATAGCGGGAAAACCACTCTTGACCACAAACACCATTCGGGGAGCTCATTAGGGGAAAGTAATTTTCCCACCAACATCGGGATACGAACAAAGACTTTCCCATACAGATGACCAGATTTTAATTTGAACGATATTCTCTTTAGAAAATGGAAAAGAAAGGCATGAAATATTTAGGGTTTTCTTGTACTTAAAATTCTTCCACATTGAAATGTTCTTTTCTCTTAAAAATCTACTTTAGCCAGGTTGCATAGCAACGTGGCGCTCTTTTCCGACACTTTAACACTCACTTCGTCTCACCATCATAACATTTATTTGAGTTGAAAAGCATCAAAATTGTGTACTTTCTTCCCAATTTGATTTCTGTATAATTTTATACAGAAAACTTATCTTACAGAAAACTCAACTTATTATTGTCATTCAAAAGCTTAACCATTTCAATCGATGACAGTTGGTTTGAAAATTTTGGTCAACATTGATTACAGTGTGCAAACACAAATTGATTTTCTCATTGAATGATAAACAATGCAGAGAAACAAGCAAAAACATAAGCAGTATTGAACTGCTTCACTAAAGCCTGCTTAAAAAATTAAGAAAACGTTCTCAGTCTGTAACAGTTACAGACGAATGTACAAAGGGGTTGGCGAGAGAACATCGAGATCTACGGTGCCACCAACGGATCATATTTAAAAATTCCGAGTTCGTTGTTTCGAATACTACTGCCGACATTGATATTCATATCCATTCGGAATGGGCTTTAAGCAGTAATTCCCGATCTCCTTAGCCCTCATGTAGTGAATGATTAGACTGTAGTGTTTCAAACCAAAACATTAAAAGTTGAACAAGTAATAATTATTTATGAACAACTGATCGGCACAAAAATTATTCATGAAGTAAAGAACAAAGATATTGATTCAACTGGTGGAAAAAGAGAAGATAGGGATGAAGAACATATGTTACCCATTACCTGTGCCGTAACCCAATAATGACAAAAAGGAATTGGAAACTTTAATGTAACAAGTTACATTTCTCAAATATTTTAAATATATACTATTAACCTATAGTAATATTAAACACTACTAACTTACTAATTTATTAAACTATTAAATACTATTAACCTCATGAAAATGAGTTACATATATATACAACAAATAATCCATAACCTACACTTTACGTTCATTTAGAATTGAGACAGAAAAATTTATACTCGTTATAAAGCACACCAAATTCTCCTGATTAATATAAATTTATAAAATATGCTTAAGAAATACAAAACATATCAGTAGCCGATGTAGTTGACTGGCTCTGAATACAGACTGGGAGTCTCGGTCTCCCAGAAAAAAAAAAGTTATCCCGCTTTCTTTGTCTTGACTCCAGGGCTCGGCGAAAATAAACGGAAGCAATAAACAGCCTCTTTTTCACTCCTCTGGTACACACTGCCTTCAGAAAACAGATATTGTTCACACACTGTTTTCGTCTCTTCCGTGTAAATGGGGTTCAGCTACAGAATGGAGGGTCAGATCCCGCCAAACCAACGGAGCCTTCTATTTGTTATAAGGAGTACAAAGTACCTTTCTGGACCTGACCATTCCAATTCGGCCTACGGTGATGGTGTATAGGAAGGGGTAAAACCAACGTTTGAATCCAACTTTTCGTTATATTACATAAAATAAATTGTTATTTATATTTCAATGACGGCAAAATAAATAAATACAAAGCATAAACATGTGTTAATACAGTATATCGCCAAAACGTAATTGTAATAGCACCATTACTGTGCTATGTCAGCATGTGACCTGTCTGCCTACTTAACTGAGACAGGTATGCTTTATGTTCGTAGGTTTTCGCTGGGATGCATAAAATTACTTCCGACACTTAAAGAACAATACAAGCAATATTTATTTACAATAGTACAGAATTGACGATAGGACAAAATCATATTTCGTGTCCCGGAGCCTGATATAATTGCAACTATAATCAGGTGAGCGAGCGGTCTCCACACATAAAAGACAGGCGTTGCATCTTCTTGCTCTGTAAGCGAGAAAAGCCTCTCTTCAACGAGAGATCTGTTCGGGTCGCAAGCTCTTTGTACACTCCCTCTGACTGAACTGCCATCAGGCTCTTCTCTCTCCTTCCTTCGGGGGTTAGCTTATGGAAAACCGATCCCTTTCGAAAAAAGAATCCTTCTTTAGAGTCACTGCCGCCCTGCAAAAACCACACATACGTAAAACTTATCAGTTTCTTAGCCGCAAGGCTCCTATTCCCCAAAGAAAAGCCGGGTGGAAGGATCAATGAGGTCAACTTCCAGATATAGGGAAGGGTGCACAACTGCGAAAAATAGGTTGTGGGTCCAAATTCCTTACACTAATATTTTGGTAGCATATATATTTCAACTGATATTATAGACATGGTTTGTTAATTACTCTTGTCCAATAAAAGAATAAATATACAATTTTACAATTTTTATTTTCTACACAAATGTTAACATGAATCTGTTGTTTCAGGAATTGTTACGAAAATCCTTAATATGTATAGATATGGATACGCATTTTGTAATGAAAGTCTGTAACTTTTTACATATGAAAAGCTTTCATATTGTCTAAGTTTTCTTAATTTCAATAGCTTGATACTAGCTTAGCTAGGTTGAACCTCAGTTTCGAATAAAAATTCTGTAGCATTTTATTCGCTATTATATTTCAATGCCAGGTCTGTTGTTCATCGTTTAAGGTGATCTAGCACCATGATTTTTGAACCACATCCACTTAAAAAAACTGGAGTTATTTGTAGCTTCTTACAAAGAAAATCTTCACTGATTTGTATATTATATCTAAAATTTCATCCATTATTTTCCTTTGTAATACACTTTTATTCCTGGAAAATTAATCATAAGTGGCTTTCTCGCCAGACATATTTATTATTTGGAGTCGTCTCCTTTCCTGGAATTTAAGAATGCTACCATACTACGTTTGAGGTATGTCGCAAGCGACTTCTACTTCATAAGGATGTCAGAGAGAGAGACATTTATGGTACCAATTCTCATCTCTTCTGACTTCTAACATCATTTTGACATAGAAGTCGCCTGTGACATATCGCAACTGCTATATGGTAGCAGACTAAGTTTCAATATTTGTTCTTTCTGTCAGCTTTTTCCTGAATCGTAAAGCCTATTGAAAAAATATCCTTCCAGTACTGTTAAATTTTATTTTTTATAGCAGAATGGTCAAGTAAAATAAAAACTACGTGTAACACTTAGCCAGGACGGTATGCTTTATTTTTCCCACGAAAACGTTACAGCGCTACCAGTTACATCGGAAATTATAGCTTCCGATGATAAACCATATAGGGTTTTGTTACAAAACAAGATGAATTGTTGAAGCACAAATGTATATTAAAGAAATTATTTTCCCTTTTGTAAGTGAACTTGAGCATTTCATATATTGTGCAAATCAAAAGAAAACCAAGCAAATGAAAATTACAATTTTACTATACAAACAAGTGCTGGAACACAATTTTCAATTTTTAAGGTTTTCTTCGCAAATATATAATATTCGCCTTATGTGTTGAGTCACGCAACACTTGGGAGGTATAATGAAAAAAATTACAATGATAAGGAAATGTTCGTGTTATGCACAACCCCATTTTAAGGAAGTAAAATGTGCCTTATGTGTATGCTCGAGCCCCACCTGGTCGATATAAGGCAAAAATTTACAATAAGAAATGTACATGGTTCACACATTCTTGTAACCGGAACATAAAATTCCGATCTCAGAGAAAAAGCACCTTCAGATTAAATAGAGGTTTGTAGCCAGGTATTATGGTTTTAGAAAAAAGGACTTTGAATTCCAAGTTGTATCAAAATGTGGTCAGTCCTTTAAAAGAAACTGGCTAGAAAAAACTTACACAAACTGCGAGCTGTTGAAAAATACCTTTTTGATTTGAACGGAATTTTAAGCCAGATGTAACAGGTACAAAGGTACAAATAATTAGAATTTAGAAATGAAAACATTTTCTGCGTGATAAGAGTCACAAAAGAGCCGCTTCTATGAATTTCGACCGGCACCCCTTCAATACAAATAAAAGAAGGAAAAGTATAGAAAGATGTTTATGCGAAAAAAGGGACCAATACAAAAAAGGATAAAAACATGGCCATATTTTAAAAAATTTATACGAGAAAGGAGTCTTGAAGAAATAAAATTATAAAATACAAATAAATAGGAGCGCTGTGTGGTTGCTCTAATCCAATGAAATATCAAATTTTGCAAATTAACCCCCTGAATTTTCAAGAGTGGGGACGAACCAAGAAGGGGCTAAGAAAAATTGTAAAGATATATATATATATATATATATATATATATATATATATATATATATATATATATATATATATATATATATATACGAAAAACACGCTCAAACGAGGGATTCTGGGAGCGATTTTTAGAGTGATTTTATAAAAGTAATTTTTAAAGGAATTGAAAGGTAGTTGGAGTGATATTTTAGATAGGATATCGAGAAGTACTAAAAAATTTTGAGTATGAGCGTGCCAAAAGAGAAGATGCTGCTGAAGTGGGGTAAGCCCAATTTTACTGTTATAAAGCAGTGACAATTTCCTTTTTTTCTCTTGTATAGATATATATGACATGTTGTGATCCAGAGTTAAGGCAAATGGAAAACAGTCTTCTTGATAATAATAAGTTTTATTAACTCATCGTTCTTAAGGAAAGCAATTTGCTCCATTTTCATTGTTCAGGACGGAGCAATGCGTGGAAAAGGTGTTGACCGCTCCATATCTACGCGTTCGCTGATTTTATCTGTTTGCAATCTCATCAAATTCTTCCAAAATGCTTCCGCCTGACCGGATTATCCTGAATGCTTACGCGAGCGTGGGTATTTTTCATTTATTTTATTATTATAAAAGAGTTCCCTTTTTAAAATCGTTTTTAACTCACGTAATTTCCAACTACCCCTTTATTAGACCTGACATATATATATGTTGTAAATAATTTTTTTATGTGTAAATTTTCTTTGTTTTAATGAAAAATGTTCTGAGTCGTTTATTTTGAAAAAGAACCTGGTATGACATTGTGGTCTTAAATTAATTTTAAATATTAAATTATTAAAATATTAATTATTATAATTTAAAATTAATACTTAAATATTTTTAAGTAGTTGGGACTCAGCACAGAAAAATGCTGGTGCTTTGTTTTTACTTCTTTTATACTTTTTTTCTGTGACTTTATAACCAAAGTAGTCTGTTACGTTTCTTTAGCGAATTGATTAATTCAAATTTTGGATAATTCAAAATACAGTAGAGCGATAATTATTCAGACCGAAGCCGATCCGGTTAAAGAAATATCCAGATAATTGGACAAATTGAAAAAATAATGTATGGCAATGTTTGTTAGCTAACTTTCCTTCACACATTTTACAGGTTTGAGACTAGTAGTTTGTTTTCCAATGCAGCTGGCACATACCTTTATGCCAATACAAGGCAACGAAACTGTTACCTATTTAGCACCAACCGAGGATCACGTGTAACTTAAACGTTAACTACGGGCTCGAGCAGCACCGTAACTAGAAATTATATTCGGGGGGAGGACCAAGAGAAAGACATGTTTTTGTGAATGATACTTCAATAAAACTATAGGTTTTCTTATGTATACCCCCAATGAGTATCATAATATAATGGGGTTTTAAAATATTAAAATGATTAAAAAATGATATATTGAATAAATTTAAGGCTTATAATGAATAATGAAGTAACTACACAATCAATTTAATAGTAAAATTAGCACTGAAAACTATACATAGTATTTAATTCTAATTTTTAAAACAGAAGTATAACTAATAATAGTTTTGAAAGAAAATGAACATGTCCACATTTTTTATCTGTTTATTATAAAATATGCTCGCTTTGACTATTTGCAAAATATTTTCAGAATTTCGGCCAATTGTGCATGAATATTGTGATGTGATGCTAAAAGTGAAATCAATATGCTCTTACTGGTCGAATATAATTTCCACCTTATGTATAATTCGACGTTACTAAACATACTGTTCTAAGCACTCTATTGTCTGTGCACAGTTAGGCAGACAACACAACCACACACATGGTTAATTTTCTTTCCACGAAACGGTCTTTTTAGAATTTCGGAGGGGGACTGGTCCCCTAAATATCCGGGCGCGAGTAACATTACTTCCGCTGGGTCCTCGTAATTTATAAGCAGGGACCAAACAGAAGACCGCCAGGCTTAGCCTGTCCCCCTCCAGAGGTATCGTTTGAGAACTTGGAGGACATTGTGACCACGAACATATTTTACGTGCTCCAATCACCTTTAACGAATACGGCAGATCTTAGGCCGGTTAGAGCCCCGAATCCGCAACCTTTCAGTTACGAGTTCGCTGCCTTTGCGACTGATCTACCGCGGTTTGGACTGGTAGTTGTAGGACTTCCTATTTTAATACATTTAAAATAAGATTACACATTACAATTGCAATTACACATTACAATTTAATTACACATTTAAATAACGCTTTTAGAAGTTACTTTTTAAACTTTTTAAAAACATATATTTTCTACAAAAAATGGTACAAATTTACACATAGAAATAACCTGTTATACGGACCCAGTGCAGTGAATATTAAAAAAAGTTAATTATGGTAGGGGAAATAAATTTTTAGCGTCTTCTTCCTACATGAAACTTCTTTTTTCTGCAGATATCAAATCAGGAATGTCATGAAAAAAGAACACAAGTAAAGATTATGTAAAATTGACTAGATGGAATAATCTAAACGAGAATGGCCTCTATTCTCATTTCTGTATATGTCTTTTTTAGGTTACAGTATATTACAGCAAAAATGGACTGGTCATTTTGTTTAATCTGATCCACCTCTACCCCCACAGTATTGAAGGAAAAACAGATTCTCGTTGGAATTGTTTTTTTATGAGAAGGCAGGAAGAAGTGAATGATCCTTGATTGATCTGGTTAACCAGGGCTCTATTGTATCATGAAATTTCCATTGAAATTGGAATTGAATGAATTCGACTGTAGTATCAAACTCCCCTGTCTTTGTGTATGAATGACGTAAGACGCAAAGAGACTGTCAATTGCAATAAAGTCACACCCATGTCTATTTTATGTACAGAGTCAAGTTTAATGGTAAATACAAAAAAATATACAAAAAAAAACCACTTAAATATTTTAACGGACTTTCGTTAGAACGATAACTACTCCAATCTAATTTAAATATAGTGGCTCATTTTGTGATACTCATAAAATAATGGTTTAATAAAGTATAAATGCAAGATAAATTTTGTTAAAAATAAAACTTCAACGCAATTTGTAAGATCAAAGACCATGCTATAACACTAGATTGAAAATTTAGATCTTTAGAAAAATTTGGCTCGAAAATCCTGTTAAAGTCACGTTGCTACTATTTTTATAGTACATTCAACAATTGGCAACACTATTGTTTGTATTGTATTAAATAGCGGGAGGTGTTCTACGATTTAACTTGTTAACTAGCCTTTATTAAATTCAATTTTCTTGTATTAAAATGCGCATGTTTGAAATTATGTGTTCAATGTTCCAGTTGCATTAATAATCTAAGAAGTTTTAAACTGAGATTTTAAGTTATTAAACTTAGTGACTTGAGTGAAAATATTTTCTTTCGTTAAGCTACATTTTGATTTCAAATATTGCTTTCTAAACATGAGTTCTGATGAGAGCGATAGCGACAGTGATATACCTGAAGTATCGGTATGCCAGCGTTTATGTGAAGAATTTGCTGAAGTCACTGGAACTGATACCGCTTGTGCACAGTTTTATTTACAAGACAGAAAGTGGGATTTAGATGTAAATGATTACTGTAGTTTTTGTTTTTCAAAACTATAATTTTTGCTTTCTTTTGTGTGTTCCTATGTTACTTTCCTTGATGTTAACAAACGTTATCTTATTTAACATGTTTGTGTTTGGGCTAATGGTTCTAATAATTTCTCCAAAATTTGCTATGCCAAACGAATGACCATAATAATCCGAAGTTGTCTTCTCTACTCTTGTTTCTGCTATACTCTGAAATTTTTGTTTATATTCATTGTAACTTTTTACCGTGTCGTGTATCAGTCTTATTTATAAATTATCTTTATTATATTTTCGTCATTACTTTGCAGCAATCCATTAATGATTTCTTTGAAGATAGAAATAATAAAGGGGCTGTTCGTGTCAACAGCAAGAAGGAAGCGGAAGTTGTGGTGGTAGTAGAGTAAGTTTTCCAAAAATTTTCATTGTTAATGTATGAGTATTTACGTTTGTGTATTACGATAGATATATCTAGGTGTTAATGGTGTGAAATTTGAAGAAAGTCATTATACATTTTGTAAGTTGGTTACAAATTTTGTTTAAAAGTTAGCTAAATATCACCCTATTTAAATTTAATAATAATAATAAAAAAAAACTGCAGAATTTGGGACAGAGGCTCTGTTTACAAGGCAGCTTGGTGAGTCATGAGTATAATTAATAAATAGAGTAGGAGATATTGCACATTACTATTAAATGAGATCAAAACTAAAATCAACTAAAACACTAAGAATATCAGTCATAACTATGATTAATTAAAATTAGTATAAAAAAACTATATAAGGGTAATGCTGAAAGTAACAAAAAACTGACATTTATTTACCACTAATGACATAACTAATTACTTATATTACTACCTTGAATGTGATTAGCCGATTAAAAAAACTGAAAAAGTTAGAAATAGTACTAATCTGTAATGCTTTCAGTGAGGTGCTTGATTTAGGTGAGTAGATTTAATTGTTTGCAAAAAGATTTACAGAAGTATAAGATTATTTCTGTTATTTCTACGTTAGATGTACACAGCCAAGTAAGGTTCAAACTCATACTAAACCTGTAGAGTATTGGTTTATACATATGATTTCAATTGAAATAGTATATATCATTATTACAGAAAATCTGAAATTTTAAAGTTGTCAAACTTTCTAAATTTGTTTGAAAAACAGAAATATTGAACATGGCAACTTTTTATGACAAAGGGATTTGCTTATCTCTTTCTCTCTCTCTCTCATATATATATATATATGCATAACTTTGAACAACGTATTTATAGATATTTAGTTCACGTATTTGTTTAATCTAGAGCAGTGGCTCTCAACCTCCCATCCATACGCTTTTCAATTTGAAAACATTCTTGTATCCCCATGAAAAAGGCATCTTTTTTTTTATGTACAGGAAATGACATTTATTCCAAAATAAAAAAGATAGAGAAAAAAAATTCTTTAACATACCTTAAACTCATCTCATTCCCCCCCCCCTTCTTGGAAAGGAGGTGGATTGAAAACCATTAGTCTGAAACATGCTTAATATTTTGTTTTATTTTATGAACAATTGTCTGTAATTGCGATGTTATAATTTTGAGTTAATATCTGCTTAAAAATACATCAATAACTGATTAAAAAAAGAAAAATCTTAATTGCCAAAAATGGGTGTGTAATAGAACTATAATTTTTAGCCATGAGTGAAATTAGGAGCTATGTTTTGATTTCCTATGCTCTGGCATATTTTTGTTTATAACCTAAAATGTTAAACACATGGTAAATGGTTTACTTGTTAAAACATGCAGTTTTGAGCAAAACTATGACACAGTTATCACGTCTTTCTTGTTTATTCAATAAAATATTTTGTCCTTGAAACTTCATAAATTCCACATCTGCATTTACCAGCAATCTGAGCTTTACTTCTGAAAGGTATATATTTAATCATACCCTCTAAGTGTTATGAATTATCCCTTGTCATTATGGAAAATACAAAATAATTACTGAATTGCACACCAGTGCTAAAATATATGGATTTAATGATTTTGGGGGCATATTTTCTCATATGCTTAAAAATGTATATCATAAGTGTGTAGGTTTTTTCTTTTCTTATTTCCATATGTATTTTATTATACATATTTATTGAGTATCTAGGGTAATTAGGAAATTATAATCATGACAATTGCTTTTGTTTTTTGTTTGTTCAAAAGATGTGAAGATGTATATTTCAGGCTTGCAATTCCGTCACTTTTCTCACCTTTAGTCACTTTTTTTTACAATTGATCACTTTTAGTCACTTTTTTAAGTAAAGAGTAACTTTTTTCATGGTGTATCACAGCAAAAATCTGCTGTTGAAAAATGAAAATTTGAATTAATAACAATATATTTTAGTAAAAGACCAAAAATGTGATGCTTTAATCTTATTTTTCTTATTAAAATGTAATTAGTCATATGGTTTCCAGAATTTAGTGATTTTAAAAAGCTGTAAAGAAGTTCCTGAAATCTACATTTGTACTGAAATATACATTTAATACATTAAAGTAATTTATGTCAAAGCACACATTTCTCTTTTTCTTCACAATTTTTGTTTAGATACTCTAATCTAGCTATGTACATATTTCAAAACATTATTAATATATGCAGAAAATTGTGATTATAAAATTAATGTATTGTATATATTCAAATCTAATTTATAGATTTTCTTGAATAAAAAGCAATGTTGAGTTGTGTTAAACAAAATTTTTAACCTTTTCTGTATTTGACGCTAAAATCATGTCTTGCATGAATCATTTGATTTAGAGTTAAAATAAATAAAAAAAATCTTAATAATAGCATGTGTAATCAAGAAGAGAAAAAAAATCGCTTTTTTTTTTCAATGTTTAGTCATTTTTTAGTCACTTATTCTGTATTATGTGTCACTTTTCCCACCTTTTTGGAAGTACCTCAGCAGTTGCAAGCCTGATATTTGCTCACTATTGTTTGTATAATTTTTAAATGTATATTTTATTCAGTTCTCTGTTATTCTGTTACTAGTAGATGTACTCGTGATTCACCCTGGTGAATTTTATATACAAACTCTCAGATTCTTGTACAAAGATTTTTTTTAATACAAAAAAATTATAAATTCTCCACAGTGTAGTTAAATTTATTGACGAATAAGTATGTTTCTATTATATGTATACCATATTCAATTGTCATGGTGCATTTATTTTTATTAGACCTGTGTTAAGGCCTTAATAAGATGTGGAAGTGTTTTCAGAATAAAAGTGATAAAAGTGAGAAATTTGATGTTATGATGAAATTGTCTGACCTACGAAAGTCTCATTTCCAGAATCGTAAGAAAACTTGACTAAAGTTACTAAAAACTTGTCATGCCTACTAGATATCCATTCAAGTAGTTGTTTTCATGCAGTTTCATCAATCTACCTATAAAGTTTTAAGCTGTTGAAACTATTGAGATATAGAAATGCTATATATTCCACTTTACATAATCCTTTAAAGGGTTCATTTTTGGCCCCCATTTCTGCGCACCACTCCCCTGTATCCCAGGGTTCTTTAACATATATCTGCCATGTACATCTGTTTCTATCCTTGTTTTTCTACTAATTGTATAGAAAACAAAAATTTTTAGAAGTAAAAAAAACTTCTAAACACAATTTGCAATATGGTAAAATATACGGTGCATCAATAGTTGGCAAGAATGGTCATTTCTATGTCATGAATTTTGTATAAAAATTTATTTGATTTGTCTGAAACTTAAATTGACAATTTTTTCTTTTCTTGCAAATAGAGCAGTAATAAGGTAAACTAAAATTTTCAATATTAGCTACTTATGTATACAATTCCTTCATCTTATATATTCATATCATACGATGGGTTGGGCAGAAGAGGTGCAACAATAATATTCATATCTCTATTAAAAAATCCTGTCCAAAATTTATATTTCTCTATGACTGACCGTTTGTGTGTATATTAAAAAAAATAATAACTTTTAATATACATTAATAATATGTATACTTATTTGCCTGTGAATTCATCTGCTTTAAATTTGTTTCTTAAAAGTTTCAAATTATCTCGAGAGTATTTAGACATGATAAGTTATGAAATTAATAACTAAAAATAACTTTACTGACTGTTCTCATATGTTAATTACTAATATCTCTTTTCATAACACATGATAGGATGGACAGCGTAGGCTTTAATATTGACAGTGCTTCTTTAGCAGCAAATATGAATGCTGTCCAAAATATGGTGAATCAATTGCAAATCCTGTCATTTTGTATAAAAACACATGAACAATCTTGTACAAAAATATATTAAATGCTAGATATTTATTTGCCCATGGCACAGACTCCCTATAATTTAGGTTTAAAAAAATTGTTAAAATACCAATGATAAAATTTTTATTGAAACAAATAATTGATTAGCACTTATGTAACTAATTTATTATTTATACTAAATATGAAAGAAAATTTATTGCAGGATATCAGAGATTCCAGTAAAAATGGATGGAAATTGTGGAGATGATATTTAAACGAATGACATCATGCTAGAAAACATTTTTTCACTTATTTATGTGATAAATTCATAAATTTAAGCACCTGCTTTTAACCAAGTAAAATAATGATGCTCAAAAAAGGGAAAGGAATGGATTTTGTGCATTTTAAAGTGGACCATATTTTCCGCTGGGATATAAAACATTTATACCAATTTTCTTTGCAATCGGGCAAATAATTAAGAGGAAATGTGGAACATACATACAATGACTTTTCTTTATAAAATTAAGTTATTGTTTCTATTTTCCAAGATACATTCTACTTCTTGATTATGTTTTATTGTAGAATTTCTATAAATTTAGCAAGGATTTATAAAGTTGTGTAGATTAGGATGGTGGTCTGCACTTATCAAAATGTCTTTACATTAATAAAAATATTTTAGCTCATAGTTACAAATTAATGCTACATTGTTGCTACTTTATACATTGCAACAATATTTAGTGTTATGTTTTGTGTCAAATCTTTGTCAGTATGTAATTTTTTGACAGGGTTTGCCACTGAAGTTTTATAAACTTAAAACTTTCTCAGCCACAGAACATTGTAAAAGGATTTAAAATCCTGTTAATGTCGTAATTTCAACTTTTTGCATTGGATACAAGTCCTTGAGTATTCCAAACATTCAAGAATGTAGGTTTAGTTACAGAAAAAGTATAAAAAAATGCAAAATGTGAAACAAAAAAATTTAAGTTACTAAAATAAGATAAAAACAGATTGTCTCGATTTTTTGTGGATATTTCGAACTTATTCATCCTTTTAAACACATTGCGTAATCATGCATAATCTTGAACTCTTTCACCAGGCTCTTAATGTATTTTAAAGCTGAATACATTATATTCCAGCACAATATTTTGCTTTATTTTTTATTTTTATTTATTTATTTATTTTTTTTAATAAAATAAGTAAAATTGATTTCTGCAAAATGTGATTTTCTTTTTTTAATAATATTTAGTGTTTATGAATTTAAAATGCTGTTCCCTCCCCCTCACCAAAAGCCTTATTGTTCTAAATAGGGGTGCCCAACTATATCCCCACGGACACCATGGAACATACCAACGGTTTTATATGTAAATTGCTTTAAAATATTTAAGTTTCAGTAATGTAATTATCTGTATTTTGTTTAAAGTAACATTTATATTTATCATATTTTGATTTGACCAGGTTTTATAAAAAAAAATTTTATACCAGTGAATTTAAAAGCAAAGAAATAACTTTTTGTATTAATTATTTTGTAAAAGAAGGCAATAAACAATATTTATACTGTAACATTCTGTTTAGCATGTGTATAATTACAATTTATAATCATAAATAAATTTAGCTTGAAAAAATAAATGTTCCTGCTGCCCTGTTGGTATTCCAGAATGTACCCTAAAGTTTAAAAGGTTGTTCTAAGAGTTTAGTGGTTTACCAAAGTTAGAGGACTATAGATATATAAAAATATATTAATTTTGATAGTTATTTTCTGTTAAGTATAAAATGATTTTTAATACTAAACATACCAATGCTTAATACATCTTATTTATTTTATTCACTTAATACATACCTATTTCTTTTATTTCTATTTTAATTCATTACCCATCATTTTTTTATATATACATTATCGGTCATTTGATCAGTATGATATGTTTAGTGTAAATGATATTTAAAAGCATTTTTATTATTTTAGTGATAGCAATGAACGATTAGCAGCTGCAGCTACAGCAGTTATTGCAGAATCGGCACTTAGTCATAGTAGCAGTAACAGTAGCAGAGTATCAAGTTTAGGTAGCAAGCCATCTTCATCTACATTAAAGTTCATCACATGGAATATAGATGGATTGAATGAAAAAAACCTGAAGCTCAGAACTAAAGCTGTTTGTAAGAATATTGAAGTGTAAGTCTGTAATATTGGCTGTTCTTAAAGGGGAATTTTCCATTCTTATAATAGGTTACATTTATCATCATACAATTATGAAAGATTAATCTTTGAAAAAACTGACTTTTTAAGAAAAACGATAAAAGTTAGAGCTATTAAAATAAAGTTAGTTATGCAATAATGTAAGTAACAAAATAGGATAAAAATTACCTGGTTTGAAAAAGTTTTGGAAATGTTAAGGTAGCGCTAAAATATTAAAAATGTCCATCCCATTTTTTATCAATCTTTTAAAGCATTTTTATTTTTGGACAATTTTTTGTTAGTTGAATAATGTTTTTATTTTTAGTGAGCAAGCTGATATTGTGTTTTTGCAAGAAGTTCTTCCTCAATCTGCTGAATATTTTCTGACACGATTACAAGATTATCACTGTTCGTTTGGTGCTGAGGCTGGATACTTTGTTGGAACTTTATTGAAAAAATCAACAATCACTGTAAAAGATATCAAAATTATAGATTTTCCGGGTACTAAAATGATGAGAAATATTCTTAAAATGAATGTAAGTATCCTTAAATATTCTGTATGCATTCTTAAGTTTTAGTAAGCAAGTGATGCAAAGCTTTTTTTTTGTGTGTGTGTGTGTGTGTGAAAGACTCCCATTTTTTTCAATTTTTGTACATTATGCTTCTGTTTTCTTTTGCTGTCCTGATTATTATTTTTAAAAAAATTGTCGTGCTGCAGCAAAGAAGAAAGAAATTCTGTTTATTTCTATGTTATTTCAGTTTGCTACCCATGTTATCAGCAGCCGCAATTTTTTTAGAGTCATATAAAAAAAAGATCAGACTCTCCTTTCCTTAACTCAGGACGATGGCCAAGTGGTTGGTTAAGTTGTAGCTCCTGGTATCATTAGCCCTCAAAAAGTGCAAAACAGTAGACCATAGTGCTCCAGACCAAACCTTAACTTACCTCTAATCTCTTTTTCATAATAGACTGTAGCACTTTCATGCCTCACTAGATTTTGGCCAAAAAGAAAAATGCTGAAACTATAAATATACTCAATTTACAATAAATCTGCTGAAACAAGGTGTTTAATGTAAGCAATGTAACAAATTTTATGTCAATGCTGTCCAGCTGACAGGCTGCATGCAACCTTCATGATTTTCAAACCCGCTGTTAAAATTAATGATCTAAAAACTAAGTAATATATCTTTGCCAAATACTTACATATTTTACTCATTTTACCTTATTGAGAGGACTGAATTTTTAAATTTGCTAAGAGTTCAACAAAGAAATGAAAGGATTTGAAAATATTTAAATTTTGATAAATTTGTTTAATTGGATATCTTGAATGAAATTTTCAGTGCAAAACTTTGTAAATTTCATATTTGATGTAGTTTCAATTTGTTAAAGAATTAAATATTGTTATTAAATTGGTTAATAAAGTGGCCCATAAACTGAGATAAGTTGTATGTCTTTTTGTATCAACTACAGTGAGATAAAACTTTTGTGTCTTTTTTCAAACTTTTGTGTTTTAATCAAATATTTGTCATTCTCCTCTAGAATACTCCCGTATTTGTCACATGTTTATTTTCAATCATTCTTTGCTTAAGCTTATACCATTAAAAATATCTCTCAAATGGTGGGCTAAAAATGTCCTTTGTAACCAGATTTCACTGTGCCTCTCATATTAAATTAGGGTTTAGTTCCATTTTCAAAATTTATTCTATAGTCTTAGCGTTGTAATGTGATATGATATATGAGACGCAGCCTCACCCATAGACAGTCTAAAGGGGATGGCCTAAATATCAAAATCAAAGCATTTGCCATGTATATTGCATTAAAATTTGTTGAAATATTCTCACCTGCCATAGAAAACTGCATGGTCTGTATTGGCCCTGCTTAAAACTAAATTCTTTGTTTTTTTTACTAATTTAAAATATCATTATCTACTAAATATACAATCATGCTACACATAAAGAATAGAAATACCTTTATTTTAATCTACTTATTTAAGTCAGCCCAAATAACCCAGTGAGGGATGAATAGCTTGAACACTGCCTTCTGGTTGCTGCCAGGATTGTTTGTATTGAATACCTTAGGATGCTCATAGCCTATCAGAATCGATTTAAGCTCTTGGTTTTTGCTAATTGCATGAAAAAAATAAAATGTAAAATATTTTTAATTTTTCAAACTTTCATTCTGTTACTCAAACAAAAATAGATGTGAAAAAATTACAAAATCAAAGTTTAAGAGAAAGAAATCAAATTATTTAAAATAAAATAATTCATCACCTAAATTGTATAAAAAAGATTGTTATTGTAAAGAACATATTAAGTGCTATTGCCTGAATTAAGTTACATAAAAGATTTTATTTGTTTTAACAAAAAATTAACAGTAAAACTGTATGAAATGATGCTAAAATAGTTGCCAAGCCTAATTTAGGATTAATAAGATTGGAGTCTGAAAATTGGATAAACAAAAATGTCACAATTGAATTTCTAGAAATGAAAGAAATAATCCAAATCAAGTTGTTTAGATAAGTTGAGCAAATCTATTTAAAAATAAAGTTAAATTGTATTGTCTGTAAGTATAAAGTAAACCATTTTAAAGGTATTAAGTTATTTAAAAGATTTTAGTTATGTTAGATTATTTCCCAGGGTTGGCCTAAATCACCATGTAAATTTTATTTAAGCCAATTCAGAAATCATAGCAAACATACACACGCACATACAAGGTGTGTGTATATATATATGTATATATATATATATATATATATATATATATATATATATATAATGTAATATATATTTGCATATATTTGTACTTGTTATATACATTATTAAATGAGCACTGATATAGGAGATTAATTTTCTGTTCAAATGATTATGTACTCACTAAATATGTGGTTTTGAAATAAATCCTCAATTTTCTTAATCTTTTTAAGGTTCATTTTTCCTATTTTTCAGCTTTTCACTCCTTTTCTTTGTCTTTTTTTTGGGGGGAGGGGGCAAAAACTCACCTTAATGCTTGTAATAAGAAGCCTAATTACGTTTTTAATATTTTTTGCACATGGAAATAAATATGAACTACACATCAATATAAATCTGTTCAATAGTGTACAGTTCTCTTCCAAAGTTAATGTATACTATAATCTTTTAAATTAACTTTAGACATCACATTGATAATCTTATTACTTGTGTTACAAATAATTTATATATTTTAAACTTCCTCGTTAATTCTTGTATAATAATTTTTTTTTCTGTTTCAAAACCTAGAATTATAATAAATTACCAATGTTTGTAGGTAACCTATAAAGACATATCTTTGTGCCTGCTTAATTCTCACCTTGAAAGTACTGCAGAAGGAGCTCAAGAAAGAAAACATCAGTTAAGAACGGTTTTTAAAGATATGTATAATATACCTGAAAACAGTACTGTGATATTTGCTGGTGATCTGAATCTCAGGGACAAAGAGGTTTGTTATTACACATTTTTTAATCTAAGCTATTTGTAGTAGGAGTATGTAAGCAATAGCTAATCAGTTTACATAAGTAATTTGCAGAGAGTAACGTTTCAATAATTATGTGAATTTTCATTTGAAGCTTTGTAAGTATTAATTAACAGCCTTTGATCTCAGTATACTGCGTGTCCTATATTTGTGTGTGTGATATGTCACATGGTCTTTTTGAAAACCATTTTGTAGGCTAATTTAATTTCAAATAAACTGTGACAAAATTGCTATATTTGTTGATTTATCCCTGTACTCAGCTAGAAGAAAATTGTCCTTTTTTTATATTATCACTTCTTATACTCATGATCTTTTTCATTATATAAAAGTACAACCCTGACAAATGTCAAGCTGCAAGAAAAATATGCCAAAACTTTGACAACGAAATTGCTAAAATTTGGTATTATCAACTTTGTTTCAACAGATCTCCCATTTGAGCAGTTTGTTTAGCATAACATTCACTAACATTATTTTCAAATATATCTGTATGTCTGTATACATATATTATGTATATATATGTGTGTGTGTGTGTGTGTGTGTGTGTGTGTGTGTGTGTGTGTGTGTAAATATGCAAAAAATGTTTAGAACATGTTATAAACAATTTTACCTTCTGATAAATTATTAGCTATTAAATTATTGCAGAATAGTAAGTCCACAAAACCAGCTTTTAAAGTCATGTTGACAGTTTCTACGTGTGTTGCAGATCTGTAACACACACACACACACACACACACACTTATATATATAAGATTTGACTATTTGATTGTATGCATTATTTTAAAAAGAACTTACATGAGCATAAAGGTTTAGCACATATTTGGTGTAGCAGTGTAGCAGTTTAATTTTAATTTTTCAATAACTAGGGCTTTGTATGTTTAGATTTAACCTATTGAGTCATCTCTTCCAAATGGATGAAATCTAAATAATTATAGGTGCACAGAGTAAAACAAATATGAAATTTAAAGAACATTAAACATTATAGACAGTTCTCTTTAGTGATCAGCTGTCATTTTAAGCATCATATAAAATTTGTAAAAAAACAAAACTGATGAGAAAATTTTTTTTTGGCATCGGACAAAAACACATTACTGTGATGAAAAGCTTTATAATAAAGGTATTTGTTATACTGCAATCATAATATGGGGCTCTCATATGGTAGAATTATGTCTTAACAACCTGCATCCATTCTTTATAAATATCCCACGAAAGCACTTGCATATAGAAAAGTGTATAGGGCATGTCCACTGGATTAGTGTTATGGCTGGGTGATCTATCTTAATACTGTTATATATCCATATCCATTCTTTAATACCACTGTAACAGTATTGAGATTTCAATACCTCCTATAGTTTCAAATAGTACTTCATCTTATTGACAGAATTTTTCTGTCTGTCAGAAAAGGACACTGTTGCAAATAACTTATGGAATTTCGGATATGCACAGAAAATGGTTGTTTTTGAAAAATCTGCACCAATATGGATTTTTTTTATTTCTTTCAAGTTTCGCGCATGCATTGAAGTTGATGAAAAATTTGCTAATGGAAATTCGTAACTTTTAATGGCAATCCTGATAAAAATCAACACTACAGCTGAATCGGTAAGACGCTGCCACAGGTTCAAATCCTTCTGCTTTATTCATAACTGTTCAGAATCGACTGTAAGTAGTAAATTTTATGTCTAGCTGCTGCGTAACATAAAAGTAAGCCCTAGCACTGTAAGACTAAACTAAATGGTTACGAACCTGTTAGTCTAAAGCAGAATTCAAAATCACTGAGTTATTGAAAGATAGCATGTCGTATTCGATCATGCCCTGAAATTTTACTATTTAAATTTTTTTTTAAACAGTCCACTTAAAATAGGAAAGCTTTAAAATGCACTTCTAAACAGAACCTGAAAACTTTGTGAGAGCAAAATTTGTTATTAATTAGTTTGTAAAGTTCTATTTTTTTACATTTAATTTTAATTAATGTTTAAAAATTATGATTTAAATAACATACATCCAGTTGTGTTTTTTCTTTTTTTTAATGGACAAAAATTTTTGGAAAAATATAGCAGGCACAGAAATTAAATATTTGAGAAAATAAGAGGGGAAAAAAGGAAAATAAAGAACAATTTAAATTTTTTTATTTAATTTACATAATGTAAAATCAATTACCTAAATATGAAATATTCCAGAAACTAAATTTTTACTAATATAAACAATTACTTCAGTCTACTAATAAAAAAAAAAAAATCAAAACAGATTCAAATCAAGAAGTTTCTCAAATATCCTAATTTAAAAAAAAATTAATTTAAATGCGCATTTAGGATATTAAATTTTTAGAAGGCATTCCTATTAACAAATCTTAAATTTTGTGACTGTTCAACTTAAATAGCTGTAAAATGTATGTCTTAATAATTTGTAAAGTTTCAATAATTTTCATTGGATTTCATTTTAATCAGTGTCCAAGTACACATTTAACTAACATGCAGGCTATTTTTTTAAGTGGACAATTAAAAAAAAATTTTTTTAAACAGTAAAATTTCATGGTGGTGATCAATTAAGACACACTTTCGTTCACTATCTGAGCCAGTGGGTTTAAACTGTACTTTAAATTATTGGTATACTTTTGAAATCCCGATTCTACCAAACCAGCTGATAACAAATAAAAATTTTGATCTCATGATTTTTCTATTGTTTACAATGCTTTAATAGTGAATCTCCATTTTATACATTTATAGTGAATCTTTGGAAGGTGATAGAACGATCTTTTCTTTCAGTCATTCTCCAAGTTTTTTTTCTTCATTTTTTATAAAAAATTTTTTTGCAGTTATGAAAACAGATTTAAATAAATGTCTCTAAATTTAAAAACAAAGTGCATAAAGTTATATTTTTGGAATATACATATGTTTAAAAATTGATTTTAGTTGACTGAACTTGGAGGTCTTCCTGCTGGAATTGAAGATCTTTGGGTTACGTGTGGTAGACGAAAAGAATGTGCTTATACATTTGATATGACAAGGAATGATAATTTGATGTGGAATGGAAAATTTAAACCAAGATGCCGATTTGATCGAGTATATATTCGTCACTCTTGCCCTGTAAAACTGAAACCAACATTTTTTGGACTGCTTGGATTAGAACGAATTTTACCTCATAGATGTTTCCCTAGTGATCACTGGGGAATATTATGTCACTTTGAAATGGAGTAGTAAGTTAGCCTTTTCTATTCACTCTTTAGTTACATTTTGTCAGCTTTGGAACTGAAAAGATGTTTCATTGAGATGAGCTAGTTACTTATGTTATGGATTACTTCTGTAAATCACATTGTAAAAGAGTCAAATATTCTAAACGAAGTAGTTAAATTAGTTTGAGTTTTATTCAGTTTATTCTACACTTTAATTTCATTTTCTACATTATCATTTTTAATGTTTTAGTTAACATTTTATTATTGCATATTATGAAAATCATTTTATTAATAGAATATACTGAAACATGTTAAATTATCGAATTTTTGATTGAATATTGTGTTTATGCATTTGAATAAGTATCATTTAAAGAGGTTTAATCAGGATGATTTTTTTTTGCAAGTTACGATATATATATATATATATATATATATATATATATATATATATATATGTATGTATGCATGTATGTATATAATATAATATACAATTACATACATATAGTGCAGACACTGCAGTGCTCTTTTTTTCTCCCTTTTTTCCTAGAAATCCTTTTTGTCTTTATTTTACAACATTCTTTTTTTCTTCCATTAAGATTTTCTTTATAAAACTTTATGGAGTTATGTAATGGCATAATGGATTGTACATGCTGTCTTTACCATGTTTTAATAGTACTCTTGTTTTTTTTTTTTTTTTTTTTTTACATTTTCTTTTGAAGGGACATTCACCCTCCCCCCCCCCAAATAAAAATGGAGCTTAGGCTGTGGAGGTGTTTAATAGTTATCAGCAAATAACAATCATATAAGTGTCAAAACTAGAGGGCACCTGGAGTTTTGTTTACTTCAGTGTCAAGAAGCCTGTTTGTTATCCAAAAAGGGAAAAAGAAACTTTTCCATATTCTGACTGCAAGTTTGAAAATGGTCTGCCACATCCAGGGCTCAATTGCTTTTGGGATTAGACCTAACATGTAAAAATAACATTTCCCAGGAATAAAACATATTCAAGCTTTAATATAGTAAATTAAATAAAAATTGGATAATTATATTTTTTAAACAATTCTTTAATGCTTTTCGCGGAATGGTATCTAATTGAATAAAGAGGAATGTCTGT
This sequence comes from Pardosa pseudoannulata, assembly GCA_032207245.1. Lineage (NCBI taxonomy): Eukaryota > Metazoa > Arthropoda > Arachnida > Araneae > Lycosidae > Pardosa > Pardosa pseudoannulata. The sequence continues at coordinate 101,826,608 of CM063504.1, forward strand.
TGTGATGAAAGGGGAAAAGCTGTATGCATGAAATTTGATCCAAGGACTTTTGATACACCAAACAAAACTTCTCCAAGCTCCTTTTTCAAAAATAAATTTATTTGGCGCAGTTTGTCCTTTCAGGAATTAGCGCCACTAAATTCTAACCAACCAACCAAAAATAAATTTAGTTGGGTTTTTTCTTTTTATGTTTTTTACACTTCTTTCTGCCTATTTTTGAATGGGAATCAACACATATTTAGGGGTTTACCTGATCCTGATCAAGTGTCACCTAAAAGCTCAGTAAATTTTCTTTTCAGATACAATTTTAATAATTTGTAAAACCAATGCTGTAATGTGGTGTGATGCAAAGAGGTGGTCCTGTAAGGGGTTGATATTTCGAAGTCTTGCATCTTACTGAGAAAATCTATCACTTGGTCCTGTGTAAAATATCACATATTTTTTTTATTTTCTAATTAAAAATGTAGCCATTTTTTGTTCCCTGGTTATCTATTGAGTTTTTTTTCATTTAGAATTTTTTTTTTCGCTGTTATGAAAACAGTTTTACTTAAAAAAAAAAAAAAAAAAAAATTCTGAGTTTAATAACAAAGTGTGTGAAATGAATAAGTTTTTGTCTACACAATCAATGAAAAAAATGTCTTTTATTGTATTGGACAAAGAAATTTCTTAAACTGTTTTTATATTGGTATTGTGTCAACAGACAGATTGATATATTAAATTGTAAATATATTGAAACAATAAGCAGTATTTAAAGATAAAATTATTTTTAAATTTGTCTTCATTTTTGACCATTTTAATTGTCAATTGGTCAATTTATTTTAGTCAATTTAAATCATTAAAGTTTTTTTTTTCTAAATCTAAATAATTTTTTAAAAATTACATCTGTACTACTAATTTATAATAATTTTGTGATATGTAGTATTTTTCTTAAAGCTTCAAGTACAACAAATAAAACATATGGCTGCTCAAAGTTTAATATGAGTTTCAACTGTATTTGTAATTTTTTTTTTTTAAATTTGGCATATTGGAAAAACGTCTAATTTTAATCTGTTTTAATTTTTTTTATTCAGAAATTTGATACTTGATTAATATTGATAAAAAGTTATTTAGTTTCTTTCATATTTCATATTTAGGTATTTGTTTTTGTTGTGTATAAACCAAAATATTACTTTTTAAGAGTTGCTTCTTTCCTTGTTTTTCCTTTTTTTTTTTTTTTTTTTTTTAATTTCTGTGTCTGATAGTGGTACCCCAATCTTCATTTAATTTATGCTATTGAGGGATTGTAATTATCTATAACCAGTATTTGTATAAGTATTCTTAGATACAATTTATTGGTCAGAGTATATTTAAACATTTGTTACATAAACTATTAATGGTAATGTTTTACAATTTTTTTGTAGTTATACCATTTTGAATTTTTCGATTTTGTTTTAGGAATAGGAAGTTGTTGTGGTGTGCCTCATTTCAAGTTTAGCATTCTCTTTTACTCCATTTTTTTTTTGCTATTTTATTTGAATCAAACTTATGTGTACATTGTATTATATTTCTGTAATTTTTACAGTGTATTTTTAATTTTTTTTTTAATATCAACTTTTTTCTTAGTTTTGTACTTTTTTTTTCAGTAGTATGAAAGGTATAAAATATATTTTGTGCATTTTCATGTATAATAAAAAGATTTCTTTGTTAATTTTTCTCCTTTGAGATGTTTTCTTGTATACACAGCATGCATGAAGAAACTATTATAACCATAAAATTTGACCATGATTTTGTTGACATTGTGCAGTACATTTTCTCACTTTATAATGTAAGTCTGCGAAATGTAGTTCCTTAGATTTTGATCTTACTACTTGTCCCATATTCTTACAGTGCCATCTGATGCAGTTGTCACTTTGTATCATGGCATGGCCTTTGGTAAATCATTAGTATCAAATGGAATTATATGGCATTTTGGCTGGTCACTTTTATTTACTTCATCTAGTGAAGAATCAGAATACATGTTTTTAAACTTTTCAATAAAGATAAATATTCAAATTATGATAATTTCAATTTTAAATTATTTCCAGTTTGGGAGTAAGCATAGCAGCAAACATGCATTCTTCAACTTGAAATATATCAAGTAAAATATAGAAACTGTATTATTGATTCTGCAAAAATGTAATGAAAATTATGTGAATTGCAACAACAAAAACTGATTTAAAATATTTTTTGGTCATCAATTTACGCTTCAAAAGCTCTCATTGAAAATTTTTGTTTTTTGACATTTTAACATAAAGATTTATTTCTATATTTTTCATTATTTTATTGAACTAATTATTAATGAAATTAATCAACTTCTTCACTTCTTTGATCCCTGGAATGTTTGTTGAAGATAAAACAGCCCACAAACTAATAAGTTAGATAGCTTTATGTATATTATATCAGTTGTGGAGGGATAGAACTATTGTTTCATTTTCAAAATTCTGGGTGTTAATTGGATATTTATGATTTGTAGAATACTCTGTCACACATGTTCATTGTGAATTAGGTGCCTTTTTTATGTTGATACTATTCAAGATATCTCAGTGGACTGCATATATTCGATTTATTCGGACTTCACTGTTCTTCCATTTTCAAAATAGATTCATAGCTCCATACTGTGTTATGATACAGAGATGCAGCTGCAATGGTAACACTGTTTAGATGGTGGCATAAGTATTAGGAGCAAAGAATTAAACTGGTGGCATAGGGAACATGATTTGATCATCTATCTGCAATTTTTATTCCTGTCTATATTTTCTCAACAAATTGGGTATGTTAAGTACAAATCCATGCAGACAAAATCATTTGTTTGAGAAAAATGAATACTCTAATTCTTAATTATGGGGAACCAGTTCTCAGAAGGCACATTCAGTTAGCCAAGTTCTCTATACTCGTCCTAAAATGTTGACAATATCGAAAATTATGAATATTCATTCCTTTTTTTTTTTTCGAGGTGCATTCTATGATTACAAATAACTAAATGTTAGCTCATTTTCATTTTTATGAGTTAATACAACAAAGTATTGAGGAGTCAACTTTTTTTTATTCAATTTACTAGAGTGGTTAAAATGTTAATTTGTGGCCAACTTTTTATGATTAAAAATAGTAAAATACCTTTTTATTAATAAATTGGTCAATACAGAAGCACTACAGCCTACATTATGGTACATGAGGGCTAATAGGACCATGGACTTCTACTTAAAGCCAATTTTGAATGGCTACAAGCATCTATACTAAAAGAGGATTCAAAATTATAATTAAAGGTTGTGCTCTACCTGATAGATTATCATCCAGTATAAAGAAAAAAGATTGAATCTGTACGTGAGTTAGGAATGTGACTGTCCTTGTGTTGCTCCTTTCAGAGCAAGTAGTAGGTGCAATCAGTTTTTGATAGGGTCAGAAGTAATCATCTTAGTGCTCTACAATATGTTTTGGGCTTTAAGTTTATCCTCTGTATTTAAATAAGTCTCACTCAACATGCTCCTGCCTATTCCTTAATATACACTTATTGTTAAAACAGCCATCTTTTCCAGTACTGATGCAGTTATACATTCCTTGAAAACACTTGGGCTCATGAACTTAGTCTAGATTTTGCTGTCTACCATGTGAAACTAGAAACAATAACAATAAAATCTTTTATTTCTGCCTTTATATAGAAATTTACTTTGTGTAAGCAGAAATTTGGTTGCAACAAGTTCAGCCAGTTTTCACTATTGAGGGATCTGCAGAAGAACAATATCTCCTTCGGTAATAAACAAGTTCAACACCTTGAATCTATGCACAAGAATTTCTCTGACTGTAAGATATATCACAGCAAATTCCTTATAGGATAATAGAAACTTTTATGTATTATTGAGACAGCAGAGGTTCAAATTCGGGAGGAATTAGTTGAACTTTCAACCAATGAAACTTTTAAAGTCAACTTTCAAAATACAAAATTTCGCAACTCACAAAATTTTGATTGCACAATAACATCCTCTAAGCATAAGGAATCAGTGTTGTGCCGGATTTAGTTACAAAAAAAGATAAATCGATTGCAAAAAATGAACTTGCGCCTTCCTCTCATTAAAAAATACTGAACTGAATGTCAAGAAGCTGGCTCTGAACCACTAAACACAACAATCCCACTGCCATAGGTATACTACTTTATAATGTAAAAGGCTTTGTGCTTTTTTAAAAATTATATAATGAAGAATAAAGAACAATTAAACACGTTTTCAACATTATTACATCAAAACATTTTAATTTTAACAAATAGACTGCAGTTACCTTTCAGGGCAAATGTATGAGTTGAACCATAACATTTGATGTGTAAGGAAGGAAATTACTTAAACATTTTGCCCTTTATAAATGAATAATCTGTTCTCCTCATACCTTAAGTTACATGATTTTGAAGAGGGGGATGTTCATTGAAAAATTTTTCGCTCCTTAGGAGGGCGATATCTAAGAAGGTAGAGAACCACTGATGTATCTAAACATACCTAAGCACTCCAAACCAACGTCTAAAGGTGAATTTGGTTTGGTTAAAAGTGCTACGGTCTATTGTTTTGCAATACGTGACTAATGAGACCGTACTTTCTGCTTAACCTTTTTCTTGTCCTGTACATCACATATGATATGCACCCCTAATGATTTATACGCTTGTATATCTATTACATGAGATACATATTGATATAAAATATATAAAAGCTTGTATATGAAATGTAATGTAGTTTGTGTATTACATGTAATATGCAAATGTATAAAGCATTGAATGTGTATGTCATATGTGGTGAAAAGGACTGGAAAAGGGTTAAAGTCAGTTTCGAATGGCTACGAACATCAAGCTAGTAGTCTGATACGAACTCCGGATACCGAAGATCAGCGCCATGCCTATTCAGCCATTGTTCGCGTTAAGGTAAATCTGATAATCGCTTCTAATTATCTGAAAAATATTTAAATATAAAGGTAAAACCTATATTAATTTTCCTTCATCGTTTGAGATTATAATATTTTCTACCTCATAAATTTTACTTTATTTTTGTTCTTCGATAGCGCCACTAAAATGCTATATTGAAATATGTAACTAAATATACACTCAAGAGCTAAAACGACCACCTGTCAATAACGAGTTGGCCTATCTTTGGCTCGCAACACAGCTTCAACCTGCCTAGGCTTGGATACCACAAGTCCTTGGTAAATAACCGGAGACAGATTGTACCACGTGTTTAAGCAACGGTTACGCAAAATCCGAGATATTGCGAATTAGTGGTCTTTGAACTCTGAGCTGCCGTCCCATGACATTCAAATGTGTTCTATCGGATTGAGATCCGGTGAGTTAGGCAGCCAGGACATTAACTGGAATTCGCATCATGTTCCTGGAACCACTCCAACACAATTTTAACCTTGTGACACGGGGCGTTATTCTGTTGGAACATTCTATTTCCAGCTGGAAAAACAGAGGCCATGTAAGGGTGCAACTGGTCCGTAATGATGTTCAGATACCCTGTAGCATTCATGGTCTGCTCTAGCACAACTACGAGTCAAAAAGACGCCCAAGAGAACGTCCCTTTAAAGCATAATACCGCCACCACCGGCTTGTGTATGGCCTACTGTACATTGAGGGAGCAACTGTTCGCTTGGAAGAAGGTGTATCCTGATACGGCCATCGGCGTGATGAATGACAAACCGTGATTCATTTGACCAGGCAACTCTCTCCCACTGATCCATGGACCAGTCGCGATGTTCCCGGGCCCAGCGTAGGTGCAGTTGGCGATAACGCTTGGTCAGCAAAGGCACACGAGTGGGACGTTTGCAGAGTAGCCCATATCCAACAGCGTCCGCTGAACAGTGTGCTCCGATACTATTCTACTTGGCCCTGCATTGTATTGGGTTGTCAGTTGAGCCACTGTCTGGCTCCGGTTGGGCATAGTGACCATGCGAGACTCTCCTACGACCTTTTTTTTTATAGCATGTGGACGTCCAACACCATGTCGTCTACTGCTGGTTTCACCGTTATTCATCCACTTTGCATAAGCACTAACAACAGTAGACCGCGAACAACCCACGAGTCGTGCAGTTTCGGAAATATTTGTTCCGAGCCTACGAGCCATTACAATATGTCCTCTATCAAAATCGCTTAGATCCGCAGTCTTTCCCATCACACACAGAAGTAAGTGAAAGAATGATTCTTCAGACTCTTCAGCAGCAGTTAAATACCACTTCCACCTGATCACGTGCCTTCTACGTCATCCAGGCGTGTCCATTGCAAAATGTAGGGGTGGTCATAATGTTTTGGCTCTTGAGTGTAAATAAGAATAAATTATAATAATTCCATTTTTCTCAAAAACCTTTTAATTTTTTTGAACGGTCTCCGAATAGACAGTTTTTATTTGGTAAATATCTCAGGTAAAGACAGTTTGCTATTGCAACGATTCTCAATTTATTATTATTATTATTATTATTATTAAAGAGTTTTGTTATGAACAAGGCAATTGTCTTGGGGATATCAGTGTTATAGTACCTGGATCGGGATTTACGCAGAAGACCTTTAAAAAGTTTGTCAAAAGTTTCAGTTCCTCGAAAATTTGTATATCGTCAAAGAATTTTTTGGATAAACAAACTTCATTCCATACATCATACCTTATGAAAGGAATATCTCTACCCTTAACTCACCGTAATACCGTTCATGCTTTGACGATGTTCTATCATTATCGTGCCAACCACTGACAAAAGAACTAGAACAACAGATTTTGCTGCTGACATTAAGAAATAACTAGAGTGGTAGATTACTAAATACGCGAGTACCCTTTGAAATCATCTTTTCTCAGTAAGGAACATTTGAGGAAAATTGAGTTTGGAATTCCTGCAATATTATCTTTAACTCACCAAAAATCAGACAGTTATATTTGTTCAGAATCTGCAGATACTGACCTAGGAAAAGGACAGCTGTGTATACAATGCCGTTAAATTTTGCGATGTGTTCAAGCCGACAGCAGTGGTATTAAATTTTTCTGTTAAGCCAGAGAAAGTTTTTTTAAGTACTCTTTAAGTCGTACATAGCAGATTTATTCTTCTTGATTCTTAATAAGTTTCGTTTGGAAGTTAAGATAAGTTAAAGCGTAAGATTTTGTTCTATTACGATGCATTAAATTGTAAATATCTGTCAGCATTAAAAAATAAGGGTGAAAGTTTCTTCATCTGAAACCTTTTATTCCTTGACAAATCTTATCAACATCTGCAATTTGTTTTATCCTCAGATTGCTTGCACCAGAGAAATAAATAAAAACGTGATAAATCAATGTTTTTTCTTTATTTTTATTTAAAATTTTGTTGCTGACAGAACTTTTCTTGTAAGACCTTAAAAATACTATCGACCCAAGATTTGCAAGTCATTTTTTCCCGAATATCCAGGGTCAGCTTGATAACCAGTACATGATTATAGATAAAGATGATTACTCTGGCGTTGCAAGACAAAGAGAAATGGATATAAACACTTGCGTATTAAAAAAAATATTAAAAGTCAGAATTAAATGAAACAATATTATTTAGAAAGAACATACTTTTAAAACGCTCGAATGAAATTTCCTAATTGATGCCAATAGTTTTTCCAAAAATCTTTTTCGCAAACATTATTGAAGTAGGAAGACGCTATAATTAACCACTCAATAATATGAACTTTATAATACCTGTTCTGAATCCCAGACATGTGTAAAGAGATTTTTCAAGTAGAAAGCAAACGATTTTTGGTCATGGAGCAAGCCACTATATTTATTTCTTTTATGGTGTTATTCGCTATTGGTAATCAGACAGAAAAATACTAGTAGCATGTAAGAAATATTCAGAAAATTAGACATCTTTAAACGAATGAATGACTGAGTGAGCACAGTAGTTCTTCCTGTACCCTCCATTCAAATAATCGAAAATAGACCAGACCTTGTTTAATGTGACAGCTATTCTAATTATCAAGATCGTGGTTGTCTGTGACTGATTCCAAACTAGGTCGTTCAACACCAAATAATAGTCTTTCTCAACAAACACTTAAATTTATTTAAAATTCCAAAAATATCGGCTTTATAATTGCTACATTTGTTCATGTTCATAGTTGTCGAAGGCATTTATTAATAGTTAAAGCACATAGCCAATTATCATAGGGCTTCCTTATGTAGTTAGTTTAAAAAACTATTATTGGCTGATTTAGAACATAAGATGTAGATACTTAAAAATATTTGCAGAATGCAGCAGTGGAATCGAAGCAAGTGAAGAAGCAACTTTAAAAAACAAATTGGAAATTTATTTTTTAACGCAAAGCCTAATCAACTTGAAAAAAAAAAAATAAACATCAAGCATAACAAAATCTCAACATAAAGACAAGCATTACTTTACACACGGCCAAAAGTGAAAATTCACTGCAACTGTTGAAAGAAGTACAGCCAACACGTTATATACATTCAGATTGAACCAGTAGGCCAGTTGCACATAGATCTAACATGATTCTACGTGCAACTGACTGATTTGCATAAATCAATCATTGCAAGTTCAGAATTAGAAAACTCTGTCACAAACATTTACTTAAGTTGTGCTTAAAAGCAACATATAATACAATAAAAATAGAAACATTGAAAATTCTAAATAATTTAAACATTGCGTTTTACGATAGTAATAGAATAGTTGCACCGAGGTCATTGCCTCATATGCTTTACGGAGAAAAAAAGTACAGGTTTCAAATAAAAAAGACCTACAAGTGGGGATTCCTCAGCAACTGTAATAATTGTTTTGCTGCACAACAGCTATTTGGACTGAAATCCTCTTTTTCATTAAGTTATTTCTGAACGGCTACAAGCATCCAGCACGTAGCTTTTTAATTCGATAAACCAGGGATTCAAGTATGGAAATGCAGCGCAGTATCCATTTTTCCATAGTCTGGTCTTCCATCAGTATTTCTGTACAGATAGTTGATAACTTCCGTTAGTAAGTACCATTATGCTTATTAAATACTCATAGTTTTTTATCGCGTACCATTTTGAAAAGCAAGGTTATATAAGTGATGTTTATTACCTTTTCATCCCATGCTCATCAAACTCCTTTCGGACACGAGATACATTGCTGTCCAGTAAAGCTCAAAAGTCATTTGAAAATTTTTTAGATCACAAGAATTTTCACATTGCCAATAAAACAAGACCAATTTTTCCCCCTTTATCAATATTACCAAGATAAATTTGCAAATAACTTGTTTAGTAACGTTTTGTATTTCTAAGAGGAATATGAGTTGGATTGTCACAATATCAAAGCCATTTTATTAGAGATCTAACATTATGGGCTTTATTAACTGTATAACTGCATAATCATTTACATAAAAATAGTAAAGTTATATTTTTAGGCAATAGGTTTGGGATACTTCTTAGTATATTTGTTACCCATTTACTTGCAATGTAATATGCAGGCCCGGAACTAGCCCGTGGCAGGAAACTGACTTGCGCCCCTACTACCAAATATAGTGGAAAAATATATAAATTTTTCCCTGTGCCATATGTTCATAAGGAACAGAATAAAAATGACCAAATTTATCTCTGTGTATTACATAAAAAGCAAAGATATGTATAGCATTGTTTTTCTAGTTTTAGCGTCGATCATTTCGTCCTAGTTCAAGCTGTTTGTGGTATTTGTTTCAATTCATAGTAGGGTTATATTTCCTAGTCATTCCTGTACCAACGAAATAGGATTTTATCAGTTTCAGCATGATAGAAGAACGTTCACATTAAGCTGTCGTTACAAACAGGTATAGAAAGTTTCTCAATGCAATTACTAAATTTGTGTATGTGTTCTCTAATCCTCTAGCTGATGAAATACTTTTAAAACATCGAATGAACTTATTTTCTAAGTACTCTTTTATTATTGAAACTTTACACTTGTGAAATGACTATGACTTTAAGTGTATTTAAGTTAGGAAAATTTGAAATGGAAGGCGACGGAAAGGGGTAAGTTTGGGGATAGTGATAGGGAAGGAGTTGGGGAAAGAGTAGGAGAAAGGCGACTGAAAGGGTTTAGGTTGGGATAGGATGAGGGTACTAAGTAATTCGAAAAATCGAAGTCAGAAAAAATACAATGCCCTCTTTCCCTCTGTTCTAGTCTTATAATTGAAAAAATGAACAAGGCAGTTCCCAGTTGCAATAAAGTAAATATTTTTAATTTCTTGCGTTTTTAAATAATCGAAGTCAGTAAAAAATTCAAAATCTTTTTTTTTTCTGCTCTACTTAAAAAATTTCGAAGAAAATTTCGAATTCCCACATGGAGGAATATAGTAGAGGTATGCTGAAAGAAAGGGGTAGGGTAAACCCCTAATTGTAACCCAGACTCGGAGTTGAAGTCAGAAAAAATTTCAAAGTATCGTTGTAAAGAATTTGGACCGCACGGCCTGTATTCAGCCTTTCTTGATATCGGAAAAAATCACCCCCATTTACGCCTTCCACCCGGCGTTCCTTGGGGAAATAGGAACTGGCCGGCAAAGGGGGGCAGAGAAGGTTTTTCGAAGGCGCTTGTTTGTGTTTTTGCAGGCCGGCAGTACTTCTGGTAGGAAGGACTTATCTTTTCGGCAGGGGTCGTTTCGAGAATGCTGACCCCCCCCCCGCGAGAGAGGGAGAGAAGATCTACAAGAGGGCAGTGAGAGTTCAACTCGGGCAGTTAGATTCGGGCCTGCGACTTGGAGACATCTCTCGTTTCGATGTGAGAGAACACGACGACGGTTTTATGTTTGGACTTAAAGGAATGCTCGTTTTATCTTTTCTGACTCGTGCATGCTCCGAGGTTCTAAATATGACATTTTGTTTTACTCTAATGTTTCACAAATCTTGTAAATAAATTTGTGTTGTTCATCTAAACTTTGGAGGATTTATTTAGCCCATGCATCCCAACGGAGATCTAAGAACATACCTGCCCCAGTAAAGTAGGCGGGCAGGTCACATGCAAGTATAACGCACCAGAACAGATAGATATTACAACGTGGCCCCCGGAGTGGGGTGGTTGTTACAATCGTGCTCCTGTGTTCCACTCTTAATCATTATTTTGATAGTTCTAATTTATAGTCTTACACACGCTCCTCTTAATGTACAAAAACATCACGTATAGTATTGATGAAGAAAAGTTTCAATATATGATTCAGATATTTAACAAAAGTAAAAATTGTAAAACAAAAAGAAAACGTGAACCTGTTTAGAGGACTTTGACCACGAGAATAAAAAGAAAAATTTTATGGCTCTACTTATTAAGAATTTCTAAATTTATTCATATTTTAAATTTAAACCTAATGATTCCACCACAAAGTGCGAGTGGAAAATTTAGGCTGCATTACTTAATTAGCGATTAGAACTAATCGAAGATTAAACGCTTTGCAATTGAACTAGAGAGTTAATCTCCGTGAGACAACATTGACTTTGCGATTACCTTTCATTCGCTATAATTAAATGCATAGTTATCCCTGATTATATTAAATTATAACGGTAAGTCTAGGCCTTTGTTCAATTTTTTTTATAACGTGAAAATGGTTTTTATAAAGTGCTTTGCACTTTTGTTAATTTTTGGTTATCTCTACATTTTGTTGAGAAGAGGTAACTTGAGGTTTTGAAAATAACTGATTTGTTGCCACACCTCTAAACATTTGAAATTTGTTCTTCACCTTGCAGCAATGAACTGAAAATGGTACAGAAAGTGTGGCATTTACAGATTTAAGTGGATTTTAACAGTTGTAAGAAGGTTTGTAATTTGACGTTTTATTATGTAATGATTAAATGGTAATGCGGTTTGTTGATAGTCTGCGTCATGTTTTTTTATGCACTCATCAGTTCGTCGAGTGTTATTTAGAACTACGGGGTTTTCTTAGTTTGATACACGAGGTTTCTGCTGGCCGTCTATCAAATGGACATTTAAGGTAAATACACATTCATTCTTTTTAAAATTTGGTGAATTCTTACACTGTTTTCCCCGGTTTCCCACGACTGAGTCAATTTAAGAGGATGTTAACATTAAAAATATCGAATTGTTTAAATTGCTTGTATTATAAACGTAGTTGAGAAATTTGAAATAGGTATGTTCGATGTTTTTAACAATAAATGGCTTTTTTTCCTGTTTTCCCCCAAATTCCATGCTTTCATAATTACAAAGTTTATTCTAGTTATTTTGGGAAGATACAAGTGTTTTGTATAGAGCCTTTTTGTAATATATAGGATAACACTGTGAATAAACAAAAAGTGACTTCATTATGTTATAAACTATTA
>CM063504.1:101843873-101868873 GCA_032207245.1 Pardosa pseudoannulata
ATGGCCAATTGTTCACCACTCCAGTACTGGTCCTGATGGCTCGATAAGTCATACCCCCTCCAGACGGTGGTAATAACTTGCAGTGGGCCATAGTGTGGAGGGGCCACTTCCTCTCAATGTGGGGAATGATTTAGCGGTTGTCAATATTTGTAATTATTCTTATTGTGTCGTAAAATAGCCATCTATGTAGACGACAGAATGTTCGTCATATTTGCACGAAAGAAATTCAATATGGCCGTCATTTCAGAAATCAAGGAAGATTACACGTGCAATGAAACACGCATTAAAATACAAACGTTTCTTAGAACTTGAGAATTATTTCGAAAGGGCTATAAAATTATTTCTCAGCATAATAGATATAGATTTACCACAGTTCCGGAGATCAAACACAATCCTTGATTTCGAGGTTTTCATTCAGAATCTAAGAATTAGAAAACCAGGTTAATAACATGGTACACAACCTTCCTTTTACACACTTTAATGGCCTTTCGCTGGTTAGAATACCGTCGTAGGCTTTGAAACCTTTTACAATCTTTCCAAAAGGTAGACTGTAGAGCTCAAAACCAGCCCAATCATTTGCCATGGATCTTTACTAATTGGAAAAAACCACCAATTAACATTAGGAAAGTAGAGTGCTACAGTCTATGTTTTGCTACATGAGATCTATTGTCCTTAGAGAGGGGAATAACAAAGAAGTTTGACATCCCATACTTCGTTTAAAAACGCTTTCTTAATTACGGCGAATTTCTTGATCAGTTTTTAGAACTCAAAAATTAAGAGCATTACACATGGCATAGAAAATAGAAAAATTTCCACAAATCAATTTTGGTTATACCAAAATGTTTTCAAATATTCCTCAGTATATCTTAAAAGCTTATAAAATGACTTACTATAAGTGAACTTGAAAATAAGAGATCAGGTTTAATATGTTTCTTACTTACCTTTTGAAATATAGAAAAGTAATCCAACCGAAAAGAGAATTGTTAGATATGTGCATTTGCAGCAGACACATATACTAATAAATCTCCATTTGGTACAATTGGACGGAAAATAAACATTAGCTCAATTACAACAAATTCATTAACAATGACTATATAAAATTTCTAACTAATTCACCCATTAATAAAATACAGTATAGAAAAAGTTCGGTATCCATTTTAGATAGTAATAAATAGTTTAAAAAAAAGTTCTCTGACGAAAAACTTCATACCAGATTTATATTAAAGGAAAAAAAAGAATTCCAACTTTACAGTGTTAGTTCATGAAACTTGTAACGCCTCGCGCGTCCCCGGCTGCACTTTCAGATGTCTGCACGCCTAGTTTCTATACCTGCTCGCCTATGGTTACTGGAGCAGGTATCTTGGGTTCGATTAAAGCCTATATTGCCGACAATTAATCACTGCAGCGACAAAACTCTTGACTAAACATTTATTTACAAATTCCGTTAAGACATATGTACGCCTAACATGGGTGAAATAAGACCGAGGAAAAAAACAAATGGTGCCTAGCGGAAAGCACTTCTCTCGGTCTCAGCTCCTTTCACAAGAATGTCCGTTCTCCGTCGTTCCGAGCGGGCATCTCTCCACTCCTCTTCGCGAGGGCCGGGGTGGAATCCTCCCCTCGGTCAAGCTTTCGCCTCCACGGGAAAATGTCCTTCTCCGCAGCTGGCGCGGGCGGGGTTGGCATCCATCGTCCCCCTCCTGTTGGACCTCCCTGGAACAGGGCTTGTCCACCCCTTCTCGGGGTGTCCGTCTTCGGACGCCGAAAAAAAAACATAGGCCCATGTAACACCAACTCGAGTTTTGAGTCTAGTATTACAAAACTGTTACACAAATAACCTCAAATTTCTAAATGTATAAAAACTATTATGGTTGTCACAACGAGGGAAATACAGTCGAAAGTTATTGAAATTTGTATTAAAAAATTGACGACATTCTTTAAGGACATGGAAGGATGGCTAAACAGTTCTAAAAATCACAGTAAATATGATTATCAACAAGTATCATTACTAATAAATAAAAATATACCATTTTAAAATAATGATACAATGGATTCGATCAGCTGATTAAGAAAATTCATTGATTATTAATATTTCTACAGCAAATAGCCAAATAAAACGTAATGAACGCTAAAAGAAGAATTTTTTTTTGAATGTGGAATTTGTTATTTATATAAGAATGAATAGGACGTTTCATTCCCACCGTCATCTGATTGGTAAAATATTGGTCAAAGCGTTATAAACTAAGTCTGTTAGATCTTAGTTTTAACGTGCTCTTAGCATAAATTGCTAAAAACTTTGAAATTTTAATATGCTGACAAAATCTGAAATGTTCTTGGTTACAGGCTAAAATGTAACCAGACTCATTTCTATCACGCTTGTTAACACAAATATAAAACAATATGCCTTGAATCTTAGTAGACATAAAATCTCTGGTTAACATCATTTATACTCTTATAAATACTTAAAAAAAAATCAGACTGTAAACATATTAATATAAACTTATCTATAGAATACAAATATTTAACATTGTAATCATACTAGAATGCATACACTATATGCATTCTAGTATGATTACAAGATAGCATTAATATTATAGTATACATAAATGCATTAATATATAATTGTTCAAGTGAACTAGTTTGAAAAACAGAAAAATGAACTTAAACACCGTTCTATTTTAAAGGGACTTTGCACTAGTTTAAAAGAAAACCACTAACATAGTAAATATTGGAACTGTTTTTTAATTTAGAATCCAATTTAAGGCAGTTTAGGAGAATGAAATCTAATCAAGTCTCTCAATTCTTTAACGTGAAGAATGTTTTTATAATCTTTGCATCTCAAATGTGTTCTATAAATTCTTTCTACGTAAATCTGTGCAAGAATTTTAGATACCTCTAGAATTATTATTATTATTTAATAATAATAATACACAGTTAAATACAATGCATTTCGAGGTCATTTTTTACATATTTGTGTATAACAAAATATAGAGTCAACTTTTTGCTTATTCCGTTCACAGTTTTAACTTACACATTACAGACAATTCATATACATAATTAAACACATTTATGACCAACACAAAATAAGACGGAGTTTGTAGTGCAAAGAATTTGAAGGACAAACACGGGTAAAAGAAATTAACAGTTTTCACGTGCCAAGAAATGCTATTAATTATATGCACGAGTAACTTTCAAAATAATGAAAATACAGATATCAAATTTTTCATACATGTTTATAAATCTGAGAACGCTATGACCACCCAGTTGAAACAATTCGATAGTGTTAAGGTTAAAGCCACCTTCAATTGAATTTGCAGTGTTAAATTGTAAAACGGTATAAGAATTCACAAACTTATAAAAAGAAATATTTACCTTAAGTGTTTGCTTGATAGCTGACCATTAAAAATGTTGTGTTTCGAAGATAGAGTACCCATAGCCACAGACTAGATACATTCAGACGGATCACTTCCATAGGCAATAGCATTACGCTTCTGTAACATGGGACTCGCATAGAAAATGGCGCCCCCGGTGTCAGACTATCGGAACTAAAGTATGGTTACCAGATAGTTATGTTTATCGCTCTTTTGGCGACTTTATTTTAATTAAATGGAAAAACATGGCGTAGGTGTGCTTATGCACGTTTTTATTGACTTTTTTATTTTATAAATTAAACTATTAAAAACAAAACCAATCATAATTGCTTTTCTACGCTTTCCGTGTTTAGTCTATGCCAGTAGCTATGACTCTGAACAAGCTATCGACAATCTAATAAGTGTTGAATGCGGCAGAAAAATCTTGACACTAAGGCTATGAAGAAACACATTAAAGAATTAATTCAACCATTAAAGAATTAAATGTCATGGCTCCTCTACATTATGGTCCACTGCAAGCCATTACCACCATCTGGAGGAGATATGACTTATCGAAGTTGATGGCAGATGATAAAATCACAAACTTTATAAAAAGAACTATTTACCTTAAGTGTTCGCCTGATAGCTGACCATTAAAAATGTCGTGTTTCGAAGGTAGAGAACCCCGTAGCATTAGTAACAGACTAGATACATTCAGACGGCTCAATTCCATAGGCAATAGCGTTAGGCTTCTGTAACATGAGACTCGCATAGAAAGTGGCGCCACCGGTGTCAGACCATCGGAACTAAAGCATGGTTACCAGACAGTTATGTTTATCTCTCTTTTGGCGACTTTATTTTAATTAAATAAAAAAAATGGAGTAGGGGTGCTTATAGACCTTTTTATTGACTTTTTTATTTTATAAATTAAACTATTAAAAACAAAACAAATAATAGCTTTTCTACGCTTTCCGTGTTTAGTTTATGACAGTAGCTATGACTCTGAACAAGCTATCGACAATCTAATAAGTGAAGTTGATTGCGGCAGAAAAATCTTGACGCTAAGACTATGAAGAAACACTAATTCAACCATTAAAGAATTAAATGTCATGGCTCCTCTACATTATGGTCCACTGCAAGCCATTACCACCATCTGGAGGAGATATGACTTATCGAAGTTGATGGCAGATGATAAAATGACCTTGGCGGAGGATGGGTTCGGAAGCGGCATTTTCTGAAGATCAAAGACAACCAGCATACGCTACTAAGTGCGCAGTAGATTCTATGGATGCATACACTCGCTCTGCTTATTTAGTGGCCCAGTGTGTGGATGCAACCCGTGACCCATCGTTAAATGTCGCCATTAGGACTAGTACTGGAGTGGTGAAGTAATGTCCACAGTGTGGAAGCTACATAAAATGTAATCTTTTACGACCTTTAATACCACTAAATTTATATTTTTCTGTGCCATTTTCAGTTTACTGCTGAGTCGAGAACAAGTCGCTTTTCTCATTAAATTCTCTTCATGCTAAAATGTTCTTAATTTACTGATGCACACCTTGACGAGTAATCTCACCTTCACCATTGGGGATACGGCTCAAGCCCAGGTGCCCCAAACAAAATACCACTGCTAGAGAACAAGTCGAGAGGTGTGGCAACAAATAAGTTGTTTAGAGCTTGCACATAAGTATAAGGCGATTTCACTCAGTAGGGCAAATTCTCAAATTATGACAATTCTGGCTTTAGTTTCAAACGGAAGGGCAGTTTATTGTTTGTCTATTGGCTGCTGTAAACATGAAAATGAATGGGAAGAGCATTATAGTAGTTCGTGACGTTTCGACAAATTGCCTTATACTCTCCTTTTCAACAAAATTTAGAGATAACTAGTTTCAACAAAAGTGCAAATAACTGAAAAAAAAAACCCATTTTCATCTTATAAAAAAATAGAACTAATGCCTGATTTTACCGAGATTAACTATTCATTTAATTATAGTGAGTTAGAGGTAATCGTAAAATCAATGTTAAAGTCTCACGGAGTTCAATTGCATGACGTTTAACCTACGGTTATTTTTAATCAACTGGTTATGCAATGCATCCTTGATTTGACACACGCACTTTTTTATTTTAAGAAGAGATGGCATTATTAGGATTAGAATAAATTTAGAATTCTTTTAGTGGAACCATTCTCGTGTTTAAAGTCCTCTAAAAAGGTACACGTTTCCTTTTTGTTTTTACGGTTCTACTATTTACTTGTAACCAGCAAAAAATGTAACAATTACATGAAAAACTTTCACCAAATATTAAAAATTAACTATTTTTCCCGCTCGTATTAAAACTTGTGTCATGCACAACGAAGAATTTTCCACTGTATGGAAAGTGTTTAAATAAATCTTTCAGAACAAACCTCCCAGATGTACAACGATTTCCCCTATAGATTAACACGATGGGTTGATTTGGGGAGCTACAGTCTACTGTTTTGCTGCGTGATACCGGGTAAATTCAGGTAATACCAGTTTAACCCTTTATCTACTGCATTATAAATATCTACTGAAAGTTTCTTCATAAATATATTTTTTTAGCTGCCATATTGATAATTAAAGAATGTACAAGAAAAAAAATCTCCCCGGTGCGAAATTTAATTTATTAGAACTAATTAATCAAAGTGGTACCTTAAAGTACCATCAGTAGATAAATGATTAAAGTGATTGGTACTTCTAAGTACCGCCAGTAGATAAAGGGTTAAGCCAATTCCGAACATCGATGCCAACAGCGAGATTCGAACCCATGAACTCCGGTATCGTATAGCAGCACCCTGTCATATTTTTCTCTTTGTTAATACAAAATAGGCTTTTCTGGTCTCTTAAACATTTCAGAGAGGCAAGGAAATATATTTTGTTCTTAAGTCCACCCAGATCCTATGGAGTGACTACCAGAATTTACTAATATTTTAAATTATTTATTTACAAAATTCTATAATTTCTAACGTATGTGGTCTTTCACAGATTAAAAGTTCACAGTTTTTAAACACATCTGATGTAAAAAAATTAATGTGATTAATTTACTAATAATTCAATTTACAAGTTAAAGTTTCATAACTCTGAATTAGTATTTTAATAAAAAGTTTTGTAACGTTCTTCCTCTCCTTCATTTAAAAGTATGATACAATTTTAATAGCATCAGTATAGTATAAATATAAAAATATGTGTGGAAAATTTAATGGTTAAAGCTGAAATTATTAATAGGGGAAAATAATAGGTATCCAAAATTGTTATATATATCATATAAAAATATTTCCATTTAAATAAAATTGTAATGCTAAAGATATAAAGATAACAAACAAAACAATTCTGCATAGTAATAGAACATAAAATCCTTCTAAAGAACGAATTAATTTTTAAGTTGTTCTGGCTTTCATCTTATCACTAATTTGAAGGCACCAAATTCTTATAAAATGAAAGAGGTATAAAACTCTTTATAATTATCAAAGTCTCTTATGATAAAAACGTCTTTCATTTGTACAACGTATATTTCTGCCACCCATAACAAAAGCCGAATTTTAAGTCCTGGGCAGCCCTTCCCCTACAAAATACATTATCACAAGGATGGAATTTTCCGAGGGTGTGCAAGAGATTATCTGACAAAGAGGTGTTTTACTCCAAAATTTTATTGCTAATACATATTTTGAGAGTTTTTTGTTAATTGAAAATTATAATAATTATTATTCAGAAACTACTAACTATTTCTATATGATCAACTTTTTTTTCACGGAAGAAAATTATTTATAGCATTAACTATAAATTATTACACATACACATGCACGATGAAGGAAGAAAATATAAAGCCACTTGAAAATATGATATAATTAAAACACAAAAGATCAAACATTTATAAAATGCATACATACATATTATATGCTACAAGGAACGAAAGCGAAAAATAAATTCATTAATAATTACATTAACAAAAGGTTAATAGTCTTAAGAAAATTTTTTGCACAAAGAAAGTTGGAAACAATTATAAAGTCAATACATTAATTCATTAGTAATCGATGTGAGACCTTTTTTTTTCGATGACATTGACTAGTGTCTTCATTCACTACACGAAGTACTTGCATCAATATTGTTCCAGCAGCTTTTAATAGCACCCATGAAATCTAACTCTGAATTGAATTATCGTCCGTTTTTGTAAACATTTCGGGCTAAAATTTCCCAAAGTTTTTCTATTTCATTCAGATCGGGACTACGTGCTGGCCATTGAAGGCATTTCACCTCGTTAGCTTCCAGCCAAAATTTAGTTGACTTCGAAACATGAACGGAAGCGTTTTTCTGCTAAAATGTCCAGTCTCCTGAAGTTACAAGAGGAGCAATGGGTAATAAATTATCTCCTAACATATCTTGATTCATAACTGAATTCATTTTGTTATGCGCGAAAACAATTGGAGTGGTTGTACAGGCAGCAAATGCAGCCCAAACTATTACCGAGCCACCTCCAAATTGATACTATGAAAAAAATATGAGGTTCATGTCGTAAATCATGCCAAAAAAATTATAGCCGTAGGGTATATCGAAAATAATTTTTTTTTCATCAGAAAAGACATCTCTCCAATTTGGCCTTCAGTTAAATGTTTTCGGACAAAATCTAAGCGAGCATTTTTGTGGTGCTTAGAAAGAGATGGTATTTCTTTAAATTTTTAAAATTGAACAATGGGAATGTTACTTAAAACATTTCTTACCGTTCGGCTTGTACATGGTAATTGTAATTGTTCTTGAATTTGGGCAGACCACATTTTTTGTTCGTAAGCTGGCTTCCGGATTTGTATTGATTGCCTTACAGTTAAGGATTTTGGTCTTCTTGTACGTAATCTTAGGAATTTCTGGGAAAACTGTTTCCTGCAGCCTTGGACCTTCCTATTTTTCTTGCGATATTGGAACCAGACATTCCAGCTTCATTTAAAGTTAATATTTTAATTTGTTCATTATCGGATAACTTTTTTTCTTCTTGGCATTGTATTAAACACAAAAGGATGCACATAACGCGTTTACATTTTTTTGAGATAACACTATTGGGTTGTTCGGAAAGTAATTTCGTTTTTTTTTGGAGATGAAAGACAGTTTTCGTGTATAATAAACAAATACTTTATTAAATTATATATTGGCCGTTCTGGTCCAACACTTTTTGCCATCTTTCTGGTAGTAGCATAATTCCACGCTCATAAAATTTGTTATCTTTGCTGGCAAAAAACTGATTGAGGTGATTTTTGACCTCCTCATTTGAGGTGAAGGTTTTAATGTCTAAAAAATTTTGGAGTGACCGGAACAAATAATATTCCGATGGTGCCAGGTCTGGAGAATATGGTGGGTGTGGCATTGTATCCCATTCAAGCTGTAAAAGCTTTTGGCGAGTGACCAAACTTGTGTGAGGTCTCGCGTTGTCTTGGTGAAACACTACACCTTTCCTGTTGATTAGTTCATGCAGTTTGTCCAGCTGATGACTGTAGACTTCCGAATTAATCATTGTGTTATCCGGTAAAAGCTAAAAAAACCCCGATTCCTTTAAAATCCCACCAAACATACAGCATCACCTTTTTTTTTGTGAATATCGGCTTTCGAAATGGTTTGAGCCGGTTCATCTTTTTTGCTCCATGACCTCTTTCGTTTGACGTTGTTGTATACAAACTATTTTTCGTCCCCAGTGATGATGTGCTTCAAAAACGGATCATTTTCGTAACGTTTGAGAAGCGAATCGCAGACGTCAATGTGGCGACACAGATTTCTCTCTGTGAGAACATGGGGAACCCATACATCGGGCTTCGAGGATAATCCCAGGAGTTTCAAGTGGTCATAAACTGTTGAATTTGATAAATTTAACCTCAATCCGATCTCACGTGTTGTTATTCGCCGGTTCGCATCAACTAATGCCTTTATCGCTTCTTATCAGCTTCAATCGGCCTTCCCGAACGTGGTGCATCTTCGACATCAAAATTGCCGGATCAAAATTTAGCGAACCAGTTCTGGCACTGGCGTACTGTAAACACACCTTCTTCATACACATCGGTCAATTTCTTTCTGGCTTGAACAACATTTTTACCCTTTCTGTAGTAAAACAGTAAGATATGTCGAAAATGCTGCTTATCGCTCTCCATATTTAAAAGGGCACCAACCAAAAACTACTGAGTAGAATTAATTGTAATTTTTCACACACAAGTCTTGCTATATGAGCTCTCAAAGCATATAAAAATTATAAGGCTTAAATGTGAAGTTGGGTGCAAAAAAAATACAATTAAATCCTCTGTCGGGAAAAAACGAAATTACTTTCCGAACAACCCAATATATATATATTTTTAAGTTCTGGAATTGAGTTACAAATCAGGAAAAGTCAGTAATACTATGAACCCAGTTTGATGATTTTAAAATAAAATTAATTTATATTAGACTTTATCTGCATCTTTTGGAAAATCGTTTATGAAGCTCTCTCCCTCTCTCTTTTTTAATCAAGTGAAAATATAAATCAGTCCATCAACGAAATAAATATTTTCGTACCCTTTCAGGCAAAATACGACCTTTTAATAATAACTGTGAGCTTGCACTCTTGGCTCTTATGTAATTCACGATACTGAGTGATATTCCGAGAAAAAAAAACTGAACGCCGATAAGGAAAATACAGTGCTAAAGTTAATTTTCGTTGACGGAATTTCATCGGCTTAAATGAATGAATGCTTCGAGAAAATAAATCCACTTACGAATTTATTTAATTCGTATTTATCTGATCCGAACAGTGTAAATCATGATATTTATTTTAAGTTTTCGAAGGAAAGGAATAACAGGAACGAGTTGGCATAGGTCTGTCTAACCGAAAAGATTTTGTTCTTTGTTACTGCGGACTCTCGAAATGCATTTTTATTCGCATTGTATGAATATAGAAAGTTTTTGAGGTAATAAATATTTTAAAACAATACATTGTTATTATTCATAAATTGACAATAAAGTAGTTAAACATTTAAACTCTTAAATAAATTAATTCTAACAATAAATAATCAATAAAACAATCGAATATTATATTTGTATAATAAGCGTTATATTTTCTTAGGTATAAGTTTTTTTTAATTCTTCTGGTTTGGCTAACATGACCATAAGTCAGTCTATCTCACTGTATCCAAGCACAACTTTGAGACACCCAAATGTGCCTTTTTTTTATAAAACAACTAGCTATAACGATTCAAATAGAAATCCAACGTTCTTAAATGAATAAACATTACCAAAATTAAGGCCATAGGCAAAGGGGGGATAGGGTTTCGATGAATAGTTTTCTGAATTTTGGTCCCTTCCCGAAATTCTAGAAGACCATTCCTCCAAAAGAAAATGTTCCACTTGTTTATGGGTGCCATCTATATAAAAAAACACTTTTTCAACCCTGCAGCTATAAAAAGTTTTACTGATACGCTCCCCGAAAATTTAACGTTTTCTCTATATTCTGCTATATTTTGCCGTTTGTCGTTAGGAAGATAACAATGCCATCATTTTTTTATTATTTGATTTGAAAGTGGATAATTGTCATATCTCATCCATGTTTCTTAATACTTTCATTTTGTTTTACTGAAGTATTATTCACAAATAACAATGTCTTCCCTCTATAGTCCCCTCCGAAAAACAATGGCAAAGTTCTGGAAGTTGCGGTTCGGTTCGAACGTTCGTTGTGACGCCACTTTGACGTCAGCTTGCAGATATTTTGCTTACAAACGATCAAGCTGACGTCAAAATGATGCCATAACGAACGTTCGAACCGATTCTCAATGTCCAGAGTGTCAACGCGGACCAATAACACAAACACAAACGTGGACAATGACATTTATCTTTAAACTTATTTTAATAATCATAATGCCAGCAGCAACGTGTGACCATCACTCGCAAATTGTTCTCGTTTTTAAAACTACAAAAAAGTGTTGCCACAAAAATGCAACTAAATTATACTACAAAACCAAACATAGCACACCGAGCATAAAACATAACAGGACGAAATGTAAGACATTGAGTTCGAGGATAAACAACAAAACAAAATACAAAACATTAATAAATGATTCAAGCACAGAGTAAGCCCCTTTCTGGCTACGGCCCTGACCAAAATGCAGTTTAAGAATCTTATTTAAAAGCAAGCCAAATATGTATAAGTAAATTGTTTTTCAGAAAAATATCGGATTGAATAAATTCTTAATTTTTATGTGTTTCACTGTTCTTGGCATTAAAAAATAAAATCAATAAAAATGCTTTTTCTTGAATTTGCATACTAGTACTTCAAAATTAGATCTTCCGCTCTTTGAAAAATATGATCCATTTAACTATCACCTAAATATTAGTAGATGCTCCGTTTTAAGAAAAAAGTAAATGCTCAGGTTAGGCTTGTCCAATCCTGAGTTAGAATGTTCTCTTTAGCCTGACTAACAGAATTGGTTTGGTTTGGCTTTGGAGTGCTACGGTCTACTTTTTACAACACGAGGGCTAATGAGACCGGGACCTATTGCTTAAAGCCGATTCCAAACGGCTACGAACATCCATGCCATAGGGGGATTCGAACCCACGAACTTCGGTTCCGAAGGCCAGCACCCTAACCAATCGGCCATCGTTCGGCGACTAGCAGAATTGAATAACAGAATTGAATGAATGGTTCCAGATAACTACATAAAAACGTCTATTTTATATATTTCCAATCTGCGTTTTCTTTTTGAAACTGTTTATATTCTAAAACAAACATGTCTAGTCTAAAACACTTACCAACAAACTGGAACTAAATTATTAGTTACAGAGAGCGATTACAGAAAGTTAGTTACAGAGATTTAGTTACAGAGAGCGAGTGAATTTCTAGGTTAGATGAAATCAGTTTTATGTGCTACATGTCCATTTGTTTATGAATGATATGTATGAATATCTGTTAGGTTAATCTTAAAACTCAGGGTGCGTTATATCTGACAAATACATTTCGTAATTTCAAGTCATACGTAAATTTAATTAACTTTAAACTAATTTGTTTTTGATATTGGTACTAGGCTTCACTTTCTCTATAGCTGGATTTACTTCTCTTTTGTTTACTTAATTTTAACTAAAAATGCAATAAAAGCATTATAAGTATAAAACAGAAAATTACAAGTACAAAATGAAATGATAAGTAATCCATTATATGCATACGATAACTGTTGAATTATATTAAATGCAATTGTTATTGATTAAAAACATTAACTATTAAAACAGTTTTTAAAACACGAAGAAAATTATATCAATTCAGAAACATTTAGTGTATTAATTGAACACTTTCTACAAAATATCACTGCATGTTATATGCAAACACTTTCCCTGCATTTTAGGTACTTGTGTTAATCTACATACTTTTTTTTGCTTGTTTCTTGAGCCTAAATATGAGTAGATTAAAGCTGTTTTTCCATTTCGTTAAAGCGATTTCTTTTTACTTTGTCTTTACCCGATATAAACTTTTTGAGTTTTCATTGAAATTTTTGCAGTCTAAATCTTCATTATCACAGCTAAATGATGGTCAAATGGGTAGGGCGCTACTCTAGTTTGTGAATTTGAATTTCACTTCTAGCATGGATGTTCGTAGCTGTTCGAAATCAGCATTACAGCAGTAGATTACAATCTAATCATCATAAGCAAAAAAGTAAAACGTAGAGCTCCAAACAAAACCTTCATTATCATCAAAAAGTAAAAAAAAATGTATTGTTTCTAGATTTTTCTGATAGTTTAAATCTAAAAAAAAACATGTTTTATTCAATTAAAAGAAGTATATGCAACAATTCAGAGCAAAGGGACAAACAAACTACAAACATACGGGTACATATCCCAGGAAATGGAACCCCCAAAAGAATAAAATACCAAAGAGACCTATTTCGCTGATATTTCCGGAGACAGTTGTTGTTGATATCGTGAGATTCTATTGAAATAGGTTAGTTTTATATTGTCTCTATAAGAGCCGCGGTAGCTCAGTGAGCAAAGGCAGTGATCTCGTAACTGAAAGGTTGAGGTTTCAGGGCTGGAGCCAGCCTAACACCCATCGTGTTAGTTAAAGGTGACTGGGGCACGTAAAATAGGTTCGTGGTCACAATGTCCTCCAAGTTCTCAAACGCTACCTCTAGGGGTGGCAAGCGAAACGTGGGGGTTTTTCTGCTTGGTCCCTACTTCTAAATTACGAGGACCCAGCGGGATAATGTTACTCGCTTCCGTAACATTCCCTAAAGTTATATGTGTGCCTTGGATGGTGCTAAAGAGGTAACAGCTTCTCAGCCCTGTATTGGCGTAAAGGTATATGTATCTGTATTGCTAGTTGTATTGAAAAAAATATATTGTCTTTATATGCAATTGATAACACCACCATTTGTTTTAAATTTCTTCACTGTTTACTTAAACATGTGAATAAAGTCGTCCTAGATTCATCTCCAATCCGTGTATGTGACTAAATTTCATGTATTGCTGTCCTTATCTCATACTGAGTCAATGATATCTATCGGGTGGTCTAAAAGAAACTTCCCCTATATATGAGTCCCTAGTAGCCGAACTCGAAATGAAAGTTTACATATAGTTATTTGAATATATGGGTCCAGATTGTGATGATTTAAAACAATAAAACTCTCACAATTACGGTTAGAGTGACAAAATTTCGAAATTTTCCAATGGCAACACTCACTTTTTTCATGTGCAAATTGATCAGAGCATGGAAAACCTTAAATGGCGTTGGAACGAGACACATACGACTTAAATTGGCGTCATAAAACATTTGCAAAGAAGAGCAATTCACCTGGTTGTTTCCCTCAAAGTGTCATCGTCTTCGCACGAAACGAGACGGATTAGCACGAACAAGAATAAATAATTTTCTCACACTGCTTATACCACAATCCGTGCTTTGCAACAGTGTTCTGTGATTGGTGCTTCTATTACCTATTCCAGTGAATTATGCAAAGTGCATCAGTACACCTTCCCTTTTATTGTGATTGGTTCTTTACGATGTTCTTCTTTGTAAATGTTTTACGCTGCTAATTTATGTCCTAGCAAAAATTTCAATGTATCTCGTTCCAACACCACTTAAGGTTTTTCCATGCTCTTATTAATTCGCACGCGAAAAAGGTCGGTGTTGCCATTAGAAAATTTCGAAATTTTGTCCCTGTAACCGTAATTGGGAGAGGTTTATTGTTTTAAATCATCACAATCTGGACCCCCATACATTCAAATAACTATATCTAAACTTTCATTTTGATTGGTTGACCGGTTCGGCCACTAGGGACTTATATATTGGGGAAGTTTCTTTAAGACCACCCGGTATAAATTCTTCCTTTTGTTAAAAATGGGGGAATTTTAGAGCTATTCGTGTGTCTGTATCATGTGTCGTATTCGTGAGACACAGCTTGTTCGATGAAGTGTTAAAACACGATATCGAATCCAAAATTAAAGTTTATATTTCTAATAAAACCAAAGAACCCAGGAAGGCATAATAAATCTACATAGTAATAATATCTACATAGTAATACTAATTAATATACCACATAGATATCGGATCTGTATTCTTACGACCTTCTCAACTTTTCTATATAGCAAAATCATTTTAAAATAAGGCAATTTGTCGCAACGTCACGACTACTATAATGCCCTTCCTATTCATTTTCACGTTTACAACAGCCAATAGACAAACAATAAACTACCATTCCATTTGAAACTAAAACCAGAATTGTCATAATTTGAGAATTTGCCCTACTGCTTGAAATCGCCTAATTGGAGTGACGGATAAAAATTTGCAGAATGTATTTTGACAAATAATTATTTGCACACACTCTAACCTGGATACTTTGTGTAACCATCATATTGCGTCTAAAACGGCATTTTTTTTGCTTACAAATTTTCTTTATTTCGCCTCATGACTGTATTGTGATATGCTATCATCTGGACAACGAGAGGACAACTTTGCTACTCCAAAGAAAGTCAGTTGCGAAAAAGAAGTACAGCTCTTTACCACTGCAAGAATACTAAAAAATATAATAAAAAACTTAGGTAATAGCTAAGGGGTTTAGAAAACTGTTAGAAGGACATTAGCGTGAGAAAAAAATTCTCAGGGCACGTGGGTTGTCAACCAAGCAACATCACGTTTTATACTGTGACGTCATTGCAAAAAGTGGGCATCAATTAGGCGATTTCACGCAGTAGGGAAAATTCTCAAATTCTGGCAATTCTGGCTTTAGTTTCAAACGAAAGGGCAGTTTATTGTTTGTCTATTGGCTGTTGTAAACATGAAAATGAATGGGAAGGGCATTATAAAAGTTCGTGACGTTGCGACAAATTGCTCTATATCCTACCATGTGCTGAAATGTAAATTTCAAGAATCCATAGTATATGAAATTTTACATCAAAGTAAACATTACAACACCTACTGCACTAAACATAAAAACTAATAAAGATTCAAAAATGGACTAAAAACAATTATTCGCTTGATTTTTGTCTTAATGCTATAACAAAAATTATTCGTATTTTACTACTACATTTAAAATTGCCCTGTAATTTGAGTGCATATTTTTGATCAAGGCTAAACCGATTATAATCACTTTTATAAACTAAGCATTAAATTCTCGGGAGGAAAATCGGCAGAACTCTTATTCATTTCAGTGTTTTGTATGCTGCAATTACAGATACCGCGTGATTTTATAATATCAAAATTGTTTAAAATAAAAGCCATCTTATGTCGTGTAATTATGTATCCATGATTTTTTGGGATTAGTGTAATAGAGTCTCTATTACGGTAATTTAATGTTAAGTAAAGACATGAAATGAACAGGAAAGTACAAAAGTTTAAAACATATTTTGAGATAGGAAAAAAAACCGAATACGCTTTTTGCTTTATAAGCAGAAAGCGGAAAATGTTAGCATTAAAAAAAGATGTTCTGCACTCTATCGAGAAGCACAGAAAATTTAAATTACAATAGTTTTTTAATACCTTTCTTATTCCAACATATTTCTCTGCAGAAGAAACATGTAAAAGGAAAAACATCGTGTGATTGCATATTTTTCAATAATAAGTGGGTTGTTAAATGTTTTAAGCAGAGTGTTGGTTTTTTTTCTTGTCTTTTACATTATAAGATCCATTCTCTGTTAATGATTTTCTGCTTTTCCACTGTTATTCCGAAAATGACGTTCATTTTTCGCTTAGTTTTTAGATGCCATTTTAAAGTAGATATGTTTTGAGAGCAACCAGTAAAATATGATCGAGGCAATTTCTAGTAATGGTATAATATCTATCTAATATATAGTAGCAATATCTTTATACACTCATGTCCATAAATTAAGGATAATTCAGAATCACACAGAAATTGAGCTGTAAAAATAAAAATTTCACCTGTAGAATTATCACACACATCTTGAAGAAGAATATGCAAATTGCAGGAAACCACCAGATGGCGCGGATAGTACGTCAAAATGACGAGAGTGTATGAAAGGGGTATATAAGGAATGGTAGCAAAGAAGTAAAATTGTTCACAAGCGCTTTAAAAGCCTTTCAGTGCAATAACCGCATAGTTATGGCACAAAGGAAGCATTTGGATGATTTTTTACGTGATAGAATTATCGGACGACTGGAATGTGGACGTACCCAGCTGGAAGTATCCGAGGAACTTGGAATCGTCCAGAGTGTCATCTCCAGGCTTTGGCAACGATTCAAACATGATGGTAATGTGAGTAGATGTTACAGCACAGGTCGCCCCCGAGTTACTACGCCGAATGATGACCGGTATTTGGCAGTTACTGCCAAAAGAATCAGACGGAGCACAGCATCAGACCTGTCTCGTCAGCTCTCTTCAGCTACCGGTACGACAGTTTCAAGGCACAGACGTGTACAGACGCTTAGGGAACATTGGTCTATATGCTGGTAGGCCTGTCAGATGTGTTCCCCTTATCGCAACTCACTGTCACCTGCGATTATGCTGGGCTAGAGAGCATGCATTGTGGACACCGCAACAGTGGTCATATGGAGAGAGCCAGGTACCCGTTACCACCAAGAGAACACCATTGAACGACACCGTTACGGTGGTGCAGAATGGCTCGTTTGGGGAGGAATTATTCTTGGTTCCAGAACTGACCTGCATGTTCAGAGTGTAACGATGACAGGCCACATCTATTGGGATGTCATTCTGGAACAACATGTACGTTTGTTTCGGGGCGCCATGGGTCCTGAATTTCTGTATATGGATGACAACGCCCGACCTCACCGTGCAAACATTTTAGACGAATGCCTTCAATCGGAGGATATCACCCGTATGGATTGGCCAGCATACTCACCGGACTTGAATCCAATAGAGCATGTGTGGGACATGCTTGGCCGACGAATTGCAGCCCGTCAACCCCCTCCCAACTGTCTATCGGAACTTCGGAGGGCATTGCTTGATGAGTGGTGTAATTTTCCCCAAGATCAGATTGATAATCTGATACTTAGCATGCGTAGGCGTTGTAACGCTTGTATTGCATCGTCCGGGAGACATACTCCGTATTAACCATCATACTAACCATGTTATACTGTTTTCTGTAAATAGGTTCTTTTTTGAAATT
Organism: Pardosa pseudoannulata; assembly: GCA_032207245.1. Classification (NCBI taxonomy): domain Eukaryota; kingdom Metazoa; phylum Arthropoda; class Arachnida; order Araneae; family Lycosidae; genus Pardosa; species Pardosa pseudoannulata. The sequence continues at coordinate 101,861,803 of CM063504.1, forward strand.
TGCTCCAGGGAGTAAAAATCGCAATTTTTATTAATTATGTCAAACATATAGCATCTTTTTTGCTCTTTACCTTTTGTTTAATAAATAGACTTTACAAATAAGTCAAATTTGTTTTGCTTTTGTCTCTTTCATTGCCTGAATTTCATTATCCTTAATTTATGGACATGAGTGTATATAAAATTCTTCTGTGTGTTTGTAATAGAACTCCTCATAAATGGCTGGACTGATTTTGATGAAATTTTGTGTATGTAATTAAGGTGATTCGAGAATGGCTTAGATTCACAATTTGATCCGACAGAAAATGCTTTTTGTATAAAAACTCCAGAATTGCCAGCTTGTTGATATTATTATAATGCTGCTTGAAACCCTTCACTGCCAACGTATCTGTGGCGCAGTGATCAGCTCAACGGGCTTCAGTACCTGAAGTCCCAGGATCGAGTCCCCGTACAGGCGATGTGGGAATTTTAATTTAATCTAATTACGTTTGTGATGACTGTACGCATAGTGGCTTCATGTGTTTTTAAAATAATTTTTTTCCTTACTTTTCCATCGAAAAGGTCCAATTTATAGTTTATTTAAAAACATTTTACAATTTTTGGATTTACAGCGTTTAAATAGAACAACGTCTGTAGGGTCGTCTAGTAGTAATATGAATTCATTAAAGAATTTTTAGTTGGTTTATCAAAATATATCGTGACATAATAGGTAATAGTGTGAAAGCTGCTGTGAAATTCAGTGCTTTGTTAAACATTTTCTAGCCTATAAACATCAATTGTTGCTACATCTGTTGGACTAAATTAGAAGGATGGTTCTGGAAGGGATATTTTTTAGAGATGTTGAGAATATGGGAGAGAAAGATACTGAGAAGAATTTTTGGAGCGCTATGTGAAAATGACGAATTAGAAGAAATAGAGAAATATATGAAATCTATAAAAGGTTAGTTATTGTCACAGAGATAAAAAGGTAAGGAGAGTCCAATGACTAGGCCATGTAGAAAGGATGAAGCCTGGTAGAACCACAGGAAGACTCATAAAAGAAAACCCCAGCGGATCTAGACCCAAAGGAAGACCAAGGAATCGATGGATGGATCAGGTCGAAGTTGATCTAAAGAGTTAGAGAATCACGAACTGGAAACTAAAAGCATCTAGTCGGGTGAAATGGGAGAAGGTCTTAAAGGAGGCCAGGGCTCTTCAAGAGCTGTAGTGTCAATGTTGATATTTCCTTCCGCATGAGCTAGAAATTTGATCAAAAGACTTGAAGAATCACGAACTGGAAACTAAAAGCATCTAGTCGGGTGAAGTGGGAGAAGGTCTTAAAGGAGGCCAGGGCTCTTCAAGAGCTGTAGTGTCAATGATGATGATATTTCCTTCCGCATGAGATCGAAATTTGATCAAAAGACTTGGAGAATCACGAACTGAAAACTAAAAGCAGCTAGTCGGGTGAAATGGAAGAAGGTCTTAAAGGAGGCCAGGGCTCTTCAAGAGCTGTAGTGCCAATGATGATGATATTTCCTTCCGCATGAGATCGAAATTTTAAAGAGATATGACGGATAGAAATGCACATAGAATGTCTTCAAATATTCATAGATTCGAAAACTTTTTTTTGAAAGAGGCTTTAAAATACTAGCAATAATTATATTGTATATCGTATCAGTAATTATATTTATAGGGTGATGGATAATGACTTATGTTCTTATCATTTCTGCCGAATATATATTGATGAATTTCCTAAATTTGAGTTGTTATGAACGTCTGGGAGTAAGCGAAATATGAAATTGAAGCAACAGGGAATAATACTTACAACCGCAATCTATCGAGTCCCGTCCGTGGCTATATTCTTTGACAGTGAGCTGAAATTTTAAACATCACAGGTTGCCATTTATGAAAAAGAAAAACTGTGTGAAAAGAGATTTACAGGCTGACTTATGGAAACACAGTACTGCAAAAAGTGAAGTTTTAAACTAGATACAACTACTAGTCATGATTTCAGCTGAAGTACCTGACAAAAATTAAATTCCTGCACGAGGCTCCAAAAATCATTAAATGTCGATCGAAATAACACAATTTTAAATAATACCGGAAACTTGAAAATTTGAGAGAATTTTTATAGGATTTCCATCTACCTTAATTGAAAAAGAAAAATTGATCCGACAAAAGTCTATAAACTTTTTTAATTGCACTAAAAAGGGACGCTTGGCATTATTGGGATAAGGAGCACGGAATCTTTAAACCGTAAAATATTTAAGGCTTTTAAGACATTATAAATATTTAAACATCTCTGTACATTTATCAAGGATGAGCGTTCAAAAATTCGTACTAGTCGGTGAGTTATAATACTTCTTATATGGCTGTTTGTATGCCACTCGGATTGATACTGACATTTTAAATTGGATTTTACACAACTTCACAATTTTAAAATTCACGCACACTTATTTAAAAACTAGATATGCTACATATCTAAAAGTGAATATGTGGTTAAACCATATATTCGCCTCTTTACACTCTCCATGTTAAAATAAAAAATATCAATATTTGGGGTATCATTTTTTTATAATTGATAAAGGTGTATACGAATAATTCTTTTTCTGTAGCTCTTCAGCCTGCTACAGGCCAAGTCTGTCTCTAGAAGAATAAGAAAAGCTAGGCTGTCTCTGAAAGAATATGGATAATACTTTTAATATATTTTTAATCGTTATCGTCAGTTTTTAACATGACTTTCTGTATATCTTTCGGTTTTAATTTAAAGGTAAGTGCCTTATAAATTTATTTTGACCGCAATGTTTCATATGTAAGTATATGCATTTATTTTACGATGAAAGCTGTTTTATTGATTTTTATAGCATTTTTAACACTAAACGTAAAAACATCTCTTCATACACCCATTTCTACCATTGCCGGTCAAATGACTGGACTTTATGCTTCCCGATTGAATGTATGAAATATGGATATTGGGAAGGAAATAAACAAATAAACCTTACTATAATTAGTCAAAATTATATATTGTCAATTTTTATGTAATACAAACCCAAAGAGTAAGAATTTTTAATTCATTACCCATCGTATTTTTACATATACACTACCGGTCATAGTATGTTTAATGTTAAAACTTTTAATTTTAATATTTTCGTATTAGAAAGTTGCATTTTCCCATTCGTTATAAATTAAATCAGATGTATAATTAGATACATCTAGTATAAAAAGTTTTTTTACAGATTCATTTTGTTAGAAATATAGTAATTAGAATCAGATATTTATCTTTTTTTTTCAAATTCATATGCTCTGTGTCCTCTAAAGAAAATCATTTTTACCTCTCATTCTTAGATTTATTTCACAATGAAGTTAAGAAGAAGCATTGGGTTTTCAGCCAATTTTCGCCAAATTGGATTTCTTTTAATGTCTTCTGTCATTGCAAGCGGTCCTAAGACCACCAAAGAGCTTCAAAATTTTTGATTTAAAATTTTTTATGCATTAAACTTACATTTCTGCACATTTTGAGAGACCGTTTATGATTTTTATTATATATATCAGATGGAATGAAAGGTATAACAAATTAAACTATTTGCGTCACATGTCAATCTCAAACATAATTTAATCCAAGATATTTTTTCTCAGTATTCATTACTTGTGCGCTGTTACAACTATTCCTAATAACTTCATGAAACTTCGAGTACCGATACAAACATGTGTTACTACCATTATTTAATTATTGTCATTATTTTGATACTCGAAGTTTTTTAATACTAGAAATTTAGGCTGTTCTCCTATTTTCCACAGACCAATATGATTTACATAAAAAATTTAAATGTTGTCTGATTAAAATGGTATATTGTTGTGTAATTATATTTGTATTCTGAATGTAAAATACTTTTCAATATCTTGCAAAGATCTTTTTTTTTTTTGTATTTTTAAACAGTGGAAATAAAACTCACAAGGAAATTAGATTTTGAATGTAGAGATATATAATTTATTTATGGAAACTGGATACCACAAAATAAGTAGCAAAAGTACCATAAAATAATATTTGTAACTCTTTTCTTCGAAGCAATTTTTCTTTCTCGATCAGCACAAAAACATTTAATTCTATTTTTGCGAGAGTAGATATACATATATGCAATTTTTTTTTAACTATGAGAGTGTGTAGTAAAAAACTTTACTAATGCGAGAATCATGCTTTATCTAAGTTTTACAAGATTTTTTGATCGGGAAATATTTTGAGAGGCATTATTTAAAATAGAAATCGTTGTTAAATGATTTTTTTAAAGTCTTCTCTCTTAAAACCAGAAATAAGGATGATATCAGTAAATTTACACGTTTTAATCCACTCGTAAAAAACTGAATACAGTTACACAAGCATTACAGAATCTAGACTCACAATACGATTGGCGAAAAACCGCCGTTCTAACCTTTCTGAAAAGCCAACAGAGCTTATCAGCTTCGAAGTTGAGATGTATGGTATGCCCTTGTTCGTACCATGAAAGGGTTATCATACTGCAGTCGAGATATGTCACAGGCGACATCCATGTCATAATAATATCAGAAGTCGTTATTTTGAAGCAACAGAGAGGGAAATTTATGCTACCAAATTTCCCTGTATGGCGACTACTGACGCCATTTTGACGCAGAAGTCACCTGTGACAGAGGTTGGTTTCAAGGACTACTGTAATTTTCTTGCAGCACGGCCAATTAGACCTTAATATAAAGGCTTAAAGCCCATTACAAACAGCTATGAAAATTCCTGCCAACAGCAGGGTTCGAACCCTGACTCTGGTAACGAAAGGCTAACGCTCAACCGATTTGGCCAGAGCTGGAAAGGTAGATCCAGAGAAAAATTCATTTATAGTCATTTTGACGTTTATGTAATTTCCCCAGAGAAATATTGTTATTTGAGGAAAAATTTAATTGGATACTAAATATGTATGCATGATTCGTTTATTGTAGATTTTATATGCCTGTTTATATGTGTGTAGGGGGAGTAAGACACAGAAAAATTTCATACAAGAAAAAAAATTGTCAATAAAACTATATTTTATTCATAAAATTAACTTTTTTTTCCAACAAAATATAAATTCCTTAACAAAATAACAGTTTTGGGTTCAGGGAATTTTTTTTCCGATCACATCACGCTTTGTACTTTAAAAAGTATTAACTAAAGTTCTCGGATTTTTCGAGTCCGCAGTCCAAGATTAAAACTGAATCCCAATGTCCAAGAACTTCAAACGGTTTTTAATCTCATCTATTATGTTCTGTTCTTACGTAACACTAAAGAAACATTTTACCTTCTGTCTTTGTTGTGGTCGAACTTCTTTTCCCTCATCATTTCGATTATTCTTTATTTACAGACTTGCATTTCATTGGCTTAGAGTCTATATCATCAATTCTCCAAGTATTTAATTTTTTTTTTGTAAATAATAAGACTTGTACGCGCTACCATGTAAATAACTCGAGAAAAAGTTCAGTAATTTGAAAGAAGAATACCAATCCTAGTGTTCTTGAATCGTTTCCATTCTTAGAGGGAAAAAATTGTTTAATGAGGGAGAAATAGGTAGACGAAACAGAAAATAATGGATTTAGAAGTTAACCTTAGTTTTTAGAATCTGTAGTAGGAACTAATAGTTAAAAAAAATTTACGGGGAAAAATGGTAGGTAGAATAAAGTAAACAATAAAACTGTGATATCTACTTATGTGCTTCATAATTTAAACAAATGATTTTAAGAAGAAAAATCAGAGAAGACTGGTAATATTTACAGAAAGAAAAGTTCTTAGGAAAACTGGACAACGTTTAAAGTTTTTCTTGGATGGTGGTTAGTAATCAAGTTTTTCTATTCGACTCCTTAAACTGCTGACACTTTCTTATGATCTTAAAATATGAAATGCTGATCTACAGATGAATTAATGCTTGTAAAATGTAATATATATCTCTTTTAATGATACTTTTTGAACACATCATGATTCACTACTTGCCTTATAATATTTTGCGGATATTGAACAACTTGAGTTCGTAATTTTAAGGTGAAAAGTAATGAATTAAAGGATGGATTTAAAAGGCTCTTTAACAAAGTACTATTTCTGTCTGTGTATTCGTAACAGTATCATAAAAGATTAAAGATGGTTTAAAAATATAACTGCAAAAGAAGTTTTGTCTGTACAGTGATACGTTACATATTATGGACGCATTCTTTGTATCAAAGATTTCAAATGTCATTAGTACAAGTAGCTGATGCTGTGTTCACAGCATAATAAAGTCTTTCCAAGATTAGAAATACATATCACATGAAACAGGATACCACATGTCCCTGTCTGTTACAACCTCGCTTGATGACTGTAAGATTAATTCACAGTTAGCTCAAGTCCAGTGGAGACTATTATAAATGCATATAAGGCAACTTGCTTCCTTTTCAATTATCAAGTTTTACCTATAGTAACTCATAGGCTTCGACTTTACTTTTATTCTAGTTATATGTTTAATGATATTAACAACTGGTGTTATATCGTAGTATGAGTCTTACCACGATCTTGGTTGGAGATTTTGGTTTTTATAAGTTCATATTGAATTTATGTGTTTCAATAGAAGATATTGTTAAAAAAATATACTAGAAACTTAAATAATTTGTCCACTTTTTCTAGACCAAGAACCAACAGAATCTGTACAATTATCAAACAATTAATATGCTTAGAAAACAAATGTCTAAAATCTCTTCGTCCCTTAAGGTTTAAAACGGACGAGAATTTTCACCAGAAGTCTCGTCTTCAACGTGTTGCACCACATTTGGAGCAAGATTCGTTTCTGACATGCCCTTGTTGTCATATGACTGGTCACCGGATTCGGTGGCAGGAACTTTTGCTGCGTCACTCTCGCTGAGGCTGTGTCTGTAAGTCACAGGTGGCTTCTGTGGTGCGCAATTCAAACCCGGATCTAAGGATAGTCTGTTTGACTTCTTTTCCTCGGAGTCCGTGGAAATCTTACGGTTTGTGAGGAAATCTCCGTTATGAAGTATCTGGGATTTCGGTTTAGATTTGATGATGTTCTCTTCCTTCAGCCCTAAATTGTCGAACCCTTTGAGTTGCAGAGCA
>CM063504.1:101873873-101958873 GCA_032207245.1 Pardosa pseudoannulata
GTCATGGATACTGTACTGCTCATACCCATTCCCAAGGATCTCACCACAGTAGGGTACAGTTCAGAACTCTGTTGGTAGGTGGCCATAAAAGTTGCCGAAGCGCAGAATTTACCTAACATAGAACAAGTAATATCGGCGTAAGGTAATCCTGAAACTGAAAAGAAATTCTTTGATTATTACGCTGTTTAATCTGTATATTATTGTGCAATACAAATCATGTGGCTTTATAAATATATTAGGCGTATATTTATGCATATAATATATTAAATATTTGTGAAAAAGGGCACTATACTTATCTACATACATATATACATGCATATGTAACAATTTTGTAAACTGTATTTTGCTTAAACCTAAGATTGTCAAGCAACAACACACATCTTCGTATCTTTCACGATTGATATATGCTAATGTTACATTATTTTTTAATTCATTGTTAGTAGTTCTTCAGAGAGCATGGTAGAATATTACACGTGATGGATTCATCTAAGATCATTTGTAATTACTCTTCTTTATAAAAAGAGAAAATTCTTACGAAACCTCTGGTGTTGTGTCATTAAACTTTTCTTAATTCGAAGTCCACCTTCGTAGTCCTACAAGCATTTCGCCGGTCAAAGAAGGGTAATAATAAAAAAGTCAATTTTGTTAGTACTTGGTTTATAATAAAAACCTTCAAAGTTAAATAAAAAAAATATAAAAATATATTTAAAATATTAATGAGAGCTTTGTGGATGTAACAAGGCGATTTCACGCAGCAGGGAAAATCTCTATGACAATTCTGGCTTTAGTTTCAAACGGAATGGAAGTTCATTGTTTGTCTATTGGCTGTTGTACACATGAAAATGAATGGGAAGGGCATTATAGTAGTTCGTGACGTTGCTACAAATTGTTCTACTGTTAAGAACCAATTTCAGTGTAGGAAGCTTCTTCTAAGTAATAAAAAAACAAAGGAACTAAAAGTTAAATTTTTATTAATTGTGTTTGCTGATTGGGTGTCAGTTTCTTCAACGTAAACATGACAAAATTCGTTCTCAAATAGTTTTGGTAGATTTTGAAAAGACAAGATCTTAAAATTTAGAAAGGTAAAACTAGTAAATAGGTATATTGTTTTGTTTCCCCACATATCTTTGGGAATAAGAATAAGAATCTAGAACATTCCAATCAATTATATGAGTTAAAACAAAGTGCGCACATTTGGCAACGTATATTTTAATTTTTATTTTAAAAAATTGATTTTCTTAGTGGGCAGCCAGTTGAACTGTGCTGTTCTAGGGAAACTTAAGGCACATTTGAAGGCATTATTTTTTTGTAAAAATATTCTGGGTGGTTGATTGATTGATTTGGTTTGGAGTGCTACGGTCTACCTTTTGCAACACGAGGGCTAATGAGACCGAGACCTACAGCTTAAAGCCGATTCCGAACGGCTACAAACATCCATGCCACAGTGGGATTTGAACCCACGAACTCCGGTATCAAAGGCCAGCATCCTAACCAAACGGCCATCGTTCGGCAATATTCTGGGTGGAGGCAGTATGAAAGTTTTATTTTTATGGGACCTTTCACATATTTTGTGTTCAACGTTGGGTTCTGAAAAAAAATGAAGTGTATCAGTAAGTGCGACACCAACTTTGGTAATAGCATCATAAACGTACCAATAGCTGGAAGCATGCAGACAAATCCTGTCATCAGAAAACCACCAACTGTACACCATCTTCTTCCAAACTTGTCCATTAAAATCCAGCTAGTGATATATCCTGGGATTTCGACGATAGCTGTCAGGAAGAAATTGACGAATTCGTTCCCAGCCAAATTAGAAACATTAAGTTGCAACCCGTAGTACGCCATGATGTCCGATACCCTGCAATAAGTGAAAATCGTGAGTTCATTTGCTAATTACAAAAATTGATTTTAATATTCTTCTCTGGTTTTATCTTTCATGTTTCCTTGTAAAAGAAACCAGCTATTTCCTGGATACTATTAATGAAACTTTCTTTGGAAGGATTTTAAAACTAGAACATTGCAAAGAATGTCGATTGGTGTGTTCATGTGTGTGTGTTATAAATTTCTTTTTTATATTCTAGTGTTTTATCTTAATTCCAGATTTAGGGTTTCTTCAACGTATATCCAGGAGAAATTAATCAGGCTTTAACGCGTTAAATACATTGATTTTTCTTACCAACAAAAAGAGATGATGATGAATATCTTCCTCAGCTGGGGATACCTCAGGAGATCTGCCGAGGAATTCTGTACGTTGTCCACCGTTTTTTCTTTCTTGATTTTGTCCCCTACTGTCTAACAAAAAGAAAATATAAATGGTTAGTTCAAAATAGTTGCTGTGTCATAGAGTAGTAATGGGGCAAACTAACTGCAGGTTAGATGCGTCAGAGTTTCTGCCCACTACAGATGTTAAAACAGTACTATAGGAATTTTGAATTTCAGAGTTTAAAAAATTATTTCATATTGTGCTCCATTTTTTTTAATATGGGAAATTTTCCCTAGAAATTTAAGTATATTTTGTTTATAGAAAATATGGTTGTGAAAATATATTTAAAAATTTGATTTAAAACAAATATTTTGTATATGCAAAGAGTGAAACGAGTGTAGTAAATATGGATAAAATCATATAAAATATGCTTATTTACCAATCGCGCGTTTATATTAAGGACTATAATATAAAAACTAATGCATATTCAAAATCAAATAGCAATAGAGTAATTTGTTGCAACATCACGAACTACTATAATGCCCTTCCCATTTATTTTCATGTTTACAACAGCCAATGAACAAACAATAAACTGCCCTTCCATTTGAAACTAAAGCCAAAATTGTCATAAGTTGAGATGTGCCTTGCCAAGTGAAATCGCCTTACCGTGTGCTAGGGAATGTATGGAACGCCACTCTTTTAACTTGTATTAAAAACATTTATATCACCCATCCGATTCTTTTGGTTCTCTCTTCAGTCTTTCTCAAGTTTGTCCATCCCTGTTGCAGTGATGCAACTGTGATGGAAAGTATAAACAATACTACTTAAGAAAATATGTGGATTGAAATTCTTTTCACATGAAAAATGGTATATATATTTAGTATTTCATGAAATACGCAGACTGTTCAATAAATAATAATATTCCCTTGATCACTGAGAAAATACTAATTATAATTAAATATGTTGTGGGATTAAAAGAACATTTGGTGTCTGTGTTAGCAAAATCAGTCGACGGATGGGACAAACAGGCTGATATGCCAGAGTTTCACGTGAGTAAACACAAGCTTGTTTCACAGTGCCTATTGCTCAAGGTTAGTTGCCGAAATGGAAGTACTCTAACGTACTGGAAATATGGTAGGCGAAGCCGTCAATGAAGCAGGCTAGAAGACTGTTTAATCTAGACTAAATATTTTATTCAGATGAATAAATTATGTACAGCTATGTACAGGTTCAGTAGATATCTAGATCTTCTGGGATCTCGTGCTGAGATAACATTCACACAATTACGATGAGTGGGTACAGTGTGGCTAGGTCTTGTAAATCACTGGAACAGTTCGCTAATTAGTGCCGGTACGAAACGCTGACACTATAACCTCCGGGCTGACGATTAGCACAGTCGGCTTTCACACCAAGGTTCAAACGCTCAGAGTGCGTATCACGCTGTAGTTCGTTGAGGAAACTCGGTATACAAGACAATCCAAAATGAGAGCAAGGGTCACTCTCAGCGACCTACTTCTATGCACGAAGTAGAAAAAAAAAATAGTAAGATAACGGGAATGGGAAAAGTCAAAAGTCGACTTCTTAGCAAACAGAGACGCTGGCGGTCTCTAAAACAAGCAAACTCCGGAAATCGGAGAGACGAGTGGACTCCTCTCGAGCTCCACACAACAGCTCCAAAAGCAACTCTCAAGAAGAAGCTCTCAAGAAGAGCCTCAAGAAAAAAAGCCTCGTCTTGGCTCCGACACTCTTCTTTTATAGCGGCCCCGGTTCCCTTTACGCGATTCTTCTGGAACCTTCCAGAACCAGGATGATGCAATCTTGCGGTCACTTTCCGCCTGAATCAGCTGTTTCGTTTCCAGATGTGGCCGAAAAGCTGTCTTTAAATCAGCCGTCCCAAGCAACTTAATTTCCTTTTTCGCTACCGCTAATGGGCGCACATGTGGCACTATAATGTAGCTCAATTTATAATCATTTTCCCGAGTCTTTTCACTCAAATAGTCTCACAAAGTCTCAGACTCGCTGACTCCAGCACACGGACAGTTTTCAATTAAGTCCGGAACCTAGTACACAAACGTGTATTGTTAAGACCACCCGTTTCTACCTGCCGCTAACCGTAATTGTCCGCTGAGAAAGATCACCTTCCGCTCCTCTTTCGCTAGGGTCATGTAACGGATCGTTACAGTACCTTTAGGAACAGCATTATGTGATTAAACTCCATGTTTGTAATAGTCGCGTCCGTCTCTGTCGATGGTCGGGCGAACTTCTTTATTCTTTTGGTTCATTGTAAGGCGCCGACCATTTTCAAAGCGCCGAACAATTGTGAAACGGCAGTAATGGTCCTTTTGACACACGGACTATTAGAAGTGTCAAATCTGCCGTTTTGTCATCGACCGACAAAGGAAGAAATTGTTTTTGTGTGACTCGACATCTTCAAGGGCGAAGGTTAAAAGGGGGGGGGTGTCGCTCTCCCCTGGAACCGAGGTTTCCTGTTGAAACAAGGAAAGACGGGAGAGACTCCGGGGTAGATTTGCAAAATGAGAGGTGGCTGAGAATGAGCTCCTCTCTCAACGATTGTACCGATAGTTTTCTTTAAATGTTTTTCTTTGTTGTTGAATAAATCAACGTTGTTAAGTTTTGCACTTCTCCCTTCGGCTGAATCTTTTTCGTCTCCCATTCCTGCTCCATTTTCGAGACCCATGCAGGTCATAACCAACTGACCGACGATTTAGGAGATAGGACATTCGCGGACCGCTCGGCGCATATAACAATGTTCGTTTTCAAAATTCGGCATCGGGTACTTTTAAGATACTTGAGGCTATGAATCAATGTCGAGGGCAAGTGTTTTTCAATGAGAAACTTTTTAGGAAAGAAGGTAAAATGTGGAATATCTAGAAGGAATCAAGGCTTTTAATAACTAATATTGAGGAAACAATCAATACAAAAAACAACTAAGATGCTATTATATACTATCATGTTGTAGAACTCGGAAATACTGTAAACGGCTCATACTATGCGAATGTTTCTCAAAAAATTTGCGGCCCTAAAAAGTAAAACGGCGTCCATTGCTGAATGATTTTTTATTACACCACGATAATATAAGGCCACATACTGTTAGTTGCAAACAGGATGTTTAATGGAGGATCAGTATGGAGATACCATATCCTTCAAAGGGCCCTGATCTTGCACTACAGTTTGTAGCTACCTCCCGTATATTGACAAATTGCCGCAGTTCGGGAATAAATATGCGAGTTGTAAAATATAAGCATATTCATATGCCCATGTTTTTGTTAACCTTTTTGCTGAATCAGATGTTCGATTTTGATCCGGTTTATAGAAGTCTTATGGTAGCACGCAGTATCAGAATAAAAATAGTTATTCAAGAGTAAGGAGCTTCTTTATGTTTGATATCATATTTGAAATGATAAATTACTGTGATTTATTTTACAGGGTTAGATAAACATGCTGGGAATGTATTTAACAGAAACAAAGTGGTCCCATACATGTACTTTATTTAGTATATGTATCGCAACTAAAACCATTATCATAAGCATAAACACACAAAACTTACACCTTCAAAAATCTTACTTTTAATTTGGCGAGAAGTTGTTCCGTATTTGGTGGTTTCCCATTCTCATCGCCTATTTTCTTCAAGATGACCAAAGCTTCGTCGTACCTTTCTTGAGACAGCAACCAACGGGGGGATTCTGGTAAAAATCTGAGAAAAGATTTAAGTTGAAGTGTATGTTTAAAGACTCAATTTACTTTCACCTGCATTAGGAAAAGTGCGTAATGAAAATGGTGTAAAAGAAGTGAATATCATGAGACCTGGTAAAGGTGCAAAGAATGACGCCAATTTACCAAATTTGGCTACAAAATTTAGTCACCATAATAGGATTTGTACCTTTGAAATAAATGTGATGTAAGGAGTAAAAAAGTGTATATTTGTATACGGATGTCTGTTTTAGAACACTTTGTTTAAAATGTCATATCCGATTAAAAACTTTTTATAGAGTACAGAACAGAAAGATCTAGGGTCGCAGGGGTCTTAACCTAGTCGAATATGCATATGTAATTTACTTTTCTATCACGCGGTATATAATTTAAGAAATCTTAAAATGCGACCCAGACATTGGGAATTTTCTTAAATTTTCCTCTTAGATTAACACTGAGCGAGAGGAATCTAATATGACAAAAACAAATACAAGCTAAATTTCACCTATTACACATGTATAAGCAACGGCTCATCTAACTGGAATAGCAAAATTGTGCGTATTAATATAAGCTGTAAATTTATCATAACGTTTTAGCCTTTACGATTGTATTTAACGTTTAACAATGCGTATTGCAATGGCCAATTAACTCTTTTTACATGGCCCATAATTTTCATCCTCACCCTGGCAATTTCGGTCCTGGTCCATAAAGGAAAATGAATAACAATTGCAGAAAAAACATTCGTTACGGCAACATGAGGCAAGAAAGGTAGTGTAAAGTATTACTACTTCCCTTAGACTAAGGGGCTTAATGTGGACGTTGAGAGTCTGTTCACAAGTTCGTTGTGACACTAGCTTGATGTTTGCTCTCATAATGTCCTCAAACTGACGTCAAAGGGACGTCACAACGAACATTTGAACCGACTCGCAACATCCAGAATAAGGCTCTTAATCTGGACGTTGTGGTTCGTTTCGAACCTTCGTTGTGACGTCATTTTGATGTCACAACGTATTCGCCAGCTTGCGGACATTATTCGAGCAAATGATCAAGTTGACGTCAAAGTGACGTCACAACGAAAGTTCGACCCGACTCGCAACGTCCAGAGTAAACCCCTAAGACCCTATAACTGCTACTTCTAACGAGACTAAAAAAGAACTACAACTTCTACTTCTCGAGTCATCCAGTTTTGATGTGAAAGGAGTTGCTCGGCTATATGATGAGCCAATGTAAATTTATAAATTCGTGTTAATATTTTAAAACACTTTAATTAAAGTGTTTTAAAATATTAATTGTAGAGTGTTATGTTCGAATGTTTTGCTGGTCAACACATCTAAAATGAATAGAAAGAACAGTGAAATCAGGAGAGTAGCATGTTACTTACGACCAGTAGAGGAAGAAGACGACCGTCACCGACGACGTGAAAAGGCCGAGAGTCACCCAGTTCCTCGTGAGGTAAGCTATGAGAGGAAGGAAGCACAGCCCCACCGTCCAAGAACAATTGACGAGCCCATTCATGTGCGTCCTCATCTCGGGCGCAACAAGCTCCAGAACTGAGGGATAAAAGCGAAAAATATTTACTCACGGGGTAGAATGAATCATTTCAGTTCACATAAATTAATGACTTTTTTTAAACATGTTTCGAATTGTTCGATTGGGTGAAATATGCACCGTTTTGTTGTATAATTTGTTGCCATTTTAAAGGTAGCTTCATAATAGCTTTTTCATAGAAGTCTTGGTCCTTATTGGCGAAAAACTCTACTAATCGATTTTCGCTATCTTCTATTGATCCCAATTTCTTATCACTCAGGAAGTTTTGCAATGCGAGTAAAAGGTCGTAATCGTTTGGTGCCAGGTCTGAACTATATGGTGGATGCATTAAAACTTTCCAACCAAGCTCCCTGAGTTTCTATATACGTGTATCGCCTGGCGTTGTCCTTATGAAACACAACACCTCTTCTGTTGGCCAATTCTGGCCGTTTCTGGTCAATCGCTAGCTTCTAATGGTCCAGTTGTTGACAGTAGAGATCTGAATTTAGTGTTTGGCCATACGGAAGCAACTCATAATAAATGATTCCCTTCCAGTCCCACCAAATACACAGTAGAACCTTCCTGGCCGTTAGTCCTGGTTTGGCCACCGTTTGAGCTGCTTCACCGCTCTTTGACCACGATCGTTTTCGCACAATATTGTCGTATTTGACTCATTTCTCATCCCCAGTCAACATCCGTTTAAGAAATGGGTCGATTTCATTCCATTTGGCCAAGGCTTCGCAGACGGAAATTCGATCCATCATGTTTTTTGGTGTTAATTGGTGTGGCACCCAAACATCGAGCTTCTTTTTGAATCCAACTTTGCGCAAATGGTTTAAAACTGTTTTATGGTCGATCTTTAGCTCCTGGGAGATGCTACAACTACTAACATGCCGCTCAACTTCTATTATTTCTGTGATTTTACAGATATTTTCGACGATAGGCCTGCCTGTTTCGAGGTGCATCTTTAATATCAAAAATGCCTGAACGGAATCGACGAAACCAAAATTGCACTTAATTAGCTGTTACAGTATCGGCACCATAAACACCATTCACAATTTCAGAAGCCTGGCTTGCATTTTCCTCTTTATCAAAGAAAAACTGTAAAATGTACCGAATTTTCTCTTTGTTGACTTCCATTTCTAACACCTTGTAACTCACAACTGAATGGACTAAACAAAAAACAGTAAAAAAAAATTTAGTGTGAAATGTCACCTTGACAACGGGCATAAATTTAAAATTGCTTGATTGATTCTTTACGAGATATCGTTCACTACAGCCAACTACCAAAAAATTATGGATTTCTTTTTCCCCAACCTAATATTTACTCACGGGTTAGAATGAATCATTTCACTTCACACTTGTAAAAAATAACTTAAAATATTTAAAACGTAAAAATGAAACTTTAAGCGGTAGAAATATTTTTTTCTACAAATAAAAAATACATTTATTATAAATATTGTAATAAATAGTTTGGAGCAAAATTTATCTTTAAGAAAAAAAAGAACAGCATTAAAAAAAATAAATTTTTTCTTTTACACAATTTTAAAAAAATTAATAAAACTAAAGTTTATCTAAAAAAAGATCTTATCACACATCAACTTGAACAAGATGAAAAAGCAACCGTTTGGAATTTCTTTTTCTGTAGATGAATGCACGGATTTCTCGTATAATAGCGAACAGTTTTCATAAATAAGTTGAACAATTTTTGCTGCAACACAAAAAAATCTGCACATTCAAAAAAGCCGCACCAGATTGTGCGGATTTTTTGAGTTGGGGATAGAAAAAAAAAATCGAACCGATTTATTCTGGTTCAGGTTGGCGCATGATACGACATTTAGTAGGTTCAAAATTTTTAGCTGTCACACGAAAAATCCGTGTATATATACACGAGAAAAGAAACTGAGTTTGTTGCTTTTTGAACCCGTACATGTTGACGTGGGATGAAGCCTTAATAATCATAAACACCCATTCAAATGAGGAATGAAACTTTGATATAAAAATTAAACTTAGAATAGCTATAAGAACTTTATGAGTAAATTATGTTTGTTGGGTTATGGGATAACAATCATCAAAGCCGTCTCTTAACCCTTGAACGATATCTTGTTCTTGTCGAAGATTGGTACTATTGTCACGTCTTCAATTTAAAAATTTATTTTGATTTATAAAAACATTATTTTAAATCAAGGAAAGGCAAGTAATTTCATAAAAAATGATTTCTTGCACATTAACATTATTTTCAGCTTTTAACCCTTTGACTTACAAGTAAAATGGAATCTGATGTGTCCGAAAAATGCTGTTTAGTTCTGGCTCATCTGAACAATTTTGGAAAATTTGAGAAAAACGTTTTGCTTTCATATTTGCATTTCTGTGTAACATTTAATGAGGTTTATATATAATGCTAATGTACAATAATTAAGTAATATTATAAAATTATGATTTAATATAATGCCGCACGACGTCTGTCTGAGACAGCTATCGACGTTTCGGAGACGTCAAAATCTACTTTGGCACATGATAATACTGACTTCTCCCAGACGTCATTGTATGTCAAGGGGTTAACAGTGTAGCACTAGACTCAAGACGTGTGTCATCGAGGAATAGACACCTGCACTTTTTTTACGGCGCTAAGGTTGGTTGGTTGGAGTTTTACTGCGCAAGGTCCTATTTAGGACATAAGCGCCAAGCACAAGGTGTTTTTTCATAAAAACAACAAGACATAACTGATAAAAGTGCCCTAATCCAAAAACAGAACAAGGTAAAACCGTACCAATTTAAAAAAAAAAATTATAGAAATGTCTGCAGTATATATACACAAGTACACAGGATAGGTACGTAAAAGGTAAAATGATGAAACATTAGAGGGTAAAAGCTAAAAGCACAATAAGTTTTAATTAAAAGATCTAAAAAGTACTAAGCAATTCATAAAAAATAAGTTAAATCGACCAAAATAAGCCAGTAAACCGGAGAAAAGAGAAAAGACAAGGATGCCGGGGTTCATCCAGTAAATCCGTTAAGTTAGGATGCCGTGTATCAAAAAATAAGGCATAGACAGGCTGTAAGTGGCTACAAGAGGTAAGTATATGTAAAATAGATAGATGATGATTGACAAAAAGAACATCGGGGTTTGGGTTCATTTAAAAGATAGTAACTATGTGTGAGACGAGTGTGTCCAATACGCAAGCGAGTAAGTAAAACGTCATGCTTACGACTAACATAATCCGGGAAAAAGCGAATGTCCGCAGTAATGTTGTGAAGCTTATTGCTGATAAGTCCCACTTATTCTTCCACATAATACGCAACTGGTTACGGCGCTAAGGAACGGCCGAAAACGGACGCAACCAGAGAGGATAGAAGAGTCCTACGCCAGAGAGTTGAAAGTTTCATCAGGAGGGAGAAAGATGCCATCCTCACCCTAGTCAGCAAAGAGATGCCAGCTCGGAACGGAGGAGAAAAGACGTTAGGAAACGTTAGTTATGAAAGGTTGGAATCGAGAGGACCTCGTGCAGGCCACTTGGCACTATTGGTCTCGGGACGGTTCAGCCAGATATCGATTATTCTTAAGAATGCATAATTTTCATAACTTATAAATAAGAAATGTATAGTCCAGTATTTATTCTCTGCAGTTATTTAATTGCCGGCATAATGGGCTATTAGTGAACCAACAATACTTGCGCTATTAAAAATAGGCGAGAAGGTACAGAAACGAGGCGTGCAGTCACGAGGTAAGACGTAAAAGCCGACGACCATATCTACAAACAGTTTGTTATTTAAATTACAAAACGTCTTCGGGTCGTGCTGATATCTTTCTAGGGTTTAAAGCTGACTTTGTATAAAAAATATGAATTTTGGGTACGCTGCAGATTTACAACATGATGGTAAAAAGGGTCACTTCATCGTCTTATATCAACTAAGATATAAAGACTTTCCGATCCCTTACACCATTTGACGCATATACTCACATAATATTCATTTGATACATAAAGCTCTTAATACATTGTGTGCGGGTACATTTCGCAGCGGAATTGCACTGGGAGCGGGGGTATTGCGCGTAAATTTAGTTATTTAGTTAAATTTTCAATAGATCGAAAATTATTTAATTTTTTAACCAACTTTTCGTATTTTATATTGAAATATATAAACAAATATATATATATATATATATATATATATATATATATATATATATATATATATATATATATATACATACATACACAAATATATATAATATATAAATAAACATATATATAATATCATTTTAGCAAGGATAAATAAAAAGCTAATTTTAAATCTAAATTGATTTTTTTTAATCAACCTTCCCGTTCTGTGGTTCCGCATCGACTGATGTAAAATCTAGTTTTTATTTGTCTAAATTTTTACAGAATCTATGTAGTAGAGAGCCTACGGCTTCGTTTTCTTGTATATACCGTTATTTTTGTACCCACAAATAAATCATGTTGTTACACTAACCTGTACTAGTACGTGACCCGAGTATCAATCGTCAGAAAACGTACTAGTACGTGTCCCGCATACAATGTGTTAATTGGGATTATATAGAATTTTGCATGTAAGCAGTGCAGGTATGAAAGTTGGTACAAGGTTTCACCGTGTAAAACTTTACGAAGTCCTTTTATGAAATTTAGAGTTTTTTTAATCGTTAAAACTTATTTAACGTTTATTTAAACTGATTATGTTTTTTTGTTGCTGTTTTTCTGACTCATTTTAAAACGTGCATTTTGTATTCTTATAATAGTTTTCAAAGTTGTATTTCAAAGTTCATTTTTAATAGAGATGTCAAACAAGAGCTACTCATTAGTTAACAGCTCATTCTGTTGTAGCGAAAGATTTTGTATTCAAAGAAATCTTAGACATTTAGATATCCGTTTAATCTTACTTACGTGTACTTTCATAAAACCTTTTAATCGCCGATTTTCCTGTATAGCGTCATGATATTTAAAATTGAATTAAAAACAATGCTTCACTAAAACTGCGTTGTAAAAACTTTTAAATAGATAAAGGAATGCTTAATTTTTTAGATAACTTTTTTTCTAAAATCAATTTTGTAAATTACAGAAATTCATAAAAAACAGCCTTTTTTTATATTTTTCGCATAGCATTACTTCGAAAATCACCAAATACAGAAAATTATAGAGATTTATTGAAATAAACTGATATCATAAACTTACATTTTAGTGCTGAAATATTAGATGCGAATATAGAAAATAATTTTTTAAAAAGAAAATAATCCCACATATTCCTAAAAGAGAACATTGGCTTGTTTAACTGTTAAAAAATTTCATGGATTTTATATTACCAATTTTGCATAACACAGTGATATTTCAATGGAAACATTCTAAAACTTTTCTTATATTTATGTTTTGAGGATTTCCTTTACTGGATTCTTAAGAATTTCATTTAACATATTGTGTGCGGGTACATTTAGCAGCGGAATTGTACCGGGAGTGGGCGTTTTGCGTGTAAACTTAGTTATTCAGTTACATCTCAATAGATCGAAAATTATTTAATTTTTTAACCAACTTTTCGTATTTTATATTGAAATATATAAACAAATATTTATATAAATAACAACCATAAGATATTTGTAAACAAAAAATATATTTTTTAATGAATAAATTTATAATAGTATCGTAAATATGAAAAATCAAATAGAAATAGTAGTATATAGTTTTAATTTTTTCGAACTATGTTATATATAAACATTTTTACATTATTAAAAAAAGGGAAGACAAAAACATTCGGCTTCGTTTTCCTGTATATATCGGTATTTTTGTACCCACAAACAAACCATGTTGTTACACTAACACGTACTAGTACGTGACCCGCACTCAAGTATCAATCATCAGCAAACGTATTAGTACGTGTTCCATGCTCAAGTATCAATCGTTAAAAAACGTACTAGTACGTGTCTCGCGCTCAAGTATCAATCGTCAGTAAACATACTAGTACGTGCCCCTCATACAAGGGAAATTTTAATGAATAAATATTGCTTTCCTATTGTAATACCGCGATCACAATACGACGTTTAATAGATTAAAAATAAAAACTATACATCATTTTCTGTAATTATTTACTTTTATCATTAGTTTTTGATTATTGCACCAATATTTTAACCTGTTTTTACAGGTACTTCCCATCTAGTAAAATATAAACTTAACCTCTAGTAGCTAGAGCAGTGGTCGGGGAACCGGGGTAAATTACCCCAAATGGGGTAAAAATGAAATTTTTGGGGGTAAAAATGAAACTTTTTTGAGTAATAAGTATATATTTTTTTATTTGCTATTTTATAAACTTGTTAGTATTTTTTTCAACTTAAACAATTTAGCGACATATGCAGGCCACGCCATCTCACTACCCACCACACTAAAGTGTTCTCGCCATCTCACTACCCATCACCAACAACATATTTGTGCTACCAACATATTTTGCGAACAATTTCCACTCTAATGAACATAAAAACGAAGACCAGAAATCGATTAAACGCCGAAGACTGTATTCAAATCTCTCTTACATCAAAAAGTTAATTTTGAGGCAATTGTAATCGAAAAAAACAACCCCATTTCTCCAAAACGTGAAAAAAAATTTCAATTATTCTTTTTTTTTTTTTTAATTTTTTCAATTGTAAATTATTGTTTGTTTTGTTTTATTATTATTATTATTATTATAATTTGTTACAATACCGTTATGGATTACTAGGTATTACATTGATAAATTGAATAAATAAAGTTTAAATAAAATTTTTAGTTGTTTTCTTTTCAAAATTATCATGGGGGGCTATAATATAAAAGATGCTAAAAAGAGGCGATTTCGTTTTTTTTTTTTTTTTCTCTTCGCCATGGGGTAATATCAACTTACACAAAAATATTTTGGGGTAATGATTAAAAAAGTTCCCCGACCGATGAGCTAGAGGAATACGTACCGATGATATACGGCAACTGGAAGACAGATGGCATAAGGCTTCCATTAATTGTCTTTATGATGACGAAAGCTGTGAAATTTGTCATTAGAACAGAGGCGAAAGCACTCACGGCCGTGACGATAAGGGTGATGAAGAATGTTATCTTGCGGCCAATCCTAAAAGAAAATAAAAATTAGGTACGAAAAAACAATCTATTACAAGATAATCTGCGGAACATTTACTTATCTACTTAAATAATTGTTCAGTTTTTCCAGTCATTAAAACTCATGCATGTTTCATCGCAAGCATCAGTAACTCTTACAGGTGGTGCTGCAAATATTCTTTTCTTGAAAACAACGGAAATTGTCAATAAGCGAGAGAAATAAAAATATATTCCATGGATATCTTTCTAAGCTTACATCTTCTTTTCGTTCTTTTTTTTAACTTTTTGAATGAAAGAAAGAAGCATTACAATCTGAAAAATTTGAGGTCTTTACCTTTAAACAGAAATGCTTATTTTGACCATACCTTAACCCATTCGTGGACAATTTATTTCTCACTCCATTTTTCCAAACTTTCAAAACAAAGCTGCTAATTTTATTCAATTGATCGAACAATTGATGACAGCTCAAAATCGAAGTGGGAATGAAATCTTTCCGTCATTTTAATAACAAGACCAATATATTAGAATGGCTTCCCGCAGGTGTATTTTATAAGATCGTGTAGGTGGGAAGTAATCTTCCCACTTCTCACGAAAGGGTTAAACTATTTCGACCATTTTCGTCTATACGTACGTACAAAAAAAAAAAAAAAAATTTTTTTTAATTTTAGCTATCCATTTTTAGTCATCTCTGAATGCATTTTGATCAACTTTGTCGTGACCGACTGTGAGTACATACCAACGTACAACTGACAAATGTTTTGTAGTAGTTTGTTAGGATTCTGTATTGAGGATTGTCGTGACTTCTAATCGCTTACCTCCCTTTTTTGAGGGCATAATATACACTCTATGTAAGGAATTCTCTACACTCTATATAAAAATACAATATAACGGATATTAATACTGCTGCTCAACAACAATACAACGAAAGTTATTGACTATTCATATGAAATTTTTTCAATGCATTTTCAAATTGTTGAAACAATATTTTTACAGTCCATGTTTAAGTGGAATATAAAAATCTATTATTTGCAGAAAATAACATTGAATTTTTACTGCTTTATTACGACCTGAAACGGCAGGAAGTTTAGTGATAAGGATTAGTGAGTTTAGTGAAAGGAAGTTTAGTGATTGTGAAAATTTTTCGTTTATAACGAAATACCTATGTAACATTAATTCTGAATATTTCAGATATTAACAATGTTGGTCGCCGCCAGATGGCAGTACTTGAACTCCACTTAGACAACACCGATATCTTGAGAAAGGAAGCTAATTTTGAACCTTTAAAGCTTAAAAAAGGTGAAGAGGATGATTCACACATCACACAATCAATATAAGGCACGTGTTTCATATAATAGGTATACAAGGAAGTCATGTGGTAAGAATAAGTTTTATTTTCTTTCATACACAACGTTGAAACGTGTAAATTAAAAAACCAATTATACACCAAGTTTTAAGTTTAGATCTAAATGTATTTTTCAGTTTTTCTAAAGAGAGAAATAGTTATTTAAAGATAACTACAGAATTTAACTAAAATGCTGAAATGTATAGACACGGACAACACAATTTTTGTTTAAGTGTGAGTTACAAAATTGCTGAACGCCAGCTGTTCTCTTTCGACAGGAGTAATTCAGCCAGATATTTTAAACAGTATGTTTTCGCAATCCCAAGCAGTTCTGAATATCGTTTAACTAAGAGTCCGGATATCCTCTGCGTGATGGGAGATACTTTCTATCTGAATCAGGAGTAATTCAGAGATATGAGGAAAATAGCCTTCATTGATTGAAAGAAACCATTTTGCCAGGATATTACACGTGTTACTTTTTCGTCAAGGAATTTTGCTGCTAATGATTTATTTTCTTATGGAAGTTTAGTCCCAAAGAATTAAAAGTATACTGTGTACAAAATTAAGGTTAAAAACATAAAAAATGAGATATTTCGACAAACAATGGGTTTAATGCATGGAAATTGGTATACTATAACCTCATGCTGTAAGGCAGGAAATGGTAACGAAACAACAACAGCAAAAACGTGAACAAGAGTTTAATGTTGACTGATATGCAAATGAGATATTTCGACAAACAATGGGTTTAATTCTTGGTAATTAGTATACTAAAACCTTATGCTGTAAGGCAGGAAATGGCAACAAAACAACAGCAAAAAAGATAGGAGTTTAATGTTTGCTGATATGCAAATGAGATTAACGTTGTTCGAAATAGGACACTTCATAACTATTTATTGCTCCGCCTAATTTCAGTTGCGGCTATTCAAACGTCATTTCGATTCTCATACTGTTGATGATCAACTATTGTGGCAGTAATTCTCATTCTTCCAAACGCTCCGATTTTAACTCCTGAAGGGTCCTTGGAGGAGAAAGTCGACAAGCAATGGCTCTTTCTAGAGCATCCCATGGGATTTGGGCACGATGAATAAATACTATTCTTCCAGATAATCGTCAACAAGTACAGCTCTACGTGATCGGACGTTATCTTCTGTTAAGACGATTTGTTTTTCTACACCTCATCGGAAATGCCACACGCATGGTTCAGGAATCTCTTCCCAATAGCGTTCTGCTGTCAGTTTATTAACAGAAAAGATATGGAACTGTGAACGCCCATACAACATGATACAAGGATGAGAGTGCTCCCAAAGTGATGATTTTCTCTGATGTTTGCAGGATAATAGCACTCTACAGTTTCTCTCCAGGTGCAAATTCGCCGAAAACCACTTTGTTTCCTAAATCTCGACTCATCACTCACGAGGATACTGTGCAAATCCTCCTCTTCCCTGAAATGGAGTTTAAGGTCCCAAGATAGATGTGTCCTCTTGTGAAATTGCCTGAACACACGGCACAGGTCTCCATGTGTAAAGATCCCTCTCAGCTAACTGTTTATACTAGTGTTCATATAGTTTTTAAAAAGAGGCCGGAGGGACTTGTCAAAAATAGTGCACTTTTTATTAAATAAAAGATCACCTTTTATAATGAAAAGGCATGTTTTATGTAAAAAGGCACTTTCTCAGTTTTTTATTGATTTCAGAATTTATATCAATTTACAAAGGAAAAAAAGGGCAGAGCGCGTCAACGCTAAATAAAAAAGGCCAGGGCGCGGCACCCTTCAAAAACCTCAAAATGTAGTTCGTTTGGTTTGGCCATTGTGGGATTTGAACCCACGAACTCCAGTACCGAAGGCCAGCACCCTAACCAATCGGCCATCGTTCGGCACCGCGAAATGTGAACACTATACACTGTTTTGCAAATCACTGCGTGTGCTCCAAGCAACGAAACAGCTCTCTCCGTAATTTTTCTCTTTCATTACGCCTTACTTAAGCTGGCTTTCCATTTTAAGATGAAAAATAATTTGTCTAAACTCGTTTTCATCGTAATGCAAAGTGAAAAAAATTTTTGAGTTGTGTCGGAACGACTTTTATTTTTCATAGAAGGTAGATGACAGTCCTGTAAGCAATCTACTGAATATTCGAGAATATACTATAATACACAATTTTTTCATATGAAAGTTTGCGATTTTTAGTTTCACGGTAAATTTACATTTTCGGCAGGTACAGCAACTGCAATAGAAAAAAAATAGCTTTTTTTTCTTTTTTTTTTAATAAAAAAAAGAACTCCATTGTATGTTGCTATGCTTACATTTGATGCCAAATATCTTTCTTATCATGATTTTTTTTAAAATGGAATGTTATTACTTTATAATGACGACTGATTATTACCCAAAACAAGTTTTAGTATTCAAAGTTATTTCATATTTGTTATACTATGTGCAGTTCATAATTTACATTTAAGATATTCATTACTAATGTAGTATCTGAGTTCCTTAATCCAATAACGTTTCTATCTGATCCCAACTCCAAAATTGTATGTATCCAAAAATAATTTCAAAACCTAATTTTATGTCTAATTAATTTATTTAACTGATTAACTGTTTGGAGAATAATTCAGAGCTTGAAAATTCCGTTGTCAAAATTTATAAATACGCTATACTTCTTTAAAATGTCTGCAACTTTTTAACTAGTTCAAGAGAATTATCGTGGCTTAATATATCAATGACATTTTTATTTTATCTAATGAAAATATTTTTCTTCAACTATTTTTTACCTGTCCGACAATGCTCCATATATCGGGGTGCCAATAATGCTGCCAACGTTGTAAAGCGTAAGTACAAAGCTCGTGTAGTGGTCATCTTCACAAAACATGTTCCACTGTAACAGAAGATAAATGAGATTAATATATTTCATATAGTATCATGAATAAAAATATTAAATACAAAAACCTCAATAGCTTACGATTTTGAAATATTCAGAATTTTAATAGGTTATAATAATTCAAATTAATTTATCACTGCTAGCGGAAAATAAGAACATATTCTAAAAATAATTCTGCATAAAAGATAACCTTCTTTATTAAAGTGAAATAATGATATATTTGAATGATTTCCATCAATAATAGTCCGATTTATTCCCATAGATCTGTTATCTGTTCCCGCATTCGCCATTTTCTCGTATTTGTCGTCAAATAAGTTTGGCTCCGTTTCTTTGCCTTTTTTTTTAATTTAAAGTTTAGTTTGGAGTGCTACGGTCTACTTTTTGCAACACGAGGGCTAATGAGACCGGGACCTACAGCTTAAAGCCGATTCCGAACGGCTACGAACATCCATGCCACTGTGGGATTCGAACCCACGAACTCTGGTACCGAAGGGCAGCACCCTAACCAATCGGCCATCGTTCGGCTTTTTAAATTAAAAACTGGTGAAGTGAATTTGTATTTCTATTAATAATAACGTTTTTTTACGGATTGTTACTATACTTAAATGCCATACCTTTGAGTATGTTCCTTTCCGTAATTAATAGTAATTATAACTTTTTCATTTCCTCCCTCTATTCTATTACTTTAAGTGGACATAGTACCTTTCGATTCTTAAAATTTTCATTATAACAACTTTCATTTTATTTCTAATGAAATAAAATGTTTTAGTCCTGTTAAAATGAATTATGTTACAAGTTATTCAATGATGCCTTAATTTTTAAAATATAATTAATTTTGTCAATCTAAGTTGTATATTTAAAAAATTGCACATCAAATAAAAAAATGAACACAGGTCCGAGGTTCAATCCCCGGACTGGGCAAGGTTGGCTCAGCCTTTCTTCCCTTCAGTGGGTAGACAAACTGAAGATCAAGCATGCTTGAAAACTGAACACTGGGGGTTTAGCGTAAGGTGGACCACCTAACCGGAACATATGCTTCGCACCCCAGGACCTTTGGTCTCGGAAACGGAGATTGGCACCGTAGGCCCTGGTACCCTAGGGGTTGTTGCGCGGAGGAGTTTAATAAAAAACATGAAATTCACTTACCTGCAAAATAACTTTTGAAATATTTATATTAGATATTAAGCTTTTATATCAAATTGAAACTAATTACCTTTATTCTATAAACCTAAAATTTTTAAAATGTCTGACATTTTAAAATTAAAAAATTTTAAAAACAACAAAATTGAAAGTATAAAAAATAAAATATATCACTCTTATCAATATAATTAAAGCTGAAAAAATAAAAAATATAATTAGAAAATTAGTTAGTTTACAAATTTCAAAAGTTGTTTTGTGTTGTAAGTGGATATCTACTTTTTCACTGGGTTTATATATTTTATGCTTTTTAAAACAGTGTTTCTTCATACGACAAAAACTTAAATTTTTACAAAGTTAGAACTTTATTAATGATCTCAGCAATATTTTTCTCTAAACAGAGTAGAATATTTTATTTTACACTGAATCAAAAATAAGACTATCCTAATAAAGGTTTTTCGTCTCAAAAGATATGCTATGTATCCTTTGACATCGTAGATGTTATTTGTATTTGATAATCCTGTTTCTTACTGACATTTGTTGCCCCATTTAGTCCCTGTTTTACAATTTCTTAAAAAATTTAATTCTATCACACTTTAATTTCATTTCTCCTTCTGTCAACAACCTGTTTACTACTGTTACTACTTCACACACCTTTTTACTGTTTTGACAATTTTTGTATCATTATTCAGTTATATTTTCATTTATTTTCGTCCATTTATTCATGACTATTGTATTCTCGTTTATGCTGTCTCAAAATTCGACTTTTCATTTAAAAAAAAAAATCTTCTTTCCTTTTACAGTCAAACTGTTTATACTTGTTATTACATTACTGTTTTCAGGTATTTTGTAGTTTTACATCAATATAATTTCTTTGATTACTTTATTATAACAAAGAATTACATCAGTAAACGTCCTAGCTGCCTTACTAGCAGAGAAGCTAAGCCGTTCCAGCCTCCCATCTTGTTCCGACCCTGGATGAACAGGTCTGGTTTACCCCCGTCTCCTAAGTGAGTGAGTGAGTGAGTGAGTGAGTGAAATGGGAGGAGTATTTGTTCCCTCAGCGCAATTAGCAGAAGATCACAACCAAGGAATAACAAAAATAAAATTAACATAAAAAATATTAAAAAAAAATCGCATTTGACAAAAAAGAGATAAAGTAAAAAAATAATTTTTGTCATTGACTAAAGAAGAAATTTCATATGCATTATATTATATCTATATTATATCTATAGACGAGTATTTAGATTTGCTTGCTTGGAATCGTATGGTATGAAGACATTACTCATCATTCAAACACGTAATTGTCTTCCTAAAGCTCTTTGTAAAAATATCAATACCAATTCTTTGTCCCCACTTCCGCGTTTCTCGATCTGTAGTAAATTTCTTCAGTGCATCTCTGAGTTCCGTTTACTCCATACCATTCGCCTTCTGCCTATGGAAAAAACTTTAAAGTTACATTCTTTTGAAAAATATAGTGATACAATAGCCTAAAAAAGGTTTTTTCTAGGATTATTGTCTTTATTTGCAAATTACTTGGTGAGTAATAAGCGTAATTTCCATCTATCTCTCTCTTTTGTTTTTTTCTCTCATAAATTTATTATTTCGCACTATACTAAGGAATATTAATGTTTCCCTGTCTCTCAAATTTTCTGGTGGCTTAAAGAACTTAACTTTAAACAGATTAAAGGTTGTTCTGTGTGATACACTGAACGATCGAGCTTGGTCTATCGATTGTTGCACCACATGGAGCTTCAAATTTGAGTTATCGATAAAAGTTGATAACGAGATTGAAAAGTCTCAAAGTTGTTGAAGTAGTGACTACAAAAAGAAAGTTTAAAAAGTACAAAAGTAAGTTATTGGCGGAGTCGCCAAAAAATGCCAAGGAGTACCCTATTCTGTTGGAACACCTGGATATGCATGTGTAGCATAAATCGACAGTTGGTTGGTTTGGAGCGCTACGATCTACTCTTTTGCTAGAAGACGTTAATGAGACCGGGATCTTAATGCTTTTGCTTAATTCTAAATCCAAATGTTATCGAGCATTCATATCAGCAGTGGAATTTGAACACACAAATTCCGGTAGTAATGCCCGACCATTTAGGAAATCGTTAGGTCATAAATTAACTGAACCCCAATAAAATATGTCGCATCACGGATATTTTTACTTTTTTGTTCGAAGTAAAGGAAATATTTGTGAAAAATATCAATGCTATAATTTCAACAGAAATACAGCGTTTCGACAATGCCTAAATCAATTTTGAGTAGTTTTGTCTGTATTTACTTACAACGAAACTGTGAAACATTAATGCTTAATATGATCAGTTTGGGACACTGTGATTTTGATAACAATAACCAATTGATAACAATAAACGATATGCAAAATTAGATAAATTCCCCCCACTTTAATTCACAAGTACTAAATTTAAAACAAAATGACAAAACACGCTTTATATTATCCTGCATTTATGTATATTATCCTTTAAAACATAAGAATTGTATACATAATTAAAAAAAATTATCAATTGTTGACTGTCTACAATTTTTGCTAAGAACTCATTGATAAATTGTTCGTAATCATAATCAACCTGTCATAACTATTTAAAATTTCGATCTTTTGTTTTAATGTTAAATCATTTCGCTTTCTGGCTTCCATATCGACAAACTGCAAGTAAGCAAGCAAGGCATGAAATGTGAATACGTTCCTTCTCAGTTCCGATAAGAATGTGTTTCCTTCTGTTTATCTGACAACTACTGACCATCAGCAGGGTGTATGTATTTCTGAAAAATTTCAAGAACGTGTAATTTCCCACTTCTTTCCCTATTTCCCTAGTTGGAAGAGGGAGTATTTTCTAAAATTCAAACAACTGAAGGAAAAGAAAGGATGGGTTCCTTCTGAATAGATTGTGAATATTCCTTTGTCAATTAAAATGAAGTTTGAAACGGATCCCATTAACCGATGTAATGATCCCATAAAGCGATAATTTTAACATACAAATGAATAGAGAAAATCGGGACCAAGTGATTTCGATAACAATAAGCGATTGATAACATTAACCGCGATCACATTAAGCGGAGTCCACTGTGTATCCATTTTGATCATTTGTGAATGAATACTGAATACTTTCGATGTGACATCTGTTCATATATCATTTAGTACGCAGACATACATAGGTATTTCGCATAAATTATAAATAATTAGATGTAGAAAGTTGAAGCTTAGTATTTAGCTATACTATTGTAGACTAGATGTTACTATTCTAACATCTAGTTGTTCACCTCTCTTTTTGTTTGAAATCTAAACTTTATAAAATGAAAAAAAAATTCAATAAAACGTATATTAACGCTGTCTGGCATAAATCAAAAATTCTACGGTAAATTCGATTAACCGTAGAATTTTAAAATTTTGTATTTATGTCTGTTGAAACATCTAGTTGTGTGGAGTCTCATTTGTGATTGCAGTCCGCATCCTATATAACGAAAGATCTCAATGTAACGTATATTACTTAAACCGTCTCCGCCAGATGGCAGTACTACTTATTGTTGAATTTATATATACTACTCATGATTGAATACAATTATACTCATTGTCGAATTAATAGTGTACATGCTTGATGTTATTAAAAGATAAAATTGTAGAAATTACGTAACTGTACACTTTGATGAAGAAATTGAGGATCGTATTATATATTCATAAAATAAGTTATACTCATTATACTCATTGTTGAATTAATTATGTATTCATTTTTGATGTTATTAAAAGTTAGAATTGTAAAAATTACATAACTGTACACTTTGATGAAGAACTGGGGGATGGTATCATATATTTATAAAATAAGTTAAAGAAGAATGAAAGAGGAAATTAAGCGGTATGGTGATTGTATCAGTTTTTTTTTTTTACTTATAATTCTACACAGCTACTTTCTGCTAACG
The DNA here is from genome assembly GCA_032207245.1 of Pardosa pseudoannulata. Classification (NCBI taxonomy): domain Eukaryota; kingdom Metazoa; phylum Arthropoda; class Arachnida; order Araneae; family Lycosidae; genus Pardosa; species Pardosa pseudoannulata. The sequence goes on from CM063504.1 coordinate 101,897,682, forward strand.
TAACAGCAAATACAAAGCGCTTAAAAGTAACATCTTTGAAGAATAAAAATTTCTTTAGAGAAATATCTAACACAAATGCTTTTTAACAATCAACTACTCAAATTTAAAACATACAGATAAGTTATTCAATCAGCTTGCATGTATAATTAACAAATGCAGAAAAGGAAAGCTTATATTACTGTAAAAATGTAAGAAGAAATTACCATGTAATCGCAGTTAATCACCCATAAAGGGTTATTCAATCAGTAAACCTTTTTTATGAAATATCCTGTATCGTATAGCCGATCTTTATTTTGTTTTGCGAACAGATAGTCACTAATTTCGCAATAACTGTCGGAACTGATGCAGTGATGGTGCCAGATATGATTTAACTTCGCTTAGGGCCTTGCGTTAGAAATTATTTTAAAGGGAATTATTTTTAGGAAAAATTGCTTTTTTTTTTTAGAAAACATTAAACTTACTTAAAATAAGATTAGTATGTGATTCGACCTTGACTTATCAACATAATTTGGTTTAAATTAAAACGCTGCTTTTTTTTGGCAGCACAATGTTTAAATTAAACCGGGTCCTATTGCTTAAAGCTGATTTTGAACATCTACGATCATCCATGCCAGCAATTAGATTCGGACTGGTGAACTCCCGTGCCAATATGTTAAAAAAGTAGTATGTATTGTTCATGCTGGCATTTAAACCAATCAGTTTTAGAAATTTAAAAACGCTTAAAACTTTAAAAACAGAAAAGAAAATTCCGTTAGTGTTTGAATGTGTGTGTATGTGTGTATGCGCATGTATATAATTAGCAAGAAAATTAGCGCAATCAATTAACAGATTCTTAATCCATTTCCTTTATATTATATTAAGATAAAAGTTATTTTGGGCATAGAGATAACGAGAGAGTGGAATACTTTTCTTCTTTCGCCTTAGCCCACAGAAAATGGGGGAAAAAAAAAGTTAGAATCCCAGTTCTGGAGGCCAGTTGCCATGTTTTTGGCTCTATTTTTGTACAAGGGATCGCCAAATTGTCGACAAGTGTTGTTTACAATTTGTGCTTCGTTTTGTATTAAGTTTATATCCAATTTCAAAGCATATTTTGAACAAAGAAAGGTTTGAAATTTTGTTAAGATGAATACAATTTTAAATTTTGAGTTTTCAATGTATTTAAAGGCACTTTTATACTGTTTATAGAACTAAACATTGCTGAATTTTTTCAATATATGCAAGTTAAGCAAAATATAAGCATTAGTTGGTTATGTTTAGGCAATTATGCTTATAAAATATTTAGTTATATTTATAAAATATTCTTGCGGAACAGATGCATTATAGACGCCGGCCCCGTCTGCCATGCATTTTTTTTGGCGAGAAACGCGTGTTTGAAAAATCGCCAAGTAAAAAAACATGGCGGCGGTACGCGTTTTTCACAATTTATAGCATTATTATAGCACGTTTTATAGCATTATTAAATAAAATTAGCATAATAACTATAATTTTTTACGTTATTTAAAAACTAAATGACAGATTAGTAATATTTATGGTATATATCAACACAGCATAAACACAATATATATCATTTAATAATATATATCATAATAAGCACTAATATTATAAAAAATCTAACATGTGAAGGGAAAGTCCCCCCTCAACCCCCGTATAATAAAAGAAATGCAAAATAAATTTAATAACAGACACACCAACCCACTAATCGCCCCATAAAACCGCCAAAAATCGCCAAGTTTGGTGAAAAAACACACGGCGTCTATAATGCATCTGTACCATTGTTGCTATTTAATGAAATTATTTTTAAATTATCAAAAGATTAAAAAGTAACAAAGTATGGTACAAATCAATTCTAGAAATTATAAATTAATTCTTAGAAATTATTAGCTTTGTCCTCAAGAAGAGTACGGTTTGCCAGAAAACTGGGTTCTAGAATTTGGCGACATGGCCACGCTTGGCGTGCCCACTGAACTAGGTTCGGCGGGACCCCGAACGGGAATACGGCAAAAAAAAAAAAACACTTAAAATGATAGATTAAACGAAATAACTTGGTTTGAACAAAATAGTTTATAAGCATTTTTGTGGTGTTAAATGACGAGATGGGCTCATCAAGATATTGGACAGAAAATATTTTCCAACGTTTGAAGCGAGACATCACTTCACATCTAGAGCTATACCAGTCCAAGAATGAACATCAAGTACGATTTTATTTCCCAAAGCTATAAAATATGTAATAATTTTAAAACAATGTCGAACTTAATCTATTATTTTGCTTTTATAAGCATATTGTAAGCTAGTTGCTAATAATTGTCATTTGCAACAATTATATTCAAACACTTTGGTTGCAGAATGAAAAAGCTAATTGTGTGATGCCTCAGTCATATGAAATGGATTCTATTCTGAACTGACAACTACAGCATTCAGAAATTTCCAACAATTATTAATATCAAGGAATAAAATAAGATTCATTTTGTAATTTTTTTCAGAGAGCTATGTTTTTAATACTTGCAATGTATTTTTCTTTAGAAAAGAAAAAAAATTAAATTTTTTTCTCTTACACCAAAAAGAGGTCTAATTTCATGAAATAAAAAGTAAGTTGGGATTAGTAAAAATGTGTTACTTTTGAAATATTTTTTTTTATAACTGCAAGAAAGTTCTCAATAAACACAGCAGTCTAGAAGGAAATGTAACCTAAACAAGAGACTGTGTTTTTGTGAAAAATTCTTAGTTTTACTGTTACTACGTCAGCCTTAAATGGGTAGAATCACAGTTCTGGGAGCCGGCCACCATGTTTTTGTCTCTATTTTTGTACAAGTGATTGTCAAATGGTCGCCAAGTGATGTTTACAATTTGTGCTTCGTTTTGTATTAAGTTTATACCCGATTTCAAACATATTTTGAACAAAAAAAGGTTTGAAAATTTGTTAAGATGAATACAAATAGAGCAATTTTTCGCAACGTCATGAACTACTATAATGTCCTTCCCATTCATATTCAGGTTTACAACAAGCAATCGACAAACAATAAACTGCCTTTCCGTTTGAACCTAAAGCCAGAATTGTCATAAATTGAGATTTACCCTACTGCGTGAAATTGCCTTATTTAAAAAATAAATAGATAATTAAATAAATAAATAAAAATAATAAAAAAATAAAATAAATAAATAAATAAATAAAAAAGAAAATAAAAATAGAGAAGGATTGCCAGAAAACTGTGTTCTAGAATTTGGTGACATCGCCCACGCTTGGCGTGACTACTGAACTTGGTTCGGCGGGGCCCTCCGAACTGGAATACGGCTTCCTAAATGTTACCAGTCAGATATAATTTATTTTTTTTCTCTTAATGAACATTCAGAATTTTAAAGTTTTTTACTCAAAAATAAAAATTTGTTTTAAAATTTATGTCTTTTTAAAAGTTAAAAAAAAAATCACATTTTTGACATACACACACTAAAAAAGGGTTCATTTTGGGAGACATATTTTTCAGTCTAAATTTTGGGGGTAAATATGTAACCATAGTGGCAACATTTTATCGACTTGAGATTCTGAATTTTGAAAATAGTTTTTCATAATACACCTTCCCAATATGATATTCTAACTAGTGTAAAGACGCACCCATATCATGATATACCCTAAACAACGCATTTGCACTACATGCGTCTGGGGACTAAGTCCCCCTGCTTGTCCCTTTTTTCCTTCTATTTTGCCTAAAAGAAAAGGTATTTAATATACTACGTCATTTTAAATAAAGGCAATAGTAAAATGGTAATAAGAATTTTGTTACTTGAAGGTAAAATAGTTATACACAGGTTTTCGCTCTGTAATAAATAGTGTTTATTTTAAAGTATTCTTTTTAAAAAATTTTAGTTATTTCATTGCCACCGATGCTTAAAGTTTCTAAAGAAAATATGTAAATTGTGATAAAATATGCGTGCTGATAAAATTAAGCATATTCCTGAATTGCAATTCCTTAAGGCAATTTCTTTAAATCGGGTTATGTATATGGACAATGTAGAACCTGACATTTTACATCCCCACGCAGTTGATTTTTTAAATTTTTTTTTCCTACGTTAAACTGACTTTCGCAAAACGGGATATCGGTTTCAACGCAATCCTCCTTAACGATCCTGATTACCTGACCCCGAAAGAAAAGTGTAAATCGCAGCTACGACATGCTCTTAGGAGTCATTTAGAGGCAAGATACATCAATGTAGACAATCTGACCTGGCGAAATCCTCAGTATTTTTTCGTGTGTTTACGGAGAATAGACAAAGGCTTCGAACACAAACATTTCTTATAACCCACTGGTTTAGGGAAGAGGAATTAGGAACAAATCTTGAATCGATAATTACGTGGCGTTGCGAAAGAACCCAACCAACTCTATGCTCCCGAGTTCAGCGAAGATAGGACCATTCGCGACCCATTTTCGAGAGCAGGTTCGGAAGGTCTCCGGCACACATTGTTCATCACGAGTTGCACAGAAAGGGAAACCCTACCAGGTATGTCTGCGGTATACTTGGCCTTCGGTTTGCGAGCCACCATTAGACGCCCTCTTTCACGCCGCTTTCATGGATGCTTTCTTTTTTTTTTTCTTTGACGTGAAATCTTTGTTTACATACTCGACACCCATTTCGAGGTTCAGAGAGAGGAAGCGTTTTTAACAAGGCTGTTTCACAGTTGCACGTCCAGCCGTTATGTAATCTACATTTTCTAAGGTAATTATGCCATCTGAAAGGGAAAGTCAGCCGATTCGCCATTTCGTTTCTTCAAATCAGTATTTTTTTCTTATTTCGTATAGCGTGTACCATTTAACCTTTTCGAAACAGCTTAATAGGCTGTTGTTATGGTGCCGCTGGCTGGAACATCATTCTCTAAGTGACCTACGTACCCATAATATAATGGATCGCATTTTTTTTTAACTTTCTCGTCCGCAATATACACATTCTCATTAATAACAATATTCTAACGGCTTGGCAGTAAGAATAGAATAGAATTGATAAAAGCCTGATTTAATTTGAAATTTTTGACAAAATAGATCTTAATCTAAAATTTCAAAATAACGTCCTAGTCTATTTTTATCCAGTCATGAACATTTCTCCTGTTTTCTCTTTAAATTTGATAAGAAGGATGCTCCTATCTGCCCTCATGAAAATATAATAATCCTTATTAATTTTTCCTTGGAAAGATGCAACTTCATAAAATGTACATTAAAAAAAATAAATTTAGAAACAAATCCTCTTTATCTATCAATTTATCTATATAGGATATATATATATATATATATATATATATATATATATATATATATATATATATATATATATATATATATATATATATATATATATAAATATTTCCTCTAGTCACGATAATTATGTAGCCCCTATTGTTTTTACTTGCCCGGGCTACTAGGCATGAAGAAGCCTATTATCTAGCAGTAATAACGATGCAGTCGGCCCGCATTGATAAGAACGGCACAAGTCTAATTAAAACTTTATTTTAGAGCTGTTAAAAAAGGATATCTTTACTAGTCAATAACAGACAAGAGAAAGACACAAAAATCACTCTGCTCGAACAGAGGTGTACCCAAGAGCGAAGACAGAAAGAATTTTCCCAGGGGACAAGAAACTTAGTCAGCGATAGGATCAGCAAAAACGCCGAGCCATTTGCCGGTGACAGCTGGAAAATGTGTTGAATAGACAGAACATTTACATCTATAGGACAGAAAGCTTTGGGAAATGTATCGAAAGAATTTTAAGTCTAGGACACTCCTTTGATTAAGACATTTAGAGGTTCGGAAAAAGATTTTAAGGAATTAAAATGGGAGAGAGGAGGTTTTAAGGAAATATTAACCCCTTCCGGTAAAATGACGAGTCTAGCTCGTCATTAGTTTTTCATTCCATACCGCACAATGACGAGCTACACTCGTCATGCGATTAAAGTTACTGTTAAATATGATAATTAGTTTAAAATTTCTAGTGTACTGAATTTGGCAACACTTTTATCACTTGTGAAAATCACAAGTCACTATTGCATATTGTTTACTTGGTACAAGTCATTGCCAAATTAATGAGTCAGAATAAAAGAAAACCTACTAAGAAATGCCGTGTGTGTTACAAGAATCAAATTAAAAGTGAGACTACTTGGCGGTGTAAACAATTAAGAATTCCTTTGCACTTTGTTTTGAAAAGTACCACTAGCTTGAAGACTATTATCTGTATACCTTATTAATGTTTTGCTTTGATATTTTCTTAATTTTACTGTTTCTGATATTATTTAACACTATGTAAAAAGTGGATTTTAATTAAGAATATGTAAGAATTGTAAAATGAAACAAGTTTTTTAAATAAAAATTAAATGGTTATTTCATGCACAGTTTTTCATTATTAAATCATACCGGAAGGGGTTAAAGTTAAATAATTTTGATATATCACACACACATTATATTATATGCACATATATATATATATATATATATATATATATATATATATATTGTTCTGCTTCAATAAAATAAATGTACATATTTTTTTTTTAATTTTATAAGTTTGTTTATGTATAAAACTGATTGAAATAGTATAGAATTGTATTATTTAGATAGTATAAATTACCATTTCCCTAATATCAATAACTAAGCATTTTTTAGTTATTTACCACTGTATCAAAAAATAAAAATTTTATGATAGCTGTTGTACTGTGGTTATTGGATCTCTCAGCCCACTCTGGTCTTTAGTCCCAAACACTTAATTGCGGTGATTGACTGTACGAAATCTGTACATATTAGGAAAGTATTGTAGTTAAAAAAAATTTATCTTGAGATTTTGATAAATATTAATGTTTAATACTGTAGCAGCTAGTCACAAAGGGGCAAAAGAAAAGAGTCGGTCATTCTCAGGACCCGTGTGAGTTTTATTCCCCTGCAAGAAGCAGCAGATTGAGATCCAGATGGAGATAGTATTTATGTCCCTGTTTACATCTGTGAGTGGAATGCCGGTTGTCGTTGAGGAATCCGGCCGCGGTCTCTGACCGCTCCCGTGCTCAGGCCTTTCTCTCCCCTGCTAGGATTGTTTTTTTAAGGAAGAGGAGAGTAGTTGGTTGTTGGGGGCTGAAAGGAAGAGAAGGATGTTTTTCTCTCTCCTTGTGCTGCTTATTTGTAACTTTATTTTATGTATTGCATACATATATACAAGTCCGGGATTTTAAAGCTGTCGTCTTTACTAAGCCCCATTAAACAGAGAGGTGGGCGAACGATGGCCGAATGGTTAGGGTGCTGGCCTTCGGTACCGGAGTTCGTGGGTTCGAATCCCACTATGACATAGATGTTCGTAGCCGTTCGGAATCGGCTTTAAGCAATAGGTTCCAGTCTCATTAGCCCTCGTGTTGCAAAAAAGTAGGCCGTAGCGCTCCAAACCAAACCTAAACACAGAGGTGTATGTATATTGCGACGTTACAATACCAATTTTAGACAGAAAATAATTTTTTCTCTACAGTTTTGTCTTATTCATTTATATACTCTCTCTCTCTTACTCTATCTCTCTCTTACCCTCTCTCTCTGTGTGTGTGTGTGTGTGTGTGCACGCACGCTTGTGTACGTGCGGTCGGGCGTTTTAGGTCTTGTAGTACTTTTAAACAAGTAAATTCTCGTACACAAAACTAATGCAAATTTTGACAAATTTAAATCTTAAACTGGTTTACCTTTCAGCTGTCAAATACACCCTCAAAATGGTTACACGTAAATTACAAATTATACCAGTAATTTCGAAATAAACAAAGTTTTAACCTACAATATTTGTACTGTACTATATAGTCATATACTTTTTAGTATAGGTGGACACCTTTCTCCCATGGAGGTCTACTTCATATGATGGCACATAGACCGTTGGCCACATTTCTCATAGACGTTTAATTTGGTTTGGTTTGGTTTGGAGCGCTACGGTCTACTTTTCGCAACACGAGGGCTAATGAGACCGGGACCTACTGCTTAAAGCCGATTCCGAACGGCTACGAACATCCATGCCACAGTGGGACTCAAACCCACGAACTCCGGTACCGAAGGCCAGCACCCTAACCATTCGGCCATCGTCGGCCATAGACGTTTAAGGTTAAAGGGTTGGTTAGTTTGGTTTGGTTTGGTTTGGTTTGGTTTGGAGTGCTACGGTCTACTTTTTGCAACACGAAGGCTAATGAGACCGGGATTTACAGCTTAGAGCCGATTCCAAACGGCTACGAACATCCATGCCACAGTGTGATTCGAACCCACGAAATCCGGTACCGAAGGCCAGCACCCTAACCAATCCGCCATCGTTCGGCTTTGGTTAGTTTGGAGCAGTATGATCTACTGTTTTGATCATTCAACCTTAAGAAGCAGCGGGATGATTGCTTGAATGCTCAATTGCTTCAAATCAATATCGATTTTCACATTAATAACCATTTTATTTATTTTGTATTCACTGCTTGTATAATAGCAGTTGAAATCTGAATTAACCTGTGTATTTTGGTGTTTTAATTTGGAGCGCTATGTTTCTACTGTTCTGCCATAAGAACATTATTGAGATCAGCACCTATTGCTTAATGCCAAATTCGAAAGACCAAGATCATCCATATCATCAGCGGGATTAGAACCTTCGAACACTGGTACCGAAGAATCTATCCATTCGGTCATCGTTCGGCGAAGGGAAAGGGGTGAAAACTGCATATTTTCTTATTAATAAAAGCGATATACACAACATGTAAAAATTTAACAAATCACATTTGAAATGGAAAATACTTATTTTAACACATTGTATGCGGGACACGTACTAGTACGTTTTCTGACGATTGATACTTGAAGGCTGACATGCACTAGTACGGGTTAGTGTAACAACATGGTTTGTTTGTGGATACAAAAATAACGGTATATACAGGAAAACGAAGCCGAATGTTCTTGTCTACTACATAGATTCTGGAAAAATTTAGACAAATAAAAACTAGTTTTTACATCAGTCGATGCGAAACCACAGAACGGGAAGGTTGATTAAAAAATCAATTTAGATTTAAAATTAACTTTTTATTTATCCTTGGGAAAATTATATATATATATATATATATTATATATATATATATATATATATATATATATATATATATATATATTTCTTTATTTGTCTATTTATATATTTGTTTATATATATGAATATAGTTGGTTAAAAAATTAAATAATTTTCGATCTATTGAGATTCAATTGAATAACTAAATTTACGCGCAAATACCCGATACAATTCCGTTGCAAAATTTACCCGCACACAATGTGTTAACAGTTCATGAACAGAAAAATGAAAAAAATACATATTTTTAAAATCTTTTAACGTTTTTTCGGAATTAACAAGATATAACTTCTGATCTAATTCAGTTTTGGTCTACTTTCTCTATTCCTTCCAGTAGTCTAATTTTGAGAAGCCAACTGCATTTAATGATATCTCTGTGCAATAATCTTAGAACTCTATACGAACATCTCGGAGACGTTTTACAATGAAAATACCAAACTGTTAGAAGCTGAAATCAACTTTAATATTATACTGCAATAAATTAATTTTTAAATAAATGTATTATTTGCTTTTTTTAAAAATATACATTTAAAAAAAGTTGTCTTTCAGACGTAACAGTAGTAACAACGTTCTACAAGAACCGGATAATATTCTAAGGATAAAATGATTTGTTGAATTTTTCACCCTATTCTTTGCACATACCCTTGTAAAATAAAATTAGAATTGGCAAATATAAGTTAGGCCTCTATAAAGGCCTTATCACAAGATCAGACAAGATGGTGCACGGTCGACTGTTTCTTGATGCAGTGATAGTACTCTATCACACACAGATTTTCAGTCATATGCAGCACAAAACAGTGGCGCGAAACAGTTGTCAGTGCGTATCTCCGTTTCATGTGGTAAGGACTTAAGTAGACAAGGTGTAAAACATTCCCATTTTTGCGAGGGGATTGTAGGGCTCTCAAATTTCCTTAGAGGCGCCAAAGAACTCGCAAGCTGTAAGTTGCCTATTCCTGCTTTATAGAGTCAGGATTTCACTAAAATCGTTGACCAACTACAGGAGACAGTGTCTTTCTTCCAGCATTCAATTCGTTAGTAAGTAAATAATTTGCAAGCTGAAGGTGAGGAGAATGTCTTCACACACATAACCGAGCAAAACTAGATCTTATTACCGGAATTTTTAAGTCAATTTCTACAAGGAAATAAAGCAAGCCTTAGCTCACAGAACATGAAAAAAACTGCTTGGACTAACAATATGGATCCTAAGATAATAAGCCGTTTAAATGATGTAAGACCGGACCTCATGATGCTTAGTCAATGTCGAATACAACAGTGAAGTGTTACTGAACTTTTCTCCGAACTTTAGAATTTATCTGAAAAGATTGTATAAAAGCACCTCCTGACAACGTCTACCAAGTATACTGAAAGAAATTGAGTTAGAATTTCCGGATAGACATCTGATGGACTCGCATGCATAACATACGTTCATAAAGGGAGGTTCAAAGTTTTAGGTAGCGTTGATAAGGTGTGAGTGGACTACAGGTTTCATATGAATTAATATAATGTGAAATTTGAATTTTTTTCAATCTTTTTAAAACTTCTAATAGGAACTAATTGGATTAAATATATTATTACCTAGGCTGAGAAGACCTAAATCAATTGCTGTCACATTTAAGTTAAAACATAAGAGGCACGTCTGAGTCTATATCAGAAGTTTGATTATCACGCACTTCAATTGACTGTTTACACCTTATTCTTTATGAAAACGAAATCGAATTTGCATTGGGACAGATGCGTTACAATCCAAAGAATGTTTAACTCATGTGAATGAAAGAAAGGCTTATTTCTACGGTGAATTTCTGGAAGCCCGGGGTGGCTTACTGGTTAGCGTGTGGTGATAGAATAACGGGAAGCAAGGTTCCAGCCTAGAAAGCGCACGCAACATTTCCCTGTATACCCAGAGAACGTACAGGTTCAATCGGAGGGTAAAATGGCTTCTGGCTGAACGATACGGAATCATTAGAAAACTCTCCTCGTGCAGATTATAAAATTCCGATGCTTCTCTAGCGGGGCACCGCTAACGCCTTATACACCTTCAGAGTAGGTAACCGGTCGGGAGATAATTAAACTTTCAGAAATCTGAGACAAAACTAAATCACACTTTCTACAAAATAAACTGCTAACATGCCTTTTGTCCTTTATATAAGAATTTTTTTTAAATATTTTTATAATCAAGATGCATTTGAACACTCATTTAAAAACTGTTTGGGACTAAAGAAATATGTCAGTAAAAGTGGTTACTAATTACTAAATACGATTTCATAAACTTTGATAAAATATCTAAAAATTATGTTTTGTATTTACCTTTACTGGTAGCTATGAAATATCAAATCCTTTAAAGTTTTAAATATGAATATTTTAGCTTTTCCCCCCTTTAAAGCTTTTCCAGATTGCTACAATCTTTAGCAATTATTTATTTGTTAATTCGAAATTAATTTGTTACACTTATATATCTCAACATTCACGTACATTTCAATTTTGATTACTATATTTCACTTATCAAGAATCCATTACATGCGATTCTAGAAAGTACATTGATGGTTACCTCGTGTATATGAGAGCTACGCGATTTACATATCGCAATTACATAGAATATTAATTTAGGATGGAGTGAATTATCAAAACTCAAAATTGAACATGTATGCAGTTACATAATTAAATGGTTGATTGTAAAATAGATACTATTACTGTAAAGTTTACTTCTGGAAGACAGAAAAAAAAATTGTTTTACTGTGAAATTGTAAAATTAAAATTTTTCTCTAGGTTTGTTGTATATTAAAGTATATTTAATTGCAAAGCACGAAAGTCCCATGTTTTTAAATAACTAGGTATAAGCATTGAAAAACAGAGAAATTAGTTAACTATATTTTGAAGTCATATCTTTTTTCCAACTATTGGTAATGTAACATGCATTTGATTAAAAATTTGAAACTACTAAAATTAAGACTTCATAATCGATAATTAAACAGATACATATAAGTATAAAGTAATTATTGTTTTTTGTTAAATTTTTGTCAATATTAAATAAAAAAAGTATGGTAATTAAAATAAGTCGCATAAAAATAATTAAAATAACATTCACATATCGTTTTCATACAGTCAATCAAATTAAAACTCCTAAGCTGTTTCTGTTCAAATCCGGGTTTTTAAAATGAAAATTTGGAAGCAACTTTATTTACTTAAACAACAAGGAAAACAATATTTCTACACACAGAACTTTAAAACAAAGTGACACTTATTCTTGTAAAACTACAAAGTCTTGTCTACAAAGTAACACTTTGAAGGAATAAACTTCAAACAAAGTAACACTAATTTAGTTTGATATGGAAAAAACATGGTCAAAGTAAACCTCATACTTTATGCTAAATTCTCAATTTTAAAAACATGAAATTTTTAGTTTGGTACTTTGTTGGGTAACCTCCAATTTTCTAAGGTATATTCTGTGTTCTCCTAACGTATTTTCACTTTAAAAATCTCAGATTGAGTAGTAAAAGGACAGTGTACGAGTTTTATTTTAATTGACCGTACTTTCTACCCACTTCCTCAGTCACTGTCGCTTTAGACATGAATACGGACCACACTCTTAGCAAACTTTTAAAACTGATTTCATCTTTAGATTTTACATCAAATCTTGCTATTACGAATTTTGCTTCCTTTGCCTACATATCTAGCAAGTCGTGAGAGTTTTCCAAAATTAAAATTCATAAAATATTTCATACGCACTTCGACTATTCAGAATAGTTTGTTAAATGGTATAGCTACACTGGCAAGAATTAGATAAAATAATCGATTCAAAATATTTAACAAGAATGTCTATGGAATTAAAATTTAGAGAAAGGTAACAAAATAAATCAAAAATTCGAAAGTTATTTCTCTTTAATTAGCTTTCTTTTTGTTTTTTACTTTATTTTGAGGATTTCGATAAGTGTTTTCCTTTTGTTGTTGTTTGATGGTTTGGTTTTGAAGCGCTACGGTCTACTTTTTGCAACACGAGGGCTAATGAGACCGGGACCTACTGCTTAAAGCCGATTCCGAATGGTTACTAATGCCATAGTGGGATTCGAACCCACGAACTCCAGTTCCGAAGGCCAGCACCCTAACCATTCGGCCATCGTTCGGCTTTGTATTCGTTTGAAAGAACTATTCAACTTTTGCAGGTTCGTATCTATCAATACCTTACCTCTTAATTGTAAACTGCTAGAGACCGGCAGTTAGTGGATTGAGCTCGATCTGGACGAGCAATGGCTTGGTTTAGTTTGGTTTGGTTTGGTTTGGATCACTGTAGTCTACCGTTTTTGCTACACGAGGGCTAATGAGACCGAGATCTACTACTTAAAGCCGATTCCGAACGACTACAAACATCTATGCCATCAGCGGGATTCGAACCCGCGAACTCGAGTACCGAAGAGCAGCGCTCTACCCTTTAGCCATCGTTTGGAGCACGTTCAATGGCAGCCTATTACATAAATCCATGTATCTAAGAGATCTGACACGAGTAATGGAGTAACAAAGCTTCATTATAAAAATTATTTTTATAATTATAAAAAGTAATTAGTTACAAATTTAATTAATTACAATGATTTATTTTGGAACAAAACTTGTTAAACGATGTTACATATAAATAAATCAATTTATCTTTTCTGTGTTGGATGTTTATTAACACTAGATTTACGGACCGAGCCAATTTGACTCATTAAAAATTTCATCACTATATATATATATATATATATATATATATATATATATATATATATATATATAACTTTAATATCACTTTTCAAAAACATACGTTGGTTTTTAGTTAAGTAATAAAATATATGTAAACTTTCATTCAAGTAAATAGTTCACGAAATGATTTTATTTTTCAATTGGCTGAATAGCTAAGAAGCAAATATAGAGAAGAAGTAGAAAACATTTCCATTCCAATGACAGAACTTCATGCTTCTGATGCAAGGAAGAACTGTCAAGTTCAAAATCATACAAAAAAAATAGATGTAGAAACCATTGTGCTAAATGTAATTGAAATGTTTGCGGAAAATGTGTTTCAAAAACAGATTTTACATGTAAAAAATGTTTTCCATGAATATTTTGATAATAAGCATTTCATTTAAATTAATTTGGAACTATTTTCTTTGCAAAATCTTCAATTTTCTTGTGTGAGTCCAATTGGCTCACTTCAGTAAAAATAGGTATATGATCAACATACGTAAATCTAATGTTAAACATTGTATTCTTAAAAAAGTCTTAATTGATGACTATTAGTAATATCGATTAACGATATTGAAAATTTATTTTTTTTTCCTAACAGGGAAAAACATGTACTACGGAGAGGATGTCTTTTTACCATTATAGGCCAAATTTAAATTAATCAGTTATAAAGTCTTGTAAGTTGATAAACCATTAAATCAACTTTTGTGAAATTATTTAAGTTTTTGTATAGTTTATCAATTTTTATTGCAGTATATAGCAATAAAAAACTAAGTTATTTACAAATTATTTTATAAAAATGTTGCGGAATACAATAATGTATTCACATAAGTGTAATAACTTGTTACAACTTAATCTTTATTTTTAATATACAACTACATATTTAAATACCGTCTCAAATAAAAATAAAGTATTTTTAAATTTATTACATTATTAAAAAATACGATATAAAAATACTAATTTGTAAAAAAAAAAACTTGTTCTCCACCTGGGTTATATGCTATACAAATTAACTATTCTATAAAAAATTATCTGATAAATTAGTCGTTCCGAATACATATATAAGTATATGTGGACATACAGATTAAATTCAGTAATAGATTGAAAAGGAAGTTCTTTCTGATAGCAAAAGAAGCATTTAATTCTGATTGGCATTATAGTTTAAAAATAACAGCATCAAATGTACTGGTTTTAAATTTTGGTAAAAATATTTTTAATGTATAACACATTGTGTGTGGGTACATTTAGCAGCGGAATTGTACCGGGAGCGGGCGTTTTGCGCGTAAATTTAGTTATTCAGTTAAATCTCAATAGATCGAAAATTATTTAATTTTTTTAACCAACTTTTCTTATTTTATATTGAAATATATAAACAAATATATAAATAGAAATATATAAATAACAACCATAAGATTTTTGTAAACAAAAAATATATTTTTTTAGTGGATAAATTTATAATAGTATCTTAAATATGAAAAATCAAATAGAAATAGTAGTATATAGTTTTAATTTTTTCGAATTATGTTATATATAAACATTTTTACATTCCAGAATCTATGTAGTAGACAAGAACATTCGGCTTCGTTTTCCTGTATGTACCGTTATTTTTGTACCCACAAACAAACCATGTTGTTACACTAACCCGTACTAGTACGTGACCCGCGCTCAAGTATCAATCGTCAGAAAACGTACTAGTACGTGTCCCGCATACAATGTGTTGATTATACTTTCAATTGCAAGAAACTAAATTGAAAATTAATTCTACCTCATTGATTTGTAAGCAATAACTAAATATGCGGAGCAATAATAAATTTAATATATACTGCTTCTTTAAATTTTTAACCAACTTTTCGTATTTTATATTGAAATATATGAACAAATATATAAATAGAAATACATAAATAACAACCATAAGATTTTTGTAAACAAAAAATATATTTTTTTAGTGGATAAATTTATAATAGTATCTTAAATATGAAAAATCAAATAGAAATAGTAGTATATAGTTTTAATTTTTTCTCGTTCTGTGGTTCCGCATCGACTGATGTAAAAACTAGTTTTTGTCTAAATTTTTTCCAGAATCTATGTAGTAGACAAGAACATTCGGCTTCGTTTTCCTGTATATACCGTTATTTTTGTACCCACAAACAAACCATGTTGTTACACTAACCCGTACTAGTACGTGACCCGTACTCAAGTATCAATCGCCAGAGCACGTACTAGTACGTGTCCCGCATACAATGTGTTAAAAAAGATAGATACAATCAACTGAATAGATCAAACTGAAATAGATCATAAATTTGTTTATTCAAAAGAAAAATGAGACGTTAAAGAATTTTTAAAATATGGGTATTATTTATTTTAGATACTTATGTTCCCGAATAGTTTATATAAGAAAGTTTGTAATGTTAAATGTATGTCTTATTCAATATTTAGATTCCGCGGTTATAGTTTTAAGGAAGGTTAATACGTTTTTCATTCCTTTTCCCGGAAATATCTCTATGAAATATCTCGGGCGTTTTGAGCTTAAATTTAGTTGCTCAGTTAAATCTCAATAGATCGAAAATTATTTAATTTTTTAATCAACTTTTCGTATTTTATATTGAAATATATAAACAATTATATAAATAGAAATATATAAATAACAACCATAAGATTTTTGTAAACAAAAATATATTTTTAGTGGATAAATTTATAATAGTATCGTAAATAGGAAAAATCAAATAGAAATAATAGTATATAGTTTTAATTTTTTCAAATTATGTTATATATAAACATTTTTACATTATAAAAAATGAAAAGAGCAATCATAAAACTAATAATGTAAAAACTAGTTTTTATTTGTCTAAATTTTTCCAGAATATATGTAGTAGACAAGAACATTCGGCTTCGTTTTCCTGTATATACCGTTATTTTTGTACCCACAAACAAACCATGTTGTTATACTAACCCGTACTAGTACGTAACCCGCGCTCAAGTATCAATCGTCAGAAAACGTACTAGTACGTGTTTCACACTAGTATGTATCAATCGTCAGAAAATGTACTAGTACATGTCCCGCATGCATTGTGTTACATAAAATTTCAATTTCTGAAGGGCTATTATGGAACTGACTATAACATGTAATATTCTATTCCTCATATTTCATATAAGACATTAAATATTAACTAAAATAGAACCTCTCATCAGAGTTAAAGGATAAATACCTGGGTAGCCGCTGTCGCATCGTAGTTTGTTTTGTCGAAGTCCCATCCGTTGTTACAGGGTCTGGTGGTGGAATCGTTCGGTACTAAATAATGCCCGGAATCCAGATAGTCAGTGTAGTTTATGTCATACATGTAACATTTGGGATTGGTGGGTGGACTGATGAGTGCTCTTTGCTGTTCGATTGTCAAGTTGGACATCGCCACCTCAGGAACATTACACCAGTGATCGGGAACAGACAACATAAACAGAACATTCATAGAAAACCAAGGAAGTAGCGTAGCAGCAGGCAGCAGGAACAAAAGAATGAGTTTTTTCTGGTATCTCCCACTGTCTCCCAGCTCCAGAAGAATGTCTTCGAATTCCATAGTGTTAGCAAATTAGGTCACCTATGAAAAAATTACACTTTTTAAACAAAAAATCCAGCAAAATTCGTACAGTTCTACGATGCCATATGAAAAGTTTCACGGATATTTTTGGAAAGATGGAAGTTGTTTAAGAGGTAAAAGTCTTTATCCGAAGTGTTCCCGATCTCTGGCTGTGCATCTGATTACGTCCTGGCACACTAATTTGGCTTCGTGATACCCATCCCCCGAAACTCGGCGAATCCAGCGCTTGCGCTGTGATAGTCTGGTCATAAACGCCAGTGAGATGCAAGTTTCTTTTCCCCCTCCAGGAACAAAGGGCATGACCTTGCGCGAGATTGTCTCTATATAAATTGTAAACATAACGAAAGAACATTGCGTCGCATAGAGGAAAAAAAATTTTTTTCGCGTCAAATAAAGAGGGAATGTAACTAACCAAACAATGCCAAGAAAATGGTTCGTCATAATAGCTATTAAAATACAAATTTCAAACAATAAAGGCGGGGTTTTACGCAGAGATAAAATGGTGTGAAAAGGTGAAATTCTTCCCTTTTATTTGTCCGAGAAATCATAAGCAGGTTGCCCAAAGGTTTAGTGTTAAAATAGCGTCTGCTGTCGAAGTATGGACACGCGATGACAGTAACATTGGAATAGTTGTGTGATTGCGTAAGAGATAGATATTGAAAAACAGTTCACTATCATTCTTAGAAAAAGCCTGCAGATGGAAATGAAAATAAAGACGGTCTTGTTGTTTAGAAAATGCTTCCTTCTGAAGTTTGTGACAGATTCTGATAGAAAGTTAAAGATAGAAAATAGAAAATGGAATGAAAATTTGTCAAAATGTCTTGAAATTAAATTCATTCATAAAAGCTCAGTGGCGAGTAACGTGTGATGTGTATGGAATAAAAATTTGCAATTTTTTTCGGGACCTCCAAAAACACAGTACACAGCTATTAAAATTAAGAAAGCTTTGATAGGAAAAAAACACTATGCCTCTAGTGCCTTTCACTTTCATAATACAAAACGTAATTCATACCAGCCGGTTGTGCTGCTGAATATATTTACACAGTTATGTAACCTATTATCCGCTTCCCTTACAAATTTTTTTGAAAAAAAATGCAAAAAAATCACTTTTATTGTTGTGTTTAAACACGAGGAAATGAAACAAACAAAAGGTGTAGGTTTTAAGTTGAATTTTGAATTTTTTACGGGTGTAAAAGCATTTAGTTTTATTTTTAGTCTACTCTCCAGAGTCATCTTGGCAAATGAAAAAAAAATTAAATATTTGTCTTTGTATGATAGTTTCTGAAACAAGGAACAACACAAAGTGATACTTGACATTCTATACACTGGTATCTGGTCTTTTTTGTTATTTCTAGAATCTCTTTTACGGGAGCACAGAACACACTGTCCGTTGGATTTGATTTTTTTTACAGTATCAGGAATAACATCCGGAAAATGCCATGAGATTAACCTGAGTGGTAAAGGACTAATTCTTGGTCTTTCTGATGTGGCAGAAAACTCTTCACGATGAATTTTTGCAACTATCCTCCTTTATACATTACTTATCCACAAGTTGACGTATACTATACAACACACACACACATGTATATATGTATATATATGTATATATATATGTGTGTGTATATATATATATGTATATATGTATGTATATATATATATATGTGTATATATGTGTATATATGTGTATATATGTGTATATATGTGTATATATATGTATATATATATGTATATACATATGTATATATATTTATATATATGTGTATATACATATGTATATATATGTATATACATATGTATATATATATATATATATATATATATATACACATATATATATACACATATGTATGTATATATATATATATATATATATATATATATAAATATATATAGATATATATATATATATCTAGAAAAGTATTACTATTTGAAGTGCTCAATAAGTAGGTGAAGAATGTTTTGCATTGCTGTGAAAGCTTGCAATCCATCCTAGTTCAACAAGGTTAACATTATAAACCTTAATTTAGAGGAAACTAGCCTCCCATCCTTATTTAAGTACTATGAAGTATTGACGGGAATTCTGTTTTAAAATGGATTACGTTCAAATAAAGCATAATTATCCATCAAAAATTGTAAAAAACCCTAAAATATTTACATCTCGTGACCATCTACAGCGGGTATTACAATCGGGTACAATATAATGCCTTCATAGTGTTTTAGAAATATTGCATTATTGTCTTTGAAAGTACTTGCAAAGAAGCATGAAATTAACTATAGATATATTAATAACTGCAATTTCTGTCTTCGCCTACCTGAAGAAAAGGAGTGTTTAAATTGTTAGATGAAATCGTGAGAGGAAACTTTTTCACTGCTTATACGCTGTCTACCAATAAGTATTTGGATACCTATGCAAATGATGATATCTGCATTCCTGAGGTATGTCACGGCCTCCACCGGTATACATCGTGTAGAAAACAGCCTCGGCATTAGTCGTATGCAAGATACCGCGCAGTTCGGAGCCCTGTGATTACGAGAAAGGTATAAGTATCGGGTATCACAAATGTGGCCGATCCTTTAGGGACATATCTAGCGATCTGAAGTACCCCAAATCGACAGTGACCTATGTGATTAAGTGGAAGGTGAGCGGTGATTGTCAGAATGTGCTCCGAGTCGCAGACCAACGAAACTGGGAGATAGAGACCAACGAGTGCTGTCCAGAGAATTTCGGAAGAACCGCACCCAAGCCGAGTGGAAGACAATACCACTAGATGTAATACAAAGACTAGTGAAAAGTACGACCCGGAGGGTTTACGCTGTAATTGCCTCTCGTAGAGGCTCTACCAACTATTGATTTTGAATAAAGTTAGTTTTTCTTTTCTATCACAGGTGTACAAATACTTATTTGTAGATAGTGTATTACCTTAATCAAAGCGTGTAGCACCAAATACGTATGTATGTGTATGTACACCGCCTTGTACGTGTATATTGAAGTGCTCAATAAGTTGGTGAAGAATGTTTTGCATTGCTGTGAAAGCTTGCAATCCATCCTAGTTCAACAAGGTTAACATTATAAACCTTAATTTAGAGGAAACTAGCCTCCCATCCTTATTTAAGTACTATGAAGTATTGACGGGAATTCTGTTTTAAAATGGATTACGTTCAAATAAAGCATAATTATCCATCAAAAATTGTAAAAAATGCTAAAATATTTACATCTCGTGACCATCTACAGCGGGTATTACAATCGGGTACAATATAATGCCTTCATAGTGTTTTAGAAATATTGCATTATTTTCTTTGAAAGTACTTGCAAAGAAGCATGAAATTAACTATAGATATATTAATAACTGCAATTTCTGTCTTCGCCTACCTGAAGAAAGGAGTGTTTAAATTGTTAGATGAAATCGTGTGAGGAAACTTTTTCACTGCTTATACGCTGTCTACCAATAAGTATTTGGACACCTATGCAAATAATGATATCTGCGGTTCTGAGGTACGTCACGGCTCCTGCCGATATACATCGTGTAGGAAAAAGCAGTGGTATTAGTCGTATGCAAGATACCGCGCAGTTTGGAGCTCTCTGATTTCGAGAAAGGTATAAGTATCGGGTATCACAAATGTGGCCTATCCTTCAGGGACATATCTAGCGATCTGAAGTACCCCAAATCGACAGTGACCTATGTGATTAAGAAGTGGAAGGTGAGCAGTGATTGTCAGAATGTGCTCCGAGTCGCAGACCAACGAAACTGGGAGATAGAGACCAACGAGTGCTGTCCAGAGAAATTCGGAAGAACCGCACCCAAGCCGAGTGGAAGACAATACCACTAGATGTAATACAAAGACTAGTGAAAAGTACGACCCGGAGGGTTTACGCTGTAATTGCCTCTCGTAGAGGCTCTACCAACTATTGATTTTGAATAAAGTTAGTTTTTCTTTTCTATCACAGGTGTACAAATACTTATTTGTAGATAGTGTATTACCTTAATCAAAACGTGTAGCACCAAATACGTATATATGTGTATGTATACCGCCTTGTACGTGTATATAGTGTGTATATGTATATGTATATGCATATATATATATATGTATATATATATGTATATGTATATATATATGTATATATATATGTATATATATGTATATATATATATATATATGTATATATATATGTATATATATATATGTATATATATGTATATATATATATATGTATATATATATATGTATATATATGTATGTATATGTATATATATATATATATATATATATATATATATATATATATATATATATATATATATATATATGTATATGTATATATATATATATATATATATATATATATATATATATATGTATATGTATATATATATGTGTATATATGTATATGTATGTGTATATGTATATGTGTATATATATATGTATATATATGTATGTATATATGTATATGTACATATGTATATGTGTATATATATATGTATGTATATGTATCTGTGTATATATATATGTATATATATATATATATGTGTTATTTATATTTATATATATTATATATATGTATATATATATATGTATATATATATATGTATATATATATGTGTAATATATATGTATAATTATATGTATATATATATGTATATATATATGTTATATGTATATATATATATATGTATATATATATATATTATGTATATATATATATATATATATATATATATTTATATTTATATCTATCTATATATATGTATATATTATATATATGTATATATATATGTATATATATATGTATATATATATTTATATATATATATTATATATATTAATATATTATTTATATATATATATATATATAATATATATAATATATATAATATATATATATATATAATATATATAAATATATATACGATCAGCAATGAGATGGTATTGTGAACATTATATTAAATATGCTGAATATTAAAAATTATAGAGTTTTAAATACTTGTGTAAAATAATATATTATAGATATTTATATATGATAATAATATTTTTGTTAAAATGACAACAAAAAATATTTTTAAACTTTTCTGTAAAATGCATATATAAAACCTCCTCTTTCTGTTTTCATAATTTTTTACTTAAAAGCAAAGAAGAAAAGCCTGGTTCCTCTTTTATGTTTTTTAACTTGTTTTACTTGAGCCTGTCTTTTCCTGCTTGTCGCACGCAAAACTCGAATGCTAAATTGGCCGTCAACGAGACCAGGTGATTACACGGATTTGAAAAGAGGCGGAAAACAAAAATGTCACAGATACACGGGAAAATGACACGAGAGCTGAGCAATTTAAAACAATTTGGGGTCGTAAAGCGATATTTAGGATTAGTTCGCTACTCTGATAATGGCTGCAAGCAAAATACGGTTATAAATGGGAGGAATCTGTCATCGGCATTCGAAGAATTGGAGCTTGTATTGAGAAACTGATTCCGGAGGATATGCAGGTATTTCGCGAATAAAACCGTTTAATTAGTTCTGCGTAAAGTAAAGTTGTAGTATGGATAGTAGATAGAGGAACTAATTATTTCGTTATTAATACAGTGGACTCCGCTTAATGTGATCGCGGTTAATGCTATCAATCGCTTATTGTTATCGAAATCACTTGGTCCCGATTTTTTCTATTCACTTGTATGTTAAAATTATCGCTTTATGTGATCCTTACATCGGTTAATGGTATCAGTTTTCAAACCTCATTTTAACTTTCAAAGGAATATTCACAATCTATTCGGAAGGAGCCCATCTTTCTCTTCGCTGTTGTTTGAATTTCCGAGAATTCTCCTTCTTCCACTTAGGTTTGGCTTGGAGTGTTACGGTCTACTTTTTGCAACACGAGGGCTAATGAGACCGGGACCTACAGCTTAAAGCCGATTCTGAACGGCTACAAATATCCATGCCACTGCGGGATTCGAACCCACGAACTCCGGTACCGAAGGCCAGCACCCTAACGAATCTTCCACTTAGGGAAATGGGGAATGAATAAAGGAGTGGGATATTACACTTTTCTAGAATTTTTCAGAAATTCGCACATCAATGATGGTCAATGATTGTCAGATTAGCAGAAGGCAACACGTTCTTTTCGGAACTGAGAAGGAGCGTATTCACATTTTATGCCTTGCTCGCTTACATGCAGCTTGTCGATATGAATCCCGAAAGCGAAATGATTTACATTAAAACAAAAGATCGAAATTTTAAATCACTATGACAAGTTACCAAAAATGAGTCTGATCATTTTTTTAAAATTATGTATACAATGTTTTTTAAGGATAATATACAGTACATAAATATAAGGCGAGTTTTTTCATTTTATTTTGAAATATAGTACATGGGAATTAAAAAGGGGAGGGGTAAATTTATCTAATTTTGCATATCGTGTAATGTATCTATCGGTTATTGATAACAAAATCACGGTGTCCCAAACTGATCACATTAACCCTTTAAAGGTCACCAATATGAATTCTTTGGAATTTAATGAAATTAGTTTACAAGTATTATCTATGAACCTTAAGAATGCAAAATGTATTAAAGTTTGTCTTCACAAACATTAGAGTTACCACAGTAGGTATTGAGTGGGGTTAACTGACAAACCCATCCCTTTGTATAGCGTGAACATAAAACTTTTTAAAACTTTAATTATATTGGAATAACAATAAATAGGTGTTCTTAAAAAAGTAAAATAAATAAATAGTTTAACAATTTATAAGTGTTGTTTGAATATCTACTTTTATTTGGGGTCATAAGTGAAAAACAATTGCATTACTAACTTTCCAGGTACAGCAAGTATAAATACATATATTTCAAGAGAAAAAATAAATTAAATTTAGTGCTGTCATTTATTGTAAGTTTTAAATGTCAAAAAATCGAAAACAATTTATATTTCTCCAAAAATTAGAACCAAAAAAAAATGTTTAACAGGAGGTTTCGCTGCTAAACCACTGTCCTTTAAAGGGTTAAACGGAGTCCACTGTACATACTGCAGTCAGTCAGTTTTCCTTGTAAGACGACGATATGTATACAGGCAATCAAAGTAAATTTCATACCCTAAGCTTTTTTTCTACTTAAGATTTTAAAAGTGAAAACATTAACATATTTTTTACTTAAATAACAAATAAAATTGTTAATAAATATTTTTACACAAAGAACTTTAAGCTGTAAATAATATTTAAACAATAAAGAAATTGAGATGGGTATTAGGAAAGCAGTCTTAAATTGAAACACGAACATTATAACAATAAAATTATCAATTTGAAAAACTTTAAAAACAATATTCAGTTTAGCACTTCAATGGGTATCATCTATGTCTCCTAACGCGTTTCTCACTTTTAAAATAACAAATGTAGCATAAAATGTATGATTCACAAGTTTTACTTTGACTGACTGTATGTACCTATATACAACAAGATCGATTTTATTTTAAACTGTAATATTGGCTACTTTTTGGTAATTCGAATTGCGTGTTATTCGAGGTTTGTCACAATTTTTAAACGCATTATTCGTGACATCATGCATTTTAAGTACCGTGCTATTCGAGAGATGCGTGTACTACATTTCATAAAAATACACGCACATTCATACACAAAAGCTGTATCTTCAAAAATCACGAACTGCTGAGACGGAAACTTCAATTCCAAGAAAGCTCATTTAAATACTTCGGTTCTATGACTCAAAGCAGTTAGTGAGAGTTTAGTAATTAGTTGTATCACTTAATAAAATATAATAAATAATATTTTGTCAAAAAAAAAAACCCAAACAACAACGATAAAATAATCATAATCTCTGTAGTAGATGACCTCACGAAATTCATACTTAACTTAAAAAATTGGCATCAATTACGTTTCCATGAATTCCAATCTTTAATATAAAACAAACATTCAAATAACTATAGAAACAACCACGTGATCTTCAAATCGCTCTTGGCGTTCCGCGAACTTAAAATAATTTTCCCAGAAATGAGTTTCTGGAATGCAATTTCTTCATTGTCGCATATAGAGCAATTTGTCGCAACGTCACGAACTACTATAATGCCCTTCCCATTCATTTTCATGTTTACAATAGCCAATAGACAAACAATAAATTGCCCTTCCGTTTGAAATTACAGCCAGAATTGTCATAAGTTGAGATCTGCCCTACTGCGTGAAATCGCCTTATTGTGAAATAAACTAAAGTACCAGAAAAACTAGTACATCCATCTAAAATCGCGTAGGTTCAACCAAGCACACAGGACTGCCGGATCATGTCATGGTGTGAACTAAAAGTGTATTGAGAAACTAACATTAAAAAACTTTGAAATCTTCCGTACATCTTTGCAGACATCGTTACTCATTTATCTGATGTACTTCCTGCTACAACCAATAAATATAACTAATGGTTAGAGGCATACAAATGTTTATGTTGAACATCAGTTCTGAAATTCGTTTTGTATGTATTGGGGAAGTCGGGTGAAGATGCATGTCTGACCTTATTATATTATATTGTATTTCTTTTACTGCAGATTGTTGCATCTATGTGTAGTTATAATTTTTGGCTTTTAGGTAAAAACAAGTTACTTTAAATTTTGAATTAAATTTTTCTTAACGATCATTATGAAAGTAAGTATTTCATCTACTACTATTCTTGTATTAGAAGGATTAGGCAAATGTCTATCAGTGTGAAATGATCCTGAGGGAAAAATACACAATGAATCGTTAAAACAGTCCGAAATTCAGAAAGGATGCGAGATGATGAACGTACCTTGAACATCTCGCCGTAAGGCACCACACATGTGCTCAATATTGTACATATCGGAAGATTTTAGTAGACAGCTAAGGACTTTAAACTCATAAGAATGTTCCCGGATCCACTTACTAGAAACTTTCGACATGTGTGGTTTCGCGTTGTCCCTCTGAAATTGTTCAATCTCGTAGGAATACATGTGTAACGTGATTGTATGCAAGTGACCGGAATGGCTATCTACGCATGGGTCATCTGTTATAGTCGTCTTTAGATGTGGGTCCCAAATAAGACGACTTGGCTTGGTCTACTACGCTACGGTCTACTTTTTTACAACACGAGGGCTAATGAGACAGGGACCTACTTCTTAAAGCCGATTCCGAACGTCTACGAACATCCATGCCGCAGTGGGATTCGAACCCAGGAACTCCGGTTCCGAAGGCCAGCACCCTAATCATTCGGCCGTCGTTCGGCCTCAAATAAGACAAACTACACGCGCATCATACCATCACAGACTCCGCAAGCTCGATCAAACCCCCTATTGGCATACGGGATCCTTGGCTCCATGAAGTTTTCTTCATAAATGTGCATGGACATAATTCCTATTCAACTTGAAACAAGACTTGTGAGACTAAGCAATATTGTTTTAGTCTTTAAAAAACAATAGCGATACTGGTGAACTCAAGGAGACAATTAACTTTGTCTTTTATCAAGGTTACTCGACTAGGTGCTCAGTTCCGTATACAGTTGGCAAAATAAGTAATCGTACACTTCATTTTCTTAAATTATAATAAAACAACATTTCATCTAACGTCAATATTATAATACATTAATTTAATATTATAACAACATAAAAGTTAAATAAAATAAAAGTTTTATTTTGTTTTAACAGACAAACGTAAGAAATTATAATTCAATTTATGATGCATCTTTTTTGAATTTGTGCATCCAATATAATCTCTAAATTTCTTATTGGTTTCAAGTCTAAAGACTCTCCAAATCCAATCACCTTCATGCACTTTAGAATAACGTTTTGGTGAAAACAGCAATATGCTTTAGGCCATTTTTTTATCTTGCTGAAAATGGAAAGTTTGTTTCGATTTCCTAGCCCTTCTTTACAAATTATGCGAAACTCATCAAAATATGCCAAAGCTGTCATTTTAGTGTCAGTAAATTAAAAAAATCTTTTTACTCCATTTGAAGCCAAACATCTCCAAACCATAACATTTCTTCCATCATACTTAAGAATTGAGAGTGTATGTTTTGGACCTAAAAAGTTTTATTTTTATTCCAAATTTTTCGAATGCTTGGTTGAAAAAATTTCAAATTTACTCCCATCAGAAAAAAATTACTGTTTTTCAAAATTCCATTAATTTATTTCGTAAGCCAAAGGAATTTCCAGGCATTTTGTCCTGGTTGTTTTACCGATTGATAGTTCTTTCCTTGGGTGTCTTTTAAATTTGTATTCTCATAAACACTTCTTACTGCTTGAGGTGATACTCTGGTATACCTCAAGCAGTAGAAGATGTTGTAAAGTCTTCAAATTCTTGAGCTGAACCCACATAATTTTAAAACTGTTTTAACTACATTTATTTTTACTCTAGTTCATTTTCGATCCAACGAATTTCTTCATACTTTTTCATTATGTATTGTACTGTTGTAAATGGTAATTTAATAGCTTTTCAAAGTTCTCGATAAAATTTTCCATTTTAATGGAATTCAATGATATGATTTCTTATGCCTTAAGATAAATCTATAATTTTAGGTACTACTCAATTACTTAAAAATTTTGTTGAAATGTCAGACTAAAAAAATTATACGAAGTTAACCATTATTTACAGCAATTATGTAAACAGCCCTTTCATCAATCTTCACTATAGCGATTTTTTTAGTATTAAAATATATTCAAAGTTTTTAAAATACCTGTCACATTATTTTAAAAACATCAAATATTATAAATTTAATAAACTAATAACATTTTGAAATATACTTATACTAAATAATTATTTTAATATTTTGAATTTTTGTTTTTACATTGTACTATAAAGACGATTAATATGCTCTCATTTTTGTCGAGAGATATGACTATGATATATCAGTTTACTTAAAAAATAATAATAATCTGCATGGGGGAAAATGCTTTTATTTAGTAAATAAGAATTTCTAGTATTTATTATTGTATAAAGGGTAACAAAGCAAGCCCCAGTTTTTTGCCCAGTATCCTCACCAACCATAATCTAGTCCAGATGTTCGGAACTAGAGCCAGGATTCCATAGTCATCGTTCGCTTTGTTATCTACCGACATTCAGGATTTATCTAGCCCCTTCCAGGTTCATTTTATTTCAGGATTATGGGTAAAAAAATGTCAATTTTGTGTGCTTATTTTTATACATACATAACTTTTTAAACATAATAGCATCATTCGCATACAAAATTTCTAAATATTAATGTAAAAAAATCAATTTAAATACATGAGTAATTTACATGTATAGTTGGCTTTCTGTAAGACAGAAATCATTAGACTTTGGAGTAAATTCACACTAAGTATAAATATAAAGCTTAGAATACCTATCTTTTATCTTAAATTAAATTTTATTTATATCCTTTGCATTTACATAAATGATCATGAAATTATTAATCAAAATTTGATCATATATAATACAATCGAAAATACGGTACTGCAGAGTCCAATATCGCAATCTGGACAGTTAAACCTTGTTTCTCCCTGCTGTCTCTCTTTGAGCAGTAAATAATCTAGTAGCCTGAAAAGTAAACAAAAGCATTCGAAACCATAAAAAGCACATGTGAGATAATTCGAGAAAGACTGATTGCACAGTGTAAAATTTCACAGTGTCCGATCCATACTCGGGATGAGCCAGGATGGTACATTTCGCCTGCCCGATTTCAGCTCGGGAAAAACCGGGAAGGGGCTAGTCCAGAAGATTAGGGTGTAATGAATCATGCACCGAAATCAATGATTGTTGTGATCTAAACTAAATCTGCAATATAGTCGGTTTAGAAAATGATCTTCCATCCTTCCAGTGGCGTAGCTAGGGAGGGGATGCAAGGGTGTCTATCATGTCCCCGGTCTATCATTGCTTGCAAAGATATCCAATGGTCTCTTTTCTATATATTATCTTACTAAACATTTTCTGGCGGGTTCACCAAAAAGGTATCGTGTCCCTGGCTCCAGCCATTCTTTTTACGCCAATGCCACATTTTATTCTTGCAAAAGGTTATTAAAGTTTGATTGAGAGCAAGCACTACGATATACTGCTTTTGCTTCAATAAGGCTAATGAGATTGAAACCTACTTTTTAAAGCCGATTACGCCGAACGATGGACGAATAGTTAGGGTTTTGGCCTTCGGTACCGGATTTCGTGGGTTCGAATCCCACCATGCCTTAGCCATTTGTAGCCATTCGGAATAGGCTTTAAGCAGTAGGTCCCGGTCTCATTAGCCCTCGTGTTGCAAAAAAGTAGACCGTAGAGCTCCAAAACAAAACAAACCAAACTAAAGCCGATTACGAATGGTTACAAATATTTGGCCCAGTAGTGGGATTTGAACCCCCGAACTCTAATACCGAAGATCAATAAGAGTTATGAAACCGCATTACTCAATATATCCCCTTTCTGGTGTTTACGTCTCACGGTTCAAAAATAAGTAATTCTTCGTGGAATATTTAATTTAAAATGTAACATTTTTTTATGTTTACAAATAGATGTATAACCGGATTGACTTTTTACTCAAAAGTGTATCTGTAATCATACATTAAGAGTTCCTTTACCTCTAAACAACTGGAAAGTTTCCTAAATAAACCATCTTTAAGAAAGGGATTCCCTTGTCATTTCGCATTCTAGTCGTAAACAAAACTTACTGGAAATTAGATTTCTCATAATTCATATTCTATTCGAGTAATCTTTCCTTTTTTGCAATAAGTTTATTCGAAATCATGATTTGTTTTAACATCAGTAAATTTACACCATCTATCAAGTACTCGAATAAAATATTGATGTTTAATGTTTACGTGAGTTGAAAAAAGTACTCTTGATATCTTGATCCATTCGATCAAAAAAACTTAGACATAGGAAGAACAAAATGTTTAGATTTCTGAGACGACTGGAATTATTCCCACGTTCCCTAAACTCGCATAAACAAGAAGATATAAAAAAGAAATGAATTTTCCTTCCCTGCTTTGCTATCAGATGAGATGGTTGCGTTTATTTTATTGCTTATCTCGATATCTCTCATCGAAAAACGAAGCAGTTTTCTGAATGATTCTCAGATGAATTTGTATAAGTTATATTTGTAATCGTAAGTATTTTTCTCCCTATTTTTTCTCTAGTTTTTGAATATACAAATAGAAAACATCGTATTCGTCGAAATATATATAGGGGGTATTGGGAAGTTTTAATTATGACTATGTAATAGCATAGATATATGGAAAAAATATTCTACACATTAATTTACTTTTAGGTATGGCATGTTGTTAACTGCAGCTATTAATGTTGATCCATTTGGTTTCAGAAAGACGTAGATCGAATTAATACGCAATATGGAAGAGATAGAAGCTCGCAGTGTGATTATACTGTAGTGGGAAATCTTTGTACTTGATAGGCAGTGTGTGTGCATGTCATAATCACTACATTTTACTCACACAAAAAGCATATTTTTATTCTATTAAAATGACGATGTATTTTTCTCAACAACTCAAAACAACAACGCTATCACAATAACAACTCTTTTTGTTGCCACTCGCTAAATCACAAACTTCTGCCGATATATCGAAATGTTACCGTTACATTGCGCCTCTACTTGAAAAAACCAAATTTCTGGTTTATCTGTCCAAAAAGGTGGAATTTTAACACTTACTTTATTCAGCTCGGTCTTCTCCTCAATATTGGGGTTATCCATTGTTAGATATTGTTAAAGGTTGCAAAATCCAAACTGTACTTGAAAATAAATATTCTCGGTCACCAGTTGTAGTGGGAAATCTTTATACTTGATAGGCAGTGTGTGTGCATGTCATAATCACTACATTTTACTCACACAAAAAGCATATTTTTATTCTATTAAAATGACGCTGTATTTTTCTTAACAACTCAAAACAACAACGCTATCACAATAACAACTCTTTTTGTTGCCACTCGCTAAATCACAAACTTCTGCTGATATATCGAAATGCTACGTTACAATACTATGATGGCTGGTTGGTTGGTATTTAAGGCTTTATGGCACTGGATCCTAAAAGGACATAATGTGCCAGACATGAATACTATGATGGCCTTCGAAAGTTTGGGAGAAATTTATAATTGTGGATGGTGATTATGTAGAGAAGTATAGAGAATAACAAAAATTGTGTTTGTTGAAATATGAGTCAATTTTATTTTCTTAAAGTAATAATTTAATTTTATAATACTCCCTAGAAAAATTGCTTGTTTCATTCGCAGGCAGAAATATGATTCCTATATCCTATAGGTGTGAAAGGTCTTTTGAAGGTGTACGCCATTGGTCCACTGTAAGTGAAACCTTTCTCTCTCATTTTCGAAATGTAAAATTATGTTGTTTATGAAATCTACGAAAATTTTGGAATTTATACTTGCTTTGAATATAGAGTGGAAGCTCATGTATACGAAATATTAAGTTATTATCTCAGATGTGGGGGCACTTGCTTCTTATAGCATTCAGCACTACCAAGCCGCAGATATATATTGGTCATTTCATTATGATATCACTATATAAGCGGCAAATTTTACCCCTTAAAACAACACAAGTAAATTAGGTCCGCGTAATTTAAAATCAAAGATCAAGCAGAAGACACCAGGCTTGACATGTTATCCCGAGAGCTATAGTTTGAGAACTTTGAGGATATTTTGACCACGAATCTATTTTATGCGCCCCAGTAGCCACTAATGAACACGGCGAATGTTTTGCCTGCTCGGACCTCAGAAATTATACGAATATTTACCAATTAAGTTATACAAAGTATTTCATTTCCATGGGAATCTGTCATTTGAGGACTAAATTTTCAACAACATTTAAAGTACTTGGAAACAGAAATCACTAGATTAATAATAAATACTAATAGACTCGGTAATGCATACTGGGGCATAAAGTCAAGTATTATGAGAACCTGGTATATCACAGTAGTTCTATATGGAATAGAAGCATGGTATGGTTTTCTTAATAGTCATGGAATTAATAAACTATACTCAATACAAAGAAAATTTCTGATAAAAATCCTGCATACCTATAAAACAGTATCAAACCCAGTATTAAACTTATTATCAGGTATCCCACCAATATTCATAACAGCCAAATATTTAACGAAAATTTATGAACTGAAATACAGAGGATCGAAAGAAAATTATCAGGGCAATATATTACAAACAGAAAATATAGAATTGAAAAATTTGAAAAAAAAAACAATAATCCAATAGATATCCCCATAAATGTTAAATTATATTACGATAAGATCCAAGATAATATAATAAATGAAGGATTGAAAATCTTTACAGATGGAAGTAAAATGGAAACAGGAACGGGTTATGGTTATGTAATAATAAAAAGAAATAAGATAATATATACCTGTAAAACAAAATTGCATTGTCATAATACTGTATTTCAGGCTGAGGGGTCTGCAATACTTGATTCGCTCAGAAAGATAAAAGAATTGAGTGAAGACAATATATATTTATATACTGACAGTCTTTCAGTAATCAAGAGCCTTCAACAATTAGTACCGAAATCCAAATTAATTACCGAGATACAAAAAGAATATAAAAACATGAATAACCGAACAATTAATATAATTTGGACCAAAGCTCATACGGGGAATACCGGTAATGAATATGCAGATATTTTAGCAAAAAACGCCACGAAATCAATAAATTACAAACCAATACAGCTCCAAGTATCAATATTTAAAAAATATATGAAAGAAAACATAAATAAAGATTGGCAAGATTATTGGGACAATAGTGAAAAAGGAAGAGCAACCTATACTATAATGTCTAAAGTAGAACAAAAGTTACAATTCGAAAATAACATAATAAATTATTTCATAAACGGTCATGGAAGTTTCCCAACCTACTTGTACAGAATTGGAAAATTAGATTTACCAAATTGTATTTTGATTTTGATTTGATTTGGAGTGCTACGGTCTACTTTTTGCAACACGAGGGCTAATGAGACCGAGACCTACAGCTTAAAGCAGATTCCGAACGGCTACGAACATCTATGCCACAGTGGGATTCGAACCCACGAACTTCGGTACCGAAGGCCAGCACCCTAACCAATCGGCCATCGTTCGGCTACATTATAATTGTAAATGTGGAATAATAGGCACCCCTCAGCATTACATGGAAGTAAGATGTAATCTCGTTCCGATATTTATTAAAAAATACGAAAACGAAACACAGATGGAATAAATAGGCACCCCTCAGCATTACATGGAAGTAAGATGTAATCTCGTTCCGATATTTATTAAAAAATACGAAAACGAAACACAGATCGAATATTTTAAAAAGATAAAAATCGTAATCTTACTAAACAGTTAAAGGTAATTTATAATATATTAAATTCAAATTACTCTTATATACAAAATAAATTTTAAAAATTTTAAAATGAGAGAAAATACTTGCTAAAAATAGTGATAGTGATAAAAAAAGTGTTTTTTTTATATAAATAACTCAGCGTATAACATTAAAATTAATTATGTCGAAAGGTTCTCCCCATCCACATAGGCTTATGTATCCATAAACTTCTTCAGTTGGATGTGGGTGTGAGTCATCTAAGTCATAAGACTTATGAATTAAATGACTTTTTACGGTATGCATTTATAGGAAATATCCATTTGCACAAAGGGACGAGCACCTAACGTAAATTTTATTCAGTTATTTGAAAGGGGATACGTGTTTTCCGCTAACACTTTACGACTTAACCAGTCCGGAGGCATTTCCGGCCATATACGTCAAGAGAGCTTGGACGCAAGAGGAACAGTTGCGCATTTCGAAAAAGTAAATGAACGAAACAAACAGAAATTACTCATTGTTTGAAACCCAAAATAAGCAATTTTGTGGATATGACGACACTAACATACTTAAGTGTATATTAACATCTCGCTACAATTTCGTAGTCTTGTTTCTGAATTTCAATGTGCATTATTTTTAAAAAACAATTTTTTTTGGTTTAGTTTGTGCTTTTTACTTTTCTTAGAGCTTTATTTTAATCTATAAAAGCATTGTGTAAAAAAGGTTCGTTGTGGGTTTGTATCTATATAATGAATATAATGTAAGCAATAAAAGCGAATAAAAATTCTATGTTACAATCTGGAAATATTAAAAAAAAAAACTAATTTTAAGCTTTAACAGATGTTTATTTATTGAAAAAGAATGAAAAAAGGTATAGCATTGGTTTCACGTCTTCATAAGTGGTGAAAAGAGTTATTCACATATATGAAGTATTCACTTAAATGTTAATTTTCTGTTCTCCTTCACCTTCGCATAAGTTTACAAGTTATATATATATATATATATATATATATATATATATATATATATATATATATATATATAATATACATATATATATATATAATATATATATATATAATATATAAATATATTATATATATATATTATATATATAATTTATATATATATAAAACTATACAATTTATTTGCTATATAGACCTTTATTAACATAATATATTATATATTTATAATATATATATATATATTATATATAGAATATTATATGTATATATATTAACATATAACATCTCAGTCTATATCTGTGTATATATATATATATAGTTATATAATTTTATTTCTACATATATACTTATTCTATATATATATTTTAATCCCTATATAATATATATATAAATTTATATATAATATATATTTTAGCTAAAATTTCAGTTTTATATATATATATATATCGTTAATCGTATTTATATATAATGCACACAAACACATTATATATATATTGAACACGGACGGATTTTCCATTAAATATATCATGAAAATAGGTCACTATGTTAATGCTTTATAAAAATTACAATAGCATTAACCCTTTAGTGCTCACGTATCTTTTTAGATACAGCTAACAAATAGTTTGTAGAGTACGTTTATGTTTTCTTAAAACAAATTTTTCTTTTAATCTATATAAAACTGAATACTTTCGGAAGTCTGCACGCCTCGTTCTATACCTGCCCGCCTATTTTTACTGGAGCAGGTATCTTGGGTTCGCTTAAAGCCTATGTGGCCGACGATGAAGCACAGCAGCGACAAAACTCTGGATTAAACATTTATTATAAAGATTTGTCAAAACAAATATACACCTCAATCATATAAACACAGAGCTCATAACCGAGGACAAATATAAATAGTGCCGAGCGGAAACACCTCTCTTTATCCTTAAAGAATGTCCGTTATACCGGGTATCTCCTTTTCTCTTTTCGTGAAATATTAGTTTTCGCCTCCAAAAAAAAAATCCCTTTCTGCAGCTTCATATCGCCTTTATGTTGAACCTTTACCAACCCTCTCTCGGGTGTTTTCTTAAACAAAAACAGGGACCCATGTAACACCAGCTCGAATCTTGAGTCTAGTATTACAAGTATGTAGAGGGCAAATCTTATGATCAATCTACAAAGCTTTCAAATAATTTCTATTATTTATAAATTTTCCATTTTGATCACTACTTTATTATTTTTCTAACAACGCACATAAATTTACTTTTTCGGCAGGTACATAGGCTGAAATCATGATAAATTGCTTTATCTACTATAAAACTCCATTTTACAGTTCTTATTTTACATGTAATATCAAATAAATCTTTTTTCATGAAGTTTGTCATTTTTCATAAATGACATCCTACGATGCTTAAAAGGATAGCTTATCCCTAACATGACGTGCTGTAGTATTCAAAGCTGTTTAAAATTCATATTTATTTTATTATGTGCAGTCCATAATAACTGAGATATCGGCAGAAATGAATCTGGAATTAAAGAGTTAACACCCCAAAATTAACATCCCTGTATAATAATAGCCTAAGTTATCTGCCCATCTGTTTTCAAATTTATGAAGCGTTTGGACCTCGAATGGATAGAGGCATCTATACTGGATTCTTGATGAGTTATGGTTAGCAAAATTCAAAGAGAGTTCATCTTCTCCTAGACTATCGATCCGATTCTAAAATAAATATGTATAAATATGCTTCATATCACAGCGGAAAATACTGTCGTCTTTAAAACATTCGAAATCCACCCCTTCCCCCCTTTTCGAGAGTTTTATGCCATTATTTCAAGCCGGTTAAACGTAGCCGATTAAATTTATCTTACAGTCTCACATAATAAATAGGGGAAATAATTTATTTTTTTTTTAGCATTATGAAGTCATTCCTTTAACCATCTCATTTAATCATTTCTTATTTTAAATTACATAAATACCGTCTGCATTATTTTCATAATTTTTATTACTGAACTTAAATATGACGTAAATAATTTTCTTTTATATTTGGCTTAATTAATAGATTAGGTACATATGTGATAATTTTAAATTTATTCGTTGATTATTGTTTGTTGCAATGAAAATTTTATCACCGGTATTAACAACAAATTCTTTTTATTAAAATCTAGGATTCTATTCCACGGACTAATAAATGTCTAGCGTTTAAGTTATGCATCTTTGAAAATTAAGAAGTTTGTTCGTTTGTGTGTTTGTTTTTATACTTAAGTACACGGTTTGTAATCAATTCGCTAAATTTTGTACATCCTTTATATATACCGCCAAATAATCACTGCCAACCTCTGCTAGCCATCCTATCACATAATATGACAAGATAAATTAAAGTTGCCAACTAACATACGGTCAGTTAAGATAAACAAATTATTGAGCGTGTACCAAATAATTCTTAGCCAAAAAACAAACCATTTTTTTAACTTGCCTCATAGAGTACTTTACAATTCTAGAAAATTAAAAATTTTACGGATTCCGTCATATGACGGGCTATATGCTAGTTCCAAATAATCTTTCAACCGAACGGCTGTATCGTAGTGTACACAAGGAGATGAATAAAACAAGCGAAGATAAATGAAATCTTATTCAATAAAACAATATACTGCTTTGCTACAAAGGGCTTTAAACCGATTTGTCAGCACTCATGCTGTGTAGATAAATCCTACCTAGACAATAGAACTGGCAGAAGTACATCAATGTGTTTTTATTCAAATTTTGGGCTTTTTTTCTCGTGTCCCTTTTAATTTATTATCATACATATTATTCTTTACAAGCCACCTCTTGAATGAGTCTACATATATTACGTCCTTACTTTTGACATTAGTTCTCTTCCAAAATTAGTAAAGCTCATTGTATTTAAAATAACAATTTTTTTAAGTTAGTACTCTAAAAAGCAGTAAAAGTTGCTTGATCGATTTATGTTAAGAACTACGGCAAAACTGAAACAGTTTACAAAAAAGTCACTAATCTGTTAAGTACATAATAATGCTATTAAAAAAACAGCAAGTAGTATTTTGTAGCAAAAAATCAGCGCTACGAGCTAAGGTCAGATTTCGCCTCAAATTAAAAATCCACATTTAATGAAGAAGTATATTTGAATATTCAATGCTATAAACGCTGTCATCCACTCTACATGTTATTTATAGTGATAGTTTGAGATTGCTCGATTTAAAGGTATTCAAAGGTATTTATTAATATTAAGATGTGCCAGTGCACTGTTTCCGCACAAGTTCTAATATTACTTAATTCATATGTTATTAAGATAGCGGAAGGTAGCATTATTGTAAAATCGTCGTAACTTAAAAATGTCTACTACAGAACGTAAAGTTGATTCAGTTTTAACAAGCCCTTTCTTCCTACCCCTGTCAATATTTCACGGTTTGGTTTGGAGCGCTACGGCCTACTATTTTGCACACAAGGGCTAATGAGGCCGAGACCTACTGCTTAAAACCGATTTTGAACGGCTACGAACATCCATGCCTGCAGCGGGATTCGAACCTACGAACTCCAGTACTGAAGAGCAGCGTTCTACCATTCGATCATCGTTTGGCTAAATATTACACGAAGAGGTTTGAGTCACTCCTGATGCCGTAATATTTCTGGGATGGGATGTTCAAAAGTACTGATCTAAAAGGATAAACTATATATTCTTACACTCGGAATTTTTTATTTTTTATATTTTATGTACCACAACAGTACTAGACTATTCATAATGCCATTGTAGATAGTTGCTTTATTTTAAATTAGAAGTTGTTCTTATACGACTTTCTTGAATAAAAAGTAAAATCTTTTTTTACTGCTTTCTTAAAAATTATGATATTGTTAAATGAGTTAGAATGAATGGATCTGGAAATATTTTTACAGTTGTTAAATTCTTAGAATAAACGTCATTGATCCCCTAAACTTTGTTTTGTCTTTTTTTCCCGTTCTTTGGTTTTGGAGAGCTACGGTCTACTTTTTGCAACACGAGGGCTAATGAGACCGGGACCTACTGCTTAAAGCCGATTCCGAACGGCTACGAACATCCATGCCATAGTGGGATTCGAATCCACGAACTCCGGTTCCGAGGGCCAGCAACACCATTCGGGCATCGCTCGGCTTGCCCGTTCTTTAACCCTTTGCCTTAAAACAACGTATGGCAGACGTGATCTTACTGCTGTGCCTAAAATGAGAATCTCGTATCACACAAGCGATGATTCTTTCTGGACAAAAGTGAAAAGCTCGTATCTGGAATGTTATTGTTTTTAGGCTATAAAGTTTGTTTTTTGCTTTATTATTTGTTACAGTTGCAATATAAGAGTTGGTCGTTTATTCTTAGGTGTAATTAGAGTATTATATTATATGCAATAAATAATTAACTGCTGATGCTTAAAAAATTCTTAAAAAAATCTAAAAATTTAACCTAATGGCAAAAAGGAAAATTGATACTAATAACGGTGCTGAAAAGTGTCCCGATTACACCTTAGAAACTGAAACAGATACCGATTTGTATACATCTCAAGATAGCATTGTAGTTTGTCCTGTCAAAAATCGTGTGCAACATTTAGTTAGTGATGAAACTGCTTCTGGTCAAGACGCATAAGAAAAGCTTTCATCGAAAGTGGCACACAAACCGTCGCTCGATTCATAGAGCAAGAGGTTAAGTAAGTGTTTGCCTATCCCTGTTGGCGAAAGTTGAAATTTCGCCAAAATATACTAAGCTATACACATTTTTAGCACAACACATGGACATTAATTATACACAGAGAAAAATATGGGACAGTTCCACCGCACATGCGTTCAAGGCATTATGCGAAAAAAATGACATTTTCATGATGAATATAATTCATCTTTAAACTAATATAAGAGAATAATTGACATATTCATGCTATAAACGCTTATTTATATTGTAAAAATACTCCAATGCTTCAGAAAAATGTGTTGCAGATTTTCATAACCAATTTAACCTTTGGTTTCACCTCTTGATTTCTTCACGATTCTTGAAAGTTTATGTTGAAATGTTTTATGATTTGTAACACCTTGCGGCTCTTTTTCTTAATTCTTCTCGCAAAATAGTGACTTGACGTTTTTTGAAGGACATTTCATGGGAGAAGTTTCCGTCACAGGAAATAAATTGGGCAAATCATTCGGTTTGCACGAAATGCTTTTTAAATAATTTCAGTATTCTTTTAGTTCCTTAGGTAAAGTTTGAACATCCTATACAGACGAATGAAGGGTCGTATCAGCTTATTAGTAGCTAATATGATCCTTTAGATATTATATCCCCTATATAATAATAGCCTAAGTTGTCTGTCTGTGAATTTATGAAGCGGTTGTACCTGGAACGGATACAGGAATCCATATTGGATTTTTTATGACTTAGGGTTAGCAAAATTCACAGCGAGTTCGAAATCCATCCCATTACCACTTTTTGAATGTTTAATGGTATTATTTCAAGCCTTATTCTCCCCTTTTAAGATCAGGAGATTAAATTTATCATTTTGGATATCATTCATATATACCACCAAATAGTCACTGTCAATAACAAAGCCACTTCTGCCCATTCTATCATGTACGCGACCCTCATATATTATTTAGCTCCTTCCTTATGTGTATTCATGGCACGCCCATTTGGTTGTCGTACTTCTCGGGTTGACGGTTCTATCCTCAACACTGCTAAATTTTTCTAAATGTCTAAATAATTTAATAATTTCTGCTTTAAATAAATTCTTATTCCTAAAGTTGTTTTATTATTTTTAAAATAAATTTTTACTATTTTTTCAACTCTTTATGATTTTATTATTTTTATTATATTAAATTCACGTATTTTGTACGGATGTCCCTGGGTACATAAACATTTCATATTTTCTATCCTTAAACTTTCTTCTCGTCTATTTTTACGTGTCCTTTCACCTTTTAGATGTTAATTTTTCTGCTCGCCTTCATTTTTGTGTTTATTGAAAGAAATCTCTGGATTAGAGGGTTCGGCCCACGCAATCCAGGCCCATGCCTACAGGGGTGATAGTTTTATCCCTTTACTTCCATTAATTACTGTGGCAAAAAAAAACTGAAAAACTTATTGATAATTTCGACGTAGCTAAGAAAACTTTATCTTTCTAAAGTAATTCAACGTGATCCTAACTGCATTCATAGTATCGGGAGACTTTAGAGGAGTATGAAGATAAAGAAATAATTGAGCATGTACCTGATAATTCTCAGCCAAAATCAAACCATTTTTTACCTGCCTCATAGAGTACTTTACAATTCTAGAAAATGAAAAATTTACTGATTACGTCATTTGACGGGCTATATACTAGTAAGATTATAGTTAAGAAGCTATTTTTTCACATATCTTTAAAGAATAATTCTGTTTCAATTCGCAGAATGTTTCATGAATAAAAAAAAGTACGTAATCCACCA
Organism: Pardosa pseudoannulata; assembly: GCA_032207245.1. Classification (NCBI taxonomy): domain Eukaryota; kingdom Metazoa; phylum Arthropoda; class Arachnida; order Araneae; family Lycosidae; genus Pardosa; species Pardosa pseudoannulata. The sequence continues at coordinate 101,938,715 of CM063504.1, forward strand.
AATGATTTTGGGGGAAGAAATGTGATATTTTATTTTCAAACATGGATGCATAACACGCCATAGTGGAGATAACAAATCTTGATGGCTGTCACAGTAAACATTTTCATTTTCGTAAAGTTGAAATGTTAATGTAAATGTAATTTATGAAAATCATTCGTCAAGACAGCCCGTCAGTAAAATAGCCACAAACTCTTTATTCCTCTTATTTTCTGCATGTTAATGAACTGTGATACACCATTATTAGAATATCGTTTAGGTACGAGTGATGGGAACGCCTTTTATGAATGACATTAAAATTACTGGGATTTGTTATCGTCGCTGGGATGAGCTAGATGTCAATTTCATCTCTCGTGCTGGGGGATCATCGACCTGATGACGTCCGGATAACGACCTAAGACTAATTTAAGAGTTCATCGGTTGTGAAAACCAAAAGTTTTTACCTGTGACTTTCGCACTTGTCAGTCTGTTGGTTCTTAATTCCCTTGTTCCCTTTTTATTTATTTCAGTTTTACGGTTTCCAATCTTTACGCACGTTTAGTTTGGTGAAGAATCTTTACCATGTAAAAATTTGTCAGCAATATCGTGCTAAGGAATTTGACACAAATTAGATAAGCTTTTTAAAACTGTAATATCCTATTTTTTTAGTTTGATTTGAGCTTTAAGGTCTACTTTTTTGCTACACGAAAGCATCAAAAATTTAAATCAAGAATTTTACTTTAAACTTTATTATTTTCTGGAATGTTTAAGGGAAATATAATAAACATTTAAAATGTTTCCTGTTAACTACTGGAGGGTATATCTCTCAATGTACCGAAACTGGGATAATCGAAGAAGAAATTTATGCGATTTTTGGTTTTTAAAATTAGGTTTAGCAGTGGGAAAGGTTCACTCCCAGGGAGCAGTGACAGAAAGAAGAAAGAAAATAGACATCCAGAAAGTAATAAAAGTTGTTATGGAAGAAACGTATTTCCCTCGGAGAATTATAACTCTGCCGAGAATGATTACTTTGTTTTGTTTCATTAAAATCGGTATTGAACGCCTTAATGAAACTTTCATAGTAAAAAGTCCATTGTACCAAATGTGAAGAATGTTCAAATATTCAAAAGTAAAATATATTTTACTCTACATTAACCCTTCGGTCGGACAATCGCATTTTTCACTTAAGCTGGTCATAAGTATTGCATACCTATATATATATAAACTGTCGTATCTTCTCTATTTTTTGTATCTTTCACGTTTTTTTGTCAATGAAATTTTAATTCGAATTCGTCATCGTCTGAATACGATGGAAAATTTTTTGATTCATCGTCACTTGAAAGAAAAGCAAATCCCCTTCAACACAAGATTCATCCAAATTGCTGTCTGACAAATCAAGATTTTCAAAGTCCAGCTTCATAATATGTTTTGACTACACTGATATTGTTAAGGTGTATGTGTGTGGAGGGGGATATTCTGATATAATGATCTGCAAGAAATAGATTTCGTCAACTAGATCTGCAGGAAGTACCTTGAATAAAATGTAACAATTAAGTAAGTCTCACAACAAGGAAGAAATGTACACTAACCTGATTATGGGTACGTTATACCTAGTAAGTTTAAATAAACTGCAAATTACGTTGAACAGAGATTAGCACAGAAGTGGTTATCTACTCTCTGACAACAGTGGGTCCTAGTGCCAAAAAGGGGATAACGCTGGGTATCAAATACAATCTGGCTGAAGGATTAAGCGTAAAATGCAGTCTCATTAGAAACAGAAACAAACTTATTACAGTTTTTCAACCTAGATGTAAGAGATATCTCAGCATTTAGATTGCTAAACTAGAAATACAGATGTGGCGAAATCGAATAAGAAAGTCGTCTGAAAAACCGTCATATAATCAGAAACCATGCAGGAAATATCTGGCAGGATAAAATAGTGAGCTGGTTGAATAGGTATATGAAATCAAGAGAAAAAAATATTCCTCAGGATAGTCAAGCTTATCGTGAATGGATACTGGTCATATTGGAATGCCCTAGCATTATGTTAATCTATGGAGGCAGCTGTTTCACTCCTTGCCCATTTGCATTCAAATATTTCTTTAAACAAATTTTATTTCGTGACAAAGCGGACATTTTCCAGGTTAATACTAAACTAAATTTTTATAAAGAGCTAGAAAAATGTATTTAGATTTAAATATTTATGAAAAATTATTTAGTGTTCTTTGAACTCAAATCAGGGCATTTTTAAAATTTGAAACAGGGTTTAGCATACACTAGAAATTTTTGCGCTGTATAACGTAGTGAAATTTGTTTAAATAAATCTTTAAATGTAAATCGTTTAGAAGAAGAAGAATTTTTAGGGAGAAAGAGAAATCCAATATGACCGATACTTAATAACCTTAAAATAATCACTCCTAACACTTGCCACGATAGGTATTTCGAAACCGGAGTAAAACTGTTTTACTATTCATTTATGTATTGGGATAAGCTGTATAGTGTTCCAATAGCTTGTGCCCTGACTTTTGACACCGAAATTCTTGAGTTAAAACTCTATTACTGGCCTAGTACACAGAGTTCTTAGAACTTTTGTACTGTCTGTTACGAGTGTGGCAGACGCATTAAACATCTTCCTGTATACCCAGATTTAGTCCAAAGCAAGTCATATCTGTGGGTCTCGATGTTCTCTCCCTGGGAGGACGGTAGGTAGGAGTTACATAATTAGGATCTAAAATCTTCCACCTTGATGATGGTCACAATTGACTGGATTCTCTAGCGTGCCACCAAGAACGCTTTACACTCGTAAGAGTAAGCGACCCGTAGCAAGATATCAAGGAGTCCTTGTGAAACATAAAATAGATCTAACGTTTCCAACTAAGCCAAATGTACCGAAATGATTGGTGAATTTCACGTACATTGAAATTGTGTGCTTCTCTAAACACTCAAAACTCGTAAAGATAGCTAATTGTCCGTTAGAAGTTTTTTTTGCTTTTGTATGTGTGGGCGATATATATTCTATTCATTTCAATCACCAGTCAGATAAGGTGAATCGATAGCCTTCACCTTGAACTTAGCAGCAAAAGAGAGAGAGAAAAAGGGGGGGGGGAGACTGAAACGCTTTGATTTTTAAAAACAGTGAAATAAAGAGGAAACAATTGTGTACTCTGTAATAAATCTAAAAAACAAGCACTCGGGGAAAAAAATGAATGACTTGACAAGTGTCTAAAATGAGCCACGGAGGCAGTTGTGCAAACGGACGCAGTCGCGCATTCACTCTGCGTCTGTCTAATCATAATTCGCATGCCGACGGACAGACACAGTGCAGGGCAAACAAATAGTTGAGATAGCACACAATGCACCACGCTGGGAATGCTGGCAGTCGAACAAAAGAAGCTCGAGAGGCATGAAATAGAATAGCTGTGTTTTACAGAAACTGCTTTTTTAATGTGTGTGTTATGATGTGCACTACCCTTGAATTAGTTCTCCAGGGAATTTCCTCTGTAAGAGGAAAATGAGATAGCCATTTAATCACAATATAGTTAATCAGTTTGCAGATGAGCTCGGTTGGGGTAGAAAGTAAATAAATTGTCCAAAATGAAAAGACTCACAAATGCACTGTTCATAAAGTTAATTATTGGTTAAAGCTAAAAAAATTTATTCTTTGTATTGCATAATAAATTATGCAACGCAATTTTTGGAGGCTTATGAATATGTAAGAATGAATAATTTTGCGTTTGTTTTAGTTATAAAGGACTTCCGGTATATATGTTAAATGCTATATTATTTTTATTTCAAAAGGTAATATTTCACAATGATCTCATAAGCTCTAACTTGAAAATAAAGATTTTTTAAAACTTATTTTTGATGAGTACTTATTAAGCAGGATGTATTACCTAAAGTCTAATCCGAAAACATGCAAACATTTGTCAGAGGGACTCGAAAAAAATATTTTGTGTGTAAAGAAAGATTCCTAAGTCTAGTTAGTAATGAAATGTAAAGATAAAGTGTAATGTATGTTATTTCTTTAACAGTGATGATCAATTTATGATCCACTGGGAGCCAGGACTAAACACGAACGATAATAAGATTTGGTTTGGAGTGCTACAGTCTGCTTTTTTGCAACACGAGGGCTAATGACACCGGGACCTAGAGTTTAAAGCAAATTCCGAATGGCTACGAACATCCATGCCACAGTGGTATTCGAACCCAGGAATTCCGGTACTTAAGGCCAGCACCCTAACCAATCGGCCATTGTTCGGCAAACGATAATAAGGACTAAAATATAAAATAATTAAAAACAATCATCTATCGATGGCAATTTAAATGCTACAATATGATCAAAGTTCACGAAGTAATATTTATTTATTAAATTTCATATTTATTAAATTTCATTAAACATACCAATACTTAATACATACCTATTTCTACCATAGCCGGTCAAATGATCGGACTTTGATTATAAATGTATGAAATATGAAAATTGGAAGGAAATAGACAAATAAACTTTATTATAATTAAACAAAATTGTATATTGTCAATTTTTATTTATTGCTAACACAAAGAATAAGAATTTTTAATTCATTTCCCATCTCATTTTTTGCATAAACCTTATGGGTCATTTGACCCGTTATATGGTATATTTGGTGTTAATATGTAATTATAAACACTATGGTAAAGGAAATTTCTTTAAAAAATACGGGAGGGGGGGGGTTAGCATGCTCCCATTCTGAACATTGGCGTATTATGCTAGATTGAAAAAATACGTGTAATATTGTACAGTGAAATAACGCAATTTTCCTTTCGAGAAGCAACCAGATTTATCCTATACTATAATACGAGGAATGGTTGTCAAGTCGAAAATCGCCCCAGAATTAATAAACTGTCGTAAACTTGGGGATCTGGGGTTTTTGGTCACGAGGAATCGATTGGCATCGGTTTCGAAGCGCTAAGGTCACGTAGTTTGGCGCTACAGAAAGGGCCGGGTTCGAACCCCGGTGCGGGCAAACTTTTTTCTCATGCGTCCAAACCAAGTGAAAATTGGTACCCGGGGGTTTTCGACCACGAGGAATCGATTGGCTGTAGTTCTGACGAATTAATAATAATAATAATAAAAGTATTTATTGATTTGTCTTTATTCCTTGATATCGGTTTCCATTTTTATTTTCTATCAACTCTAAATATTAAATTAATGTAGCAAAGTATATATAACACATAAACGATATAGTAAAAAAAAATAATGCAAACAAAAATTTTGAAAACCAACCACAAAAAATTAAAAAATAATGCTTCACTAACGTGCCGAAACAACCTCGCCGTTCAATTTCCAAAGCCACACTAAACACAGAGCATATAACTTATCAAAGTCCGTCGCCGCGTTAGTGCGTCGTCGGCATACCAGGAGGTGCCGCTCTGACGCGCCAGTGCGTCGGTGGCAGCGAACGTGTTAAGGAACTGATTTCGATTTCAAATCACCGTCAACAAAGTTCGACATTTCAACATTCATCAGATTTCAAGCTACATTTTCAACATGCAGAACGCACCTCTACATGAAATGCTTCAAGGAGCCGGAATTTTGGACAACAAGCGATCAACTCAATTATACCCACAAATGGACAACTAGAAGATACCGTCATTGTCAGAATGCTTCTCCATTCAACACACTTCAATCTTTACACTGCTCACTTTGTACCATTTCTTTAATTGTATAATTTTTTGTTATCAATTACATTTTATTTTCTATGACTTTTCAAACTTTACCTTTGTATAGAATAGTTCCCTTTCCAAACAACTTTGTTTAGAATAGTTTACAATGGTGCACTTTAACCGGTTATCTTTTCACTAATGGTTTCACAAATTTTCTTATGGCATGTATTGTTTTGATAAATCACAATTGAAAATTTAAATCTTCGAGTTAGCTTCGATACCTGTTTTCTCCGAGCGGAGCTCGGTCACCCGGTACTTTCCATAAAAAAACTTTTTATCTGTTTTGCCATATCTAATGTTTTATCAGTAAAGTGAAATTAAGTAGAATTTATAATATCAGTATGCGTTACTTAAATAAACACGATTTGATTTTCTATATTTTCGGAGTGTGTAAGAAATGCAGTGGGAAAACGGCTACAAAAATATGTCTTTTATGAACTTCTGTACTCTACAAAATTTATTTCTTGATTGTACGTATTTTATAAAAAAAAAATCACGCATTCTTTTGATTTTAATTCAAAATTTTTAAATGTAGTTTTAGTAAAACTTTGTTTTTAATTGAATTTTAAATTGTATGTTCTCATACGGGATCATTGGCGTGTACAAGCTTAAATATATAATACTACTTGAATACTATAAGAAATCTGGTTTAATTTCGAGTAGTACATTTTACCTTTTAGCAACTCAAGAGTTAATGAGATCTATAAAAAAAAATGATTAAAGCTACATAGAAAAATGTCTCTTGCTTTTAACAGAACAACACTTTTTTTTATTCAAGAATTTAAACATCCGTTTCTGAAATTGCAATTTTATAGGTTTGGTTTAGTTTAGTTTAATTTGGAGCACTACGGTCTACTGTTTTGCACTCGAGGGCTAATGAGACCGGGACCTACAGTTTAAAGCCGATTCCGAACGGCTACAAACATCCATGCCAGCAGCGGGATTCGAACTCGCGAACTCCGGTTCCGAAGAGCAGCACTCTACAATTCGGCCATCGTTCGGCTCCGCGGTTTTATAGGTATAGACCAGGGGTGCCCAATCAACATCGGTTGGTGGGCTAAAGAACAATTTATTGAATTGAGGTGGGCCGCCCATATAAAAATAAAACAACAAATTATTCAAAATATTGTATTATCGTGCAACATTCAAAATATGCATTTTTACAGTGGCAGCTGTGACTGTACATAAAAGTTGTGTTATACATACATCAGAACTACAACGACAATAAACATTAATTATAATGTATTTATAATCAACCCCAACACCTAACCTTTCTCCCTAATCATGAGGGTTAAAATGTTATTATATTTATACTATAAATATTGTAGTTTATTCACAAGCACTATCATATGTATTATTTTAAAATTTAGAGATTTGTTTTTGTATTTTAGAGATTTTGTTAATATTAACGGATAATGTAGTCGAAGCGCATCGTAGCTGATTGGTCATGTTTTTATCAAACAACCTGCTGCAACACTTTGTTTTTACTAGTCTATGTTTCTATGTTCTATTCCAATTCTATGTTTCAACTGTATATAGTCAAAATGACAAACTATATAGACAGTTGAAAACTTCAATTGGGCAGCGGGTTGGGCATGCCTGGTATAGACCAACAGAGAATCTTTTTCTCTACTTCTTTACTTTTATTTCACTGATTTCATTGTATAAAATGCGGTTTGACAAACTTTTGAACTCGTATAGATTCACAATAAAAGTGATTTTCTTTTTTAGTTAAATATCGTCCGATTTGAAAACATTTTGATGATAAGCTACATACAGGGTATCTGCCAAAATAAAATTTTTCAAATCCATGACTTTTCATGACTTTCCCTGATATAGCGGATCATTTTCCATGACTTTAAAAAGCTTTCGTTAAAGTATATATGAATAAAACTTCTGATGTACATACAAATAAAATATATGCTTTTAGAGAAATTACTGGAATTTTATCATAAAAAAACTATAAACTTACTTTATAAGTGTTAACAAACTCACATACATAAAAATAAATTGTTGTATCTACATACCTAAGTTTAATCATATAGCAATTTTTCAATCAAAATGTTTCCAATTTGAATTCAGGGTACTTTGGTATTATCCAGGTGACCATGAATAATAGCCAAATATAACCCTATAACGTTTATATACAATATCCCTAGAGATAAACTTATATTTTGTGCAAAAATCTTAATTTTTATTAAAAAATTATTATTATATTAATAAAATTTTAATCTACAATTTAAGAAAAAACCAGAATAATATAGATTTACCCACCTATTAAGCTTTCTTGTTTTGAGTTTCTTTGGTGAACAAATTTTACTTGGTAATATGGTCAGTAAGATAATACATAAATACTAAACTCAGTAACTTCAGCCAAATGACAAGTAAAAATAGAATTAAACAATTCAATGCATTTTTATTTAATCGGTAGTTTAGCGGATCCATGACTTTCAATGACTTTTACTCATTTTACTTAAAATCAAGACTTTCCATGACAAAATTAATCCATTGTCTAAATCCATGACTTTCCCTGACTTTCCAGGTGCGCGGAAGCCATGTACTTTTCGTTATGCTTGATGTTGTATGCAAAAACAAAAATCATAATATATTTTTACTAGCCAGTCGCCATTTGGCTATCCCCGTTTGGAAAATTTGTCATATCAACACGGTAATAATCGTTGTGAATGACTATTAATAATGATTTTATCGTATTTTGAAAAAGCTTGGCTAAGTCCCCTTTAATTTCAATTCATTTGTATTTGGAATTATACAAATGTATACCATCATGAAACTTAGTCTACTTAATTGAAATTGCTAGTACATGTCAATATGTAGCATAAATTCGGACAAGCACTTAGTTGTTGAAAACACAACTAAGTTTATGACGAGAAAATAAAATGAATACATTTATATTACTTTCTTGGACTGGAAAAGGATTAATGAATGCATTTTAATTGCTAAACCGAAAAAAAAATATGAAATTTGGATAAAGTAAAAAAAATAAATGATGCTAAAGTCAGAATTTTAGACCTAAAAACTGGAAAAAAATATATTCATGTAGAAATTTCTTAATATTTTCAAGTAAGTTTCATTGAACTCGTGAATCTGAAGGTCAAACATTTAGGTCAAATACAGCACCGTATCACGGTGTGCAGGTAAAATAAATTTTTAGGTCAAAACCACCTTCATTCTGCATGTTGAAAGGAAAAGTGAAAAGAAGTTTTGAATTATAAAAAGCCACTTATGCAACTTTAATAATCAGCATGATTTGATATGCTTACTTTTAGCCCTTTAAAACCTAAAAACAAACTAACTTACGCAATCTTTATACATTTTTATAGTATAATGTAACTTTTAGTGTAATACAACTTTATAGGAATCGGATAAAATAACTATGAACTATGAAATAACTTAATATCGAACTTTACTACTTACCAATAAACAGCGTTAGGCATATAGGATGAGATGTTTAAAAAAGCTCGAAAACATTCGAATTTACGCCGATGGCTTTAGAAGGTGGAAAACATTTCGTGTTCTCCTCAGAGCTTAATCACAGGAAACTAAATGCACATACGTTTGCTACCTGTCAAACCGTTTTAACAATCGCATCTGGACAAGAATGAAGTATAACTGTGGACAAAAGAAAGAAAGAAATCCTCATAAACTACTGACTCACAGTCATCTAATTTATTCTAAGTTCTTGGAAAAAATGTGATAACTCGTAAATGATAGCGACGTGTTTCTGCAGAGGTGCTTTGAAATACCGTTTAATACAAACGGATGTAATTTGATACCCGTCAGTGGTGAGTTAATCTCAGTAAACACGAGTAAAAGGTAATTTTAGTCATAAACTGACAAGATGATTTTGAGAAAAAAGAAACATTTCTGCCCTAATTATCTTAAATATACTCGATTGATGCTAATTTTGATCTTTTCGTGTGAATTAACATTATTTCTTAGAGATATTTTTACGATTGTAATATTAGCAAAAAGATTCACCCATGTTAATCCAAGCCCACACATAGAACAGCTTCATAATTAAAAACAATCGAAATTTACTTGTTTCATCGAATAATCAATCGAATTTAAATTTAGTACTGTTACTAATTTTTTTAAGAGGTGCGATAGTTTTTAATTTTTTTAAAAGTATTACAGTAAATATTATAATTATTTTATACTAACATATAACTCAGTAAAATTTTTAATTTTCCAGAATTGTAAAGTATCCTATGAGGCAGGTAAAAAAAAGGTTTGTTTTTTGGCTGAGAATTATCCTGCAACAAAAAATAATCGATGATTAAATTTAAAATTATATCTAATCTATTACTTAAAATATGTACCTAATCTATTATTTAAGCCAAATATAAACGTGAAATTTTTACGTAATATCTAAGTTCAGTGATAAAAAGTATGTAAATAATGCACACGATGTTTAAATAATTTAAAATAAGAAATGATTAAATGAGATGGTTAAAGGAATGACGTTCTAATGGTAGAAAAAAATGTTATTGTTAGTTATTTATTATGTGATAAATTGATAAATTTAATTATTCACCTGCTCTTAACCGGAGAAAATAGGGCTTAAAATAAGGATATTAAAAGCTTGAAAAGAGGGAAAGGGGTGGATTTCGAACGTTTTAAAGAAGACAGTATTTTTCGCTGTGATATGAAGCATACTTATACCAATTTATTTTAGAATCGGATCGATAGTTTAGGAGAAGATAAACTTTACTCACTTTGAATTTTGCTAACCCTAACTCATGAAGAATCCAATGTGGATGCGTCTATCCATTCCAGGTCCAACCGCTTCATTAATTCGAGGATATACGGACAGATAACTTAGGCTATTACTATACAGGGGATTTTTTTTATCCAATATAAAATTAAAGCTTTTTCAGGACTGCAAAGCGTGTTTGATCATTTCATTTAACCCATATTGTACCACATCAACTAAATATTTCTGTAAGTTATTAAAACTTAATCCATATCATTAATAAGGTGTAACTAAGTATATAAAACCAAAATTTTGAAAAAATATTTTTAATTTTTTATGTAATTGGCTGTCCTATGAATAGGACAATGGTCCATTACACTACTAAAACTTAACAAATATCACTTACATTGCATTAGGATGATTCATAGATAAAATTTGGGGAAACAGTCAAAACAAAGTCCAACATTACATTTTAAGCATACTGTTGTAGGTTTTCTCTTGCAGTTATTGAACTGGCAGTAAGAGAGTAAGTTTATCTTGCAAAAAAATCTCCAGTTTTCGGAATAGAATAGACATCTATTTACCCCTTGTTGTGTCCAGATGTGTGAACAGGTGTTTGAACTGGTTTTCATTGAAAGATAAGAAAAGAATGAGAGCTATCAATGTAATATCGAATTCATAGAAAAATTATCAAGATTGGACCGTCGTCTTAATTTTAGGGCACCTTTTTCACACTTACAAAATACACGTGTAAAATATATTTTTCAACAAAAACTTTCAGATAAATTATTAGCTCTGTTTTTAAACTAAAAGTAACCTCCACAATGTTTAAAAAATAATAATAATAAATATAAAACTAAAGATTAAAAATGATAATTTTTAAGACGTTGCTGAAAATACATTTTACAAAACAATATAATTTGATTTCTCAGTTTTTTTGTTACTATGCCAAAGTGTGTCTATTTTAAAGGTGTTAAAATAAAATCCACTCAGAAAATATTTATAACTTTACTATTAAATGGAATTTTATTTGCTGTCCTGTTTATAGGACAGCGGTCCAATATGGGTTAATTAAAATTTTGATTTAAAAATCTTTTTAAAGGTTTTAAAATTTTACATTTTTTTTAAATATCAATATTTTTGCACAAGATTTTTTTGTCAGATATATTAAAGCTTTTTCATATCATTTTATTTTAAATTACTTTACATATACAGTGAAAAACAATGAAATGTAACAGTTTCCACGCACAGTGTTATTTTGTATTTCATAGGAAACTTGTTTAGAACTTTAAAAAGAGACAAGTGTTACCATTTTTAACACATTGAGTTCAAAATAAAACTGACATGGAGAAAATCATTTAAAGTTTTAATTTTTTAAACAGAAAAAGACTTCAATAAATGTAATCATGTACGGAAATAACTTTTAAACTATTGAAAATAGAGATTTTAAAGTTTGCATACACGTATAGAAATGTTTGAATAATAATGAAAGACTGCAAAAAAAATTTAAATATTTTAAAAACAATTGGGTTATTATGTATTTTTTAAATCAGAAAATGATATTCCAATCGTAATTCTTAAAGTTAATTAAAGATACTTTTCTAAAGATACTAGAACATCCTCCATGCATGTGTGCAGTTTATGAGTATATAATACCATGCTACACTCTGCATAGAAGTATATGATAGCACTTTATATTATTGAACAATCGCACGGGAAGGTACTGTGTGATCTGACTGGGCCTAGCCTACGAGATCAGAACTACTGGATTGCATAGAGAAATAACAGATAAGCACGGTATGGAAGAAAAGAAAAATTTACTGTATTTAAAACATTAACAACATATACTAAGCTACGTAAAATAAAAATAGGATCATACTTCAAAGGATTATTTCTAAGTATGATTAGCGAGTCTTCAAGATCTTCAAGATGATGGGTTAACTGGATTACCTGGGCCAAGCCCTCCAATCCAGAGATTTCTTACAGTAAGCAGAGAAATTGACAACGAGCAGAGCATAAACAAATAAAAGATGAAAGATAAGGATAGAATGGTGGATTCGTGAGTTCATAACACAGTAACTAAAGAATAGTGCGTTTAGGAATAGGAAATCACATTTTTTTTTTTTTTTTTTTTTTTTTGCCAGGGACATCAGAACAGTATTGAAAATAACTAATTTGAAAACTACGCTCCGCCCTCACCAAAGTGAGGAGAGCCAAGAAAAGTGAAGATAGAAGGATAAATGCAAAGTTTTTAAAAAAATAAATAAAAATTACTAAATGATGATGTATGGCCATTTTAAAGTTTTAAAGCTTTTTTCTTACATTTTAAAAGATTTTATGACTTTTTTGGAGATTTTTTTTTCGTTTTTTGAAGACAAAACGCCCAAAAAATTTAAAGATCTTTGGCAAGAATGGCCAAAGGTCTTCTCCTATTGCAAGCATCAGCGGGGTCATAATTAACTAGATTACTGATTAATTCATTGTTTAGATTTTTATAAAAGTTAGTGGAGAGATTATAGATAAAATTTGGAATAGGAAGAATTTTTAATTTTTCATGAATGGCACTATTTCTAAAGTACCGGGGAGCATTAGCGATTTCTCTGAGAATTAAATTTTGAAGAACAGTAAGAATTTTAATGTTAGAATCTGCTGCGTAGGACCACACTGGTGCTGCATAGGTAATAATGGGACACAAAAAGGATTAGCGAGTCCTTTATATTATTGTTGTTTAACTCTACAAATTTTCTAAAAATATTGGTGACATGTTGTGAGACTTTAGAGAGGTTTTTGATAGGGGAACGACTAGTAAAAAAATTAATTGAATATCCCGAAAGAGGAAAAATTCAAATGAAAAAAGGATGTACAAAGAGATTGTATAGAAATTTGCAAAACGTCTTCTCATTATCAACATGCACAAATATTTATTTTTAATCATTTTAGCAATTCAGTTATTCTGACTTTTAATGGGAATATGTATGGATATGACACAGGAGTTCGTAGGATTAAATCCCTCTGCTGCCGTATTCGCTTTCTATCCGTTCGAAATCAGCTTTAAGCAGGTGTTCGTGCAGGAAATCAGCTGACCGCAGCACTACAAACCAAACCAAACCTGACTTTTAAGCCTGTTATGCATTTATTGTAATTTCAGAATTATTTCAATTGAATAAAATAAATATTTATAGACATAAAATAAAAAAATATTTTAATTTCTTATACGTAAAATTCTTAATATTATTAAAGTAAATTAACTTCAACGAAGTCAGTTAAAAAAAAGGATGGCAAGTATTTGCATTAAGAAAATATAAAAGTCTGAAAATATATCAACTGTAGATTTTTTAATAAAAATAATTATGAAGAGTATGAGCACTGATGTTTGGAACCAGAGTTCCTTAATGTTAATCTCACTACCGAAGATGAACTTTTGCAACTGTTCTGGCAGCAGCTTTAAACAGCCTCAGCAAATCATAGTTCTTAATCGATCATTTAAAAAAACAGGTACAATGATTATAAATTGATCATGTCCAGTTCTAAAAAAAAAAACAAGAACTGAGTAATTTAGAAACTGGAATCATAATTATATAAAAATTATGGTGTGAAGATTGTGTGAATGCACATGCAGTGGTTGTGCTATCTATGGCTTTTATTTTACTCTTCATATAGTCTGTTGAAAACAATAAAAAGACAACGAAAAGTTGGGTAATAAATACATCTCAACACTTCAAAACACTACGTTATAATCTTGGAAAAATCTGATGTTGAAACCACATAAGTTCCTTCTACACTCACTTAATAAATTATACACATTTTTTTTATCGTGACTGTATGATGCTTTATCACAATTTATCATTGGCACATCCCTTTAAAGATTCAAAGTAAGTTTCGTTACTGATACTGTTCTCTAGTCAGAGCTCAAGTACTGCCATCTGACAATGATCTGCAGAGTTAATTTCCATTCCATTGAGATTTTTTCTTATATACATATTTTGTTAGAAACCGAAATTTTTCTCGACTACAACGTTTCCTTTACTTCCTGCCTGGGTACAAGAAACAGTAAAAATTTCAAATATCTCTCAGCAAATAAAATTTTATTTTAGTTACTGAAGGCATAGATTTAAAATTCTTGTTCCAATTGCGTAAAAAACATTGTTTCGGGTACATTTCAACATCGATATTTTTCTGTTTTCGTTATTCTTGATCGATAGCAGTAATACGTTATATTAAATTTCCCCCTTATATGAGAGCAATAAAAAATGGAGGTGCACAACTAGGCATTACAAGAGAGTTAAATACAAAATTTCAACATTATTTCTAATTAAGAGTTATTCTTGGAAGTGATAATATCCCTTATATTGAAATTTTTCTTTATATAGATTGCTCATTGCAATCGCAAAGGGAAGGGGGTACAATTAGATAATACAACAGTTGAAAACATAAAGTTTCTACATTCTAAGTCTAATCCTTTTTAAGCTATGCAAGATACATTCGTATGTACAGACGTGAAATCGGAATTAGTCAAGATTCATCCAGAGATGGTCAAAATGGATATTTAAAGTTTCAAAATTAGAGTTCCCCTGCACGGGCACAGACACCTAAGGCCGAATCTAGCCAAAACGGATAGAGGTATGGAAAAAATGGTTATTTGCGTTGAAATCTCAAGAAAGTTTTCTCGACTACAATATTCTCTTTACTTAAAATGTTTGTAAAGGAAAGGATTTATTGAACAGAACACTTGTCACATGAAGTATTTTAAATGAAATGTGAATTGTACTTCAAAAAAGTCAATTTACAAATAAAGCTTAATAAAATAATTTTCCTTATTTTTTTTTTATTTTTCCTAATAGGAAATATTTTTTATAATTTTTTATATAATGGTGATAAATAATTCTTGTGTAAATCGTGCTCCCAAAACTGAAAACTGTAGTTAAATTTCAGAATCATACAAAACTGAAAATGAACTTCGTCAATCTTAGAACGCTATCATGTGTTTGTCGAACTTTGTCACGACACTTACTTCTGCATCATCTTTTTTTACAGCAATGAGCACTCCATGCAACTAAAAATTTCTTTACAGTGAATATTAATGGTGCTATAAGCCGACTCCAACAATACAACAGAACAAAATATTGATGTATTCAAATGCAGTTTAACAATGAGAAATAAAAAGCAGTAATGTAATCTCTAAAAAAATTAATTTACAATGAAATATCTTTATTACAAAAAAAAATCTCAATATAATGGATATTAACTATACAGTGTGCCGCCAGATTGTTGTACTCGAGTTCTATTTACACAACAACACGGCCTTGAGAAATGAAACAATTTTTTAAACCTTTGAAGGATAGTTAAAATTATTGTTCTTGTAAGGAATTGGCACCCACGAAAACATGTGTGCTTTGATGACATCGGCAGAATCGCCCCATTAGACGCCTTCCACCCGGCGTTAGGAGAAGTAAGAAGCCGGCCTGCAAAAGGGGGGCCGATAAGGATTTTCAGTGTCTTTGGTTGTTTTCGCAGGGTTTTGGAGAAAGAGGATGTGCCCTTTTCGGCAGGGCTCAAGTTTCCATACACCCCCCCCCCTCGAAGAAGGGAGAGATCTGCAAGAGGGCAGTTGGATTCGAGCCGGCGACCGACACACATCCCTCTGCTTTGAAGGGAGAGAACTTTGTTACTTTATTTTTCTCGGACATGAAAAGCTCGGTCATGTAGTGATTGTCGTCAGGCTCTGAGACTCAGAAATATGATATATGATTTACTTTTATTTTCTTAAATGTTGTAAATAAATGTTGTTTTGTCCGTCCAAGCTTCCGGAGAAATTATTTTGAGTATAGGCATCTCAGTGACCACTGTCGAACATACCTGCCCCAGTACAGTAGGCGGGTAGGTCCCACGCAAATTCAGCACTCCTGAACAGGGTGTTATAACAACTAAGGTTAGTTAAAATTATTGTTCTAATGCTGCATCTCACGATGAAAATAAAAAATTGTGTATATAGTGAACAAAAAAAAAAGTTGGACAGCAAGGAGAATTCATTTTGTTGAGCAATATTTTAAAAGCTAGTTGTACTTTTAAAATGAAACATTTTTTTTAAATGGTATTTAAAAGTTAATTTCTTCCTCGATTGAGATGACTGGTTTGAATTTCTATAAAACACTGCATTTAATTTTAAAATAATTTAAAGATGAAAGTTTGAGATTTCCACAGAAAAAAAACATTTGGACTTTTTTTTTTGCACTATACACTGCTTTACGCAAATTTTATGCACATTTTTAAGACACTGTTGCATTTTTAGTCCGAATTCAATTCAAAGCTTTGAGATTGAACTGTTTAAATTTAGTTTCCTTGTTTTAAATTTTGGGAAATGGACAGAAATCAAACTTCTACAGATATGAAAAACTTGATTGTGAAGCTATGGAAAGAAAAGGAAAGCATAAGAGATATTGCAGAAGTTATGAAAAAGCCTCATTCAACAGTGCATTACGTAATTAATAACTATAAAAGCTACGGATATTTCCACAGATCAAATGGAAATGGTCGGCCCAAAGAGATTTCTTTGTCTCAGTTAGACAAGCGGATACTGAGATTTGTTAAAGAGAAACCTACAATTTCTGCAGTAAAGATAGTAAGAGAGTTAAAGGACATATCTGTTGTCAATGTGCATCCACAGAAGGTAAGAAATTTTTTACATTCTGTAAGGAATATAGAGCCTATGCACCACAAAAGAAACCATACTTATCATCCAGAAATGTGAAAAAACGTCTTGAATATGCTATATACTATATTGCAAAGTCCCAAGATTTTTGGAAGTCTGTTATTTTTACTATCAGTCAAAATTTAATTTGTTTGGATCAGATGGCCGTAATTTTGTATGCAAAAGGAAGGTAAAGCAGTTAAATCAGCAAATATAAAAGTAACTGTTAAACATAGCTGTGGCAATGGCAGCTAGCGATGTAGGAAAATTAGAGTTTAATGACGGTACTATGAACAAAATGGTATGTTTAAATATTCTAAAACAAATTTTACCAAGAACAGCTGTAAAATTGAATTTAAATAGAAACTTATCTTTTGTCCAAGGCAATGATCATACGCATAAAGCTCTCATTGTAAAGGAATGGTTATTATATAATGTACAAAAATTACTTTCCCATCCTCCACAAAGTCCGGATTTGAACTCTATAGAACATTTGTGAGCGTTTATAGAAAAAAATTGTGAGAGAAGAAAATAAAAAAAATGAACTAAAATGTGCTCTTTAGAATATATGGGACAGTGTACCAACAGACTGAAAAGTTGGTCCTTTCGATGAACAAAAGATTAGAATCTGTTATATCAGCCAAAGGATATCACACGAAGTATTAAATGCTTTTGTTTAAAATTTAAAAGTTAATTTTTGTTACCTTGGATAAATATCCAAGATTATTTTTTTTCTATCGAAAGTGATATTATCATAATGTTCTTTAAATTATAATTTATGTTTACGTGCTATTGAAATTAAAACAAGTTGTTTGATTTAGTTTTGAAATTGTATATTTTCAGAATTTTATTTTAGTTCAAAAGCATAATGTAATGCAAAATTATTAAACGATGAAACCCTGTAACCTTACTGTCCAACTTTCTTTTTGGTTCACTATATATTGATAAGTGTACAAGAAGTCATGTGGTTTTCTCATCAGATTTCCAAATTCATTCCAAAGCAAGGAAAGGCAAATGATGCATACGTTTTCATTTTTGAAACTGATTTATTGCACCTTAAAGTTATTTTCAGTTTCTAACAGTTTTTATTTTAATCACAAAACATCTCCGAGAAGTATAGATAGTTTTAGGGATAACTGAAGTAATGTTTAACTGATGTGTTTATTTTGTGGTAAACAACATGTTACACATAGATAATCCGATTCGACTTCCCAGAGGTTTAAGAACCAAGATTAAAGAAATGAATGTTTCTTCTTTATTTTTAAGCTCAGATCGAAAGAATGATTTCTAAAGCTCATTCATCAAGGATTACGAATTAGCCAAAGCAATAATTAAGTTGTTAGAAAACATTAAAACTGTTCTTGACTTTGAAAATTATTGAGGTTACTGCCCTTCTTAATTATCTAATGAAAAGGCTTTTACCGATAACGACATCCTATTTACTACTCATAAATAGAAATGACACCAAATTTACTGATAATACTAATGAACCTGTATCATTTCATTGTAAGTTTATCGCTAATATAAACTGTCCAATTTATTGAAGATGCTTGGCAAAAGGTTTATTGGCCTCCCACAAAATTTATGTTCTGTTTGCAAATAATATCTTTTCACTGTAAGTTTATCACAAAACTTAACTACCTACTTTATTCAGGATATCTAGAAAAAAGTTTATTGATCACCCACAAAATTTCTATTCTATTTGCCTCTTGCATCTTACAACTTTATTCTCATTCGAATTCGACGTTGCCTGTGTAATCCAATTTCACAACAAGGAAGAGTTGGTGACACTCTGGAATGCTAAGATACGAAACTGGAGATCCGATTTAATAATTTACAAGGTTTTTTTTTTCTCGTTTACAAAAGAAACCAAAGTTAAGTTTATTTTCAGAAATTCAAGTCACGTACCAAAGAATATATGGTTTTAAGTTCTCAGTCGACTAAGATTTTTATAAAGTTTTAGTTCGAGAGATTATTCTAAAACTAATAAATTGCTGGTAAATTTTGTACGATTTCATAGAAGGTTGCTATAAAAACTGTGACTACTGTATAAAGCTACTGTATTAAATATTTCTAGATGTTTTATAAACAAAGCTTGGAATTTAGATTTTAAGTAAAATGTCAACATGCTTTATATATGCCTTAAGACGGAGGGTTTTACAGTCAAAGCCAGAAACAAGACGCCATTTTAGTCTCGAAAGACCTTTATTATAGACAGGACAAACTGAGAAATCAGCTAACATGAGAAAGCTAAGTAAAAGTCTACGTAAAAACCTGTCTCATATAGCGTGCATCTTTTTTTTTGTCCAGAATTTCTTAAATTGGCCGCTAGGGCACTATAAAGTTTTAATTGGTTAAGCACCTTCTCTGAGAGCGTGAACTGTAGTCCCAGTGGTCAGTTTAGAACAGGGGTTATAAAAAGAAAATCAATGAGACACGAGTTTAGATTTCAAAAACTCTGAGAATTTTCTCGGGCCGTAAAGAGGGTTTACGGCTCTAAATTTACTTTGGTTACCGAGGTTGAAATATCAAATAATGGGAATATCTCTGACTGGAAAATTTCTTAGACGTCTTAAAGAGTTTTATACAAAATATCTACTGCTGGAAAACCCCTTTCATATTTTAGGTTTTCTTCGCAAATATATAATATGTGCCTTATGGTGTAAAGTCACGCCACACCTGTAAGGTATAATGCTAAATTTTACAATGACATTCTACAATGTTGTTCACAAACCCTTTTTAGAAATTTAAGGCTTTATCCAAAAAGAAGGAAAATGCGGCATATGTGTAGGTCCACCACACCTGGTAGAGAAAAAGCAAAGTTATTATAAGAAATGCTCATGCCTCGCACATTCTTAGAAATAGAAGTTAGTAGCTAGGTATTATGGAATCAAAGAAAGGACAATTTGAGTTCCGAGTTATATAAAATTGTGGACAAAACTTCAAAACAAAACGGGCTCACAAAACCGCGAGCTTTTGAAAAACAACTTCTCGATTTGAACGGAATTTAAGCCAGGTGTAATAGGTATAAAGATACCGCACTTATAGTAAATAGGAGAAAGTATTTAGATTTAAAAA
>CM063504.1:101963873-101971373 GCA_032207245.1 Pardosa pseudoannulata
AGAGCAGCTCCGTACCTATTCGGCCATCATTCGGATTAGCAACTAAGAAACAATTTGTTAGAGTAATGGTCCAATAATTAGATTAAGGAACATTTTAATTTGGTGTTCGGAACAAGAGATCGAGACAATTGTTATTTCTTCTTACAATAATCATCGATGCGAACATCATACATCGAATCATCATATATCGATATATCATAGCATATATCGAATACTTGAGAAACGATTAAGCTATAGTGTACTGTTACACCATAACACTTTCCTAAAGGGTTCATCTAGATGAATTCTTATTTTATAATATGACCATTTATAAGCCGTGAAAGCTCAGTCGCAAACAGACAACGTAATCTCGTAATTGGAGGATTGCGGGTTCGGGGCTCGAGCCGGCCTAAGATCTGCCGTGTTCGTTGATGGTGACTGGGGCACATAAAATATGTTCGTAGTCACAATGTTCTAAGATCTCTAACGATATTTCTGAGGTTAGCAGGCCAAGCATGGAAGTCATCTGTTTGGAGCCTGTTTCTAAATTACGAGAACCCACTTGAGCTAAGGCCCTTACTCTGGACTTCATTTTGACGTCAGCTTGCGGGCATTCTGCAAGCAAACAATCAAGCTACCGTCAAAATGACGTCACAACGAACGTTCGAACCTACTCGCAGCGTCCAGAGTAAGCCACTAGGGCGTTCTTTCCCCATAGCAATGCTCGTCAAACGAAATGCACACCCCTTCACCTTGATTCGTGTGGCTCCTGGCTCATGTGTTTGGGTCGTACAAGTTGCGTTAGCAATAACAATAACAACCATTTCTTGATTTTAACCTAACATATGTCTAAATATGACAATGACTTTAAAGTGTGTTCTAAGCTCCATTCCGATATATCCCTTGACATATAACAGCAAAGTTTCATTTTATTTTCGATTTTACTCTCCATATACTGTCTACCAATAAGTATTTGTATACCTATGCAAATGACGATATCTGCGGTCCTGAGGTACGTCACGGCCTCCGCCGGTATACATCGTGTAGAAAACAGCATCGGCATTAGTCGCATGCAAAATGCCACGCAGTTCGGAGCTCTCTGATTTCGAGAAAGGTATAATTATCGGGTATCACAAATGTGGCCGATCCTTAAGGGACATATCTAGCGATCTGAAGTACCCAGAATCGACAGTGGCCTATGCAATTAAGAAGTGGAAAGTGAGCAGTGATTGTCGGAATGTGCCCCGAGTCGGCAGACCGACGAAACTGGGAGATAGAGACCGACAAGTGCTCTCCAGAGAAATTCGGAGGAACCGCACCCAACGATGGCCCACAACCGAGAGGAGTTTCAACAGTCATACGGGAGTATTTTTTCAATGAATACCATCCGTAAGGAAGCACATCTGCTTGGTTTTCATGGTCGTGCTGCTGCTCACAAGCCTTTGATCACAAAGTCCAACCGCGCTGCTCGGTTAATGTGGTGCAAAGCACATCGAAACTGGACCGTAGATCAGTGGAAAAGGGTTCTTTGGAGCGACGAATCAAGGTTGACCCTTTACCTTTCGGATGGTAGGGTCTGGTTCTAGCGTCTGCCTGGAGAACGTCTCCTGCCAGAATGCATTGTGCCAACAGTCAAGTAAGGCTCTTTTCTATCACAAATACCAAATACTTATTGGTAGGCAATGTTGTTTCATATAATCTTATCGGATCGAATATGCGTATCGGTGAAAGGAACTTGAATGAATTTTAAGTTGGACAAGTAAAATATTGTTACTTTCCACACATAAGCCCGCTAATAGATAGTTCAATTCTGTGTTGATATGAACAAAAAGTAAGCGATTTTTGAATAAAACAACAATGTCGTAGGTTCAAGCTATTTAAAATATCTGTAATAGTGTACGGCCTTGATTTCAAAAAAGTTCCTGTTTCTTTCCAAACTGTTGGCACATAACAAGCAACAAAATTACTAAACTCTCTGGATAAATACAGAATATTCAGTTTAACCGAATATAGAAATAACAAAAATAAAGATCAATTGGAAATAAATTATCCAAACAATAGAGAGAAAGAGAGAGAGATAAAGGTAGTGTAAGATAAAATGACTGATAACAATTGTTTTTTAAGGTTTTTGGTCGTTATAACAAAATAATAGTCAAATATAGTGTAATAGCTATTTATTTAGTCGAAAATGACTTCTTTTAGATATTCAAGGGTGAACAAAACTAAAAAATCAGCAAATATAAACCTCCCAATTATGAGAAAAATTAATTTCAAAACAACCTTGAGTGAAAAATTAAATATGTACTTATCGTGTTTAAGAAAACACTACTTACTGAAATGATAAATACACTACTTTTTTTCGAGAAAGAAATAAAATGTAACAAATGCCAAACAATTGGGATTTTCGGACAAAGCAAATGCGTAATTATTTCTTCATACTTGCAGATATAAACTCTGGCAGCTCTCCAGACTATCAAAGAATAGCAGAGTTTGCCTAAAAAGAGAAATGTAAACAAATATCTGTATATATAATGAACAATGCGCGGATTCCTTACGACCTTATTCAATGTGTGTTTATCCATACAAGGTTTTACCAATATATGAAAAATCGCCAAGGTTATGCCAACAGATGATTTTTTTCACGCTATTCATGGAATTGTCAAAAATCAAGAAGAGTCCGAAGCAAAGTATATTTTCGTACTTATTATGTTTGTCGCTACTGATTATGTTTGTCGATAATTATATTTTAATTACCTAAATATCATCCACTCCCTTCCTAGCAAGATTAATAGTTACGATATCTATATTTTCCTTTCTCTCTCTTGCTAAGTAATTGTATGAATTATTTCGAAATATTTTGTTTATTTTTGAAACATGCATAGTAAGAAGATTTCTGAACTGCAGAATATAAAAAACTAGCATATAGCCCGTCACAAGGCCGTAGGCAGGGGGAGGGATTTGGGGGACTATTCCTCCCCCCCCCGAAATTTTGAAAGACCATTTTGTAGATAGACAATGTCCCACGTCTCTCTCTCTGTGTACTATCTGCCTAGCTGTCCATGAACATGTACAGTTATTCTCTTAGAAAAAAATCGCTCAGACCATAAAAATCTTGTTGGCCCGCTGACCGGAAATGCAGCTGTTGCGTCACGCTCAAATTCCATGAGAGGTAAGTTTCTCTGTTAGGGAATGGCAGTAGTTGTGAGAACCGAAAATGGTTGTTTTTGAATAACGTATGAGAAGAAAATGTATTTTTGTTTTTGCGTTGTGTAATGCCGTTTTTTCTTAAAATATATGTGTTATTGTCATCATTTGCCGTTGTCATCTCTTAACAAGACTGCCCGCATCTATTTTTTCATAGTAGATACTAATAGAAACTACAGCAGCACTGTGTTTCCGGCACTGTATTCCGGAATACAGTGCTTTCCCTTTCATCAACTGAAGTATCATTCACAAATAAAGATTTCTTTCTCCCTTGGTCCCTCTCCGAAAATAATTTTTGGCTACGGTTCTGGCCCGTCATATGACGGGATCGGTAAAATTTTTAATTTTCTAGAATTGTAAAATACCCTATAAGGCAGATAAAAAAATGGTGTGTTTTTTGACTGAGAATTATCTGATGCAAGCTCAATATTTGTTTATATTGCCAATTTTAATTTATCTTGTCATATTACGTGATAGGATTGAGAGCAGAGGTTTTATATTGACAGTGATTATTTGGCGGTAAATATGAATGATGTCCAAAATTTAGCGAATCGATTGCAAAATGGTGTGGTTATGTATTAAAAACAAACACACAAATGAACAAACTTCTTAATTTTCAAAGATATATAACTTAAAGGCTAGATATTTATTAGTCCGTGAAATAGACTCCTAAACTTTTATGAAATGAATTTGTTGTTAATTCCGGTGATAAAATTTTCATTGCAACAAAAGATAATCGATGATTAAATTTAAAATTAGCACATATGTACCTAATCTATTATTTAATACAAATGTAAAAGAAAATTATTAACGCCATATCTAATTTCATGGATAAAACGTATGAAAATAATTCAGACGATACTTAAACAATTTAAAATAAGAAATGATTAAAGGAGATGGTTAAAGGAATGACGTCATAGTGCTAGAAAAAAATATTTATGTGATAAATTGATAAATTTAACGTTCTGCTCTTAACCGGGGACAACAGAGCTTGAAATAATGCATTAAACACTGGAAAATGGGAGAAGGGGTGGATTTCGAACGTTTTCGAACTCGCTTTGAATTTTGCTAACCCTAACTCATCAAAAATACAATATGGATACCAAGTACAACCGCTTCATAAATTCAAGGACAGACGGACAGACAGCTTAGGCTATTATTATATATGGGATATAAAGGCGAACTATTTTTCCTTCCAATAAACGTTTTTTAATCTTATATCATAAACAATCTATTTTTTATATGACAGATTCTAAAGATTTCACTTATTGGTGAGAAAATTTAATTTGTTATGAATTATTGTCGATGTTTAAATTTGGAAATGAACATATTATTACATTTCACAAAAATCACTTATCGTAAATTTTAACTAAATTATATTTGGAATTTACTAAAAAAAAAAAATACAATATTTTGCAAAAAATGTGTAAAAAAAAAAAACAAAAAAAAAAAAAAAAAAAAAAAAAAATACATGGATTTTTCAATTTTTTTATTTCTATTTAAAATTTGGGAATTATTTATATTAGCGATTATTTATACTAATTAAATCTTTCTCATTATTAATAAAAAGATTCGTCTTTTCATTGGTTTCTATTTTATTTTACATTTAGTAAATTTTTATTAATTTCAATTATCTAAGAAATTTCTTTCTTTTTTACATTTTAAATCTATGTATATTGGAGAATTGAAATATACATTTTTTCTTTCTAGAAAAGATTTTTTTACATTGATTTTTATCATGAGAATCTAATTTCAGATGTTATCACAAAGAAAAAAAATTTTTTTTAATAAGTGTCAATCGAATTACAGTTAATTTCTAATTATTACATAATATCTATATTTCTATTATCTAATATAACTAAAGTTCTTAGTCATATTTTTCTAGTTTATTTATTCCATAACCAATAGTCTAGTACAGTCAAACTCGTTTATAACGAGCTCGGATTTAACGAGAACTCGGATTTACCGAGGGAAGCGAGAATATTTGGTTGGATCAGTGTTAAGTCTATGGAAAAGAAGCTATGGAACGAGCAAGACCTGGTTTTAGCGAGCAATATTTTTCTGTCTTGCAATCATTTTTCTCATCTTTCTAGTCTTTCTGTCTTATCTTTTTTTTTTCTTCTCCGCGGTTTAATAGTTTTGTAGGAAAAAATCCTTCAGCATTCCAATGTGAATAGGGAGGGTTCACAAATCCGGTGCAATTGAATTTTTGCCACCAAATCCTACATCTGTTATCCAGCCTATGAACCAAGGAGTCATAAGAAGTTTCAAATACCAATTTCGTAAGCAACTGATATTGATGATTTTGAACCGAAGAGATAGAAGTGGAACAGCATCAAATACCAATGTCAATGTACTGATAGCGATACGTTTGATGAACGATACATGGGAAAATGTCACATCAGCATGCATCATCAATTGTTCCCTTAGGCTCGATGGGGGGGGGGAGTTAATTGTCATTAAATTAAAAAAAGTTTTTAACCCTTTGACAGTTTCATTTTTTTCCAGAATTCGGTCAAAAAAAATGTCACATTTTTTTGTTCATTTTACATTTTTAAGTAAAGATATGTTATTAAAATTAACATTTCTAATATTTTTAAGCATTTATTACAACTTTTTTTCTTTCTATGAAAGCATCATAGAACTGAAGTTTACCTTTAGTCTCATCGATATCGAAGTTCATTTTTGGAATTCCAGTAAAAGCAAATCTAGGAGGCGGATCCGAAGGATTATCACAATTAATTTTAAAAAAATTGTCTTGCTTGACTGATTCCATCTGTACTACTATCAGAGTCACTACTATCCAGGTCATCTAGTAAACTTTCACTACTATCATTTACAGATAATTCAGTTTCTGATTCCGAGTCACAGTTCGAATCACAAGAAATTAGCTCCATACGCTCTGAATTATCCATTATTTAAAAGTAAAAATATATTATTCAACTGCTACATCAATAAAATTATCAGGCGGTTAGTAAAATATAACCAGAAAGCTATACACTGAAAGATAACAATTCGTCTTCTGATACAAAACATGCGACAAAACCTGCGCTTTTGAACCAATCAGAGTAGAAAATACAATAAACTGCAAACTATCATTTACTGGACATCTACACGAATAATGTGTTACTAAAATTGGAAAAAATACGGCCGAAACAGTGCAAGCGAAATAGAAATCAGATTGCCCGTACACCATACGGGCAAATCAGTAAAGGCCCGAAAGCTTTGCCTGTACGGCGTACGGGCAAAACAGGGAAGGTGTTAATTAAATTAATGTAATTTAAGTAAGTATTAATTAAATTTTTAGTAAACTCAATCGTTTGACCCTCCTTTCTATTTGCTCGCATGCCTTAAGGACCCGTTTATTACGAGCACTCGGATTCAACGAGTAAAAGTTACATTATCTTTGTACTCGTTATAAACGAGTTCGACTGTATTGTATATGATGCATTTCACTTGTTAACCGGTGAAAGGTGGGATGCACTCCTTAATAAAGTAAGAAAAACACATGCCCGCGAAAATCGCTGGATGAGCAAATTTTGTTACATTTGAATTGCCCGTGGAAATCGTGGGATGAGCAGAGGGTTAAAGCGAATTCAAACTGCTACAAACGTTCATGCCAACAGTGGGATCCGAATCCCCAGACTCCGGTCCTGAAAAGTATCGCCCTAGATATTCGGTCATCATCTGGTATTTACTTCAAGCATTAACGTAATATTTGGTCATCCCCCACCGATCAGTTATTTCAGTCCAGAAACTGCAAATTTGAAGGATGAAATCTTTCCTAGCTTAAGGATAAAATTAATGACGGATTTCTTCTAAAAAAGTTACGCAAACAATAAATGCAAACAACAAAATAGTCTCACCAATAGAGCAAGATATCTAAACTAAAAACACTTAATACTTTCAAATACTATCTGATTATGCATTCAGATCCAAGGATAATATTTCTAGAAAAGAGATATAAAAGATGTTTATTGTGTCTTGAAACCTATTCACGAATAATATATGAGAAAAAAATGATAGAAAGAATTCAAAAAGTCGTCACTGCCATTGTCTTTCGGAAATAAAACTTGTGAATCGAGTGCAGAATCACAATGTTCGGACACCGTGCGGTGTAAGGAAATTCGTAATAAGGCTATTCCCCGAGAATGCGGAATTTGCGAAGCTTTTATTTTTGTACAGATCGGTAAACTACAATCATTTTGACATACCTTTTACTACCTTTTTTATATTTCTTACAAAGTGTGAATTAAATACAAAGCTACTCAAATGATCTCAAATTCCTAGTCAGAATGTAGTTTTTAATAAGGGATC
>CM063504.1:101976373-101986373 GCA_032207245.1 Pardosa pseudoannulata
ATATTACCGATCATAAGTGATTATTGCACTGAAATGCAAATAATGTGTTTCACTTTACCAAACTTAAACATCAGAATAGGCAACCTTTCAACCCTGGGTCCAGTACGTAAACAAGGTTAGGATGGAAGGTCAAACCCCTTTCTCTCAGAGGCCAATAGAATGAAAAAATCTATAAATCTTTAGTTTTAAATATGCTTTCATAACTACGCAAGTTTAGTTAGTCATAATGATATAACAATTCATAATTGATTATTGCACTGAAATGCAAATAATGTGTTTCACTTTACCAAATTTAAACATCAGAATAGGCAACCTTTCAACCCTGGGTCCAGTACGTAAACAAGGATAGGGTGGAGGGTCAAACCCCTTTCTCTCAGGGTCCAATAGAATGAAAAAGTCTATAAATCTTTAGTTTTAAATATGCTTTCATAACTACGCAAGTTTAGTTAGTCATAATGATATTACCAATCATAAGGATTATTGCACTAAAATGCAAATAATGTGTTTCACTTTACCAAATTTAAACATCAGAATAGGCAACCTTTCAACCCTGGGTCCAGAAAGTAAATAAGGGTAGGATGGAGTGTCAAACCCCTTTTTCTCAGGGGCCAATAGAATGAAAAAAGTGTATAGATCTTTAGTTTTTAACATAAAAAATTCGACTTGCATATTATTGCATTATAATTTAACATTTATAGTGTATTTTTGGGATATAATAATAGAATACACGTCGATGTTTTATTGCAATTTGAAAAATAGCTGTAGCGTTACATACAAAAATTTCACACTCTACCCTAATATGAAAAAAGTTTGTTTCAGCCACTAGGAGAGTCAGTGCGGTTTCGTTTGGTTTGGTTTGGAGCGCTAAGGTCTACTTTTTGCAACACGAGGGCTAATGAAACCGGGACCTACTGCTTAAAGCCGATTCCGAAAGGCTACGAACATCCATGCCATAGTGGGATTCGAACCCACGAACTCCGGATCCGAAGACCAGCACACTAACTAATCGGCCATCGTTCGGCGGAGAGTCAGCGTGATAGCACTTAAGCCTCATACATTTCATAGAGATATTTCTGGGAAAAGGAATGAAAAACGCATTAACCTTAATTAAAACTATATTCGCAGAATCTAAATATTGATTAAGACATGCATTTAACATTAGAACTTACTTATTTTAACTATTAGGGAACATAAATATCTGAAATAAGTAATACCCATATTTTAAAAAATCCTTTAACGTCTCATTTTTCTTTTGGATAAATAAATTTATGATCTATTTCAGTTTGATCTATTCAGTTGATTGTCTCTATCCTTTTTAAAACATTGTATGCGCGACACGTACTAGTACGTGTTCTGGCGATTGATACTTTAGCACGGGTCACGTACTAGTACGGGTTAGTGTAACAACATGGTTTGTTTGTGGGTACAAAAATAACGGTATATACAGGAAAACGAAGCCGAATGTTCTTGTCTACTACATAGATTCTGGAAAAATTTAGACAAATAAAAACTAGTTTTTACATTATTAGTTTTATGATTGCTCTTTTCATTTTTTTTTACAATGTAAAAATGTTTATATATAACATAATTCGAAAAAATTAAAACTATATACTAGTATTTCTATTTGATTTTTTCCTATTTACGATACTATTATAAATTTATCCACTAAAAATATATATTTTTGTTTACAAAAATATTATGGTTGGTATTTATATATTTCTATTTATATAATTGTTTATATATTTCAATATAAAATACGAAAAGTTGGTAAAGTAATTAAATAATTTTCGATCTATTGAGATTTAACTGAGTAACTAAATTTAAGAGCAAAACGCCCGCTCCCGGTACAGTTCCGCTGCTAAATATACCCACATACAATATGTTAAATGAAATTCTTAAGAATATAGTAAAGGAAATTCTCTAAACATAAATATAAGAAAAGTTTTAGAATGTTTCCATAGAAATATCGCCGTAAAATTTAGACAAATAAAAACTAGTTTTTACATCAGTCGATGCGGAACCACAGAACGGGAAAAAATTAAAACTATATACTACTATTTCTATTTGATTTTTCATATTTAAGATACTATTATAAATTTATCCACTAAAAAATATATTTTTTGTTTACAAAAATCTTATGGTTGTTATTTATATATTTATATTTATATATTTGTTTATATATTTCAATATAAAATACGAAAAGTTGGTTAAAAAATTAAATAATTTTCGATCTATTGAGATTTAACTGAGTAACTAAATTTAAGCGCAAAACGCCCGCTCCCGGTACAATTCCGCTGCGAAATGTACCCGCACACAATGTGTTAACAGTATAATGCCTGTGCTTAATTGTGCACTAAATGATATATTGAATTAAATTTTTCACTTTATATATTCTTTTCGCATACACACGAAATCAGAATATAGTGGTCTGAGTGATAAATATATTTTATCTTTACAGGAAGGTAATCAAAAAACAGTATATTCCCATTTTTGCAATTGGGTGGGCGGGCCACACAAAATTCCTTTACTTTCCTGTAGCCACCCTCTGCATGGGTTGCTCATCCTTTCTATAAACTTTCTCTCGACGCTATATATCCAATAAATACACCTGTCGCAGAAATGTTACGCATTAATTTACCTGAGGTCGCTTTAAAAGCTTCATAACATTTATAAAACTACAAAAATCTTAACTTTTAGGGTTCAAATTCTATGGCTTTTTGAAGAACAAATCAGTAAATCTTATATTTGAAGTAACAGACTTAATTCTCGTGCTTGCTCTACCATAAATGTTGTATCATTAAACTTTTAATCTTTGACATTGTGACATTTGAAATTGGTTTTTTCTTACATACTGTTAGAATGATGAGCTAATAGCGAAGACGCTACAATTCGAAGACAAATTTTGCAAGTTTGTATTTCATTAGAGATTTGTAACTGTTGGGAATAGATTTCAGTCTTTCATTACCAGATTTGTATTATTCAATAAAAAATACATGCACTTGTCTTAGAGCTTCAGAGTCTACTTATTTTTATTTTTTCTACCTTAACCCTTTAATAGACAGTGGTTTCAAGGCGAAACCACCTGTTAAAATTTTCCTCCCCTTTTCAAAGACATATGAAGAATTTTTTTATTCTATGTTTATGACATTTCATACTCACAGAGAGTATCAATATACTTAATTTATTTTCTCATTTGAAATATATGTGGTTAAACATATTTTACCTCGAAAAGTCAGTAATATGGTTTTTATCATTTATGACCCTGAATAAAAAATATCTATATAAACAACACTTACAAATTGTTTATGTTGGGTTTAGTTGTTTGGTTTGCAACACGAGGGCTAAATAAGACAGGGATCTACAGCTTAAAGACGATTACAAATGGCTACGAAAATCCTGCAGTGGGATATCAACTCATAATTCCTGTAATGAAAAGCAGCACCCTACCATGTGCCCATTGTTAGGCAATAAATTGTTTATTTTTCTTTATAGTAACATTTTTATGATAATAATCATTGTTCTTCTAGTATAATTAAACCTTTAAAAAAGTATTTTCACTCCGTACAATGGGCTGGATTTTGCACTTTAACCACCCCTCAAATTCCACCCAACCTCCCTCAAGGAATGTAAAGAAAAATTATGCATTTTACATTTATAAAGCTCATAGATACCATTTATGAACTAATTTCCTTAAATTCCAAAGAATTATTATCAGTGACCTTCAAAAGAGTTAAATGTTTAGTAATAAGGACTTTTCTTGTTGTTGCATTGCCAAAAGATCCTTTAAGACATTCACTTTTACGTAAATTCACGAATTAGCCTGAAATTAAATGTAGAGCGTGGTTAGGCATATCAGCAAATTCAAAAAGATTTAAGTTTGGGATCCTCTCATAAAAAATAATTCTTCAAATATATTGCAGGATTAGTAAATAACTAATTATAAATCTGCTTCTAATTATGTATGATAATATCTGTGTTACGTGAACGTATATTCATAGAGAGGTTCATAAAAAAAAAAGAATATTTTTTTGAAGATTTTTGTTTATAATCAACTTTTAAAGAATCATAATTTTTAGGAAACTATAACTAGACATAATTATCAGAATTTTTAAATATTTTATAATGTAATTAAAGAATGCTGTTCAAAAGTTGGTAATTATAATTGATAAGAATTTTTTTTTTTGGCACTATTAATGTCAACATAAGACTTAAAAATATTTCGCAGAGATGTAATTGAAAATGTGTTCAAGTTGATAATTATAATGAAATTAAGATTTTTTTAAATTTGGCACTTTTATCTCATAGAACCATGTCAACAGAATAGAAAAAAAGGAAAAATATTTTATAATGTAATTAAAGAATGCTGTTCAAAAGTTGGTAATTATAATTGAAATTAAGAATTTTTTCAATCCCGCCCATTTGGCACTACCATCTCAACAAAACCCTGTCAACAGAAGGTGGAAGACGGGAAAAGAAGGAAAAATATTTCGCAGAGACATGTAATTGAAGAATGCTGTTCAAAAGTTGATAATTATAATTGAAATTAAGAATTTTTTCAATCCCGCCCATTTGGCACTGCTTTATCTCAACAGAACCATGTCAACAGAAGGTGGAAGACGGGAAAAGAAGGAAAAATATTTCGCAGAGACATGTAATTGAAGAATGCTGTTCAAAAGTTGGTAATTATAATTGAAATTAAGAATTTTTTCAATCCCGCCCATTTGGCACTTCCTTATCTCAACAGAACCATGTCAACAGAAGGTGGAAGACGGGAAAAGAAGGAAAAATATTTCGCAGAGACATGTAATTGAAGAATGCTGTTCAAAAGTTGGTAATTATAATTGAAATTAAGAATTTTTTCAATTCCGCCCATTTGGCACTGCCTTATCTCAACAGAACCATGTCAACAGAAGGTGGAAAACGGGAAAAAAAGGAAATATATTTCGCAGAGACACGTAATTGAAGAATGCTGTTCAAAAGTTAATAATTATAAATAAAATTAAGAATTTTTTCAATTCCGCCCATTTGACACTGCCTTATCTCAACAGAACCATGCCAACAGAAGGTGGAATACGGGAAAAGAAGGAAATATATTTCGCAGAGACATGTAATTGAAGAATGCTGTTCAAAAGTTGGTAATTATAATTGAAATTAAGAATTTTTTCAGTCCCGCCCATTTGGCACTGCATTATCTCTACTGAATCATGTCAACAGAAGGTGGAATACGGGAAAAGAAGGAAATATATTTCGCAGAGACATGTAATTGAAGAATGCTGTTCAAAAGTTGGTAATTATAATTGAAATTAAGAATTTTTTCAGTCCCGCCCATTTGGCGCTGCATTATCTCTACAGAATCATGTCAACAGAAGGTGGAATACGGGAAAAGAAGGAAATATATTTCGCAGAGACATGTAATTGAAGAATGCTGTTCAAAAGTTTGTAATTATAATTGAAATCAAGAATTTTTTCAATCCCGCCCATTTGGCACTGCCTTATCTCTACAGAATCATGTCAACAGAAGGTGGAATACGGGAAAAGAAAAAAATATATTTCGCAGAATCATATAATTAAAAAACGTTGTTCATTAGTGGGTAATTACAATTGAAATTAAGGATTTTTCCAAACCCGCCCATTTGGTAGGACCATCTCAACAGCCTCTCAGGTATCATTTATGTTTATCAACCTATTTAACGAGTCCGCGAGTAACGGCGGTGTTCTTTCCACCTTGTTTCTCTTTCTCTTTCAAATGCACTCCTTTCAGGTATGCGAGAGGTCAATTTTCCTGCCCACTCAAACTTTAACCTCTAAACAAGTGGCATTCAATCTATTGATCGCGACCTGGTTCGAGTTCGGAATTTAGATGTAATACTAGTAAAAATATTTAATTTTATACAAATACATCACTGAAAAACTTTTAAGTGGAAAGATACTGGTTTTGAAAATGGAATACTTTTTCTAATTTCCAGAGAGACTATTCTATTACTGAAAACAAAGTATTAAAAGATATAGACTTTATGCCTGTTGGAATCTATCTAAAATCTAATTTATTTTAAATATGCCCCAGATGATGAGGTTCTAAAAACCAAATATTCTCTTCAAAGCAATTAAAAGTGATATTGACCTCACGAAAATCTTACTATTAACTTATTCATGATCTTAAATGTTACATAGTTTGTTCAATTTTGATCAATTAGAATTAGATTGTTTACTATTTTAACTATGGGTACGGTTTGTTTTCATGATGTTCCAAATAGGGACTCACTGCCAAAAAATGTATGTATCAAGGACAAACCATTGCTCTAAACTTTACTGCCGTCACGAGATGGCTGAGTTTTAGCACCTGGAGCAGTTCAAAACACCTCCTTGTTCATCCAGAGTACAAACACACAAGAAAAAATTCTGGGTCTGAATGTCCTGTCTGAAGAAGGTTGGCAGGCGGGATAGAGTAAACATACCCTCCTCCTTGTTCATCGAGAGTACAAACACACAAGAAAAATTTCTGGGTCTGAATGTCCTGTCTGGAGAAGGTTGGCAGGCGGGATAGAGTAAACATACTCTCCTCCTTGTTCATCGAGAGTACAAACACACAAGAAAAATATCTAGGTCTGAATGTCCTGTCTGGAGAAGGTTGGCAGGCGGGATAGAGTTAGCATACCCTCCTCCTTGTTCATCCAGAGTACAAACACACAAGAAAAATTTCTGGGTCTGAATGTCCTGTCTGAAGAAGGTTGGCAGGCGGGATAGAGAAAACATACCCTCATTTTAGGCAATTCAAAATTGAGAGCACTCTTTAGTGTGCCATCATAAACGCTTAAAAAAAAATCTAAGAATTTGCTAGTTTTCCAATTTATATCCAAAACTGGTTGATATTTAAATTTAAGCTCTCCACTGTGATAGTTATTGTTGATGCCCTCGGTAATGGAGAAACATAATTGTAGGGTTCTATACCAAACGACAATATGTCAGTTAACCCTTAATTTGGCTAAGTCCGAACAATCAAATAAATAAAATCTTTATAATAAATATATATTTTTATCGATAATGTATAATATATTAAATATATTATATATTATTATTATTAATTATTATCATTATTATTTAAATTATTATTGTTATTATTATTTATTTAAATATATTTTTAATCGATATTTGAAAAAACATCTTGCCAAATTAAGGATTTAGTGAGTGTGAAACATGCTTTCTAGGTTTAATGAAATGGTTTTTGCTTCTCTAATACAGTTAAACTTATGTATATGTTATTTTTATTTATTGGAAACAAAGATGATATAACTCACAGAGTTGATTTGAGATACATTTTTAAGTGGACATTACAAAGAGTTTATGTAAATTATTACTAAGAGTTATGAGACTTTGTATACATGTAATGAAAAGTAAACTGGATCGGGAAACTAATGTAGGCATTTTGTATAAAACCCAAGACAGCTCGGGAAAATTCTCAGGGGTTTTCAAAACTTAAGTCAAGGACTAAAAATTCCAGCGCCCTTTTGCATTCCCCTTTTTAACCCCTAACCTAAATTGACCATTGGGGCTACAGTTTACGCCCTCAGAGAAGGGGTGTGACCAATTATAACTCTACATTGCCCTAGCGGACAATTTAGGAAATTTCCAAACAAAAAGGAGATACACGCTGTAGGAGGCAGGTTTTCCTAGAGATTTTCCAACAGATTTAGACTGAGATGTTGACCCACGGCTGACCCCTCAGTTTGTCCTGTCCCTATGATGAAGTGGGAACCCGTCCTTCATCGTTATCTCAATAAAGGTCTTTAACTAAAACGGTGTCACTTTTATGGGCCATGATTGCAACCACCCATCGTGAAATCCGTCTTGTTACATATATGTACATTAAAATATATATAAACGAATCACTTTAATACATTTTTTAAATGAGGTAATTAAGCAAATTCAATGCAAAAGTGTTGTTAATTTTTAAATGCTTCTTGCTGATTAATTTCCATTATTTCTTGGTTACTTTGTTTGATTATTACATAAACTAGCATATAGCCCGTCTATGACGGGATCAGTAAAATTTTTATTTTTCCAGAATTGTAAAGAACCCTATGAGGCAGGTAAAAAAATGGTTTGTTTTTTTGACTGAGAATTACCTTTCAACAAAAATAATCGATTCAAATTATCACATATGTACTTAATCTATTATTTAAGTTAAATAATAAAGAAAATTATTTATGTAATATCTAAGTTTAGTGATAAAACGTATGAAAATAATGCAGAAAATATTTAAATAATTTAAAATAAGAAATGATTAAATGAGATGTTTAAAGAAATGACGTCATAATGCTAGAAAAAATTGTTATATTTACCTATTTATTATGGGATAAATTGATAAATTTAATGGCTTGTTCTTAAAATGGGGCTTGATATAATGGCATTAAAAGCTCGAAAAGGGGGATTTCGAACGTTTTAAAGAGGACAGTATTTTTCACTGTGATACGTTGCATATTCATACGAATTTACTTCAGAATCGGATCTATAGTTTAGGAAAAGATAAACTTTACTCGCTTTGAATTTTGCAAACCCTAACTCATCAAAAATACAATAGGGATGCTCTATCCATTCCAGGTCCAACAGCTTCATAACTTCCAGGACAGACTGGCAGATAACTTAGGCTATTATTACATTACGAGAAGAAAGTTTAAGTATACACAACATGATGTGTTTATGTGGCCAGGGACATCCGTAAAGCAATACGTGAATTTAATAAAATAAAAATAATAAAAATTATAAAAAGTTGAAAAAATAGTAAACATTTATTTTAAAAATAATAAAACAACTTTCGGAATAAGAATTTAAAAGAAAAAGCAGAAGATATTAAATTTATTAGACATTTAAAAAAATTGGCTGCGTCGGGAAGAGAACAGTCAACCCGAGATGTACGACGATCAAGTGGGCTGATTTTCTACCAAACGTACAACGTTTGCATGGTGCGAGCGAACTAATTAGAGTATATGAAGTCAGGTAGTCAAGTAGAAACAGTCCGGAAATTTAAATATTACTCTTCGCCTTTGCCATCCTATCAAGAATGAATTTCGTATAGAATAAGACGAAGGATAAGGCTTAAAATAATAGCATTAAAAGCTCGAAAAGGGGGGATGGGGTGGATTTCGAACTCGCTTTGAATTTTGCTAGCCCTAACTCATGAAAAATCCAATATGGATGCCTGTATCCATTCCAGGTACAACCGCTTCAGAAATTCGTGGACAGACAACTTAGGCTATTATTATATAGGGGATAGTGAAACCTATTTTAAAGACAACCTGATCACGATTGCTTTGAGACTCCCTTTCATACAGAACATTTATGGTCTTTACTTTTTACCATAGAACTCAATATTAACTTTTTCTGTACATTACATCTCTGGGGGAATTTGGAAATCTTGGAATCAAATTTGTATCTTTAGAAATTTTGAATAAATTCTGGAATGATTTATAAAGCTATCACCTAAAAAAATCATTGATAATTAATTTAAAAATAAATTAAACAATATAATTGATTAATTTAAAAATTAAATATTTATATCATTTTGAAAATAATCCTTAGAATATAATGAATAATTTTTATTAAATGAGGATTACAAACTGAACAAAAGAATGTGTTTGCAGTAAAGAAACCAGCATCCATACACCATTGTAGAACAATTATTTGCCCTTGTTCTTTAAATGAATAAAAAAAATTTAAATTCTTAAAATCAAAGCAAACTTCAATTAATTTCTTCTTTAAAATTTTATAGACAGAAAATATAATAAAAAAGTCCAATTTTTTTTATTCGTTTATATGAAACTTTCATTTTTAAGGAATCTTCTTTAAGAGACCATCATGCTGACCTTTTTTGGCCCAACTTTAAAAAAATGGACATAGTGTCCTTTACTTTCTCTATACAAATATAATAAGTCTGCTAGAGAGTTAACTGTTGTAGAATATATATATATATATATATATATATATATATATATATATATGTATG
>CM063504.1:101988873-101993873 GCA_032207245.1 Pardosa pseudoannulata
TAAATATAAAAGAAAATTATTTACGGAATATCTAAGTTTAGTGATGAAACGTATGAAAATAATGCAGACAATATTTAAATAATTTAAAAATAAGAAATGATTAAATGAGAGAAATGACGTCATAATGATAGAAAAAATGTTATTTTTACCTATTTATTATGTGATAAATTGATGAATTTAATCGCCTGCTCTTAACTGGGGAAAATAGGGCTCGAAATAGTGTCATTAAAGGCTGGAAAAGGGGAAAGGGGTGGATTTCGAACGTTTTAAAGACGACAGTATTTTTCGCTATGATATGAAGCATATTTATCCCAATTTATTTTAGAATCAGATCGATAGTTTAGGAGAAGATAAACTTTACTGACTTTAAATTTTGTTAAACCTAACTCATGAAGAATCCAATATGGATGTCTCTATCCATTCCAGGTCCAACCGCTTCATAAATTTGAGGACAGATAACTTAGGCTATTATTATATAGGGATTCGTTTGATTCAAAATATCTAATATGCATGCATATTCATAATAAGTTATGACACGAGGTACACCGAAAATACGTTTTAGGTCTTTTTCATTTCAGACAAATTATGGCGAAAAAAAGTGCTATATTTGGCAACATTTGGCTATTCATCTTTGTACCTGATTAACGAAAATAATAGGTTTCTTTTGTATAATGCATTCAGCTTCTATAATGATCTTCATAAAACAAAACTAAAAGTACAACCAAGGCCAGTATCAAGCAGCAAGAAGATGCGAAAGCGTTTCCATCATAAAGATACCAAAATTTGGCGATAATTACGGAAAAACTTAGCGTGCTAACTAAACTTCCATTAAAACAGTTTGGCACAATTTTAGCTATACTACTCTTTAAATAGGATTTTTAAACATTTGTTTATATCTTAATGCAAAAAAAGTTTCCAAACATTTTGTAAACACTTTATCCCTATAAAAACTACTGGTAGCTAAGTTGTAACTTAGCTACCAGTAGTATATATATATATATATATATATATATATATATATATATATATATATATATATATATATATATATATATATATATATATATATATATATATATATATATATATATATATATATATGTATATATATGTATATATATATATGTATATATATATATATGTATAGGTATATGTATATATATATATGTATATATATGTACATATATATGTATATATATGTATATATATGTATGTATATATATGTATATATATGTAATATATATATATGTATGTATATGTATATATATGTGTATATATATATGTGCATATATATATGTATATATATATATGTATATATATATATATGTATATATATGTATATGTATATATATGTATATGTATATATATGTATAGGTATATATATGTATAGGTATATGTATATATATGTATATGTATATATATATATATATATATGTATATGTATATATATATATATATATATGTATATATATGTATGTATATATATGTATATATATATGTATATATATATATATATATATATATATATATATATATATATATATATATGTATATATATGTATATATATATATATATATATATATATATATATATGTATATATATATATATATATATATATATGTATATATATGTATATATATATATATATATATATATATATATATATATATATATATATATATATATATATATATATATATATATATATATATATATATATATATATATATATATATATATATATATATATATATATATATACAAGTTACAACTTAGCTAACCTATTTTTTTAACATGGTGAAATACCTTCCATGTATTGCCATCTTTCGTCCACCGATAACGTTATTTTATGTTATACTATCATCCAGTAGATGATATCCATCCATAGGATGGGTAGAAGATTTAATACCGACAGAGACTGTTGAGGGATATCGAAGAATGTTCAAAATTTGAGTAACTGTACTACAAACACTGCTGATTTGCGCGTTGTGCTAATATTTTTCTCTTGAAGCTGCAGTTGAATTATCATATCATAACATAGATGAACTGGAAATAAATCGAAATACGGTATAAAGATGGCAAGATATTTATAACACGAGGGCGAATAAGATTTAAGGAATTATTTAAAGGAAATAATCGTAGTTTTGTATCCGTTCATGGTAAATTGCTACCTTCTTTAAATGTGAGATATTTAAAAAGTGGAAGGCTAACTATTACTATAGCATGTAAACATAAAGATAAATTACACGGCGATCCAAAATTAGAAAACAGTTCAGGGATGGAGTAAGCTATGACTTTTTAGAGTGTTTTAAAAGACTGAGCATTGGAAGTTAAGATTCAGTTTTTCTGCTTCAACATATTAGTGTATAGTTCAAGGGATGATATTCACATCGGCACCCAATGTACGAATTTGTGCTAAAAAGTGTTTTTGAATACAAGATATCTCAAGTGAGTACTACTCCAGTAGTTGAATCCTTTAAAAATAACAAAGAAAAAAGGGAATACTTTGTTAAAAGGAAATTATAAGGATAGTTATAAATACTTGACCGAAATATGCAGTGAGGATGAATAAGAGTTATGTAACTTATCTTTTTTAATGTTTTGAAAAAAGAAATAATTGAAGCTTGATTACTAGAGCTCGGTAAAATATTTTTATTGGAAGGAACTCAGATTCGACTGACAAAATCAGGCCGTCGGGGCCTTATACATCATATTCGATGTATGAAAAAGGCAATTCACTCTTTAAAATATTTTATTTAGGTAGCAATTGTCTCTAAAAGAGTCTGAAGCGAACGGTCTGAAAAACATTTATCTGTTGCTTGAGGGGGTGAAAAGTTAATTGATTGGTTGGGAGCACTATGGTCAAATGTTTTGCTACACGAAGGTTCATGAGACCAGGAAGTATTGCATAAAGTTGATTCCGAATGGCCACAAACATATATGTTAGTACAAGGATTCGAATCCATAAACTCCGGTACTGAAGAGCAGCGCCCTACTCAATCGGCTCTCTTTCGGATATGTATGTAAAAGCATGGCTGGAAAGTTCCGCAGCAAATAGAAAATAAATATATAAGAGAATTTCATCAGTTGCTTTGATGAAATTTTACATTCATCTGTATTATTAAACGAAGAATCAACATTTTAGCAATGCTTGTTAAAAATCTTAATATTATTACATCTGAAATGTGCTTCATACTGTATTTGGAGGGAGAAAACCTTAATTGAAGTATCATTGTACAGGCAAGAGTATCTAATTATCAATGATTAGTAAAATAGATGGTATATCAGTTTTATATATATTAAGAATACTTTTATTAAACAGTTTGATTTTATGACAGTCAATTTTTAATCATCTATCAAAATTTTAATAAGCTTTTCTGATGATTATTTATTTATTTATTTATTTTTATTACAGGGGCACTCTTATAGCATTTGCCAGTACCAAGCCGCAGATAATTTTTAGCCATTTTATTATGGAAGTACCATATAATTGGCCAACATTACTCCCTAGGACAACACGAACAAAGAGGATTCTCGTAATTTAGAAGCTGAAGAATATTCATAAAATAAAATATTCAGGCTATAAGTATGATAATTATTCAAAATATTCGTTGATTGTATGACTTTTCTAAAAAAAAAAAAAAAAAAAAAAAAGTAGAAGGCTTTATTTTAAAAGAAAAGTTTAAATTTATTGACGAAAGCGAATTTCGATATTAGCACTACGTTAGGTTTTGGAGCGCTACGGTCTACTTTTTGCAACACGAGTGCTAATGAGACCGGGACCTACTGCTTAAAGCCGATACCGAACGGCTACGAACATCCATGCCATAGTGAGACTCGAACCCACGAACTCTGATTCCGAAGGCCAGCACCCTAACCATTCGGCCATCGTTCGGCCGACATTAGCACTAGGAATATGAATCCAAATTTTTATAATATGGACTATTCTTATTTTAAAAAAACATAAGAAAAATTCCGTTATCTTAGTGTTGTTAATGAGGCAATATTTTAAGAGAATTTTAACTGTGAATGAAAAGCAAAACGGGACTCGGATTGCAAGAAGGCAGCATTCAAGAGAAAAATTATTTGAATATGCTACTAGAATGTGAATTTGAGGTAAACGAGAGCCAAATATGTAGGACGCTGAGCTTCGCTAATGAAGCTGATAGATTCAAATTTTACTACTGGTTTGAATGTTCGTATCCATTTGGTATTGGCTGTAAGCAGTAGGTCCCGGTCTAATTAGCCAGCCCTCGAGTAACAAAACAGTAAACCGTAGTTCTCCAAACCAAACCAAGCCAAAGAGTGAGTTTGTTGGTTTATATTGTTTCTGTTTTAAAAACTGCTAATTAATAATTAGTATTTTGATTATTCTGCTTTACTTTCCATTTAATAATTTTATGACAAAATCTTACATCTTTTTAATATAGTTAAAAAATATTTATTCAGATGCTTAATTTTTAGCATATTTCTTTTTCTTTGGTTAATCAAGCTCGATGATGCAAAAAGCAATCTTTATATTAAGTTCGGGAAAAAGAAATCCATTATTTTTTTGGTAGATGGCTGTAGTGATCGATATCTCGTAAATTATCGATCAAAAGAGTTCAAATTTATGCTCGTTGTCAAGGTGACACATTTAGCACAAAAAAAAAACATTTTTTACTGTTTTTTGTTTGGTCTATTCAGTTGTGAGTTACAGGGTGTTGAAAATGGATGTCAACAAAGAGAAAATTCGGTACATTTTACAGTTTTTCTTTGATAAAGGCGAAAATGCAAGCCAGACGGCTGAAATTGTGAATGGTGTTTATGGTGCCGATACTGTAACAGCTAATTACGTGTAATTTTGGTTTTGTCGATTCCGTTCAGGCATTTTTTGATGTCAAAGATGGACCTTGTACAGGCAGGCCCGTCGTTGAAAATGTCGATAAAATCACATAAATAATCGAAGTTGAGCAGTATATTAGTAGTTGTAGCATCGCCCAGGAGCTAAAGATCGAC
>CM063504.1:101998873-102018873 GCA_032207245.1 Pardosa pseudoannulata
CTTTCGAATGGCTATACTACAGCTATCACTTTCGTCATCAGTACTACTTGCTGAACGGCAGTCAAGACAATCTGACAGGTCGTCGAGATAAAACTCGCCGAGACTATCCTTTCCATTCATTTCTAAGGGCTAAAGCTTAGAAAAAAACACCGATTATCTGAATAAAGAATGCGAAATGCTTGCTGCTTACTACTTGTCAATCTAACCTAACCAAATCTAACAGAAAGATCAAAAGTCGATTAATCGGCGACCGGTCGGTAAGCGCGGGGAGCAAACGTTGATTAATCGACGGCCGGTCGGTATGCAAGGAGAACAAAACGTCAATTAATCGACGACCGGTCAGTAAAGTGTTAAGAAATGTTTATTAATTTATTTATGCTTATTAATTCTTTTTTGTGGAAATTTCCATATATATATATAATATAATAATAAATTAAAAATATTTAGTTTTATTCCAGGGAGGTAGATATGCTTCTGGTTTTCCAATAACCGAGTTAAAAAGCTATATACACTATACCTTATCTTATTAAACAAACGCCGAACGATGGCCGATTGGTTAGGGTACTGGCCTTTGGTACCGGGGTTCGTGGGTTCGAATCCCACAGTGGCATGGATGTTCGGAATCGGCTTTAAGCTCTAGGTTCCGGTCTCATTATCCCTCGTGTTGCAAAAAGTAGACCGTAGCACTCCAAACCAAACCAAATCTTATTAAATAAATATTTTTTTAAACTTGCCAGGTACTCATCGTGATATAACACAGTTATACATTATGCAGAACTACTGTTTTTTTACAAACTACAGAGGGGTCAATTAATAAGTGCCAATTGTTGGGTTATGCTCAATTTCAAATATTTTTCAAAGAGCAGAAATGTCGTCACGAAACACCAAGCATTTTTTTTTTCGTGCAAAATAAGCCCTTAAATTGAGAATAACGATTACGATAAATACATATTTTTGTATTCATTTAAAGAATATTTCGTCCT
This sequence comes from Pardosa pseudoannulata, assembly GCA_032207245.1. NCBI lineage: Eukaryota > Metazoa > Arthropoda > Arachnida > Araneae > Lycosidae > Pardosa > Pardosa pseudoannulata. The sequence continues at coordinate 101,999,857 of CM063504.1, forward strand.
TTCAGAAGGAACTAATGATTTTAAAGTCTTTTCAGATAACTTTAAAGCTGTTATGAAATTGTTTAGGTATTTTAGCCAATAAATAAGAAACAGACGAACAGCTTGATTTAAAAGTTGTATCACCAAAATCTGTTTTTTCTACCTTTCTTGCAGCAGAATCTAAGCTCTTTTCATCTAAAATATCACGTGTTCTGGAGGCTTTGACGTGAGGAATTCTACATAATGTAGAATTAATGTCAGTGCAGACTGCAAATTAGGGTGCACCGTTATTTTAATTGTAGACTGATTTTTTGGTTCACTTCAAATCAATAGTGTAACTAATGGCAAATGGCACGTGCTACTCTTCCATCGAGTGATAAATGATAAACCTAGATCATAATAAACAAAATTTGGGTTCCAGGTCCTCGTTTATTCCCACCACACACACACTCCACTTGGCACCCAAAATAAAGTTCATAACATTTTTCACTAATGAAGTAAGGTTTCGCTTTTGGGACTTCAACGTTACTCCACCGCATATATAACAATCACATATATGTTGTTAGGATGATTTAAACAATCTCGATACATTTTGTAACACATAAATAGTTAAAAGAAATAAATTGCTTAAAATACAATAATTCAGGCATACAAAGTACTCATAAGATATAAGAGATATGATTTTACAATGGACAAATGGATGAAAAAAAGAGTTTATTAAAAAACTGGAAATTGTAATTTTAAAAAAAGTACGTGAAGGAAAAATTTTGAATATGATTTGAAATCATAAAAAACTGCATCATGTAAACCATTGGTACTCGTGAGACAAAATCACTACAATCCACTACAATCAATGTTTTACGATACAAAATGTAATATTTAAAATACTACATTTTACAAGTGTATTATTATTTTAAGTAGTAAAAACTGCTTTGAATTATTTTTTTAATTTTGAATTCTCTCTGAGACATTCATATCATGTTATATGTAATTTTACCAATTTCTACTAAGCAAACAGTTTCAAATTTATATTTCACTATCAACGGATAATTTCTTCTTTTCTTGATTTTTTTATGTACTCTCTCTAGAAATATTAAACATCTTGTCATGAAATTAAATATTGAAAATCGTTTAAGGTAAGAGAAAAAACAAACAGGTTGCTGTATTTTTTTTAAAATCAGTTTTTAGATTGGCGAAGGCTTAATGCTGATTCTTAACAGTATTCCAGCAGTGAGATCCAAACCAAATGACTTTGGTACTGAAAGGTATCGAAGTTCCTTCTAGGTACCTAGTTTCGGTACCAAAAATCCATAGCTTCAGTATCACTTGACGCAGTAGTTTGAGGAGATATTTGAGGGAGTTGGGGGTTTGGTTTGGTTTAGTTTGGAGTGCTACGGTCTACTTTTTGCAACACGAGGGCTAATGAGACCGGGACCTACAGCTTAAAGCTGATTCCGAACTTCTACAAACATCCATGACACTTTGGGATTCGAACCCATGAACTCTGGTACCGAAGGCCAGCACCCTAACCAATCAGCCATCGTTCGGCGAGGGAGTTGGGGACAAGTCACTTAGGATACAATCCGCTTATCCACTACATAATCTAATAAGGAAATACATTGCATTTTCTTATCTAACCATGTATATCTGACTTAAAATTACTTGGTTCATGCAGAAAACAGTTTGTTCTAAGAAAAATACGTATCTGTATTACCACGCGTGGACGCCTCCCCAAGCTTCTTATCTTTGTTTATCATGTGCTTATATGCGGTACATTCTACTTCTCTTTGTCAGTCCAATATATTTTATGCATTTGTTCATCCATTTTTCTGACAGAGAATGTCATTAGAAAATTCACTTTCCATGTCTTTGTTCTATATTACATCCTCCCCAATCCTAACATGTTTATATTCCGAATGAGAGCTTTTTTTAAGCTGCTTCTTAAGAACCCGTCTTTTTTCTTTTGTTTTCTGCTTGTTTGTCTGCCGCTTTTTACAGTATTCTATTAAACTCTCACAGTGCGTAAGTCTGTCTAGCTTTAAATCTTGTAATCAATTTTTCTCTAACTTTCTGATTTGCATTTATGCTGAAAATTAGCATATTAACATACCTTCAAAAATAGTACATGAATTAGTCATATAAAGTATACCCGTATTGTCAGATTAACTTATTTTAATAATAACAAATTTCCTAAATTTGTTATCCATTTTTTTGCCTCATTACATATGCTTTAATGGCTCAGTAGTAATGTCCCGTTTGGGTTGAAGTATGATACTGAAGTATGTTCTCAATGGCTTTAATTAATTGCCCCAAAACAACGCACTTTTAATATAAAACACCTTTTATTATATTTACGTATGCGAGATCTTTAAAACACAGAAAATGTCATATAGAAGAATTTATGGCGTAAATAATATTAATATATCAAGACACAAAAGCAACTCAAGAGCTATTTTTTCTCGCATACGAAAGAACAACCATGTTTTTACTAAAAAAAAATCGTTCGTTGCCACTCGCAACTTACAGAGAAAAAATAAAATAAAAAAGATAGTAGAACATCAATTTTAACCGACGACGTGACTAGTAAAACGCTTTAATCTCACTCTGGTAATTCTAAACTAGAAAGATTTTTTTTAACCTTCTGTTGAAGTACGATCTAACCAACTAACCTTTCCCCAAATTGTTCTCAGATACTACAAACAAATCAAACAGCTTAAATATTTTTACCAGAAGGCCCATAAGATACTATTATTGTATGATTGCCTTTTAAACTGTAGTGTTTTAGGGGCCTTAATATAAGGTGCAGATGTTCACGAAAACATATTTATTCACAAATCACAAATCACGTTATATGTACATTTTACGCTTAAAGTTATTGTTCTCATGTTCTTAACCCAAAAACAAAATTCTCTCTATCTATCTGGTGTTGCCAGATTCCAATTAATACAAAATTCTTTTATTCTGGCTGTTGCCAGATACATTACATCTTTAAACTTATTCAGCTCCACAATTTATTCATTTTCAGTAAAAATAGATACACGTTTAAACTGCCTTAAATAGTATATGTCTATTTAACTATATATGTCAATTAAACTGAAATATAAGTAAATTCAGTATAAGTTCAATAAGTAACTCTCAAACTCAGGATAACTTAACCGTTTCGTGGGCCGTGGGAAGATTACATCCCACATACACGATCTTACAAAATACACTTGTGGGAAGCGCAAAACCCATTAAAATATATTGGTCTTGTTATTGAAACGACGGGAAGACTGATTCCCGCTTCGGTTTTGCGCTGTCATCAATTGTTCGATCGATTGAATAAAATTAGAAGTTCTGTTTTGAAAGTTTGGAAACGTTTAGTGAGAAATAAATGGCCCACGAAAGGGTTAATCTAACTATATTTCTGCATTATGAGCTTTTTCATGGCTTATAAGACATATTACAGGGGTACTCTTCCTTTATGATGTCATTTTCGTATCTTAGTTTAATGGAGTAAACCACTGCTTCATCGTTAATTTAATTCCAAGAAATTAGCCTGAACATAGGTGTGTCGTTCAGTTTACGGTTAAAATGAAATAGATATATACACCCTGCAAAAACACAGCATTGAATTATGCAAAGTTCCTGGAACTATTTGAATGAAACCGCCGGTATAAGTCAATGGTAGGGTTTATCCAACAATGACACGAAGTATTTAGGATCCTCACAAATTCTCTTGACATAAATATCCGCCACACGATGACCTACTGAATCAAGCATGCGTAATCATGCGTTTGTCTACTGGCTCGAGCCATTATCGGAGTGAAAGTTTCTTTCATTTCAATTTTTTTAATCACTGTTGCGTAACACACTTTTACTGTCGAAATCGACGCCAAAATAATAGATTAATTGTACTTAACTAGAGAATACGCAGAGTTTACTTTTTATTTTAGATTAATTTCCGCTTTGTTAGTTTTCGTCCGGTTAGTCCACCTTAATAATCGGTCAATGAGGTTTTTTTTGTTCTTTTTTTAGATTTGCCATAGGAGGGAGAGGTGAGTTATTTTCCTAACTTTTGGTAATAAAGCCGTATGTTTCTCTGCCATTTCGCTTGGGAAAAGTGCAGCACAGAAACTTAGTCGTCCAGAATTACAAAATTTAAACTAAAACATTTAGATACCAATCCCAAGTATTTTTGCATAATGAGAGTGAGTCATATATCTCAACACTAAATAGTAACTTGTTTTTCGCTATTAATTACTCTGGATGAACATCAGAGGAGAGAATACTGGAATACTGAACAGTCAGTTTTGACTAAGGTCAAACCGGAATGGCGATGCCTTTGAATCGCACTGATTAAGAATGTTTGAAAACTTTCGAAATCAACTTTAAGCAGTAGATACCTATCTACTTAATTCTCGTGTTGAAAAAATGGCCGTTCTGATTAAATCAAAATATGTTTTAATCGTTTTTAGAGATATTTGACCCTGTCCTTCAGTTTTATCGGAGAAAAAAAACTGTACATTCATCTGCTGTTTTCTTTTTTATTTTTTATTTTTAGGAAATTGGGTATATTGTGATAGAAAGCATTTTCGCAAAAGTTTCTCTGAATTACATGACTGAACTAAGAATAATCTATATTTAGGATACACCATTATTAAATGAATAAATAAATCTCTTTAACGTTTAACATCACTTTTCCAAGCCCAGGTAACTTTACAAAGTGATGCCCTTTCTTTTACAGATATTTGACTCTTTAGGTATACCCGCCAGTATATCAGTTTCCTTTACCAATTGAAACCCTTTCTTTGTTTGGTTATAATAAACTTGAAGTATCTTTTAGTAAACGACGAGATATCAAAGCAACTTATTTAATGCATAAGTGGGAAGATTATCTGCGTGCTATAAAAAAATATTAAAATAAAATGCCGCCTTGACAGAATTTAGTACTGAATTAAGTAAGCTTTCTAAACAAACCGAGATCCTATTTGGGAAAGAGTTAAAAAAATGTTTGGTTACATATTTGAGACTTCAAAATAAATCGCACATTAGTCGCTTAAGTGTCCTAAGTCATCTAAGTTTATAGGATTTTGTGTGCTATTTTTCTCTTTATCCTGTTAATACAGTGAACTCCGCTTAATGTGATCGCGGTTAATGTTATCAATCACTTATTGTTATCGAAATCGCTTATTCCTGATTTTCTCTATTCATTTGTATGTAAAAATATCGCTTTATGTGATCATTACATCGGTTAATGGGATCAGCTTTCGAACCTCATTTTAACTGGCAAAGAAATATTCACAATATATTCAGAAGGAACCCATTCTTTTCTTTCCGCTGTTGTTTGAATTTCCGAGAATTCTCCTCTTCAACCTAGGCCGAACGATGGTCGAATGGTTAGGGTGCTGGCCTTCGGAACCGTAGGTCGTGAATTCGAATCCCACTATGGTATGGATGTTCGTAGCCGTTCGGAATCGTCTTTAAGCAGTAGGTCCCGGTCTAATTAGCCCTCGTATTGCAAAAAGTAGACCGTAGCGCTCCAAAACCAAACCAAACCTCTTCAACCTAGGGAAATTGGAAAAGAGCAAAGGAGTGGATGGAATACAAGTTCCTGGAATTTTTCAGAAATACGCACACCCTGTTGGTGGTCAATGGTTGTCAGATAAGCAGAAAGCAACACATTATTATCGGAACTGAGATGGAGCGTATTCACATTTTATGCCTTGTTCTCTTACATGCTTGTCGATATGGAAGCCAGAAAGCAAAATGATTTAACATTAAAACAAAAGATCGAAATTTTAAATCGTTATGACAGGTTGATTATGATTAAGAAAAATTTATCAATGAGATTCTTAGAAAAAATTGTAGACTGTCAACAATTGATCATTTTTTTTAATTATGTATACAATTCTTATGTTTTAAAGGTTTCGTTTGGTTTGGTTTGAAGTGCTACGGTCTACTTTTTGCAACACGAGGGCTAATTTGTTTTAAAGGATAATATATATTACCTAAATATAAGGTGTGTTTTTTCATTTTGTTTTGAAATTTAGTATGTGTGAATTAAAGGGAGGGGTAAATTTATCTAATTTTCCATATCGTTTATTGTTATCAAAACGTCCCAAACTGATCAGTCCTCTGTATTACTCACTTTCAAAATAAGAGGCCTGAAAAGGGCATTGTAAGATTATTTGAAGTGACTGGGTAGCAGTTTTTTTATCACTGTTACGTCTTATCAACAGTATATGAAATCCGATCCAGTGATGGATTAAAGACTATAACAGTTTAATGTTATCACAAAAGGACTCGGACTTTTTGATTGATAGTAAACTAAACAGTAAACTCATGGATAATATTTCAAGTTAAGTTTATTAAAAGAGAACAAAGAAGTGGTGTCTCTTTTACATTATAAACAAATAATATTTTTATAAAGTAAAATGTGTTGTAAAATTCAGTGAAATTGAGGTTTACTGAAATTATTTCTTAAAAGGTTATTCATTTTCATACTACCTCTGAGAGTTTTAAGAATAACAGAATGACTATGTTACAGAATTTGTGCTTCGCCTCGATGTTTGTATTTAGTTTTTCACATTTTTTTCTCCTTCTCTCATTCAGACTGCTTCTCGTTATACATCAATTTCTTTTTCAAAAGATTTGAAGCCGTTCCTATTAATTAAATATATTAATACTCTTACAGATAGGGTTCAGAATTTTAAATTCTTAATTTTTCAATTGCAAAATATTCTACCAGAGAAACGTGTCTTATTGAATCCTGTGCTATTTATTTTTCAAGCAGATGCTCAGATACCCATAACACTTTTAATTTTTTTCCAATGCAGCTGCCAATTCAAACATACACTGTCTACCAATAAGTATCTGGACACCTATGCAAATGACGATATCTGCGGTGCTGAGGTACGTCACGGCTTCCGCCGGTATGCATGGTGTAGGAAATAGCATCGGCATTAGTCGCATGCAAGATGCCGCGCTATTCGGAGCTCTCTCATTTCGAGAAAGGTATAATTATCGGGTATTACAAATGTGGCCGATGCCTACTGCATTATTTTGGATGACAATGTGCTTTCTACGTTGTGGCAAGTTTACAAGATAGACCCCTTTTACTTTCAGGACGACAATGCCAGTTGTCATGTTTCGAGGTGATCCAAGGCTTGGTATGGTGCCAATGGAATTCATCAAATGGAATGGCCTACCCAGAGCCCAGACCTGAACCCTATCGAGAACCTCTGGGACGAGTTGGATCGCAGAATTAAGGGGTGCACTATCCGTCTAAAATCGGTGAAGGAACTTATATGTCTACTCCAAGCCGAGTGGAAGACAATACCACTAGCTGTAACACAAAGACTTGGACAAAGATAATGGAAAGTATGCGCCGGAGGGTTCACACTGTACCTGCCTCTCGTGGAGGCTCTACCAACTATTGATTTTGAATAAAGTTAGTTTTTCTTTTCTACCACAGATGTCCAAATACTTATTGGTAGACAGTGTATATCCTTATTTAGCATATTATGTACATTATATTATGTACTTATTTAGCACCACCCGAGAAGCACTTTTATTTTATTTTATTTAAAATTTCAGTGAGATGGAACGATGGAATATTCAGGCAAATGTTTCTCAGTTGAACGTTCACTTTAGCCTTAAATTTTTACTTTATTTAAGAAGGAAATACCAATCGTCCTAGACACTATATTTCTTTTTGGGTTCACAAACTTTCAAAAATTCTGTTATGTAAGTTGGTTTTGAATCACACAATTTGAATAGCTCAATTTCAGTCGTAGATCAAATGATTAACCGTTTAGCGGACAATGGTTTTGTAGCGAAACCTCCTATTAAACATTTTTTTGAAAATTGTTTTTTATGTTTTTGACATTTAAAACCTACAGTAAATGATAGTACTACGTTTAATTAATTTTTTTGAAATATATGTATTTAAACTTACTGTACTTGGAAAGTTAGTAATTTAATTTTTTCACTCATTACCCCACACAAAAATATCTATTCCAACAACACTTACATTGTTAAACTATCTATTTTACTTTTTAAGAACACTTACTTATTGTTCTTCCAACATAATTAAAATTTTAAAAAGTATAATGTTCACGCTGTACAAGGGAATAGATTCGTCAATCAATACCTCCTATGGTATCCTCTAATGCAAACTCCTCTAAGGATTGTAAAGAAAATTTTTAATACATTTTGCATTTATAAGGTTCATAGGTAATATTTATAAACTATTTTCATTCAATTCTAAAGAATTTATATAGGTGACCTTTAACCCTTTAAAGGACAGTGGTTTGGCAGCGAAACCAGCTGTTAGAATTATTTTTCCTCTTCTGTTTAAAGATATATGAATGACTTTTTAGATTTTCTACGTTTTTGACACTTATCAAACTATCTATAGATGTTATCTATAGATGTTAGTTGACAACTATCTATAGATGTTAACAAATTACATAATTTATTTTTCACTTTCAAATATACACTTTTAAACTTGTTTTGCTTGAAACAATCAGGAATTATATTTTTCGTGTTTTATAATCCCAAATAAAAGTACTTACATGAAACAACACTTATAAATGGTTTATATATTTATTTATTGCATAATATTAATGATAATTATTCATTATTTTTCCAATATAATTTAAATTTTATGGAAGTATTATTTTTAAGCCGTACAGGGAGAGGGTTTTACAGTTAAACTACTGCTCACATCTACAACTCCTGATATACTTGTTTTCATTAATTTTCACATTTATAAGGTTCATAGGTAATATTATAAACGATTCCCATTAAATGTCCAAGAATTTCTAATTATGAACTTTAAAGGGTTAAAGGGTTAAACATGAGGACTGACTGCTTGTGTATTTTTGAAATCTCTGGTTAGTGGTGACCATGTTTCATTTAATTGCTAGTAGTATGTCCAAGGCTATTTGACGTTTCTTTTGTTGTTTTAATCTGGGACAAATATCTCTTGTTCTATTAATGTGGTAGCTGAGATTTATAGTGAGTTATGCTCCTAATCAAAGAGAGCTTAATTATTAAATAAGTGTAGCTTAAGGAATGCTGCGAACTCAAGTAACATTTCCCTCGCTGGATCCTCTGAACCAAACAGTCTCCAGAGATATCGTTTGAGAACTTGTCCGGCATTGGACAACATTGGACTTGGAGAACAATACATTTTACTTGCCCCTGTAGTATCACGCTAATGGAAAACTATTTTTATTTGTATTTGTTTGTGCCTCACGACTCGCTCTGACGTCAATCGAACGTGGTCTTTGCTATCTGGGGGGTCTCCGTGCCTCCATTCTCTCCTCCTAACGTTTCCTCTAGAAAAGACAGAGATAGGGGTGTGGCAAAGCCTCCTAGAGAACCTCTTAGAGTTCTGTCTAGGAGACTTTGGGGGATTGCGAGTGACGTCACGAGGACCAAGCGTCATTTGGTGTGGGAGAAGACGCTGGGAGTTGATGTCCGGCGAGCGAAGATGAATGAGCCTTTGCCTAGAATGTAGATGATTGTAAATATTTGTATATAGCAGAATAAATCCTTCTTTCTTCTCCATCTCGCTTGTGTTTGATGTGTCATCCTCATGAGGCCTTTGAAGAACCCTGCTCGACCACAACGCTACAAAAGTTACCTATTTTAGAACTGTGACGTTACACCCCAGTCATCCTTAACGAACACGGTGGATCATAAGCTGATTCGAGCCCCGAAACCACAACCTTTAAGTTACGAGATCGCTTCCTTTGTTGACTGAGCTGTCGCGAATCAGCTCGGTGGTAAAATGCTCGGTCTTTTACTCTGTCAGGTCTAATTCCAGATTGGATGAATTGTTTTTCTAATTATAGATGTATCTGTTTTCTGTTTTCGGCAAACGTTGGCAAATTCATTTGTTAACGATACAAAATAAAACAGAGACGTACGTATTTCAGATCTTGTGTTTTGGGGGGCTAATCCTATTGAACAGGTAATTTAATTTGGTATAAGTTCATTTTTCTTGCTTTTGCCTTCTTGCACGCGCGTGTGTCACTCTTATAACTTATGAAATAATTTTTATATTACGTGCGGAGATCACGAGTAAACAGAGAACAAACTGCAGAAAATAACTGATGGCCAGATTATGATTTTGTGATCTTTTACTAGATAATCTCATTGAACTCGCATGCAATCTCTGACTTTTGATAGCCCTTTAAGATTTTTCCTTTGAACACCAAACTCTGTAGTTATCAATCCAACTTTATCTGATCTTTAAGAGGATTCCAGTCAAGCTGGAGCCGGTATATTTGGCTAGACGTTAAAAAAATTATAGAAACTTAGAAATATATGTATATAAACAAGGAGAAGCTTATTATTATGGCTGACCGTCGTTTCTTGAACAAGTTTTCCGTTTATTGTGATGAAGTTAATTGAGATAGGCCTTACTGCATTTATGTTTACCTTTTTCTTGATTGTTTACGTACTTCTCTGGTTAAAATAAAAGTTCTGGGATTGAAATTATACTATTTTAAGGACATGTTTTCTTCGATTTAACAAAAAGTTATGTCGCTAAGAAAAACAGAGTGGACAACATATTTAAACCGAAGAAAAAATGTGATCACATTTAGTTTGGTTTGGAGTGCTACGGTCTATTTTTTGCAACACGAAGATTAATGAGACCGGGACCTACAGCTGGAATCACATTTGAATAATGTTAATAGGAAAAATAAAATCCAAAAAGAAAAATATTTTGGAAAAGTTGAATACTTATAAAAATTTTTGTTGTAATTAATTATTCCGAAGAACAGCGTGGAAAAAAAACTGAAAAATAGATGGGAGAAAAATATTTAATGAGCTTAATTTTCTATTTATAGTAAGCAAATTTATTTAATAGAGCAATTTCGCGCAACGTCACGAGCTACTATAATGCCCTTTCCATTCATTTTCATGTTTACAACAGTCACAAACAATGAACTGCCCTTCCGTTTTAATCTAGAGCCAGAATTACCATAAGTTGAGATGTGACCTGCTGTGTGAAATCGCCTTATTACACCTTAGTTTACTAGAATGTATGATATTATTGTAATTACCAGTAAAACGTAATTTCTAATATATAAATTATATGCTAAAATTATATCATAATTGTTATAATTTTATTTAATTTTATATCCTTATATTTGCAGCCCCAAAAGTAAACAAAAACAATTTTTTAATAATGAACATTTTTCTGACACTTTTTCCAGACACGAACACCGCGTTTTCATGATTTTTCTTCTTCTATTAAATTTTATTTCTACAAATTTATTGTTATTTATTTCTGTAGTCACACCTTGTTCTACAACCCTACCCTTCTTTAGCAATCCCATTTCAACGAACATCTCACTGAAAAATACTTCTTTCCAATCATCTACAGTATTTGAACACACAATAGAACAATTTGTCGCAACGAACTACTATAATGCCCTTCCCATTCATTTTCATGTTTTTAATAGCCAATAGACAAACAATAAACTGCCCTTCCGTTTGAAACTAAAGCCAAAATTGACAATAGTTGAGATGTGCCCTACTGCGTGAAATCGCCTTATATTGTTTATATTTGTCCTTTCATAGTTGCACAAAAGTGTTTATAGTCATTGTACTATGCACTGATATTAGTCACCAGAGATGTCAGAAGATCGCCAATATACTTTGCCAAGGCAAGGCATCGGCTAGCGGAAATACCAATCGCCCTAGACACTATATTTCTTTTTGGGTTCACAAACTTTCAAAAATACTGTTCTGTAAGTTGGTTTTGAATCACACAATTTGAATAGCTTAATTTCAGTCGTAGATCAAATGATTAAACATGAGGACTGATTGCTTGTGTATTTTTGAAATCTCTGGTTAGTGGTAACCATGTTTAATTTAATTGCTGGTAGTACTCCAAACCAGACCAAACTTACCACAGTCGTTTGAAGGCTAACCACGATTAATCTTTGGGTAAACGGAAAATTGGTAACGGTCCCTCCATTAGTTGGCGCGATGGGTTAATCGCGGTTAGCTGTTAAAACAGTTTGGTGAGACCGGCCCTCAGAATTTTATAGAATTTCTGAAGAAAAATCTTTTTCAGAATTTATACATCCATGGGTTTTATTTATACATCCATAGGTTATAAACGAATCTTTTATAATCTTAAAAAAAAAGAAATGATTATGAAACCTTTTCGTAATTTCAGTGTGATAATGGCCTTGCAAACGTCTAAGAATTTGTCAGTAGACGTGTTAAAGATTCATTAAAAATGATTTTGTAAACAGAAAAGTTATTTCACAATTAAGACTTGTATCGCTATTTCGTACAGAAAATCCTCTACAAATTTAGAGTTTAGGGCATTAAATTCTACTTTAAAAGATATTAACTGCTTGTAAATGTTCTACTATTTGGTGTTTCTCTTGTTGTTTTAATGGGGGACTAAAATCTTAATGTGGTATTTAAGATTTATAGTGAGTTATGTTCCTAATCGAAGAGAGCTTTATCATTAAATTTATTTATAGGAACAATATTATAATTTTTATGCAAATGAAATTGCGATGTCATGCAATCCTCTTTAGAGAACGAGAAAAGCATTAAAATGTACAATGTTAAATATTTATATTGTGTGGGTACTTGAAGGATGAGATAACAAATTACATTTTAAACATTGCATGCTCCTGGATTTCTATTTAAACATGAAGAACCCTACAGATGTTTCAATGGTACTTAAAATTACACATTAATATATACACATCTTAAATATACACATTAATGACCTCTATTATTTATTAAAACCTGAATAAGAAAATGGTTCGACCAATTCCTAGCATAAGAAACTTTTGGGATCACAATCCAAGTACACAACACTGTATTTCTGTGAATGTTAAGCACCCAATTAAGCACAACCTCAACCGTAATTATTAATTGCTTAATGGTATTTAATTTTTTTTTAAATATTGGTTATATGAAAAGAATTATAACACTACTTTTTTCCATTACCTGTTTATTGAAATTCTGTATCTACAGAAAAGTATAACATATAGAGCAATTTATTACAACGTAACGAACTACTATAAAGCCCTTCACATTCATTTTCATGTTTATAATAGCCAATAGACAAACAATAAACTGCCCTTCCGTTGGAAACTAAAGCCAGAATTGTCATAAGTTGAGATATGCCCTGCTGCGTGAAATCGCCTTATTGAAAAAATACAATATTCAATTTCACAATGAGTTTTCTGCGATAAATTAATAGCAAACAAGTAAAAATTTTTAAAAAACTCAAGGGTATCAACTAAAAATAATGTTCATATCAGCAGTGTATCAGGTACTATTTAATAAATATACTCTTTCTCTATTGCTCAATTGACAAAGAAATTAATTGGAATAATTTATAAATAAACTGGTAATATTTAGGTCAGGTTCAATACAGTTAATTACAGTTAATCAGCGATTTTTAACTATGGAAATACGATATTTACTCTCCGATTGGCTGTAATTGTCTTTTGTATACTGGGCTTTGTATTTAATTAAGATTTTGCAAATAGTTGTAACTAAGCACACTCTTATTTATTTATATAATTTCCCAGACTAAGCTGTTCATCCGCAAACACTGCAAAAGTTTTGATTGGATTATGAAAAACATTTTAATGTAATTTGAATATAAAGAAAAGAGTAATTTAATGTAAAAAGTGCATAATTTTAAAGGGAGTAGAGTATGATATAATCATTCGTGTTTCACGATAGTAAATTTCTACTGATAATAACGTAAACAAATCCTTGAAAATTATTAGAGAATTTTGATGCCGGTCTCACCAAAGTCGCGATGGCCGAATGGTAGAGCGCTGCTCTTCGGAACCTGAGTTCGCGGGTTCGAATCCCGCTGCGGGCATGGATGTTTGTACCCGTTCGGAATCGGCTTTAAGCAGTATGTCCCAATCTCATTAGCCCTTGTGAGAAAAACAGTAGGCCGTAGCGCTCCAAACCAGACCAAAATCACCAAAGTCGTTTGAAGGATAACCACGATTAATATGAAACGAAGAATTGCTTTCCACCATTGGTTGGCGCCATGGGTTAATCGCGGTTAGCTGTTAAACAAGTTTTGTGAGACCGGCCCTTAAAATTTTATAGAATTTCTGAAGAAAAATCTTTCCCAGAATTTATACATTCATAAGTAATATAAACAAAACGCTTATAATCTTAAAAAAATAAAGAAATGATTATGAAACTCTTTCGTAATTTCAGTGTGATAATGTCCTTGCAAACGTCTAAGAATTTGTCAGTAGAAGTGTTAAAGATTCATTAAAAACGATTTTGTAAACAAAAAATGTTATTTCACAATTAAGACTTGTATCACTATTTCGTACAGAAAAACCTCTACAAATTTAGAGTTTAGGGCATTAAATTCTACTTTAAAACATATTAACTGCTTGTAAATGGTATGCTATTCAACAGCCCAGAGAAAAATGGTGGGAATTGTTGGATGAATTAATTGACATTTCCGCAATTCTTTTTCAACTCAAAAATACGGGGATAAAAGAGTTACTCAACCCCATGGCAATAGGCAGTTTATAATTCGACACTTTTCCCTTTCAGTTATTTTAAAACTCTACATGAGAGATTTTGCAGTCATTTCCGAGTCATCAAAAATTCGTTATGCGTTCAGTGAAGTTATGAAGCTGACAAAGAACTCTCTTAGTATTCTCTTTTACAACTTTCTTAAACAGAATATCTCTTTTACAACGTTTCAAGAATCTTAGTTCGACTTATATATAGAAAACGACAGTCAATATAACAAAGTGCGAATTTGGAAATATCACTTAAAGTTTTCTAAAATTGAGAATTTAGTACAGTGTATGTACAGTGTATTATTTTGACCCATTATTTCCATATTTATATCTAAATATCTGCAATATTGTTTAAATACTGTAAAAATGTTATAAGAATTTCTGTTAAAATATTCATTAGTTTTATTTGTTATTTAACCCTTTAATATAAATTTCTTAGGATTTAATGAAATTAGTTTATAAATATTATCTATGAACTTTATAAATGTAAAATACATGAAAAAGTTGTTGGGAGGAAAAAAGGTATAAAAAGGCTGGTTTAAATGCAAAACAATCCCTTTGTACTGTGTGAAAATAATACTTTCTCTTAAATTTTTATTAAGGTTGGAGTATAATGAATAATTATCATTAAAAGTGTGTAATAAAAATAACTAGGCAGTTTTTGAGTGTTATTTGGGTAAATATAGGTGTACCGAGGTACTTTCCCACGGTGATCTGCACGTGCATGCACAGCTGTGGGGGGATTTTCATGCACAGCTGTGGGGGGATTTTCCTAGAGGAATTTAGAACTTGTGGCAGCGCGCAGCGGCCATCTGCGCGCGCACCTTTTGTTTCAGTGGAAAAAGGACAGACTGTTAGTTTTCCGTTAGGTGTTGTGCTGGTGTGTGCGAGGGCCTCCTGCTCTCTGCATTTTTAGTAATGTTAAATATTAAGTAAACCTGTAAATATGTGTAAATATTTTAATAATTAAACGTAATTCTTAAATGTAGATAGTTTGTGCTGGATTTATAGTGTTACAGATTGGCGCCCAACCCGTGGCTCGAAACACGAAGCCGAAGACATGACCACAGATAAGTGATTTCTTTTCTTTTTGACAAGCACTCAAGGAACTTTATTAATTTTGTCATCCTGACAAATGAAGAAGAGTTTCTGATTTGAATTCACCCTGAATTCGTTTTGTTTTATTATGATCATCCAGATCAAATTTAAATACCGCATGCCAGTTCCTTTAGTGCCTGAAGATTGAAATTTGAATAGTTTGTGTTTCGGTCCAAGTTTTGAATTTTATTTTTCTTAACATTTTATTATTAGGACTTATGGATATTGTTAATTTCAATTGTTTTGATTAAGAATTCATAAAGATAGTTAATATTTCAGTGTTGAATATTGGTGCAGGTTCAATTTAATTTGGATTTTTGTATTAATAACAAAAGATATTGCTCAAGTTAATGTTCTTTTTTTGTGTTATTATTTAATTTTGCATCGACGGTTCTTTTTAATAGAAATATTTGTATAATTAAGAAGTATTATTTTATTCCTTCAAATTTATTGATACTTCCGGTTTCAAATCGGAATAATATAGTTTAGTTGATTAATCAGATGTATGCATATTATGTCATTCTAATGAGCAATTCTCGCAGTAATTGAGTTTCACCATTAATTTTAAGTTTGGCCTGAAAAGAATAAAAATGGCATATCTTGCTAGAGGTAAAAAATGCGACCTTTTGGTTTTGGCCGCAGAATTAGGCATCGAGTTGGAACCCGACGCCACAGTAATAAAAATTAAAGATGTTATAACCGGATGTACTTCATATGACGAAGAATTCACAAAAACATTGTTGGATACAATCATTAGCACCAGAAAAGAATCCGAAGTAAAAGAAAAGGAAGCAGAAACCGAAAGACGGCAAATGGAATTTGAATTAGAGAAACTAAAGTTACAAAATTTAAATCATGCTTCGAAAACAGGAACCGTTCTTGCCGATAGTGATACGGATGTATCTAAATTTGAAATTAAAGGGTTAATCCCTCAGTTTGACCCGAAGGTAGATGACATTAGTACGTTTTTAAACCTTTTCGAGAGACAACTGTCATTTTTGAAAATACCAGAATCAAAATGGGTGGTATATCTGATCGGGCTTTTACCTATTGAAATTTCAAAATTAATTGCTATAGAATCGGATTCTCCGGATAAACCACCGGAATATGGGGAAATAAAAAAAATTTTATTACGTCGATTCAAGATGAGTGCAGAGAAATTCCGACAATTTTTCGTCCAACACAGAAAAAATCCAGACTCCACGTGGAGAGATTATTTCTATGATTTGAGAAAATTTTTTGAAGGTTGGCTCAGTGAGCTTAATATCACTACATTTGATCAGTTAAAAGATCTAATAATTTCTGATCAAATCAAAAAGAAGTGTCCTCCGGATTACAAAGATCATTTTTTAGATCACTGGAGTGAATTGAGCGATCCAGTTGCTTTAGTTGATAAGCTAGATGCTTATGAAGAAAGTAGAAACTTAAAAGGTAGAAACACGAACCATGAACAACATAGAATGGAAAATTCTAAGCCGAGTAACAATTTAAGAAATTTTAAGAATAGTGTTAATTATAAATACTCAACGAATAGAACTGTTAATAAAATTAACGAAAGACCTATTAGCTGCTATGGCTGTGGGAAACCTGGTTTCATAAAGGCAAAATGCCCTACGTGTTCCCCAAACATTAAAGTTGATTCCGCCCAGGTTAGTTGCTTGAAATTTCAAACGTGTGCGATACAAGAACCCAAGGCAATGTTAATGAAGATTAAAATAAATGGTATGTGGGGTTTAGCATGTGCTGACACTGGAGCCAGCCACACTGTTGCTGGAGAAACCCTGTATAACCTCCTCCGAGAACAAGGGGTAATTTTTCGTAAAGTGAATTTAAATATAACACTCGCGGACGGAGTTCCGAAATTCTCTGAAGTTTATAATACCGAAATAGACATTGAATTGTTAGGGAAAAGAATTCCTACTACACTATTTGTATTACCTACAGCTAAGGACAATCGAACTCTCCTTGGTACTGATTTTTTATCCAAAGCTGGTGTTAGCTTGGATACTCAGAACAGGAAATGGTATTTCAACAGTAATCCTAGGAAAAAATTCAATTTTGAGAAAGATACATTTATACCAGCTTGTGTGCCACATAAAAACTCTTTCGAATCCTCAGGTAATTCGCAAAACATTAACACTATATCATCCGATAAAATTATTGTGTCTCCTGAGCTGAACATTTTCGTTTTGAAAGAAACTGAAGGCAGTCACTTATCTGCCGAGGAAAGGTTACAATTATGTAAACTGTTAGAAATGTTTACGGATATCTTTCAGCCAGGGGAAGAGCCTACACCTAGAATTAAACATTATATAGACACTGGTAATAATCTCCCTGTAGCTATGCCACCATATCGCATGTCTCCATTAAAGAAGGACATTCTTAAGAAAGAGTTAGAGAATCTTTTGGCCAATGGCACAATTGAAGAATGTGAGTCACCGTATGCCTCACCAGTGGTGCTAGTTCCAAAACCTAATGGTCAATTTCGCCTTTGTGTGGACTACAGAAAGTTGAATTCCACTATAAAAACGGATAAATACCCTCTGCCTAGAATGGATGATTTGCTCCATGAAGCTAAACACACTCCTTACATGTCAACGATAGATTTAAGATCCGGATATCACCAAATCGAGGTAAATCCCACTGATCGAGATAAAACAGCTTTCGTGTGCCCTTTTGGTACTTACAGATATTGCCGCATGCCTTTTGGACTTAAAAATGCTCCGGCGACATTTCAAAGACTAATCGATAATTTCAGAAACTCCCTGAATTGCTATCTAACTTTAGGCCATTCTGGAGCCTGTGACGTAACATTGTAAGCACAAGACCAACGGACGTTATATGTGTTTTCCGTTTTTTCCGGAGGAGCATTAGAGGATATGCCGAATTTGGGAGGCTAGTACGCTCACCTCGTTTGCTATCGAGCCCAAAAATACACTTGGTTAACAATGCAGGAGTAAAACGGAAATATTATCATTCAAGGATCAATCCAACATAGTGCCATTCTTTAAATCTGCTCTTTTTTTACAAACAGCTGTGTATTTAATTGCTAATTACATTCTAATATGAATACTTTCTGAAGAAAAAAGTAATATTATGTAGCACGGAGAAACACACATTTCACAATAAAAAACAAATTGTTTTTAAAGATCTATGTATAAGGGAAAATAAGATAGAAGCATACACTTTACATATTCATAAAAATATGTGCATATATTAACGACTATTGATTGTTAGATTCATCTGATTTACGAAAAATATGTCACTTAACCTGGACTAAATGCCAATAATGTCACAAAGTCATCAAATTTAGTAACAAAATTGCGCCCTGTCAACAAAATAAATGTAATGAAAATGAATAAAAAATGCATATTTGTAAACGGTGTCTAAT
>CM063504.1:102023873-102073873 GCA_032207245.1 Pardosa pseudoannulata
AATGTTAGGCTACTATGATAAGAGCTTTATCGCCAAGTTGGCGGGGGCACCCTATTCTTCAGTCAATCCTTTAATATCGTCAATAGTAAACAGAAAGACATTTTTAAACTTTCTACTAAGTAAATAAAAATAATAATAAATTTAATATTTAATCGATCTTCATATTTGGGGGCTCATTGCTACTATTTGTGAAGTATTGTCGATTCCGTGAAGATTTATCATCAATAAGAGAACAAAAATTAATTATAGTAGTTAAAGTAAAGTTTAATTAAAGTAAAACAACATCTGAAATGACATTACCAGTACTTACTAATACTTAATGTCATATCAGTTTGTTAACATTGTTTTGATCAAGTTTAAGTTTAAAACACTCACAATCGTTTAATAATCTCATGTTCGCTTTTTCTTGCCTCGATTCAAAATCCTGTCTCCTACCAAGCTCTTTAACTTTTTATCACTTTTGATACTTTCAATAATCTCTTCGGGGCCTAGAGCTTTAATCCCAGTCCTCATTCCCCATTCGTAAGATTTTTCCAGCAATTCCATCAGCATGTACTGTTCTACAGCAGCCATACATATCGCTGCCGCTGGTGGCACCTGCTTTCGGCCCTTCATCATCTGCAAGTGTATTTCTGCGACAGGAAAATGCGGTTTTGAGCCTTTACTCCGTTTGCGAGGCATTTTCAATGAGAATTTAGAAATTGCATTTATTTCAATTTTAACGACATGACTCCAAAATATAAATGCAGATTAATCACAGAAAAAAACAGATCTTAATTTAAATTAATTTTACGATAAAAATGAGGATGGCAATTTTTTTTTTATTTATATGAATTTTGGGTACAGTTAAATGACAGCCATATAAAATAGCGTGACTATTTAAGACATAGGGTGCTACCATATTGCGATCGAGATATGTCACAGGCGACTTACGCGTCACAATGACGTCAAAGGTCACCAGAGAAAGAGAATTCAGAAATTGCATTTATTTCAATTTTAAAGAAACGACTCCAAAATATAAATGCAGATTTATCACAATAAGGCAATTTAGCAACGTCACGAATACTATAATGTCATTCATTTTCATGTACAACAGCCAATAGACAAACAATAAACTGCCCTTCAGTTTGAAACTAAAGCCAGAATTGTCATAAATTGAGATTTGATGCGTGAAATCGCCTTATACCAGATCTTAATTTTTATTTCGATATGAGGATGGCATTTTTTTTATTTATATGAATTTCAGGTACAGTTAAATGCCAGCCATATAAAATAGCGTGACTATTTAAGACATAGGGGGATACCATACTGCCATCGAGATATGTCACAGGCAACTTACGCGTCATAATGACGTCAAAAGTTACCAGACAGAGGAATTTATAGTACCAAATTTCCATTTCTGGAGACTTCTGACGTCAGTAATATATCTCGATAGGACGATTCAGAGCAGTGCACATCTCAACTTATGACGATTTGGCTTTAATTTCAAACGGAGGCAGCTTATTGGTTGTCTATTGGCTATCTTAAACAGAAAATGCGAGGAAGGGCATTAAAGCCATTCATGACGTTGCAAATCCCTCTATTGTAATATGGTAGGTTCC
Organism: Pardosa pseudoannulata; assembly: GCA_032207245.1. Lineage (NCBI taxonomy): Eukaryota > Metazoa > Arthropoda > Arachnida > Araneae > Lycosidae > Pardosa > Pardosa pseudoannulata. The sequence continues at coordinate 102,025,475 of CM063504.1, forward strand.
TAAAATTATTTGAATTGTATTGATTGTTTGGGACTTATCAGGTATATCTTCAACGTCATATGCCTTTGAGCATTCATCACAATTTTGTAATAGTTGATGGAAACCTTAGATCTTTACTGTAGAAGAAAATAAAAGGGCTGTTCATGGTGAATCCTGCAGAATTCGACCTTTTTAATATTTAAGTATTTTTTTTCTGCGGCGATGCAGTGCTCCTAGCGTCTAGCATCCAATTCACAACTAAATCCGACTTCAGAGAGACAAGCCAAATCCTTGATGACAGTCGTTCAAATTTTAGATACCATTTTCTGGTAATACATATATGATACCGAAAGCAGCACCATACATTCTTCGATAGTTTGGCTGAGACTTTGCTAAAAACTAGTTATTGTAAAGTTATTTATGAATTTAAGTTTAAAAGGAGTGGTATAAAGGTGCAGTAATACTTCTGTTGTATAAAATGCAAAGCTAACGTAAGTAAGATATAGAGAAAGTGCCCACACGCTTTACGCATACTTTCAAAATTACGCTTACTTATAGGCATAAAAAAAGCACAGTAATTTTTTATATTTTATATATATATATATAAATATATATATATATCATATATATAAATATATGTGTGTGTGTATATATATATATATGTAATAAACATAAGATGGTGGGTTACATATAAAACACACTGGAAACTAATTAGTGCCGGATAATGTTGACACGATCACGTCTGTCGATTAGGCGGTTGGCTTCACAATTCATTTCTGTCCGGATTGCGAGATCACAGATGCATGGAATTAGAGTAAAAGTCACTTGGGTACACTTCAGAAAATTAGTAAAAATTCCCTCTATTAGTGTGATCTTTTTGTTTGAGAATCCCGCTGTATGGAATATGAGCCGTCGATCAGCTTTAAATGTAGGTGGATTAGAGTGTGCAAAACATAGATAGCGTTCTAAACTACCTTTTTGTTTAAATTTCCTAAACCGGCCATGTCGAATTGTAATTAGTCAGATTCTCTGATAAAATGTAGATTTTTTGTTAGATTAAAAAGGGGAAGCAAAAGTAACAATTCTTTTTTTAAACCGCTAATACCCCAATTTTTCTTAGTAAATTTTACAAAATGGCCAACATTAGTTTCAAACAGAGAATTTAATTTTTCATTTTTAGACCACCTGGTTCTATTATTCTTACTCGGAAAACGACGAAATGGTTAGTTTTATTTCCTTTAAATTTTTAGGATGTAGATCGTTACAATTATTTATATACATACATATGCACTATAAAGAATATTATATACATATACATATCTATTTTTACATATAAATATATAATTTATTTTACACATATGTATATAAAATTTATAAAATATATATTATGTATATATATTTTATGTATGTATATATATTAATAAAATAAAGTATTAATATATATTATCTATATATATATACATATATTGTATAAAAGGATATCGCTATATATATAATTTAATAAATATATTTCATATTTAAATTATATATATTATATTCTTATATATATATTATATATGTTTACAGCAGTCTTTATCAGTAAAAATATACGCTTTTACGCCTTATTTCTTCTATTCGATTTGAATAATTTAATTCATGTGTGATCTTATACTTAAATATTTGAAATTTAAAATAATTCATTTGATTTCCAAATATTTACTATTTTTTTATTTTTTTGAAGAACTTGGAGCAATCTTTTTAAGTGGTATAGTAGTAAAGTTTGACTGTTTCTATAACAAATCAATTAGCTACGGAATGAAAGAATTACAGTCCACATAATAGAATCGAAAAATCTTTAAATATATAAATTTTAAGAGAACTATGTTGTTTTTAATTTTTACTCCCCTGTATAAAGTAAAGGAAATATTGCAATCCAAAAGCCTCTTTATTTCAAAGAACTTACACGTTTTGATCATAAAGGATGTCTCAAGAAATTTTTCCTTTGAAGAAGGGAGGTCTCTCGTTTCAACTTTAAATTCCTAGAGTAATCCGTATGAACATAGCCGAACACTGGCCGATTGGTTAGGACGCTGGTCGTCGGTACCGGAGTTCGTGGGTTCGAATCCCGCTATAGCATGGATGTTCATAGCCGTTCGGAATCGTCTTTAAGCATAGGTCCCAGTCTTATTAGCTCTCGTGTGCAAAAACAGTAGACCGTAGAGCTCCAACCCAAAACCAAACCATCTTATATACATAATATATGTTTACAGCAGTCCTTATAGGGGATAACAACACCTCTATCTCCTTTGCTATGCCATTACCATTCTTCTATTCGATTCGAATACTTTAAGCGTCATGTGTGTACTTAAGTACTGGTAAACATTCACTTCCAAACTTTAAAAATTCATTTTGATCTTCCGTGAATGTATTTTGACTAGTTTGGAAATCTAGTTTTGATTAAGATAGCAACTAACTTAGGATCTTAAGAGCTATAAAGTAGTAAATAAATGACTGCTACTATCCCAACAAAATCAACAACCTTATTAGCTACGGAATGGAAAAATGCATTACAGTCCAACATACACTTAGAATCGATAAAAGTCTATTATCCCTATAAATGGTTAGAACTAGCCGGCAATTAACTACACTATAACTATTGAGGGTTAGTTAGTTAGTTATAAATAATTGAGGTGAAGATAGGACGAATGTTATTGATTTATTATGATCCGATTTTTTCTTTACAATCGTAAAGTGTATTTGGGTGAACAGTAATAAATTTTACGTACGATTTTAAGTATGTAACTTTCATTATAAATTCAGATATTCAGCATTATTTACTCATTATTCCTGTACTACTAAAAACAATAGATATAAATAACCTTTGATTAGCCACAATCCTTTCACTGGGAGAAAATCACAATGTATTGTCATGGATACCGAACACTATTTCATTATATATGTAGAAGCTTTTTATTATTTCTCTCTTTTGGCTTCACTAAATGTCCTTGTAGGAGTGTACTCGAATATTCTATAAAGAAAAATTAAAACTGTAAAACATTTAAGATGGAATATAGTAAAAACAAACGGAATATGATACTCTGCAGAGTAACAAAAGATTAATCAACAATTGTGACTCAGGGATTGTCAAAATCTTCATAAGTCTGTAGGAGATAATCGTAATTGTGTAGGGCACAAGAGATCCAATGCTGAATAAATATACCATGGTCATCAATCAGAAGTCGATACACAACTTGGTAATAAATCTCCCAGATGACTTTCATTTAACGCGGAGAATGTGAAACCCTCGTGACATGCATCGCGTTAAATTACACTTCAAATATCCTACTCACCTTTCCTTTCAATCCTTCATCAAAGGTGCTGTGAGGCGCGAACCACCAGCGAAAATTGTGTATAAAAAAAGAATACCTTCTGACCGCCTGTGACACACAATTACAAACGAATAAAACGCCGATCAAAATTGAATTAGTTTCTCACAGCCATGAGAGGGGGAAAAATCAATTACGAGGGAACAACAACAACAAGAAGAAAAAAATTTCCGTTCCCGCTCGAATGGATGACAATTAACACGGACATGCTCAGTTTTTATTTCATGATTTTCACAACCTGGTTTTCCAGAGGTTCGGGCCACATCCACTTTGACCTATTAGTAAAAGAAGGAAGTATGTCAGAGCCGACTTTCACTGGGTAGGGGCCGCGTCCTTACATGTCGGTTCGGAATCAAGTACAATCAAGATTCGAAGAACTCTTAGCGAACCTATGAAAACATTTTTACTCTCATTTACAAAAAATATTTAATAGTTGTTAGTATGTTTCATAAAAATTTTAGATATAGATATTATACGTGCCAGTATTTTTGGTAAAATCACCCTCATTTCGAAGTTCTGCATATGTGATAGATAAATATGTCAAAATCAGTCCATGAGGCATGCTTAACCCGGTACCACTCGCTTCCAATTTGTAACAAGAAGCACTAGGTATTTTTTGTACTCGATTAAATTTCTTCTTAAAACAAATCTTTTTGAAACTCTTAATATACAAAACTGGAAGAAATTCTTGATTATACAAAACTCTTACTAGACTTGGATAGTGACTAAACAGAAAAAATCCAAATTGCAACTTTTGAAATAAAAAAATATTACGAAAAAACCTTGACGGTGTAAATGAAAATAATATTTAGGAGAAGAGATATAATTTTGGATTGTAAAACATCAACAGACTGACATTATGAAATATATTTTAATATATATATTCTACACACACACACACATATATATATATATATATATATATATATATATGTATATATAAATATATATATATATATATATATATATATATATATATATATATATATATATATATATATATGTATATATATATATATATATATATATATATATATATATATATATATATATATATATATATATATATATATGATAGATAGAATGAACCGGATGATCGAAATGAGCGATTGATACCAGCATTGTTAAAAAGCTTCTAGAACAAAAGCCTACTGGAACTAAAAAACAAGGCAGACTACAACTGAGATGGAATTATTTGATAGAACCTGATTTCTCATCGATTAATAAAAAAAAGTGGAGTTTGAGTATGAGGGGTAAGTCAAAAAACCTACAATGGGAGGCACTAGGTCTACCAAGATCATCTGACCTGTTATGATGTTGATATGATTAAATTTTTTTGTCTATTTCTACATCATACATACTATTTCTATGGAAAATCGTTACTAATAAACTTTAAATAACAAATTGAAGTTTTTTAAACCAAAATTCAACACCAAACAGAACTGATAGAACGCTGCCTGTCAGTACCAGATTCCGCAGATTCAAATCCTTTATTGCCATGAGTGCTCGTAACCATTTGTATTTGGAATATATATATATATATATATATATATATATATATATATATATATATATATATATATATATAAAATATATGTAAACTTTCATTTCTCTTCCCCGCAGACCCCTTCATTTCGCATTATCAAATGTGGTATACCTATTTTCACGGTTGTGAACCAATTTGACTCATAGAATGTATATGAAAATAAATAAATGTAGTAATAAATATAGTATAAAGTAAATATAAAGTATAAAGTATATAAAGCATAGTATAAAGTAAAAATAGAGAAGAAGTCGAGAACACTTCCATTCCAATGACAGAAATTCATGCTACTGACGCACGGAAGAATTGTCAAATTCAACAATCATGCAAAAGAAACAGATGTAGAAACCATTGTGCTAAATGTAATAGAAATGTTTGCGGAAAATGTGTTTCAAAAACAGATTTTATATGTAAAAAATGTTTTCCATGAATTTTTTTTTGATAATAAACATTTTATATAAATTAAATTAGAACTTTTTTCTTTGCAAAAAACTTCAATTTTCATGTATGAGTCAAATTGGCTCACTTCAGTAAAAATAGGTATATGATCAACATCCGTAAATCTAGTGTTAAGAAGTAGATCCCGATAGCTGTAAGTTCATCATTGTAAGGAATATTGCTTTAGACAGCTTATCACTATAAACAGTTTGATCATATGCTCATTCACTACTTATATACGTCGTGTTACATATATCTTGGATTGTATTTAGAAATCTACGTAATCAAACTTTATTTAAATAATTTAAAAGTTCAATATTTATAGCACAATTACCAACCTCTTCGTAATTTTACCCTGAGTAGAAAAAGAACCCGATGGGTAAATAAGGGATTCCAAGATACCAACGAAAATATCGTTATAGACAATATCGTTATATGCCGTTTTATTTGAGACCTCCAGTGAAGAACTCTCTCCCAAAAAGAAAATAGGAATGTGGATCTAACCTAGATGCTTAATGCCAAGTGCGGTGAAGTAATTCAATTATGTGACTCTTCTCGGAAAAAAGGGAGTTAGTCCCGATTCTACACAACTTGGGGGAAAATTTAATTCTAAATGGCAGAATAATTGCACGTAAAAGAGAAAGTCATTCATTTATGTCTTTCATAGTTTCATCTAAGAATGAAAAAATTAATGAAAACTGAAGATATAGCTTGCTTTGTGAGCTATGAACTTTACTCCCACTTTTTAAGTGTCTAATAGGAGCTAACGATGATTTTTGGAATCGGAGTTCGTTGGTTTGATCTCTCTCCACTCATCCGTCTACGAACATCTTTATATTCATAGACTTTCGAAGTTAGTAAACAATAATATCCTTTCTAACTAGCTTTCGTATTGAATATAAACTTTCTTGGAGCTCCAACCGAAGCCAAACACTTGGAACACGAGGGTAGCTACTTGATAGGTACCTATTAATTATAGACAATTTTGATCAGTTACAAACACTAATGACAAAAGTGATTTTTGTTTTAGTTTGGAAATCTGTAGTCAGTTTTTTTGAAATACAAAGGGTAATTAGACTCATACAAAAATAAGATCTGTCTTGGTTTGGAAAGCTGCTAAGAGTTTTTGAAATACCAAAGGTAATTAGACTGTAGCTTTTAGAGTAAAGTATATTCCTAATGCCTGCGAACACATTTGCCAGTAATGGGTTGCGAACCCGCGGACTTTTGCACGGGAGTGGAATTTAAATCATGAACTAGTATCCAGAAGGAAACCACTGCCTAATCACTATCAGTCAACCAATAACTAAGATATATATCAGTCGTATATATTAATAAGTAAATAACGTTATTTTTTCCAATGCAGATAGAAATACAGATATCTATATACTAAACACGGTTGCAAATCTGTTATATATTTCGCATCACCTGGAGAGCACGAGCAGTTTAAAGTAAAGCTACGACGCGAGTAACATTGACTCCACTGAATCTCGTAATTTAGAAACAGGGATTAAGCAGATCCCTAGGCTTAACCTGCTACTTAAGGAAGTGTCGTCTGAACTTAAAGGACATTGCCACCACGAACGTATTTTACGGGACCCAGCAGATCTTTGGCTGACTCAAACATCAAACTCTCAACCTTTTGGGTATGATATCGAAGCTTTTTCCAACTAAGCAGCCGAGACTCGAGGTTAATAATAAATCATTCAGAAGAAAAAAGAACAGTTTGCAGAGTATAATTTTATTCTACTACCTTTTTCCCCCAAGATTTCGGTAGAAAGCAAGAATTGAAAGCGAACAGGATATGAATTTTCCTAGTACACACATAGTTTCTATGATACCTGGTTTTAAGAAGTACATCATAGAATAAATAAGTCGTGTCGTTTATCTACAACAGGGGTGGGCAAATACTTTTAAGCTCGGGCCAAAATGAAATTTTCAAAATGTCTCCCGGGCCGGAGGACTATACCGCGTACGCTGTGCACACGCGAATGTTTTGGGTGGAGTTTTTTCCCTGCCCAAGAAATTTTTTTTGACAAAAACACTATAAGTATCATTTTAAAGCATTTGGACAGAGAAATTTGACAGTTAATAAAAGATAATAGTAATAATAAATTGTCTTACTTAGTTGTAAATGCGAATAATTTGTGCCCAGTAAAATATGTCCCGTAATTGTAATTTTTAAAGAAATATGATCCATTATATTAAATTAATGGTCATTAAATAAATCAATTAATGAAAGATTTTTTTTTATATTTATTTATATCTTAACGATACAAATTACTTTATTTTGATCATGGTTATTACATTTTTATATTTATATTACATTTTGTAAATATAATAATAAATAGAATTATAAAAAGGAAAGACAAACATCAAACGTTAAAATAGAATAGTTTTAGTTAATGCGAAACGTGACATCTGGAATGTTCATTTGATATTATTTCTTCAAAATTTGGATCCAAATCACTTGTAGCAATACAGAGTGTAGATTTTCTTCAAATTATAATACGCTCTATTATTTATATATTTTTCATTATTTATATGTACACTACGCATACAAATACTGTTGATTTCAACAAAATCACATATGAGAGATTAAAAAAAATGTATGCAGGATTTTTTTAACGGGCCGGATAAAGTATGCCAAAGGGCTGGTTTTGCCCACCTCTGATCTACAAGATGAGTTGCTTTAAAAATATTTTAAACAGTCTTTAATTCTTAAAAGTAACTCATCGTTAGTATAATTCGTATAAAATTTGTATTTCGTAGGAAGAACATAGAAAGAAATACAGTATACTTGTTATGTATTTTGTAATAATTGGGTCTGGAAATAATTCTATTATTGTGTGTTTACGCAATTAACTTTAGAAATGGTATTGTAAAATATTTACGCATTCATTGGAAGCTGTGTGTTCATTCAAAAAATTATTATGATGTGATGTCTACATGGTATTAGTAATATCACATATAAATCACTATAGTCATTTGTGATTATTAATTTCTTTCAATAATGATAAAATAGTAAGTAGGTCGAACTCATTTGGGAAATAGGCCTGGGTGTTCTGCAATGTCCTCTTTGTGGTTTCTATGAAAGTAAAGCTACTGATTTATTCAGCTGCCACAGTCTGTTTCATCACAAAACACGTTCCTGCTTAAGATCGCGTCAAGCTCTTAATTGAAATTACGGTGGATTGGATTTTGTCAAATGCATTGTATAAACTCATCCAATTGTAATCAAGCTTTATGAATGAATCGTTGCGTAAAAGTACGATTACGGGTTCCCTCTTGCCTCACTAATTCCTCGAGTTCATTCACGTGAGCTACAAAACAAAACAAAACAAATGCCACCGAAATTATCGTGACCCTCTAATTATACGCTACCTGCAAGACCTTATAAATGGTGAATGGTTTCTTTTTATTACAATAAACAGTACCGGTTTAATTTGACAGCATTACATTTAAATTCCTTCTCAGCCTATTTGTATATTCTTTTCAAATAAATGTCGTTCAAAAGTCTTCGTGATTTGTTTTCTAAAAGAAGAATTTATCATACTTGTCTTACACATTCTAATTTATTCGTCATTCGCTGGTAACCAATTTGTTCATTTTGAAATTTCCTTTGTAAACCCTCTGTCAGTAATTAACTTTATAGTCTCTGAATAACTCTTAATGAATGGGGGTTAAGGAGAATTTTTCAAAAGGATTAGACTATATATATTTTTTGACTTGCATATCTCAAACTTATCAAAAGCAGTAGTTATGTATTATTTAACTTTCTATTAGCTTAAAATTATATTCAGTATACATTTCTCCCATATACGAATTATCATACATTTATTAAGTAAATAATAAATTACACTGGTGTCCGAAATTAAGGTTAGATGCATAAAAAATGAGATATTTGGTAATTTCAGAAAACTTCCACTTTTCAATTTCAAAGTCTGCGTTTTTATTAAATTATTATTATTACTATTATTAAACCGAGAGTAGAAGCATAGGTCTCCCAAATTATAGAATACATCATCAGTTTTTAACATCACAATGGTAGTTGCTTTTTAAGTACTGCAAAACATGTATTATTAAGTTTATTTTGGACGTTAGAACAGTTTTAAACTAAGTATTGTAATGATTCCAGATTTCAATGATTTCGTAACGAATTGGTTGGTTAGTTGCAGCACTACGGTCTACTGTTTTGCAAGAGAAAGGCCAATGAGACCGGAATCTACTGTTTAAAGCTAATTTAGAATGGCTTCAACGATCCATGTCAGAGGTGGGATCCAAACCCATGAATTCCGGTTCCGTAGAGTTGCATTCTACCCATTCGGCCATCGTCCGTCCCATTAAAGAGTTCATAAGTTAAAGTTGGTTTGGTTTGGTTTGGAGCGCTACGGTCTACTGTTTTGCACACGAGGGCTAATGAGACCGGGACCTACTGCTTAAAGCCAATTCCGAACGGCTACGAACATCCATGCCATAGTGGGATTCGAACCCACGAACTCCGGTACCGACGATCAGCGCCCTAACCAATCGGCCAGCCCTAATGAGACTGGGACCTGCTACTTAAAGCCGATTCCGAACGGCTACTAGCATACATGCCATGGTGGGATTCGAACCCTCGAACTCCGGTACCGACGATCAGCGCCCTAACCAATCGGCCAGCGTTTAGAAAGTTAAAGTTGAAATACTCTTTAAGACAATCCCATAGCCAGGATTTTTTCAGGGTATGGACAAGTGAAGATGATTCTGTCATTTGGGAAAATGGGATAAATAAAATTAAAGGTACGTTATACAATAGTAGAGTCAATTTACTTACACTATTATCCCTTTAGAAGGCCATTTTTTCTAGTAATGTTATGTTAAAATATTTTTGGGATGAGATTAATTTATAAAAATAAATTAATTAAGCTTATTAGCTAAAACAAATTTGATTTTAAAGACCACTTTTTTTTTGGGGGGGGAGGTATATTTAGGAATAGATGGGAAGAAAACTTAGCTTAATTTTGTGAAAATAATGAGGTGTCTTAGGCTCCTCCCACTGTAACCAGAGAAATTCTATTGGTCGCTGCCAGGATCCGATTTACGTTCCTGTGCAAGCTTTCTTACGCTTTTAATGCTATTATTCCCACTTTTACTATTATTTACTCTCATATAATCGCATTTAATCTTATTTTATTCGTATTTAATCAATATTTACCCACATTTATTCTCATTTAATTATTTTTCAACTTAATGTGTAAATTATATATATATTTAACTTATTACATTTATCTTTATACTCATTTATTTATCATTCTGAGCTGGCATCTTGATATTTATACATAACTGAATGAACCGCTCCCTCTCAGAACCATCTATCTTACTAACTGGAGATATGCCCTGCCGGGTAAGGTGCTCCGAGAACTACCGTCATACGGCGACGATGATAGCTTTCCACTGACACTAAAAAATTATTGAAGTTGGAGGGAATTGTACTTCCCACGGGAATAAATAGGATTATATTCTTATAAAGGGTTAATTAGTAAACGATTTCAATTATACTATATCTAGTACATAACCAAGGCTAAAAAATGAACAAAAATTTACTTATTTATACAATTTTACGAAAATTAAAATATGGTTATTTAGACAAAAAAAAAATACTGTAAACAATAAAGATGCATAAAGAAGTTTTCCAGTAAAATACAAACATCAAAGAAAAAATTCTTTCCGTGTTTAAAACCCTTTATTACATGGCTAAACAGTTGCGCCATTTTTATTGTCTTTGCGGATTTCAGATGGATACGAATCCTAATATTCTCTTGTCTACGGCAAAGAAGCATGGAATATATCCTCAATCAGACATTGAACGCATTGATGTTTCCATATTTACTTGCATAGATGAATTTATTTTAAATTTAATTATTATTTATGTTATAGTCTTTAGTATAAAATGATTGCCTTGGGTTGCTATAGCTACTTGTGCTTCTTGGGCGAAAAGTACCAATTTCTTTCACAATCAGTTGAAAATTACTGTTTTTAAGTAAAACAAGTAGTATATAAAAAAAATTTAAACTCAATTCAAAGTTAGGCTAACAAAGAAAAATTTTAATTTAGTTGTTTTTTGTTAAATAATTACAATTAATATAAATATGTATATACAAATGGTGGTATCAGAATATTAAGTGGCAAAATAGAAAGCGAATTTCCTTGCAGTTTTCTATTTTACTTTCTCTGAATGATGGACTATTATTTTTGTTCGTTACTATTTATTAGCTTTCTATTTTTTTTTCTTTTCTAATTTATGAAGCTGATGGTAGTCTATAATTTCTCATTCTATGCATCTCTTGTAATGCATTATTGCAAGGAACATTTCCAGTGAGTTTCGAGTAGTCCAGTTCTTCAATTAATTGTGCATCTAATGATTTCAAACGACTCAAGGTGACATATGCTTGGCCTGCTGCGAAGAGTTTTCGTCCTAGATATATTACTGCATAATCTACAGTGCTACCTTATTGCATCTTATGTACTGTTGATGCCCATGATAATATTAATGGTAGCATTATCCATTTAGCAGGACCGTAGCTACTTTTGGTGGGGAATTGCACTGATATTGGCTCGATTCTGTGAACACTATTATTGCCAAAGTTCACAGTGACTTATGGAAATTAATTTAATTAATGAATTAATGTTTAAAAAATATATTAACATCAAGTGCCATTCATTACAAGTTTAAAAAGATGTATTTGAACTTGAGTGGATGAATAAAAAGTATTTTATTAACAATTCAAAATTTTAACAAGATATATAAATATATATAGGAAGAGTGTGAACTAATAGTAGGAATTGAAAAAAGGGACAAGTTGATTCATCAAAATAGAGGAATTACAGATTTTTTTACGAAGGTGTTACAGTTTATTTAAATTTCTTTTATCTCTAGTACCACTTCAAGAAGGTACTTAGTCAATAAAAAGTAATGACTATTTTTACAGTTCGATGGAAAAATTTCTGATTGTTGCAGTATTAGGAAATGAGTGAAGTGTATCATATGATACTCCAAAATCATGATAGATAAATTTGAGTTTATACATTCCAAAAACTTATGAAAATGCCCTAATGTTAATTTCAATGAAATTGGAACAAAAGCTGAAATTTATTTTAATGAGTGAAGGATAGTTCAAAATTGATAAAGTTATAAACAATAATGCAGCAATTAAAACTTGATTGTCTCAGACTATTTCCTGAAAAATATTTAATTATCCGAAGATTCGTCTCGTGAATGTCATTTGATAGGCTGTATAAAGCCAAATCACAAGACCGAATATAATTAAGTAATATAAAAGTGCAGTTAAAAATATCAGCTATAAATTATTCGATACTACTTTTAAACAAAATTTACTAAAAGGTTTCGATATTTTTAAAATGTTACTACACTTTATTTACTTTCATTTCTGATTACTTATTAGTCTTTCCCAAGTAGTCTTTCTCATAGCCGGGTATTTCCTTCTTTATACTTCTCAAAAACTATCATTTTTACGGATTTATGTAACAAATATTTTTTAAGATTTGTTAGCACTATACCCAACCCCAAATCTGGGGAAATAGACTTCCATATTTATTATAAATCCTCTGGCGGTCATGGTGGCCCGAACCCTGGATATCCATTAGACATCCTTGACAATACGCATGGTCTTTTTTCGGACTATTCTTTCACACCAAGCCACCATACGAGTGATATAATCAATATATTAGCAGTAAATTAAACACAATGAAACATTTTACAGCCCTAGGTTCTCAGGCAATGTCATACGAATCTAAACTTGATAACGTCATTACACAGTGCACTACAAGAAATTTCTTCCTGGCTTACAGGAATTTCGAGATCTAAATGAACTGAGAATCAGAATTTAAAGAAATTATACAACGACCTTGATCTTGGATAAGTAAATTTTTAAAATCAAACCAAACTTAATAAGACATTCATTAAAAATCTTTGGGATAAATCAGCACTCTTTTACATATCAAGTGTTTTGTTTTCAAATTTTGGGTTATTTTATCGATAACTCCAAAAGAAATACTAAACAAAGCATGCTACGCACGCAGAAAAAAAGTTCTAGAGAAAAGTCCTCATTTTATATTAAGATTCTCCAATATTTTGTTTACGCTTCCAGTTCGAAACTGAAGGACCCGATGAATGAAAAAGTTCTTCCTGTCTTTTGCTTCTGGCGCTCGAATTTACAAACATTTTTCATCGACTCAAGATAGGAAGACTTGAAAAATTCATCGCCTTTAGGTCTTATCTCCCCCAAGAGTACGTTATGCCGCCAGAATCGTAAAATTATCGTTGACTTCTCGGAAATGTTGATTCACGTGTGCGAGTTTTCAATTACTTTTGATACCCTGCATCACGTTTGTGCAACTCTTTATGTACGAGTTTCCGATAATTCTGTATGGACGTGACGGCCACGGACAGAAATAGCCGTGCATTGCTTTTATCTTGAACCAGTCTCTAGCGGAGGACAAAGTGTAGCATTTAATTTTAATGGCTAAAAAAATGATGGCTTTGTTTTCGTAAAGATAATTTGTTAAAGATGGGTTGCCGCTAGATCTTTCCGCGTCTCTTGGTTTTCTTCATTGCTTGCGGCGAAAAGTAGGTTGGAAAGGAAATTTAAAAAAAATATATAGCCAGGGTTTTTTCTGAACTCATTACGACGATTACAAACGTCCGGGAACGTTATTTGAATTTTATAACAGTCAGATAATGTTTTACTCATCTAATTTGGATTTGTTAAGTCTTGAGCAGAGGCCGTAAGTTCGAATCTCACTTGTGTCATGGATGCTAACAGACGTTTCATATCAGCTTTAAAAAGTAGGTTTCGTTACCATTAGCTCTTACTTTGCTATAAATTGGCTCAAGTCAAATCAAAAAGTCTACCAAGAATAAAGCTTCTTTTTTTTTTTTTTTCGAGATAGAAACCCTACAAAACCAGCGTTTCCTACATTCTGAGTTGTGACATGTGCGTGTAGAGTCAATTTCTTGTAAATCGCGACAAAACCTTACCCAATTTCATAAATGCGATGTTGGATTTAAAATCTGCATCAAGCGACATGATATTAACACAAAAAAAAAAAAAAAAATTCAAGTCGTGAGAAATTCTTGAATTTGCCGTCAAAAAGTGAAAAATTTTAGATTTTGAACATTTGTTCAAGAGACTCATTGCGCCGAAGGGTAAATGGGCTGCTATGGATTATGTTGCTAAAAGGTAGATCCTAATGTTTAAACATTTGGAAAGTCCTTTTTCTAGACAGTTTACAATACCCAGTCACAAAATGAGACAAGTATTTAATAAATGATATCCAACTGACCTAGGTTCATATGAACCCTTTCTTCAAATGAACCAAAGGTTTATCACAAGTGTATACCTAACGACCGTCCAGGGAACATTTCTACCAGGGGTTCCGTAGCAGACGACTGGTTTCAACACCTGGTTCACATAGTGCATAGGCAACGGAGGTTGAAATTTGGTATATCCACTGAGAGGTGACTGGTGGCTTTCACCGATAAATTCCCTTTTTCGTTTTAACGAACGAATGGACGCTGGCACATACGCCGTGAAACGTCCGAAAACAAACCCCATCTATCAACTGTCGGACTTGAAAAATCTAGAAGAGACAGCATTATAGTTTTGGGAATGCTTTTATGGCATTCTCTGGGAGCACTCTGGGTAGTATGGATCTAAGTTGGTATGCATGTCCGTCTTGATATCCAAATTGTTTTTCCGTATTGAGGTGGCATTTTCGAACTGGGCAATGCAATGTGCCATACACATCGCAGTGTTCGTATTTTGTTCGCAGAGAACAATGATGAATCCGTACAACCCTCAAATTCTCCGTACCTAATCCCATGGAAAATCTTTAGAATCAGCTTGATCGAATTGTCATGGATTCTCAACCATGAGCTTTCGGCAGCTGGTAATTGAACTCGAGTCCACATAGGTTCAAATTCCTGTGAATTATGGGTTGGAGTAGTGCTTAAATTACCAACTTAAGTTGAACTCCAGTTTTACTTTTTTAGGCCCTGTGACGACTTCAATGTTTTTGAGTGAAGAAGTAGCCTGAAGAAGGATCACAGTCGTAGCAGAGTTGGAAATCACTTTTATTTTTTCTGGAGTAAATACTGGCTATATACAAAGGGTTTCTAATTCTCCCAAAACAAGTCGAAATGTATAGAATTGTTGCTTGCATAAAATTACCACGACGATCACAGTCGGAAAAAAGATTAAATAACCTCACAAGATGGGGAGGCCTTTCCAAGGTGCAATGCAAACCAAATATATCCCCTGTTCGGTGTCCGAGACCCTGCCGTTCCTTATATGAGCGGACTTTACGAGTCTTCCAAACTTAACCATTAAAAAGCTGGCTCCGATCAAAAGTCGCGGAAACCTCCACGAGGTCAAAGCACCTACGTAAAAATGTCGAAAATACCCTAGTCACAAAAATCTAGGCTTTTTATACCTGGAGGTCAGTTACGGTCCCGCCAACCGTTTTTTGGTCAGTTTCGATTCCAGTTACCTGAGAATTCCAGCTAAGGTTACAGCTAATTTTTTTAGTTGAATTTTCATTCGCTAGCTGTCCCGATTCCGGACTTCTTCAAGCAATCCTCCGGTATCATTACTGCAACCGATCAGGGGTGAGACGCCTATTCAACCGAACTGTCAACTTCCCAGACACTACGTCGCCACGCTATTGTAGTCTGGTCAAGCAGGTGGAACCCAGCTCGGCTGATTTCGGTCATTAGTGTTCTGAACAAAAGGGGTCTTCACAACACCAAAACAGTTCAGACAATGAGAACATAAAATTTTGGAAGTGGAAAGTTAAATTTTTGTTTTGGTCTGGCTCACACAAAATTCACAAATTATTACGTTAAAATACAAAAATTTAAAACAATATATGAAATTATAGCAAAATAAATGAATGAATTAGTAAATTAGCAGATGAAAAGCATTTTTAACACTATACCAGTATAATGTGGTTGATTACATATGAATAACTGATTAAATGAATAAATGAAAAGATGAAAAGAAGATTCAAATCAAAACAAAAGAAAAGAAAACAGCTGTTGATACCTGAAACGAAATAAGAAATGAAATAATATGAGTTTTCTCAGTCCTGTGTGATTAGAGAATGGGAAAGTTTTTTCTTTCATAGCAGTTCTATACGTAATTTGTGATGACATCCGCGGAAATTGAAGGTCAGTCACAGTTAGATTATAGGCATTGGAAGTCGACATTTTTATCTTGTTATAATGGCCTTGATTGAGACATCGCAACTTGTTTTTTTCCATATAGTCTTCTTTCAATGGGACATTCACTTTTATTTATTGCTATCTTTCTCGACTAAAATATTATTATACATTACTCAAACATGACTTATTAATATTCTATACATACTTTAAACAAATCATTTCTCGGCTAAATCCCAGTTCAGGGGGCCCGCCGAACCAAGTTCAGTGGGCACGCCAAGCGTGGGTGATGTCGCCAAATTCTAAAACCCACTTATCTGGCAAACCTTCCTCTATTTTTTATTTTCTATTTTTTTTTTAAATTTGTATTCTTCTTAACAAAATTTCAAACCTTTCTTTTGTTCAAAATATGCTTTGAAATTAGGTATAAACTTAATACAAAACTAAGCACAAATTGTAAACATCATTTAGCGCCAATTTGGCGATCACTTGTACAAAAATAGAGTCAAAAACATGACGGCCGGCCCCCGGAACTGGGATCTTACCCATTTCTCTTATTTATATCTATAAACTTAATATCCTTATTTATGGAAACAAAATCCTATCAAAACCAGTTATTTCTACAATTAATAAAATGTCTATTATCAATTGCAGTAATATTTAAATTTCAACATCAATACCACTTTATTGATTTGGTATTCCATGCTGAAAAAAAAGTTTATAACACAAAATTTTTCCAACAACTAAAATTTAAATATCTTAATTGCTGCCAAAATTTTACAATACAAACATACACACAGAAAACGAAAAAGTGAAGATATATCAAGTGGTGGTTATAATAGCCTCGAATGATCGTTTAACATTTGGAAAGAACTCGAGCCTAAAATTTTTGTTGAGAAGTAGCACAAAAATGAAAATGGGTAGAAAACTTCAAAACAATGAGAGAGCGCCATTGCTAAAGGGATGATTGAATAGTGTCAGAAGAAAAGTGAGGAAAAGCAGTGGAAATATCCAAATATAAGTCTATTTTGTTCTAGTAATGTTTATAAAAATATAAAAATAGTTGTAATTTGTATGGAAAAAAAATAAAATCTATGTGAGATTCACTTACACCTACGGAGGTTCATTCAAACTTTCTAAGGGGTGTAACGATCCGTTACATGACCCTAGCGAAAGAAGAACGGAAGGTGACCTTTCGTAGCGGACAATTACGGTTAGCGGCAGGTAGAAACGGGTGGTCCTAACAATAGCTGTCTGAGTACTAGGTCCCGTCAACAAACGCACGACTCAAGCTTAAAGAGAAGTAATTGAAAACTGGCCGTGCGCTGGAGCCAGCGCGTCTGAGCCATTGTAAGGGCTATTTGAGTGAAAAGACTCGAGTAATGATTATAAATCGAGGGACGCTGTAGTGCACTTATGGCCCGTTAGCGGTAGCGAAAAAGGAATTTAAGTTGTTTGGGTCGGTTGATTTAAAGACGACCTTTCGGCCACATCTAGAAACGGATCAGCTGATCCAGGCGGGAAGTGACCGCAAGATTGCGTCATCCTGGTTCTGGAAGGCTCCGGAAGAATCACGTTAAGGGAACCGGTACCCCTATAAAAGAAGATTGGCTGAGCCAAGAAGGAGTCTTTTTCTTGGGAGTTGCTTGAGGGTGCTGTTTTGTGGAGCTCGAAAGGAGTCCATTCGTCTTTCCGATTTCCGGAGTTTGCTTGTTTTAGAGACCGCCAGCGACTCTGCTTTGCTAAGAAGTAGACTTTCGACTTTGGGATCTCATTCCCGTTATCTTAATATTTTTTTCTACTTCGTGCATAGAAGTAGGTCACTGAGAGTGACCCGTACTCTCATATTTGGATTGTCTTGCATCCTGAGTTTCCTCAACGAACTCCAGCGTGATACGCACTCTGAGCGTTTGAATCTTAGTGTGGAAGCTGACTGTACTGATCGTCAGCCAAAGGTTATAGTGTCAGCGTTTCGTACCGCGAACTGTTCCAGTGGTTTAGAAGAACTAGCTTCATTGTACCCCCGCATTGTAATTGTGTTAATGTTATCTCAGCACGAGATCACAGACGATTTAGAATCTACTGAATCTGTACATAACTGTACATAATTTATTCACCTGAATAAAATATTTAATCCAGAGTAAACGGTTGTCCAGCCTGTGTCATTGACGGCTTCGCCTACCCCCTACTCCAGAACGTCACAGGGGAGATAGAAGAGGCTAAAAGAAAGGCTATGAATTGCAGAAAACGCATCACTCTCAAAATTTAGTCACTAATTTTTCACTTGCCGAACTATCTTTAAACACCTCTTAACAAGGCCGTAAATAGATCCTTTAGCGCCAGTGGCAAAAAACTGGTCTACGCCCTTATCACCAAATATTGTGAGAAAATATATTAACAGGATTTTTTTCTATCATATATTCAGAATGAACTCGCAAAATATTTTGTTAATTCTTAAAATGTTCCTAGTACATCACTTTTTAATTTTTTCTTCTATTTTTACCTTATTGATACTTAAAAATATTTTTGAATACTTTGAGGGATTGTCACATTTTGCACATGAGCACATTTTGCTGATAAACTGAATTTTTTTGAGGGAATATTTTTAATCTTGACGTTAAATTTTCATAAACAATTGGCAAATTTAAATTTAGTTTTAATAACTTTAAAAAATTCAAAATTTAAAAAGAATACCTAGATTTATATTAAACCTTTGGCAGTTTCATTTTTTTCCGGAATTCGGTCAAAAAAATGTTACATTTTTTTATTGCATTTTTTTGCTCATTTTACATTTTTAAGTAAAGATAAGTTATTAAAATTAACATTTCTAATATTTTTAAGCACTTATTACAACTTTTTTTCTTTCTATGAAAGCATCATAGAACTGAAGTTTACCTTTAGTCTCATCGATATCGAAGTTCATTTTTGGAATTTCAGTAAAAGCAAATCTAGGAGGCGGATCCGAAGGATTATCACAATTAATTTCAAAAAATTGTCTTGCTTGACTGATTCCATCTGTACTACTATTAGTCACTACTAATCCAGGTCATCTAGTAAACTTTCGCTACTATCATTTACAGATAATTCAGTTTCTGATTGCGAGTCACAGTTCCGAATCACAAGAACTTAGCTCCATTTGCTCTGAATTATTCTAATGGATAATTTAAAAGTAAAAATATATTATTCAACTCTTACATCAATAAAATTATCAGGCGGTTAGTAAAATATAACCAGAAAGCTATACACTGAAAGATAACAATTCGTCTTCTGATACAAAACATGCGAAAAAACTTGCGCTTTTGAACCAATCAGAGTAGAAAATACAATAAACTGCAAACTATAATTTACTGGACACCTATACGAATAATTTGTTACTAAAATATGAAAAATACGGCCGAAGCAGTGCTTTCGAAATAGAAATCAGATTGCCCTTATGCCGTACGGGCAAATCAGTAAAGGCCCGAAAGCTGTGCGTACGGGCAAAATAGGGAAGGAGTTAAGATACATCAGGAGTGTTTGGTAAACATTGTATAAGAACTTATAACATGTTTAGTCTATAGAAGCATTTCTAAAAAATATAAAAATTCATATAAATATAATTTTTAAACACATTGGATTGTATAATAAAAAAAAATATATTTCCACTTTTCCTTATTTCTACTTGAGGCTAATCGGCTTCTTTCGGAACTCATTTTCCTCACTGTGCGGCGCCCCTAAGACTGATGCGCCCTTGGCAAGTGCCGCCTTTGCCACGCCCTTGTTACGGCTCTGTATCTTAATTATAAATGCAACAAATCGTAATAACTCCAAAATAATACCATATCAAATTTAATTCAAACACCATGAAATTATTAATGAAATCTAAATTCTTTTTTCATTTCAAAAATGAAGACACAATTTCAACAAACCAAACTGATGAAATTTAAGTCTTGAAATTTAGTATCTAAACATATTTAGAAATAAAATTAGAAATGAACAAACTAATGTGGTGAGAATTTAGTTGCATCAGAATACCAGAGGCAAATGCTTGATCTGTAACTAATCATAAATTAAATTCAGCACACAAACTAATTTATTCTTAAAATATTTTTTTGGTTCTCAAGGTATAATATTTTGATCATTTCAGTCTAATATCAAAGTTTAATCAAACATCTCTGTCGATGTGGAGATAAAAAAATAATCTACATCAGCATTATTATTTATTATATTCTTATTATTACTATATTATATTTTTATTATTCATTCAATACTCTTCATACATTGTAAAATAGTAGAAAAAATTAAGAGTGGCCAAAATCTGCAGTGATGTCCTGTCCAAAAATGCGACAGGAATGACTCAGATGGGGCCTTATGCAAACAACGCGAGTTTCACATTAGTTATCCCCCGACCTGCAGCCGAACGCTGGCCGATTGGTTAGGGCACTGATCGTCGGTACCGGAGTACATGGGTTCGAATCCCACTATGGCATGGATGTTCATAGCCGTTCGGAATCAGCTTTAAGCAGTAGGTCCCGGGCTCATTAGTCCTCGTGTGCAAAGAAGCAGACCGTAGTGCTCCAAACCAAAAAAAAACCCGACTTGCAGGAGAGAAAACTTACTTTACAATGAAGACAAATCAAAAGATAACTTCAAAATACCATACTCTGTTAAATGTTTTTAATTTTTGAGTAAAATTACTTTTCATATATTATACCTTTAAATATCTTATACCAAAACAAAATAAATTCCAAATGTAATACACTATTTAACCATAACTAATAAAACTGTTTCATCATATAAAAATATCATCATCAAACATATTTTTAATATTTCTTTTGTATTTATATGGCTTTTATGTTTGCTAACACTTTTAAATGTAAGAAAATTAAATTTTAGATATATATTTCACAAAACAAAACATTTTAACACTCCTATCCTGCACTCACTTTCGTGATCAACATTTTGCAAGTAACTCAATCCTATAAGAAGGAAGATTCTGCGATGGAAAGCGAACTTTTCCTGCTCGGAACAAGGTGTAGGAAATGTTCTAAGCTGGGAACATGTGCATCTTGGGGTTGAGTTGAGTGTAAATATTATTTTCCTTTCCCTTTTCGTAGTAAACACGAAAATGTCCTTCTGGAAAATTCGTCTCATCAGTAGTCTTTTTTTTTTCTATGTGTGTGTGTGTGACCCCATTTACCACTAATTACCTTAAGAACGATTGATTGGTTGGAAGTAACAAGGATTCCTTTTTGATACAAGAGGGGCAGTGAGATTGGATCCTATTTCTTAGAGCTGATTCCGAAATGCTATAAACATTCATGTCAACAGCGGAATTCAAATTCACAGGCTGCCGTACCGAAAAGTAGCACCCTAAATTGACGAATCCAGAAAAAAAAAATCGACAGGGAAGATATAGTCCGTTTTTTTTAAGGACTTATTTATTAACTTATTACAAGAGTTTCTGCAGCATTAATAAATGCTGCAGAAACTCTTTGGTTTGATAACTTGTTTTACAGCTAAGGTAATTTACGATTATTTGACGGTTTTTCTTGCAGTCATTTTCTTGTCATTTTTTTTTTTATTTTTTGAGTTATGTGGATACAAAATATTATATTTTAATTTATTATCGCTAAATTTGGCGATTTTATATTGACAGAAACGTTAACTGCATCCCACATTATGCACACTCATGGCGTTGAGTTGTCGTTTTCACACAGACATAAAACAATTTATCTACCACGTGATTTTACTTTCTCGTGTACGACGTACATAATATATTTTTGATTATTTCTTGGTTCAACGTAATATAATCCTTTATTCTTTTTATCTTTTAGAAATAACGTTACCAGTATCGTCATATACTGAAGCTATATTTTTCTCAAATAGCGCTTTAAAACCTTTGTCAGTTATTTTACTCACAGACAATAAATTTGACGTTAAAGAGGGTATATACAGGGTGTCAGTTAAATTAATTGTGGTATCATTAGTATTTAATTTCACAAATCCTTTACCAAATATTTCCGTAGTTTGGTTTTCAGCTGCCCATTTCAAACATTTTGTATTTTCTTTAGTATTTAATTCAGAAAACTTCGATTTTTGTGTACACATGAGACGTGCTACCACTATCTAAGCACCACATAGACCTATTCTTTTTATTAATATACAGTGTTTCTTCATTATGTTTAACCTTGAATGTTGAATCCCTTTCAGATTTAAAGTTCTTAATTCTACATTCTCTCGCCTTATGTCCGCCGAACGATGGCCGATTGGTTAGGGTGCTGGCCTTCGGTACCGGAGTTCGTGGGTTCGAATCTCGCTGTGGCATGGATGTTCGTAGCCGTTCGGAATCGGCTTTAAGCTGTAGGTCCCGGTCTCATTAGCCCTCATGTTGCAAAAAGTAGACCGTAGCACTCCAAACCAAACCAAACCAACTCGCCTTATGTCCTTGTTGCATTTATAGCATCGAAATTTGAATTCAGATTGTCTTTGAACACTGACATTATTCTTTGAAAAAGTGTCACCTTTATCTGTATTTCTAGGCGAATTCTTATGAAATTTGGAGTACAAAGCACTTTCATTTGCCGTAGAATGATTTTTCCCATTCGCACTACGGGCTTGATTTTCTTCAATAATTTTTACTTTTAATTGTTCTGGAGCAGGCAAAGAGTCTCGTGTTTCAATGGCAAAGCGAAAAACATTATAGCTACTTGGAAAACTATACAGCATCATAATAGACAACAGTTCACTATTAATTTCAATTTCTAATGAGTTCAGTTTGTCCACTGTGTCCATGAATTTATCGATATGATCATGAACATCACCGTTTTCTTTCATTTTCATGAGAATAAGTCTCTTTAATAGTGTAGCTTTATGAGCAGGACCTCGGCTTTGATAATACATATCAAAGCTGAGGTTCTGCTCATAAAGCTACACTATTATTTCTAGAATTTCCCAAAGTTCTTTCGATGTTGCACAATTTTTCACTTGTTTCAGTTCGCTTGGAGAAATTATCAGTATTAAATCTGATCTTGCATTTAAATCGTTCTTTTCCCATTTTTTAATTTCTTCATCTTCTTTCGGTTTCGGTATTGAGCCATTTGCATAGCCCCGAAGTCCGTTTTTTTATCAAAACTGCTTGTGCTTGGACTTTCCAAGTATCATAATTACTTTTATTTAAGAATTCTATCCGATATGCAGAAGACGTGTTCATATTTCAGGTTTAGTTCTATCTCATTCCGAGAAAAGAAAAATAGTTTAGATTTCAAAGTTTAAAAAAAAAAAAAAAAAAAAAAAAAAAAAAAAACGATATTCGCAATCAATATTTACATTCGTTTAGCGAATATTTCTATACATTTTAAAAATATATGTATTTGCGCATTTGAAGCGGTCCTGGACCCATAACCTGCTAGAATTTACGGTTATCATTGACACAAGTTATACAAGCAACATTATTTTAATAGAACATTATAACAAGTTCACAACATACAATACACGCAGTTACAGTTAACATGAGATGGGTTATTCGAATATCTGGGCGAGTGGTGACGTCATAATATTTACAACAGCCTCTATGCTTAAGTGTTTGCAGCTGAGACTTATGTCTCTATAAATAGTATCAATAGTGTACATATATATAAATGACTCTGGTACCTCCATTACTTACTTAACTGGTAATTTTGCTTTCTTCTTTCGAATGTCTGCTGACCCCTCGCAACACCTCCTAAATGAAGGGAAAACAATTCCTTCTCCTAAATTCATTTAGGAGGTGTTGCCCCTGGCCTAGGCAAAAATGGGAGTGGTAGTTCGTGCTTGTTTGCCTGCTCGCATCGAATCCAACTAACATTGTTACATATTTTTAATGTAAACGTATAATTTACACAGAATTAAATTTAACTTAGAAATTAAATAAATTTATATAGTTTCATCGGAACAGATGCATTATGACGTCGGTCCCGTCTGCCATATTTTTTTGGCTACCAACAGAAAAACACGTGTTTTGAAAAATCGCCAAGTAGAAAAACATGGTGGCCATACGCGTTTTCTAAAAAATCACACACACACACACACACAAAAAAAAAAAAAAAAAAAAAAAAAAAGCGGCGGTCACAATGCATGTTTGAAACACAACATTAACAAAACTAAACTTCAAAAGAAAAAAAAAAGATTAAAAATTTAAAGAATTATTAAAATAAAATTAACATAATGATTATCATTTTTTAAGTTATTTTAAAAATAAATAACAAATTAGTAATATTTCTGATATTTAAATTAAATTTCTTTTATATGGGATGAAGGAACTAATTGTTGGAATTTTTCTTCAGTAGCTCGTGGGAGGTCTGACCACTTTCGTTTTATGTCCAGCAAAGAATGATCGCCTCACATCAAAGAACGATGGCCGAATGGTAGAGCGCTGCTCTTCGGAACCGGAGTTCGCGGGTTCGAATCCCGCTGATGGCATGGATGTTTGTAGCCGTTCGGAATTGGCTTTAAACTGTAGGTCCCGGTCTCATTAACCCTCGTGTGCAAAACAGTAGACCGTAGCTCTCCAAACTAAACCAAACCACATCAAAGAAGAGCAAAAACGCTGGCCGGAACCCCAGGTTTCGCAATGTCGGCAGACAGTTTTTTCAGTACAGTACATCTAAAGGGCCGAAATTTTTGATTAAGATCTGAAATAAGACATGCGTAAAGAAAAGACCGTCGACTGACGAATTCGTGGAAGCAGGACAAAGTGGAAATAAACCACCAATCAAAAGGAGCACCTTCCGTCCATGATCAAGTTTATTTAAGCTCCCTAGATCAGAAGAGAAAATAGATAAAGCAGATTAAGGTGGTTAGAGATCGAATGCAGACGCAAATCTTCGGAAAAACTCAAAATAGATAGATCTCTCTACAATCGTGCTAATCTCCAGCTCCTGGATATTATGCCCCTATCCTCCTGGTTTCTACGATTACGTTGGTGAGCCGCATACTCTACATATATTGTGAATAAAAATAACTAGCAACCTTTGTAAACCATTTTTTATATTAACTTACTAAATTTTACATTTTAAAATAAGATGTTGATTTTAAAGCTTAATTTCTGGTTCTTTTTAAGAGTGTTTTCCTTACTTAAAATATAATTCTTAATTTACTTAAATTTAAATATCCTCATTAATGTAAAATTTTCCTTTTGTTTTAAATTTCTTATTTCTGCATCAAAGAGCAATTACATTATGACCACCCTCTAATTATAACATTCGCCCAGAAACAAAACCACTGAGCGTACGCAGCTGATGTTGGAATATATACCGGGGCTATGCATTGTCTTTCTAAACAGCGCGATTAGCGACTTAATCGGACTTCGATAAGTTCAAATTGTTATACTCAGCGACTGGGAACATCAGTTAACGAAACGGCGCATTTAGTGGCCTATTCACATGCAGCTGTTGTGAGTATATACCAAAAGTTGTGTATGGATGGTGAAACGACAAATCGCCTGCCAGCGGTGTGTCGTCCACGGCGCATTGATTTCACAGAAGAGCGGAGATCGTTTTGTTCGCCGTGGCCAATGAGCTACAACAAACGAAATCGCTAGCAGCTACAATGGTGACGACCCATACAGTGTTTCTCAACATACTGTGCAGCATAGATTGATGTGTATCGGCCTATGCAGCAGGGGGCCGAAACATGTCCTTGCACTGATGACATGTTATAGCCAGCTTCTTCTGCAGTGGACCAAAAAACATCGGAATTGAACATAAGAAAAATAGAAGAAAGTTGCATGGTCCGACGAATCACGTTTTCTACTCCATCACATCGACGGGCGTGTGCGAATACGCCGATTTCCAAAGAAACCCTGGCTCCTGGATGCACTGTTGAACGCAGCCAAGCCAGTGGCACGGGTATCATGGCGTGGGAAATGTTTTCATGGACCCATAATCCCCATAGAACAATCCCTGACGTCTGTGCTTTACATGAACATCGTTGCAGACCAGGTTCACCCATTCATGACAACAGTATTTCTGGCGAGGGATGTTGTTTACCAACCGGATAATGCACTATGCCAGGAGGGTCGAATCGTCAGGGAGTGGTTCGAGGAACATTTCAGTGACTCTCAAGTCATGTCTTATCATCCAAATTCACCTAACATTAATCAAATAGAGCATTTGTGATCCCACCTGGAAAACCAAATTCGTGCAGCCACGCTACCTCTCGCAAGGGGCAGGAATTGCAGTATCAGTTGGTGAGCGCTTAATGCCAGTTACCTCAGACTACCTATCAGTATCTTGTGGAGTCAATTCCAAGCCGGGTGCTGGCGGTTTTGAGGGATAAAGGTGATCCCATGTGTTATTAATAGGTTGGTCATAATGTAATGGCTGTTTGGTTCATACATAACACAATGTTATCGCAAAGAAATTCTCTATTGTTGCATAAAATTTTTCTAGCACTAATTTTTTTAAAAACTCTACAGTCTAGTCTTTTGCCACACAAAAGCTAATCTATGGCTGCCATATATCCTTGTAACAGTAGAAGATTAGTAGTTTTGAGGTCTGTATCTGTGTCCCAGCTTTAGAGTAATTTTTCCAATTGATTTAAAATTGTTGCATATTAAAACATAGTAAGCAATAGAAGATTAGATGAAATAAAATGATTAAAAAACGTTTAGGTAAGGTTAAATGTTTGGTTTTATAAATTCAAATCACGAATTGAACTAGGTTTGCTTATAATTAGTACAGATTCATCCTCAAAAGCATCAAATTTTGTCATTTGATCTATTCCAGAATGATCAAATAGTGATCCTAACATTTTGCTTCAAAGACCTATTATTAATCTCTGCTAATTTTATTCCCTCTAAAATATTTTAAACATAACGATAAATATTAAATTATCAAATTTTCATAATAAAGAGCTATGAATGTTGATAACATGATCTCTTGTTGTTTTGTTGGAAAAGCATTTTTAATGGAGGGATTGTTCCTGTCAGTTGTCATAATTATGACAGTCCTAAATCAAGGGATCAGCAGATCATGGCTTGCAAACCATATATGGTTCTTTGTATAGGCATTTGCAGCTCTTCAGACTTCTACTTTCATGTACTGTATCAATTGTAATTTATAATTATAAATGGCTTTCTAATACCTTTGTTATCTTATTTTATTGACACAATTTCCCTCTTATAAGTCTTCTGACCCCTGCTCATGACTAATGACACCGAGGTATAATTGCTTAAAGTTGTTTCCAAACAGCCATAAACATCCATATTGTAACGATCCGTTACATGACCTGAGCGAAAGAAGAACGGTAGGTGACCTATCGCTGCGAACAATTATGGTTAGTGGTAAGTAGACACGCGTGGTTAAGACAAAGTCGTTTGTGTACTGACCGTCTCCGACACAAAGCCGAGGCAGTCGATTAAGAGGTAAATTAACTATCAGTACGCTGGTGGCAGTGTGTCTACGTCTTTATGATGTCTATTGCCATCAAAAGACTCAGATAATAATTATAAATCGAGTGACGGTGGAGTGCACATATGGGCCCAGTTATCGCCGTTAATAAATTTAAATTGCTTTGGTCGGTTGACTTAAAGATGACCTTCCGGCCACATCTAGAAACGGATCAGCTGATCCAGGCGAGTCGGTTGACCGCAGGATTTCGTCACTCTGTATCTGGAAGAATCACGCTAGGGGCAACCGGGACCCTAGCGTGTCCCCTAAAAGAAGATTGGCTGAGCCAAGAGGGTTTTTTTTAGAGTTGGTTTGGAGGAGTTTGTTTTTTGTGGAGCTCGAGAGGAGTCCACTTGCCTCTCCGATTGCCGGAGCTTGCTTTTCTTTAGAGACCGCTAGCGTCTCTGCTTTCTGCTAAGAAACGACTTTGGAATCTCATTCCCGGTATGTTTAATATTTTTTTTCTACCTCGTGCTAAGAAGTAGGTCACCGAGACTGACACTTATTCTCATTTTGGATCGTCCTGCATGCTTAGTTTTCTCAACGAACTCCAGCGAGACACACACTCTGAGCATTTCGAGCCTCAGTGTGGAAGTCAACTGTACTGATCGTCAACCGGGAGATTATAGTGTCCGCGTCCCGTACCGGCACTAATTAGGGAACTGTTCTTGTGTTCGAGAAGGACTAGCTTCCCTGTACCCACGTGTTGTATTTGTGTTAACGTTTATCTCAGCATGAGATCTCAGAAGAATTGGAATTTACTGAAACCTGTACATAGCTGTACATAATTATTCCCATGAATACAGTATTTAATCCAGAGTAGAGGTCCAGCCTGTAGCATTGACGGCCTCGCCTACCAGTACGTCAATATATCAGCAGTGAGATTAAAATCAACAGAGTATGGTACCGAAAGGCAGTTCCCTACCAGTTTTTCCATTATCTAGCTTGAGAGATTTTAAAGTTGTTGATCACCATTTTTCATTTCCTTACAAATTGAAAAAGCACACAACAAATAAGATGTGTCTAAATTTATTCATTTAAACAAAAATGTACAATCATTAATATTCTCATAACACTTTAGAAATAAACCATTAATATCACACATTCGTCTTCAATATTCAATTACACAACATTTTATTAATATCATAAATATGACTTTCTTTTTTAACTTTCAAGCTCACATATAACAACAATGACAACAACAAAATTCACCTACAATCAAACAAGAAATACAGGAATGTGTTGGTCTCTTCAGCATTCATATCAGAATACAATGAAGGAAATGCTTCATTTCATCTGAAATACTTAATGATTCAACAAAGGGAGAAAGCAATATCTGAAGAATTCTTTGGAGAAGGGAGGGGCAAATTCTTAATACTTGAAGAAAACCACATAAATTTTATGATACATTCACACACAAGATTAAATTAAAAATTGAATGATATGTATTTACAATGCAAATAAGTGTACTAACAAAAATGGGTTAACTTACAGTACATATTAAAATCAAATTAACAGCAATTAGAAAAGTCAACTATGCCTAACCAGTAGTTTATATAATAAGGAATATTCCTTCTCAAGGGAAAGGGGGGGGATTTTTATACTTTAGATATAACAGACCAAATAAATTTGACTCCTGTCATAATTTTCAAGTAATCACTTTAAGGATTTGAAGTACACAGAAATATTGTATCACTAATTATACACTAATATAGATAAAAATTGATAAAATATTGCCTTAATTTTTCATTTGAGTTTGCTTCCAAAACCCCAACAAAAATGGTATAAATAAGACAGCACTTTATAATTCAGAAAAATATGCAATAGTATGTCAGAAAAATAAATGAAACTGTTAATTTACAAAGTTCATACACTAAACAGTCAACACAACAGTTCAGGTTTATCTTAATATGTGATATAAAATTTCTTATCTATGCTACCTAATATTTTATTTGTATGTGTTTGTGAATATACACTAACACACACATATATATATATATACATACACAGCATATATTTTGTAATAAAGGAATTCAGAATATTTAACTTTTTTTCCAAAGTAAAATACAACAATTTATTTGAAATGTAAAAGGAAAAAGTAAAACTAAAATAATTTTATATTTCACAACTTTAGGAAAGATTTTTAAGGCTGTATAAAATACTTCAAAATTTTGTACAAATTTATATTAATTAATTGAAAAAAAATTTCCAGGTAAACATTACAGTTTGATTGGTCAACTATTCACACTAAAATGATTTCTTGCAAATAACTTTGCATTTTAAATGGATAGTGTAAGAAAGTCTTTTAAGATATACATATAAGTGAAAGGGCAGTTTCATGTAAAAACTAGATTGATTTTATAATTTGCTTTTAAAATTCATCAAGATATTTTAATAGGAAAAATATCTTAGACATTAAAAATAAAATGCAATTATTTTAAATACTAAAAAAAGAAGATAAAACAAATGAATTTTAAAACTATTCACAGAAGTTAATTTTTAAGAGCTGAAAAAAAAAATATATAATGTAATATATAATTTTCTTTAAAAATACTTAAAGTAGACTGATCTAAAAGTATTTAATTGTGCGTGAGAACTAAAAAAATTTTTTTTCTTACTATCGCATATACTACAGATATGATACATCATTTAAACATTTTTAATAATAATAATAAAAATAAAAAGATACATAGCATGATTACACACAACTTAATTACATATCCTTTAATACCATGCTATGAAAGAGTCTGTTTTGAAGTGAAATATTTTATAGTATACAGCTATAACTTTTAAGCATAACTTTTGATTTTAAATTTCCCACTACATTTTTAAGTTAACGGTTTCTTTAAAAGGGTATTAATTATATGCATAAATAACAATTTTGGAATACAAGAAAAAATATTAAAGTCAAATCAGTAATAATTAATTTCAGTCTTACTTCAAACAATATACATATTAAAAAAACACTCTCTGTAATGGTATTTTAAACAAAGTTCCTACTACATCATTTTTTACATTTCTTGTATATTAACAAATATATGACACATGACTGATTATTTAGTACATGGACTAGTTTCTAAGTAATTCAAGTGAGATTATTCACAGTCTTGATTATAATACATACTGAAGTACATATATTTGAAAATTTTCTTAATCAACTATATTGCCAACAGTAATAGTTTTACCCTTGGGATCATCGAACCGATCCATGGTACGCACAGAGAACAAAGCATAGATTCCAATATTTGTAATAACAATAAATATTATAGATACAAATATTCCCATCCAAATTGGTATTGTGAAAAAGGGAACACAGTCAAAACTTTCACTGAATACTCGATTGACTTCATACGGTTGAATCTAGAAAAATAGAAAGACAAAATTGTAATGTAAAGGTTCAATTGCAAAGATTCTTAAATAAGCAAGAACTAAACTAGAATGTAAAATAAATCAATTCTATTATAGATATTGAAAAAACTTTATTTTTATCAAAATCAAAAAAGGAAATTTTATATATATATTAGTGCTGGACAATATCATAAATTTAATATCACGATATATCCCCAAATTATATTGATATTTATTGATATATTGTGATAATACTTTAAAAATTACTATTTTTGAATAACCTTAGCTTTCTTTCATTCTAAACTTTATTTTCCTGGTAATCTAAATTTATAGAATTACAATTTGTTCTTAAAAATTTGGATTTCTGAGAGGTAAAAACAACTTTTTAAGAGCAAATCATTTTAACACTTAAAAGAAATATATATATATATTTGTTCAGAAGTTATTTGCTCACATATAAAAGAATTCAAATTGGAAACCACTACTGCTTATTTCCATTGCCTATTTATACCAAATTATATTCCCCCCAAATCAAAATTAAACTCCTTTCATTGATAATGTGATTTTCTGTATCAGATTCCACAAATTCGAATTTCGCTGTTGTATGAATCACTGAATGTTACAATTAAGCAGTAGTTGATATTTCCAGATATTATTCCAATAAACCAGTGCCAAATACGAGTGAGCAATGGCTTTTCCGGTCTTGACTGTGTTCTTTGTTTCAATAGCTGACAGTTGAGATCAAGTTCTCAATATTGTTCAAGTTCTCAATCTTAGATATATCTCGATATTGTACTAATAAACCAGTGCACATGTGCAGGAACAAATTTATTATCTCCTTCAATTGCGAGCTGTGGAACTTCTGGTCTTGACTTGGGTGCTTCAACATTAAGTTATTATTGGGATATACTGCCTTTAGGATCTTATTGGAGACGTGATAATCTTCAAGAACAAGTTTATGTTTGTATCAAGTATGCAGGGGAGAATGCAAAGAGGATGTGAAATGAATGCAATATTTTGAAAAAAACTATTTTATGCGGTATATATAGGATGTCTTTTGGCTATCAATGTTACTGGGCAAGAGGGAAAAACAGTTTTGCTGATGGTAAATGAATGTAATATGTTGAAAAAATTATTTTATGCGGAATATTTAGGATGTCTTTTGGCTATCAATGTTATTGGGCATGAAGTAAAAACAGCTTTGCTGACGGAGATATATCAGCAGAACAGAATTTTAATATTGTTACTGTGCTACTTATATCAATATTTGACAATATATTAATTAACAATCTAGCCCTAATATATATATATATATATATGTGTGTGTGTGTGTGTGTATGTGTGTATACACATACATACACACAATCAGTGTCTTGCCTTACACATTTGAATAATTTTGCAATAGAGCCCTGAGTATCTTTCCTCCCCCCCCCCAAAATGATAAGTGTATGTCATATATATTTTAAAAATTATACTGTTTTATTGTCTGTCAGATTTGGTTTTATTCTGAGTTAAATAATTTTTGGAGATTAAAACAAAGAAGAAATTAACTTTAAATATGTATAACATTTTATCCTAATAACATTTAATTTTGTGTAAATATGCAATACAATTTTAGATTATCGTACAAAACAGAAAAATTAATTTCAAGAAAAATTTATTCATATTTATGGAATACTTGTCTTGATAAAATTATAAAGATTGGGGAAGATTATAAATAAAGCAAAAAGACAGCAATAAGAGACACAAATATCTTGGCAGATTTTTGTGATTACTCACTATATCCTCCTGCAAATTTGATTTATCTTTCAAAAATCCCCAGTATATTTTGCTTTTTAATTTTAAAGTTTTTAAAATTTTGCTATTTTTAATTTTTAAATTTAAAACTTTTACAATTGAACACATTTTTAAAAATCCAATTTTTTATTGACGATAATTTACATCTATTAATTTCTAACATTGGATATTTAAAATCCAGCTGAATACTAAGCACAACAAGCATCCTTGAAGGCTTTGGCAGAGACCTGGTACAAAAGCCTTTATGTAGGGCCTTTGTTCCAGTTGGAGTGGTTCATTGTGGTACCAAAATGGACTACTATGTTGAGAGACTTGGCAACATATACTTCAGCCAGCATAAGCCAGAAACTGCGTCTCAATGGGGTTAACTTCTGCAGCCAAGTAAAAGGGACAACAAACTCAGAGAGGGTACAGCTTGACTTTATTTTATGCTGCCATTAGAACCCCCCTATTTTAATATTAATTTTTTATATCATTAATTTAATCCTTTACGGCCTAGGTTTCAGTGTTTCTTAGATTTTTCATCCCTGAAACTAATGCAAGGTTTTAGCTGGGTATTTTTCATGCAAGCTGAGTCAAGGGGGTTCCACAGGGTGGGCCAAAGTTGTGTCACAATGACTCTCAAATGATGGTTCTTAGGGTTTGCGACTGTTGCCTCTCAAAATCTCCTGCTTCTCTTTTTGGCCCTCCAATTCCTGTCTATAAGGGCAAAGAACTAAATTCTCTGAACTATTTAACCCTCATCTGGTCTACATGGTTCGTGATACCCTCAGTAATTCTGGCGTCAAGAAATCTGTTAGATCATCCAGTAGTATTAAAAATTCCCTCTGTGAGTACAACTCTGCTGTATTCAATTGCAGATAGCATCTGTGGCACTCTGGGCACTTCATAGGATACCAGCCGAGTGGAGTGGCCCATACTTGTGATCTACCTGCTACCACTGGGAGAAGCTAGAGGACTCAGATTGATGCTTGATTACTAAAATGGACTCCTTTCAGGATCGTCTTGATCCTCAATAACTAAAAACAAAAGGTGTTCTGGTGAGAAGTCAGGACTTTACAGGGACTGAAGCAATGATGCCAGGCTGCAGTGATCTCCTTTCGAGTATAGAAACCTTGTTTCTTAACATGTCAAACAATTTCACATAGTAGGTACAGTTCACTGTTTGCCCTTAGAGTATAATTTCTTTCTGGACCACATCCTTGTTACTGAAGAAGACAATCAAAATAATTTTTCCTTTTGATTTGCTCATTTCATAATTTTTGCAGATTGACTGCCATACAGAGAATGGATATTTTCTGTTCCTTTCTGGCCATTTTTAAACAACTTCAACCACTTGAAAACTTATGAATAGAAGAGAGTAGAGTCTCTATAAATTTTCTGAATCATTTGGCATGTGTTGGTGAGGATTTTTTTCAGCTCAGCACACATTTTGAACATATAACAATATTTGATCATTTTCTTCATTGCACTTCATAATACAAACACTAACGATTTCCATGCTCTCAAACCTTGGATCAGAATAACCTAAGAAATGTTGCAATGCTAAGAAATCCCTCCCAAAAACTGTTTTGTAATGATAGGAAAAGATCAATTATTTTATATTCTGTGCATACTTTGTACATTAAAATTCCCATCTCTTTACCCAAGTAAAAGAATAAAGAGTTAAGAATACATTTTAGATGCTTACCTGAAAACGTTTCAAGGTTACAGTAACATCATAAGACTTATTTTTAGGTGTTAAGACTAGATCTCCACAGCTATAAGAAAACCCAAGAGGTGCTTCTAAAGAACTGCTTTTCAGTTGTATTTCACTAGTAGGAACCTTTTCACCAGTCAATTGAATAGTTGCCTCAGTTCTCCAAGCTGACCTATATTTCTCAAAATTAAACCTACATTTTACAAAATAAAAAATTTCACTCATTATTTCAGGGAGTATGAATATAGAAAAACATCAAACCAATAAACAGAATTTTTTTTTAAATATTCTCTTAACAGTAATAATAGAAGGATGATATCTCTAGAAGTGAGAAAATGATTATTTAATATAAAATTTTAGTGCTGATGAAACTTTTGAAATACAATACAAAATATTATAATTTCTTTATGGAACATCATCAGCTCTATTAAGTATTAAGACTAAGATGTCAGAAAGCTTGCTACAACTAACTGCTAGCTAGTAACTTAGATTGCTAGCTGGTGTTATATTAACACTGGATAATGAGCGAAATATTTATAAACACACATGCATATATATATATATATATATATGTAATAATATCAATATCTAAGCCCTAAAGTCTATCCAAAATTATCCCTTTTCCCCATTTATAAATTCTAAATTTTAATTTCTCCTCTTTATATTAATCATATTTTCCCCACCATGCAATTTGAATGAGGAAGTTTTCATTCCTTCAGCCAAGCCCTGAAATTCTTTCTTTGATTCTCAAAACATAAAATGATATTGTAGGCATTTTAAAGAGGAAGCAATAACGCTCCCAGGAAAATCTATAACAATCAGAAATAATACTCTTCTGAAATGCCACACTTTGGCAGATGTCTCTAATCAAGGGTTACTTTCTATAAGCAAATAACTGTTGCCTCAGCATTTTCCTACGACACTAAACACACATGGTTTATAGTCATCTCTCGCTAAAGGTTACTGTTACCCCATGTAGTTAGAGAGAGCGTTCTGATACTGTCTGGTTTAGATGCCTCTGGATTTTGTGCTATTTTGAGAAGAAGAAATAAAGATTATGTTCGGCCACAATGACTGATGCATTTCTTTCAAACATATGATTAGCAGGACTCTTGGCAGCCCAGCATGCCCAGGCTGAGGAAAATAATAGGGGCAATTTCAAAAGAAGTTTTCAAGCGAAGTTCGGGGCTGGTTGATCCCCCCGACGATTACATATATATTACACATGTAGTAAGAAAGAATTAGCACGAGAAATTATACTCTAGCACTCATTTTTCATCTTAATTTGGGTTAGAAACTTATTCATAGTAAAAAAGAGTGCAAACATTTTGGAAAGCTTTAATTAACCTTTGTCTGTGTTATTGCATGTCATCAGTATAAAGGTAAAAACTATAACATCAGCAATTATATTTTATATATTCCAGATCATAAGAACTCTTCCTCTCTTTTTACCTGTGCATGCTTGCAATGTAGACATAACACCTGCACTAGTGCATTTGATAGAAATGACCATGAAGAATGTCTAAATTCTAATGGATTGAATGTTTTTTGTTCTGGAAAATAATAGGATTTTTGGTCACAACTACCTAAATTCAACAGTTGCTATGTCTTTTGGATATTTTTATTGCATCATACATTGAAATCATATTGCAATAATTATGAACAGTTGGATTTTCATATTGGATAAGCTACTAATATTTTTTTACATTATGTGCACACACATAATATATAGAGGTATTGGTATTTTTTGGAGTGCTACGGTCTACTTTTTGCAACACGAGGGCTAATGAGACCGGGACCTACTGCTTAAAGCCGATTCCGAACAGCTACGAACATCCATGCCATAGTGGGATTCGAACCCACAAACTCTGGTTCCGAAGGCCAGCACCCTAACCATTCGACCATCGTTCGGCATAATATATATAGAGAAAATTTTTGCTTGTATGTACAGGGTATTTGCCAAAATAAAATTTTTCAAATCCATGACTTTTCATGACTTTCCGTGATTTAGCAGATAATTTTCCATGACTTTAAAAAGCTTTCGTTAAAGTATATATGAATAAAACTTCTGATGTACATACAAATAAAATATACGCTTTTAGAGAAATTACAGGAATTTCATCATAAAAAAAACTGTAAACTTACTTTATAAGTGTTAATAAACTCATACATAAAAACAAATTGTTGTATCAACATACTTAAGTTTAATCATATAGTAATTTTTCAATCAAAATGTTTCAATTTGAATTCAGGGTACTTTGGTATTATCCAGGTGACCATGAATAATAGACAAATATAACCCTATAACATTTATATACAATATCCCTAGAGATAAACTTATATTTTGTGCAAAAAATCTTAACTAATTTTTATTAAAATAATAATTATTATTATATTAATAAAATTTTAATCTACAATTTAAGAAAAAACCAGAATAATATACATTTACCCACCCATTAAGCTTTTTTGCTTTGAGTTTCCTTGGTGAACAAATTTTACTGGGTCAACAGGATAATACATAAATACCAAACTCAGTAACTTCAGCCAAATGACAAGTAAAAATAGAATTAAACCATTCAATGCATTTTTTTTAATCGGTAGTTTAGCAGATGCATGACTTTTACTCATTTTACTTGAAAAATGAAGACTTTCTATGACAAAATTAATCCATTGTCTAAATCCATGATTTTCCATGACTTTCCAGGTGCGCGGAAACCATTTATGTATGTGTGCAAGCATGTATCTATGTATGCTTATTATGCGTTCTGGAATAGCTGGGCAGAACTTGACAAAATTTTGTGTGGTGATTTAGATAAACCATACGAAGGTTTTAGGTATGCCAAACTGTTCAGAGGTCAAGGATGTATGGAGATAGAAAGCTTTTTAAAATCTAAATTGGGTTTGATTACTATTTTGGAGCCATCTGCTATATTATTCTTTTAATCATGTACTAAAACAATTAAAATCTTTTAAGTAGTTTTATCCATCTGAAAGTATTAAAATGTGTTTACAGATAGTACAATTTTTGTTCTGCTTTCTGACAATATTTACTTTAATTATAGCATTTTACAAATTTTAATTGGAATTTCTTAATTAAATAATATTTCTTTCCTTTTGAATTCAGTCATGCTATTTTTTTATTCAAATTTTAGACACATATCTTATTGTTAACATCACTATTGTGTGAAAAAATATTTAATGTTTGTCACATAATACTTTTTTTTTTGTAAGTACATTTGTCCATACATTTATGGCTAAAAACTTAAACATTTTTTGTTCAGCATAAAAAATCTCTCCTTCTTGTCAAATATATTCTTTTATTTTTTTATATTATATTTCTTAAGATCATGGTGAAAATAAAATGAACATGTTATTAATTTAATAATAATGAGTTGTCTTATTTTTGCAATTTCTTATAGTTATCATAATAAAATCTAAAAACTAATTTGAATATTGAAATAAATATCTTTCATTTGGTAACCTTCATTATCCAACTGAAAGCTGGGCATGAATATGTATCATCATCATCATTCTACTTTAGGCCTAATGGCAGTCTTAATTGAGTCCTTATGTCTGAGTCACAATTCCGTATGGTCTTGGCAATGGATCTTGCTTCTGCCCATCTTGTCTACCCTGACTGTCCTCACTGACTCTCTGTCATTCTTCATCACACCATTTGGGTTCTTCCACATGATCTCTTTCGTTCCAGTACCCAAGTAAGTGCAACTGACAGTATTTTGTCAGGAGGCATTCAAAATACATGACTGACCCACTTCTATCTTCTACTACATATATACATAAATACATACACACATACATACACACACCCATATATAAACAGAAATTATCAACCTACTGAGTTTAATTTTATTATTGCACTATACAACAAAATTTGGAATACAGAAATCAAAATTTCTGTAATGAATTGATATTAAACAGGTGTTCTACATAAATTTATCTATAAACTCAGTTTGAATAAAACTAGTTTCAAAACTTTGTATATGAATTTTCTTCACATAATGGATGAAAGTTAAGGGAAACTAAACTTTCCCACTGCAAATTTGGATTTTATAAAACAATTTACATGTTATGGTATAGATATGATGTTACCAGGTGTTCTAAAGTTAAATACTCCTTTAAACTGTAGAGTAATATCAACAATAAAAAGTTAAAATTTCTAATATAAAATTCAATTTGTAAATTAGTTTAAAAAAAATATAAAAAAAATAATTTTATTTACTTTAAGAGCACAGATGTTATAGAACCAGTTGACTTGTAAAGTATATGTAATCTGAAATGATACAAAGAAATTTATTCAGACATTTTGAAAGTTCAAAATTCACTTGAATTGTTTTCAGAAATAAGAAACACTGACAATATTAAACTATTTTTAAAACTGCAAATAGAGTTGTGTTAAAATCTGTGCAAACCTAATGAGAGTGTTTTTATTAGGTCTGTAGTAACTTTTAACCTAAAAGAAATATTTTAGAATTGAAAAAGATATTTTTAGACTTTATCAATAACTTAAGATTACAATGTTCCCCTAAAGTAAATTCTAATAACAATAGCATAGTACCAATTCATTCTTATATTTTAATAGTAGTAACATATTTTTCTAAACTTTAATTAAATTACAAAATCACAGCAATATAATAACAGAAAATCTAGAGTTTTTATTATAAATAAACCATACTCCCATTTTTTACAAGGTAAAAAAATAAAATATATTTAAAAAAGCACTTGGTAAAGACATGGCTATTTTTAATAACTACTACTTATTTTTTCATATTACTATCATTCACCACTGTATTTTTGCTCTACTTATATAGAAAGTAATGATGGAATTTATAATTTCAACAAAGAACCTAATCAAGTTCTAATCAGACATACTTGAGGAAATTTCTAATAAAAAGAAATTGTTGAAATAGACCCTACACTAGAATGATGTCTATAATTTATGATGTATAGCAGATTAGGAGTTGGATATCAGATATTAAGGGTCACAAAGTTTTATTACTATGGGATATAATTTTTTTTTAATATTTTATTATTTGCTTATAAAGTAGAGGTTGAAAAGAAAGCAAAACTTGTGTCTATGCTTAAATCACTTCATGCTATTAGCATTCATAAAACATTTAATGTGATACATGAATTAAAAAAGCATAATACATTTTTTCCACAGAAATACATCAACGTTAACTATACAATCCCTTATGTATGAGAAGTCTAAAGAGATTTTTTTTGTGTTTAATTTCTATTAGTATAACAAAATATAAAATATATATGTGTTTGTGTTTTAGAAGATCTCATTAGAATAAACTTGATTTTATTATTTTCTATCTTTAGTAGGTTTATCGTAAATAGTTTAGAGGGGTAAAAATGAAACAAGGTTTTAAAAATTTCTTTCAATTGCAAATTAAAGTATCTGATTACATTTATATAGCTGTCTTTGATAGAAAAAAAAGTTTGAAAGATTTTTTTTAGTTATCCCAAACAGTTTGTTACACTTTGTATGCACATTCATATGACTATTTTTACATTAGCTGATAAATTGAGGGTAGATATAAAATAAAAACTTTAAATGAACTTTGTGAAGAATGAGATTTTTTTTTTTGTTTACCAGTTATGACTCAGATGATAACATTAAAAAAAGTACAGGAATATCTGCATGAAAATTTTAATCTACATTGTATGTTTTACTGTAATGTAAAGTGAGTTTATTATATATAATAGATTTTTTTCTAAAATCATAGTTGTTTTTATATATTGGATATATTTTTAAAATTATTGATTGTTATTTAGATGAATATATCACTGGAACTCCTTACTTTATATCTTAGACTTACAGACTTTTTTTATCAGTAGAAAATGTTTATATTATTTATAAATAGGTGTGAAACATTGAAATATTTTTGTGAGAGTAAAAGTTGTAAGCAATAAATATTTTGCATTTATTTAATTTTTTTTCTTGGAAAGGGTAAAATTAAATCATTATTTATCAACAAAATATGTGTTTCTCTGCATTAAAACATTAGTATTTATATTTGGCTTGTTTTAAAAAATAGATGTCAACCGTAGTCATAAACCTTAAATGAAATTATACATGTACTAAAATTCTTAAATCTACAGATAAATATCAACAGATGGAAACAACAGATATAAAACAGTCAAACCCCATTGTAGCTAACCAGGCATATAACAAATGGACATTTTGGCTCTGTCTTTTTTTTTTTTTTTTTTTTTTTTAAATGTTAATTTATCTATTTATACCAGTCTTCCAAAATCTTAGAAATTATACACGAGTAATTTTTCAGCTGACCAGAGTATTTTTTTTTTTTTTCAAATTTTAAAATACTTTTGCAGTTGTAAAAATAATGTTTTGTTTAAAAATTTCATTTTAAAAAGATGAAATAAGTATTATTCTGCACAAATAGTAGAAGGAGAAGTATTGAAATCTTTTGTTACATACAAGAAAAAAAATTCCTTATACTTTCTTGAAATGACATTGCAATTATAGATTATTTCTGTATCACAACAGTGAGTAACAGTTTACGGTAAAATTATTTTTTTCATTTGTCTTCATTTTTAACCAGTTTAAATCTAGTATCAATTTAATAAACAATTAATCAAAATTTCCTAGTAAATTAACTAAAATTTAACTGGTAAGTGATTTCTAAAATTTAACTTAAATTAAATAAATTTTAGTGAATTTAATTCAATAAAGATCTTTAATAAATTTTTATCCCCCCCCCTTTTTTTAAATTACATCACTGTTGAATATACTTAGCAATTACTGAGTTATATATTTAGTTACATCTAATATTTTTTTAACCTTTCAGTGGCAGGTGGACAAATGCAACACCATTAAAGTGGTGGGATAATATATTCTTAGAGCAGAAAAATACAAGTCTTCACATGCCATCAATCTAAAAACAACTGCTTTAAATATGCCATTCAGTTTTATGCAGTTCTGCAGAAAGTATTGATATGGCTGAGCTCTAGAAAAAAATTTCTAAATATTAACATGTTTAGAACCTGGAGTAATATTAATCCCAACTGGATTGTTAAAGGTTGGGATATAACAGAATCTTTGGTTCCTTCAAGTTTGTTTGATGTTTGAATGCATTCATTTTCAAGCTTTTACAAATTTATAAATATTTACTTGAAACTTATTTTACTCACTGTGTAATATTATCACAAGTTGAACCATCAGTAGAATCAGGAGTAGTCAGAGTCACAGTATTATTATTTTCCTTACCAACTTTCACAGAACCACTCTCAGCATACATTATGAGGCACCCTGAGATATTCAAAAAGGTACTATTTTCATTAACATCAACTTGAAGCAAGTTCCTGAATGAATGATGATCACTATTTGGAGCACCCTAAATAAAATATTTTCAAAACAGAAAAAGTTAAATACAACTATTGTGTAGTTAGCAAGATTGTGCCTGTATTTAAAAAAATATAAAAACTAAAATTAAATAAATTTGAACAAAAATTAATAAATAATAAACCAGGTTAACCAATAGTCATTATTTTTTATCACTCTTAATAAATAAGCACATGACTTAAGAAAGCAAAATTAAAACCTTAACAAAAAGTTCATTAAACTAAAAATTAGATGTGCACACATGACTTCTTGGCATACTTATTAAATTATACACATTTTTTGTTGTATTTCATAAAAATTACTTTAATTAAGGCCCCAAAACAAATTTTTCATAAAAAATAGGAGGGAAAACAGAAGGCTAACATTTAAAAAATAGGAAAAATGTGGATTTATTTTGAAATAAATTTAGAGGGTTCATACTAATTCTAAATAGAAAAATTAAGCATCTGTATCAGTACTCATTTATTAATGTATATAATATGCACACACTCATTCATATATATATATATATATATATATATATATATATATATATATATATATATATATATATATATATAATCCATTGTATGTATGATGTATGCATGTTTGTGTATGAATGGGTACATTTGCAATGCAGTCTGAATTGATATTAAAGATACTTTACATAGTGATTTGGGTCCACCTTGGGAAGGTTGTAAGCAGATGAAATTCTTTGGAAGTTGAGAATGTGTAGAGTTGATAATATACAATTTTTTTAATGTTAAATAATTTAAATTTTTTAACTAATTTAATTCTCTTGATAGTCTTTAAAATGTGCTTTAATAATAAAATAAACTTGTTCTTTGACCATATTAACTCAACTTATTTCATTTTATCAATTTTAATTTGGAATTTATTAAAATTTTTAAATTCAGTTATGCTATTTTTATTTATCCTATTTTTAAATGATAATCTTATTTCATTAATGCCATGACTCTATTTTGTGGTAATTTCAAATACATTTCTCAGTTAATTATAAAGTAAAATAATAAAAATCTTACGAGCAACTTAATTTATGACAGTGTTTAAAATGTGCTTTAAAATAATTTGAATCTTTTTGATAGTTTATATGATGACTTATTTAACTTTAAATAATTGGATTTCTTTCTTTTTTAAATGCAATTTCTCCATTTTTTATCAAATAATCCAATCTATTGTTTTAGTAACAGAGCAGTCATTTGGAAAATTAAATGTATTTTATGCTTTATTTTTATATGACATGCATGATCAAAGTTATGAAATTCCATTAGAGTGAATCAGTATTTTTTACTACATAAATCTTAACAAAACTCTTGGTAAAACTGGGCCTTGATAATTTTATTTGTATATGTACCTTAATTTTCTTTAAATAATCCCCCCAAAACTGTAGTTACTCTTTCCTTTAGCCAAGTGGAAAGATTAATCGCCAAATACAGTGTTAAGTTTACGAAGGAAATTAAAATGTCTTTTTTGCACTGAAATATTTTAGTTTTGAAATTCTCAAAATTAAAATAAAATGTCTTTTTTGCACTGAAATATTTTAGTTTTGAAATTCTCAACATTTCTCTTCAGAACCTTAAATACCCAGACTGAAAGATGAGCATGAAGCATCTAGTATAGTAATAATAGGGATTACCATCCTCACTTTCCGTGACACATGAAGAAATTGATAACAATCAGAAGAAAATTAAAGTAAGAAATTTTTCTTGGTATTATTTTTTTAGAGCAATGAGGAAAACAAAGGATACAAAAGATGATGTAATGTCTTCAGTACAATTTTTCTTTTATTTTGGTATTTCAAGTAAATTTAAACA
The DNA here is from genome assembly GCA_032207245.1 of Pardosa pseudoannulata. Taxonomy (NCBI): domain Eukaryota; kingdom Metazoa; phylum Arthropoda; class Arachnida; order Araneae; family Lycosidae; genus Pardosa; species Pardosa pseudoannulata. Next base: position 102,069,480 of record CM063504.1, read on the forward strand.
TACTGACATTAATTTAATATCTACATTATTTTTGTCACTGCATCAAAGAATTTCTAAACAAATTTTTAGGATTCTTTGTCAAATCTTACAGATTTATTTGAACAAATGTACATTCAAACATTTATGCATATATATGTGTGTGCAATATATAAAAAGTATTTTCCCTAAAGTTCATTAAAATACTTCTAATTCACATTCTACTATTTTTATCTTAACTTTCCCAGCCACCCAAATTAAATCAAGGATGTGATTTAATGAGATTTCCTTTTCTGGTACTAAAAATTCTGAAATTCTATTTAAAAGGCTGATTTAATAATTGCTACATAAAGCCTTTTCTTACATTTGTTGTACACTGGACATCAATTCTCCCAGGAAAAAATGAGGACCATTGCAACTTTACATGTTGTTGTATGCATTTTTGCAGCTAAATGTTCTTTTAGACACAGGGAAAACTACTTTCTTGAGTTCTCCTCTATAAGTTGATTATTAATGAGTAGGTAATTAAAAAATACAAGCTATTATTCTACATTGTGATGAATAAAGAGTCTCAATCCAAGTGGTCAGAAAATAAAACCATCTGGTTTGTTGAGCTGTATTGTCAAAAGCAGTGCTTAACTCGTTTGTGACCAATGTCTCGTATAGGTGGCGCAACAATTTCACTCTTATCAGTCCAGCATCTTCTCCACACGATGATCTCCAGTCAATATTAAGAGACCAGCACTGCAAATGCATAATCGGAGCTCGAAACGTTTTATTTTAATTGTTAAATGCTAGATTTAAGTACTAGATGGTATTATTAAATGGCAATGGTTTTAACAATGGTCGACTCTTATAGCATTTATGTGCTTGTCCTCAAGGGGTTAATGAAGAAGAGTAATGTTAATTGCAGAAATAAAAATTTGGGAAAAGCTGCAAAAGAAAACTTATCAGAAAATAGGAAAGAAGGTTTTGGAATTGCAAAACTGAAACAGAAAATAAAAATAATAAGAATAACTTTTAACCAAGAAGTGTTAAAAGTTAAAAAATAAGAACCATGGATGAAATTATGGATAACCCGAACATTTGATTATTGCAAACTTGAGATTGATTCAGCTGTTTTTAGTTTTCTGCAATTGGCAATGTAGACAGAATTTGAGTTGAAAACAAGACAAGCAGTGGTTGTCAGCAATGAGGTTGAATGCATTTTTTTTTAGAATGAAAGCTACTTCGTTTAGAATAAAAACTGACCTCACCTTCAGGTTTAAGACTTTCAAATGTATGTATGTGTATTTATGTAAGTATGTGAATAAACTCTATGAAAAGCTCCCCTAAAGCATATTCATTTAGAGAATAGAACACTAATAATGAAGGGGAAAGCATGATAACTGAAAACAAAATTACTATTTCACAAATAAACTTCATTCTTAGAAAAATGTAGGTAATACATTTTACCATTTTAAGGGAAGTCATCACTTTTAAGCAACTGCAAAAGAGAGAATTCTTGTCATATCTTTTATTAGTACTATCTAATCTGAAGTTTTCAGAATCTGTTCAATATACCTAGTTAAACATTTTCCTAAGTTCATTATGTTTCAGATTTTTTTTTCTTTTATTAGAAAGTGCTCATTTAAAAAACTCATAGACATACTGCAAACTGATAAATAAAATAATATAAAATGAATTATTACTTTTAAACTGTTAAGTTAAAAAAAGCAACTTAATTTTATATAAGCACTTTTAATTACAGAATGTCTATTGCAAAATACTAAATATACTAATTTCAAAAAGAGTTTTTTAAGAACTATTTTGTATAATTATATTTTGCTTGGAACTTTTCTGTTCTTAAAGGTGAGTCACAGAAACATTTAATTACATTGAATCTTAAGGATAAATCTCTAAATATTGCACACACACAAAAATACTATAATAAAAAACAATTATATTTACCCAAGATGACTTAACTCCAGTAAATACCCCAACAATATTTTTATTAGAATTCTCAAATGATGGTAAGAATATAGATTTTATTTCACCTACAAATATAAACAAGGTAAATGAAATATAAATACAGTTTTAAAAAAGGATTTCTTTAAGGAATAAATAAGTGGGAGAACAAAATAAATTGAAATTGAATGTGTACAAACAACTTAGTAAAAATCCCATTTCATGTTAATGAAACAATGACTATTCAAACTAAATGAAAATACTATAGCAGAAACTCAGTATTACTAAATTATAGGTAATATGATGCTTTCAAAAGTCTGAATAACATTACAATTATACAAAACATTTTAACCCATTAAGGATCACATATGTGATCAGGCAATTCTTTATTCAGAGCCTGCAGACTCACCAGCATGATTGGTAATCAAACATGTTTTATTTAAATTTTTAAATGGCACAAGATGACAGTTGAAGACTGTTACATATTTATTAGAGTTCTTTAGAGTATTGAACTTCAATAAAGACTTCTATTTTAGAAGGTGTTTTTCTTTGCTAAATTAGGGGTATTTGAAAATGTAAACAGCACATGTTTGAGTTCTTCCAATGGCTTAAGAACGAGGTGTTTATATTTTGACAGAATGGCAAAAAAAATAGAATATTTTTTAAGGTTTGGGGTGGGAGTAAATATTTGTGGTTTGGAGTTTCCTAGATAGTATTTGATATATTTTAATCATCACAGGAAAAAGAATAAAATATATATAAGTAAGAGTACGATTTCTAAACTAATGAATAAATCATGGTAAAACGGGGAAAAAGAAATTTTTCTAATACAGTGAATCTAACTATTTAGAGGACACTGAGATACTTATGAATGCGGATAGTAACCAGAACGATTTAAATGCAAATGACTGGAAAATGGATATGAAAGATCTGCCATCTCTGAATTTTATTTATTTATTCTATTCATTAAATTAATGAAACTTTTTGGCAATATCACAGTTTCATTGATAATATGTTTAAATAAATTTTAAAATGCCAATTTTTTCTGAGAACATAGATTTTATTAAAATGAAACCAAATTTATTACATATCATATATAAGATTAATTACAGGAAGAGGAATTCAAAGTGAACAGTACAATGATCCTACCTTTGAAACAAAAGATATCTTTCTGTGAACATTGTCTATGTTAGTAGACAATGTTCACAGAAAGATATCTTTTGTTAAAATCTTCTTTTGGTATTTGAAATAGCTTAAAAAATAACTGAATTTTTGGGTTCTAGGGTTACACTGGAATTCATAACAGAGAAACTTCTCATAGAATTTACAAAATTTAATTTAAAATCTGTTCTAGGAAATTATTTCCATTCATACATCACAGAGGGATATTTAAGATATTTAAAATTGAAGAAAATGAATAATTTCTATAATTTAAGTTAAATAACATCATAATGGTTTATAAATATATTCATTTCTTTCATGATTAATCATACCCCGAGAAACAAGCAGCAAAGATTCTAGAAACCTTGGAAACAAATAATAATAGTGTATGTTTGGAATTTAGAATGAAATTTGATTAATTAAGACTGGTTATTCTGCTTTATGTATACTAAATAAACTTCTTTTTCCATTTAAGTAGAAAGGAAATTTTATTTATATATTCTCACAATTTGTAATTAGTTTCCATAAATTTTTATTGTCTCACCTATTTATGATACTTGAGTGAAAATTATTTCTTTCTTACGTGTAATAAGAAAATTAAGAATATAAAATAAAGACTAGAAGGATAACTTACTTTCTTTCATAACAATACCATAATCTGAAATATGCAGGATAACAACACAAGATCTTTTCATTGCAGAAGCTACAGACTGCATAACACTATCATCTACTTTGTTATCAACAACTATTTCTTGAACACCACAGTGGGCTTTATGAATGTAATCCAAAGGATCTTTAACAGATGGTAGCATCATATGTGGTTTTTTATCTAAAAATGACTGAAGAGAAGAGTAATCAGAGTCTATAAAATGTTCATCAAACAGAAGTTTTAAAAATAACATGAAGTAGCTAACAATGCAAAAATGCTAAAAGTAATTTATAATGAAGTTTATTCAACATAATTCAAAAATATTTTAAATTAATATTTCTAAAAATCTAAGTAAAAGTAAATATCTGAATTATTTCTTTGACAAATACATGATTAAATACTGGTTATATTTTCTAAATACAATAGAAAAAAATTTTCTGACAAAAATTAATTCCTTAAGATACAAATAATTTGTAGTTAAGACAAGAAATAAAACTCAACTGCATTTTTTATACCTAATATTGCTATTTTCCCAAATTAAGGTTTCTTTGATATCACAGAAATTGCATGCACAGAAATTTTTGTGCAAAAGGTTACAGTTCCATGTGATTTTAATACATTTATTATAGTAAGGCATTACTATATAGCTTTAAAATATACT
>CM063504.1:102078873-102261373 GCA_032207245.1 Pardosa pseudoannulata
TTCTCGATCCATCCGTAAATCTGTAAAATTAAACCAAAACTCGTAAAATTTATGGAGAATCTATAAAAGTCGGAAGGTATGTTTTTCATGTCCATCGGCTTTAAGCTTAATTTTAGACATAATTTCTACAATGCTTTAAACTTAATTGTAATCTTTTCATCTAAATTTTATTTAGAAAATAAATAAGAAATAAATGAAGTAAATACGAAATAAAAAGCATCCTATACCTTATTATACCTTTAATGTAATTTAATTCAGAAAAATTTTAAAACAACAAGTCGAGAGTGTTATTACTGAGCGATTCTGCAATACAAACGCAAGAATCTTGAAGATAGTGAATGATACTTTTGCGTCCCCTTTTAAAAATCTTACTCTCTAAGTGCATTGTAAAATACTTTGAATATCGCCTTGCAAAAATATAATTGATAAATTACAAAAATGTGTTAATTATTAAGAATCAGCTCTATGTGTAAATACTTTGCACTATAAAACTAGAGATCTTTAAATGAATCGGTATTTATTATAAATTGTAAACTTTTGCTAAAACTTACCCATTTATATTCCATAGCATAACTGGAATATCATCAGCAGAAACTAAATTTCCCACAGTAAAGGAAAGAATACAACAGATAAGGAATTTGTAAGTTAATAACATTTTAATGATGTTATATTAACTCCCGCAAAACGTAAAATTTTACAGACAGCTTTCGAAGTCACAAGTTTTATAAATTAGAGACGTGTTGAGGAGTGTTCTTCTTGCTCCTTACTTTCAGTACTTAAATTGTTTTCTTTTGTATTAAATAAGTTATGTGAAATAAAGTTTTATTTTATGTTCAAAAGTGTTGAATACAGTTTTTCATTATTGATGAGGTTTAATGTATTATATTTAATGCACTGACAAAAATAGTTTTTATTAGAACTATTTTTTCCTTTTGTTGGCAATGAATGGAGTACATATGGGAGATTTAACTGTTTGACGCTTAATGTTTATATTAGTCCTTGAGTTGTAATTTCATTTATTTCAATGAAGTGGACTGTTTATAATTCCGTCATAATTTTTCATTAACTTGCATTTCAAAGAAAATTGGTTGTATTTATGTAGTTGATCTTGTTGTTTGAACGTTTACTCTTTTTTTTTTTCGACCACTACATGCTTCTAAGTATGTGTTGAATCATCTTGTCACTCATTGCCTTTTCTTATTTGTTTACTTTATCGTAATTATGGGATATCCGCTTACTTTCTTTTATTATCTGATTACACCGAGAATGTTAGCTATGACTAACAGACATTTGACAGATTCTCATTTGATGTTAGAGACTAGTGTGGGAGGGAGACTACATTCTCCTTAGATACATTACTCAATACATTGTTTTCTATTTAATTAAGCAACACAAAAACATGAAATCCTTTATGCAAAAAGTTAAGATGTATTCATCTGCCGAAATAAGAGAAGAAAGGAGGTTTAATATTAATCATTACCTATATAATTTTGTAAAATTATAATTTTTTTTTCATCATTTTGTATAAGTTAAGTTTGATTAGTTGCAGTTTTACTGTTGAATTTACCATTCAAATTCCGTATTTTTTGTTTTATTGTTATTATTAATTGTTAGTAATTATTAATTCATGCAGTGTCCCTTATATTTTTCTTGAAATGAATATAATCACATTTCTTTATACACTTAAAGAGGGAAATTATTATTACAGTTAGTTATGGTAGTAAATGTATGAAATTTGTTCTGACATTGCCTGTCAGTTTTAAGTATTAGATTTCATGTAATTTCTCTCAGCTTTTTTTCAACTTGATGACTTATTCATTGTTTTTATGCAGTTGTAAGCTATTTTTCTTTTGAAACTAATGTTTTATTACTATTCAGTTTTGGCAAGATGATGGAACTATCGCATAGTTTAATTTTGAATGAAGAGGCACTTCAGCAAATACCAGAGCCAAAAAGACCTGTATTTGTTTTTGAATGGTTGAGATTCCTTGATAAAGTGCTTGTTGCTGCACAAAAAGTATGATTATTTTTGTTCAAGTATTCTTGTATATTAAATATTGTATGTATGAATCTTGTCATATATACCTTGAAACGATACATTATTTTACTTATGTAGTTTTAATATAATAAAATAGGTCCATATAAAATATTTAAAATCATACTTTTAAGAATTTGTGATGTTTATCTTTTTAGTATTTACTAATGTGTAGTAAAACATGCTACTATGTTAATTCATTAGGAGTAGTTAAAGAATGGTCATTAATTTCTATTTATGTAAGTTTAATGCTAAGACATATCATACTTATTGTTTTTCTGATGATTTAATAAAGTGTTTAAAGCATTTATGAATTCATACTAAGCTATTAATATTGTATTGTTTTTACTACAATTAATTGTTAGTAATTTTTTTTCTTGTTTTCAAGAACTCTTGAGAGTCTATATTTATTTACCATTTTTAATATTAAAAATTGCTTCAAAAATGAATTATATGTACATGAATATGCTGTAAGTTTTAAAGATTTATTTATTTACTTTTTTTTTAGTCTGATATTAAAGGATGCCAAAAGAAATTAGTTGAACAGCTCATCAAGCAGATTAATGAATCTCCTGGACCTCCAACCAGAAAGCTTATTGGTCGCTGTTTAGCTACTTTATTCAATGTTGGGGATGCTTCTTTGTTATTTGATACAATTAATAAATGCAATGATATCATTAGAAATAAGGATGACTCTCCAAGCTTTTTGCCTGTTAAATTGTAAGTTCCATAATTCATTGTCCTAACGACTTTAAATTTTATATTAATTAATATTTGTTCTGTGTATTTTTTAAATTACAAAATTGTCTTAAATGCAATAGCAGCAATTGAATGCATTATTTATATTAGCAACCTCATTTTCACTGAAAAAAATTTGACTCATAATTTTAGAGGTGTATTAATTAATTTACTAATTATTACTAACCTACTACTAATCTTATTGTTAATCACAGTTTTAGAAACTTTGTGCTCTAGAGTATGAATATAAACTATTTATTAATATAAAATATTCAAAAAAACCTTTGAGTAAAAATATAAATTCAGATACAGGACTGATATATTTTAGGCACAAATATAGGAAGAAATACAAATAGATTGTTCTTTCTTCTATTTGCATTTTGCAGATGTCTCATTTGGATTTCTAAATCAAAAGTATGATTTGTTCTCATTAGCGCACTTTTAATATAAAACACCTTTTATTATATTTCCATATGCAAACTCTTTAAAAAACAGAAAATGTCACATAGAAGAATTTATGGCAGCTTAGCTTCCTTGAAATTAAGGGACTAACCAGTTGATAATTCAAAATTAGTCTTAATGAGAAAAGACCTTATTAAGCTTTGAAATAGCTATCAGTTGAATTTTCCATATTATTAGTCATTTTTTTTTTATTCTATATTTGTATCATTAAAATTTGATAGTGAAATTTGAAACTTTCTTTTTCTTTGCCTGTATGAAAAATTGGGAAGAGAGTACTGAATGGTTACAGTTTTACATATGTTATATCCTAATTCTAGGTCATAGTTACATTTTTTTCCCCAGTGGAATCATTTTGACTTTCTTTGGTTTTATTGGTGCCAAATACTGTTACATTATGTCTAACATAAATGTTCATTGGGATCAAATAATATATCATCACAATTAAATGTACTTCAGATAAAGAATCAACATAAGTGTTTGATATGATTCAAATATTTGTTTAAAAACATTTATCCCTTTAAATGTTTTAGTTTCAATGCCTATATTGTCCTGATATGTTGCTGCCTCTCTCATATCACTACACAATTTTGTTCATATGACTTAGTAACCCTGTAAACTCATTGTTTGAATTTCATATGTTAAACAACATGAAAATTTCAATGAGGATTACACATGGAGAAACTTGTGAGCAATATCCCAAACATAATGTTTTTAGCAATTGCTGTAAGGTGCTAATATTTATACTTAGCACAAAAAAGTTAATAAAAGAAAGGTTTTATCTTGTAACATTTATTTTAAAGAATACATAAAACAATTAACACTTAAATAAATTGTACTTTGGTAGCTAGTTTAGTCTGAACCTCTGAGTAAGAACTACTATACAGATTAAAGTCTGATTGTTGCACCTTATTCTGCAGATTTAGGAGCAAAAGCAAACATTTGAGCTAGCATTCCACCTGTTTTGTGACTGTAGCTAAAACCAGTTTCAAACCAGTTTTCATTCTGAAATGTTGGTAGATAGAAGTGGTTGATAACATCTTTCAGCAGACATACCAACTACTCCGGAGCAGTTCCAGAGAAATGAGAAAATTTGATAACTCTGTAAACTTCTCAGATTTCTCCGGAAAATAACAAAACTTTTGAACAGCTAAAAGATTATGATTCTGCTATAAAATACAAAGTTTTGCAAAAATAAAGCTGAATATTGCTCTTTTCTCACAGTAATGCTGCATGTTGAAAGTTTTCAGTACTGTGTAGAAAAACCAAACTGAATGTAGATCAAATTTCAGTAGATAAACTCTAGAATCCCTGATGACAGAAAAATGGAAATATTTTAATCTGGTCAATGTTGCTATAAGAAACACTGTTCTGAAAAATAATATAATATATAAATTGTTACAGCCGTTGTTAATATCCTGGCATATTTCAACACCCAAATATACAAATATAAATTTCAATATCAAATATACAATAGCTGAAGCATACTTATTTTGAAATTTTTAATTATTGTACATAGTTTTTTGGCTTTTTAAAGTAATATTTTTTTCCAGTGGGGAGGTACTTGGTTTTTCACCCCGTCTTTAAAATACCACAAATTTTGTTAGCCATTGTATTGTGGGAATGGCCAACAAAAGGGAAGCACAATAAGCTAACCAGTATACAATCTGGGTGACTATTAAAGTAATTTATTGTTGGTTATGCAATTTCAGCTCTATAAAGATATTTTTTTAGATTTTTTAAAAATTCTTGTTCAAAATAGTTTATTTATATTATGCAAGATTCTCCTTATTCCTTTTTAGATGTTAAGAAGGAAAATCTAGTGACTTTTAAACCCTTTATATTGGGGAAAATAACCCTTTATACTGGGGAAAATAACCCTTTATACTGGTGGATCAGTTTTTAGTACTTTATTTCAATTTAAAGAGAACTTTAAAAAATTTCTCTTCCGATGTTTGGTATGGGTTTTAGCTTATATTCTAGCTAAAATATTTGTATTAATATATATTAATATTTCATCCTTTCAAATCTGACAAGGGTAAAAAAAATACTTTCTCATGGGTACCACTTACTCTCATTGCCTAATTGCTATAATATTTATTTATTTATATAAAAGAATTATAGCCAAAATGTATTTCAATAAGAAAATTCTTTTTCTTTTTTTTTCCACATTTTTTTATTATTTTAGTAGGATAAATTTTTAAACTGAATCATAGGTAAAAGTTCTGTAATTAGCTTTATGATATTAAAAATGATTCCAAATTATTGTCTATATACTTTCAGGGCTGCTATATCTTGTCTTGGTACAATGTATCAACAACTCGGACGAATGACTGGTAGATCATATGAGGAAACTGTGTACATTCTTTTGAAGTCATTGAAAAATGCAGAGGTATATTTTTTTTTAATTTAAGCTGCTTAATTAAAAGGTTTTATGCACATATTGATTAGTTGTGTGTTATTTTTTGTAATATGCTCCAAACTAAATGTGTTGGATTAACAGTTATTTTTGAATGACATTTCAATTATCTAGTTTACTTGGAAAACTTTTTTCCATTATTGCCAATCTTTTATGATGCTGTGCAAACGAAATGAGATCCATGAGAATATGCACTCTTGCAAAATTGGGCATTAGAAGAGAATTGAGACAAATATATTCCACTGTTAAACCCAGGTAATCTAGAATATACTTGGTGGGAAGTAGGCCCTATGTTGCTTTTATTACAATATGGTGAGACCCTGAAGCCAGAATCAAATCATTCTGGCTCCATTAATTATCAGTAGTATGTGGAAAAAATTTAAGCTAACTAGTCATCTAGAGATTTTTAGTTATTCTACTCTTTAAAGAAGTAGGTTTATTCTTACAATATTTTTCTTTTATTTTAGGCAGGAGATTGAGATCCTCTATATTAAATTATAAAATAATTAAAAGGTGGCATGTTTTACTTCATTTTACTATCCATATATGCTAATATAGTTGCTCTGTCAGTTAGATTTATACATATGCCCCATTTATATGTTTCTCATTTATACACCATTTATATTTTTATGACATTTCCTCATAGTCGTGATGCTTTCATAACAATTGTAATGACAGAATCGTATACAATGCAAAGCACATAAACCTTCAGTTTTCTCCTTTCATGATGCACATTTTCTATTGATAATCAAATAAAACTTCAAAAAAATTTTTAAATATTTAAACACTAGTAAAATATTCTTAATGCATTTAATTTGATTCATATTGCTGTAGTTAATACTTACAAGCAGCACATCAGATGACGATTAGAAATTTTTTAACTAACCATATATCTTCATGCATATAAATGGTATAGTTAGTACTCAAGATATGCAACAAATATATAATTTTTCCTTTTTTGATAAATGCTTAACTTTAAAATTTAATTACTACTCTGTTTTCAATATACTATATAGTAATTAGTACTACTCTCTGAGAAAACTTTAAAATTATTGCTTTTAAATAAATTTGCAATATTGTGTATTAAAATTTCACCTATGCTTCTTTTCATTTATATATTATTTTACTGTTGTCTTTTGAAAGGTGTATGAACTGTAATTTACTGTACAATATCTAATGTATGGATTGTACAGTTTAGGGGTACAGTTTAGTTTTGGTGAATGAATTGCTCTTTTTATGATAACCATCCTTCTAATTAAAAGTGCATGTGTGCTTTATGAATTCAACATACATTTTTACAGCTTTAATCTGTAGTTTGATTTCATGAAACATTAGACTATTATTCAGTTTAGAGTAGAGTACTTAATCATTACTTTTGGTCTCATTAGCCCTCATGTTTCAAAAAGTAGACTGTAGCACTCCAAACTAAACTTAATCATTGTCATTAATTTCCCTAATTAATAAATGTGTATGTACATACACATCCATAGGTAGTTATGTCTATGTAAGTGATATATGCATGTGTACCATTTATATGTACTTATGCATGTAAAACACGCATACATAAAAAATATACTTAGTAAAGCTTATGTTTCTTTTAAAATATTTATACTAAGCTTCCTAGTTTCTAGGAAAGGTTAGGCATAATCTTTTATATTCTGCTTTACTTTGTGGAATAGGTTAATTTTATTTTATGCTTTAGAAACTATAAATAGTTCTTTATACAAGTAAAAACAATGAAATACTAATTATAGTTATAAAGGTAAGGATATTTTCATCTGTTCTTTTATGATATTATCTTCAATTTAAACCAGTTTTAAACTGATAATCTATGGTTTGATTTGAGCACATTTTTATAAAAAATTTTTCTTTCACTTTTCTTACAGTCCCAAACAAGATGTGAGGTAATGATAACAATGGAAAAAATTGTATCCGGACTGAGTAATGCAGCTACTTCTGTACATAAAGATATATTTAAAGCTTTGCGGCATTGCTTAACTGATAGAGTCATGACTGTTAGATGTTCAGCTGCTAAGGTAAGTTTTATGATATTTATTATATATTTAGATGCTTTGGATATCCCAGATAATTAATTTTTTATTCTTAATACACATTTTACATAGCATAAACTTTTTTAGCAATTTATATAGGAGAAAATTCATGTGGTTCTGTTATTCATTATTTTAGGTATACGCAGACACCGCAGCGCTCCTTTTTTTCCTCTTTTGCCTTTTTTTTAGAAATCTCTCCTTTTTTCCTTATTTTACTGCATTCCTCCTTTTTTTTTCGCTTATTCCCTCCTTTTATTCCTTTTTTCTTTGGGCCATTCACTCCTTTTATTTGTTTTTCTTTCTCAACGTTTATGGAGTTATGTAACAGCGGAATGGATTGCACACATTTGTTTTGGTAACATCTTTTTTTTTCTATTTTTTTCTTTCTGTGAGATTCCCCCCCCCCAAAAAAAAAAAAAGTTTTAGGCTCTTTATTGGCGGTACAGATGTTTGGAAGTTAGCGAATAACGATCAAAGTGTCAAAACTAAAAGGGGACCTGAATTTTTGGATTATAGTGTCAAGAAATCTGTTTACCCCGTTTCTGAACCCAAAAGGGGGAAAAGAAACGTTACTCCAAGCCTGTGAGCTAAAAAATGTACTGCCGCATCAAATATTGAATTCAAGGATAATTCTGATCCGGTTTTTCTTTATATATATATATATATATATATATATATTTAAATTTTGACGATAATCAGAAAGATTTCTTCCCTTTTCTCATTTGCTTTTTCTCTTTGCCACGTCCACAATTTTTTTTTTTTTTTTTTGACAAAGAGCAGGAGAGAAGCGTTATCAGTTGATTCTCACAACACGTGCTTCAAGGTTAAAAAGCCGTGTGACGCGGTACAAATGAAACATATAGAGCGTGTGTGGTTCTAGATGTAATAGTACAGCTAAGCCGTAACTGTATGTTTTTGGTGAAAAACAACCGTTTTCTGGATTTCGGTTCTGGAAAATGTGCATTTTTTTAATGGGCCATTATAGTTAATACTGCTATCATAATATGAGGGCTATGAAATGGCAGAATTATGTTTTAACATCCTGCGTATAGATTGTCCCCCGAATGCACGTACATGTAGACCGATCGTAATACTATTTCATATATCGATATTTTTTTAATATCACGGTAACAGTATTAAGATTTCAATCCCTCTTATAGTTATTTCTAACGATACTTCATCTTATTGACTGAATTTTTGTGCTATGATCAGTATCTGTGAGAAAATAACACTGTTGTAAATAACTTACGGAAGTTAATTATTGTTGAAAAATCCGCACCTTTTTTTGTTAAGTTTGCATCTGTATTGAAGTTGATGAAAAAATTTACTAATGAAAAATCGTAACTTTTAACGGCAATCCTGATAAAAATCAGCCCTCCAGCTGAATCCGGCCGAACGATGGCCGATTGGTTAGGGTGCTGGCCTTCGGTACCGGAGTTTGTGGGTTCGAATCCTACTGTGGCATGGATGCTCGTAGCCTTACGGAATCAGCTTTAAGCTGTAGGTCCCGCTCTCATTAGCCCTAGTGTTGCAAAAAGTAGACCGTAGTACTCCAAACCAAAACCAAACCAGCTGAATCCGCAGGACGCTGCCACGGGTTCGAATCCTGACGCTTTGTTCGCAGCCGTTCAGAATCGTAGTAAATAAGTAGTGAACTCCGATGATTTTAGCGCCGAACGATGGCCGATTGGTTAGGGTGCTGACCTTCGGAACCGGAGTTCGTGGGTTCGAATCCCACTGAGGCATGGATGTTCGTAGCCGTTCGGAATCGGCTTTAAGCTGTAGGTCCCGGTCTCATTAGCCCTCGTGTTGCAAAAAGTAGACCGTAGCACTCCAAACCAAACCGATGATTTTAGCTGTCGGGTAATATAAAAGTGAACTCTAACGCTCTCAGCCCAAACTAAATGGTTACAAATCTGTTAGTCTAAAGTAGAATTCGAACCCAGAACTGTCGAACTGTCTCAGATACTGGAAGAAAGCCCGTCGAGTTCGATCATCGTAATGAAATCTTACTGTTTAAAATTTTTTTTTAATTGTTCACTTAAAAAAATAGCCTTATACAGAGTATATGTTATTTAAATGAGTTTTTAGACATTGATTAAAATTAAATCAAATGCTAATTATTCTATCTTTACAAACTGTTAAGGTATAGATTTTACTGCTATTTAAGAAATTCTAGTGTCACAAAATTAAAAATTTGTTTGTAAGAATGCCTTCTAAAAATTTAGTATCTAAAAAGCCATTTATATTATTAGATTTTTTAAAAATTAGGATATTTGAGAAACTTCAGATTTGAATCTGTTTTGAATATTTTTTGATTGGGAGACTCTAGTAATTGTTTATATTAGTAAAAATTATTTAGCATCTGGTATATTTCATACTTAGGTACTTGTTTTTGCATTATGTATACTTAAATATTTTAAAATTGTTCTTTATTTTCCATTTTTCCTCCTTTTTCTTCCCTCTAATATTTAACTTCTGAATCTGCTACTTTTATTAAAAAATTTTTGAAATTGTCCATTTAAAAAAATTAGACTTATACTGTATTTTTTAAACATTTATTATAAATCAATGTAAGAAAAATTAATAGAATTTTACAAACTAGTTAATAACAAATTTTGCGGTTACAAAGTTTTCAAGTTCTGTTTGGAAGTGCATTTTAAAGCTTTGCTATTTGAAACGGCTTTTAAATTATTGATGTACTGTTGAAATCCCTATTTTAACAAACCAGCTTATAACAAATGAAAATTTTGATCTCATGATTTTCCTTTTGTTTACAATGCTAATTTACCCATAAGTGGCAATTCTCCATTTTATACGTTTATAGTGAATCTTAGGAATGAGGTAGAAGAATCCTTTCTTTCATTCATTTACTATTTTTTCTTCATTTTGTATAAAACTTTTTTGCAGTTCTAAAAACAGATTTAAATATGTTTCTAGATTTAAAAACAAAGTGCATGAAATTAATAACATCTTGTCCAGACACTCAAGGAAAGAAAATATTTTTTGTTGTATTGGACAAAGAAATTCCTTAAACTAGCTTGATATAGAAGATTATAAATTAACTCAGTATTAAAATAGTAAGCAATAACTAGAAGACAAAACTAGTTTTGCATTTGTCTACATTTTTGGTCATTCTGATATTCAATCATTCAGTTGTTTGGTTAAGGTCAATTAAAATCATTAAAGATAATATTTTTATAAATCTTATAGAAGATAATATGTAACCTTATGTAAATCTTATCCAAGTTATAATTTTCTGAGATCTAGCATTTTTCTTAAAGGTTCAAGTACAACAAACAATATGGTTCCTCAAAATTTAATATAATAAAGTTCAACCGTATTGGTGAATTTATTTATTTTTTTAATGAGGCACATTGAAGAAGCATCTGATTTGAATCTATTTTAAATATTTTTTTACTAGGAAACTTGAGTACTTACTTATATTGATACAAAGTTATTTAGATACTTCCATATTTCATATTTAGGCACTTGTTTTTGCATTAAATAAATCAGAACATTAGTTTTTAATAGTTATTTAACTTCCTCTTTTTTTCCTTTTTTTTTTTTTGAATTTTTCTCCTTTTTTTCCTTCTTTTTTCCCAAAATTTTGACTTCTGTGTCTGGTATAGGATTCATATGCAAATTAGGTAATTCCTTTATTGGGCATTTTCCTTTAAAGCTACCCAATTCCTTAATAATTTGTAAAATTAATATTGAAGATGTTTAATACGCTACCCAATTCCTTAATAATTTGTAAAATTAATGTTGAAGGTGTTTAATTTTATATGCATCTGTATTTTACTCAGATGATTTTATTAAAATGTTTTTATTCTGTTTTTGCATTATTTTTGAATTTAGCTTTTATAATTTGACTAGGAAATGATCTGTAAGTTAGAGTATATCACATTATAAATAATTTCCTATATGTTATTGTAGTGGTAACAGCTTGGAAGTTTTATAAATAAATAGTTATGAATAAAAAATACTTTAGGCATATTTTAAAGCTTTTAAGTACTTCTTAAATCTTTTTTCATATTTATTTCTGTTACTATCCTAGAGACTTTTAAATAACTTTCTTGCTATATCTTTTTCATTAAACTGATGTCATATGAATGGCACCATATACATTGTGCTTCATCTGCCTTTATATAAATGTCATTTGAGGGGAGTGCATTGAAGTAATATTTTAATCATGTGTAATAACATGCTTTAGATATTAGCATTATAAAGTTATTCAAAATCAGCATAACATTTGAAAAGATTTACACACCTGGAATATAAAATATGTATCAAAGATTAAAATCATTCTTAATTATTTACCTGCCAATATTCCAGAATTAGAACATACTATTTGACTAATGATTTCCATAAGAAATAATAATTATATACTGATATAGAAGTATGTACATACAGAGAATAGAAGTTATATCTATAATTAAATGTATATAGATGTATATGGGAATATATAAATATATGAAAAACAAAACTATTTTGATTACTTTGGAGTTTAAACTAATGTCCATGGGTAACACTAATAACAGCTTTCTAGAACAGAGACCTTTTCCCTTCAGGTGTTTATGATCAAGAAACATTTGCACTCTGCACTCTGATACAAATCATTTTCTCATATTTGGTTTCGTTTCAAGTGCTACAGTTAGCATTTTTTCTACAAAAGAACTAATTAGATTGAGACCTACTAAAAACCAATTCCAAACTGCTACAAACATCCTTGCCAGCAATGAGATTTGAATCCATAAACTTTGGTCTTTAAAGTAACACTCTACTCATTCACTATTCAGCTATTGTTTTGACTGTTATCTTGGGATATATGGTATACATCTTGTTTATCTAGATTGATGGGTGGATAGTGCAGACTAGAGTGTTAAAAAGTAGGCAAACTTTGGGCTGGGAATCTAAGGATATTCAAAGCTTAGTATATGTATCTTAAAGAGTTAACCACAGTTAGTATTGAAACGTAGTTTCCACCTGTAAGTTTTTTTTTAACCTTTACTTTGGATGAATATATAAAATTTGATATTCATCATTTTAATATCTATTTTTCTTTCATTTTTAGTGCCTACAAGAAATGCTGAAACATTCCCCATTTCTGTACACTTCAGATTTAGAAACAGTTGCATCACTATGTTTTAGGTCATTTGATGGATCCAATTATGAAGTAAGATGTGCTGTATCAGAATTATTAGGTGTAGTGATTGCTACCACTCAACAAGCTTCCCATCCAACAGGTTTGGTTATTTCAAACTTTCAAGCTCAGTAAATATTAAATATTATAGATTACATATTAATAAATATTTGAAAGTAGAAAAATGACCTTGAAGTATATAAATAAGTAAAAAAATATTCTAATCTTTTAACTTTAAAAACCTTTTAATTATATTGCTCTAAAAAAGGTATGAATACTAAGGTAACTGCTTAAAAAAAGGTATATAACTTTATTTCACCCTTTATGCTAAAACTGTAAATTTCAAAAATTAAAATTTTATTTTTAGAGCTTTTATAAAATAGTTTTAATTGTAGAATAATTTTTAATTTTCAAAAAATTTTATTGCAGTTGGTAAAAATCGTCTTCCAACTTTGGATGAAGTTTTAGGGTTAATGGCATCTGGTTTTTTGCGTGGTGGTATAGGCTTTCTAAAAGGTAGTGCTGGTGAAATGATAAAAGGAGGATCATCTGTAAGCAGAGAAATCAGAGTTGGTGTCACTCATGTGAGTAGAAAAATAAAAATATATAAATTTCCTATTTTCAGGAAATTTTTATTTATTTTTATTTATTTATTTATTTATTTTTGCATGTCATCATATTTATCATATCATCTGTCTCCTCAAGAACAGCTTAGTAAAAACTAGAAATGAAAAAACATAATTTTATTAGTATTATATAATTAATATTAGTATTATAAATATAATTTTTATTATTAATTATATTATAATTAAATATAATTTAATTTTAATATAATTTAATTATAATATAGTTTTATATATTACAATAACTATTCTAATCTTTCTACATTTCTCTGAATATTTTCAAGATGTGTTGCTCAAACTTTTGGTGAATTGCATTTCATATTCATATTTATACATTTTGGTTTGCTTTTTGATAAGTATAGTGTTTGTCAAGTAACTTTATTCCTAGTATCTTTTTTGTTTATAGTGACTAATAGACTTGCTTACACTTGTCTGAGATAATCTGAGATATTTAACTTTTTTCTAAATTCTTTTCTTTATTGGTTTGTTTTTATCATAAGGAGAAACTAAAATGACTCTGATTCATGTGTATATTGTATGTAAAGTAGGAGTAAATCTCTCTTATTAAAATATCCCTAATTTTTAATATGAATTCTGCCAATTTTTAAAATTTTATTTTTATGGTAGTCATTTACAGTCAGCTTTATATAGTCTGATTATTTTCCTCTTTTTATTAAAAAAAGAGGAAAATAATCTGACTATATTCATAATTAATTATATGAATTCTCATTCAACTTACTTTTGTTATAATTAACACATTTGCCATAATTCATTATATGAAATCTCATTTAATTTACTTTTGTTATAATTCTTAACACATTTGCTGCCGATCACGCATCAATGCATGATCAACATACTGGAAAATGCACTTATGACAGTGGATTTGTCAGCAAATGGGTTAGTTTCTTATTTTTCTGATATATATCTATACATTTTTTTTTTCTTTAGGCATATGTTGTATTTATTCAAAAGCTTGGAGGAGCATGGCTTGAAGCTAATTTGAATGTGTTACTTACACATCTTCTTGAGCTTGTGGCTAATCCTAAAGCTGTACCTACTCATGTTGATGCTGTTTATAGTAGAAAATGTATAAATTTCATCCTTCAGTCAGTTCTAGGAAGAATGCTAGGCGAGAAAGCTCAAGCCTCAGCTTGTAAAGAGTTGGTTCGCATTATCATTAAACATGTAAATGAAGGTATGTTGCATATATGTTTGTTAACATTTTTTGTTTTGAATCCTCTACATTTGAAAGTGTTTCCATAAATTTTACAAGCTTTTTTAGTCAAGATTTTGTTTATGTAAAAATAATGTTGTGGCAGAGATCAGACCAATACTTAAAATTGAGATATATTGCTAACCTTAAAAAAAAAAAAAATCTAGTTTAGTTCTACTCTTTAGAATATTTCATATTTAAAGATAAAGAGATAATTATCTGATTACAAAAACAAAATTCTGTGCAGATTTCCCCTCTTATAATTTTTATGCATTAAACCAGCATGTTTTAAACATTTTTCATTTATGATCCTTTTTTTATCAAGATTTTTAATGTAACCCCAAATATTGAATGTAAAATAACAATGTAAAAATAAATGTTTTCCCATAAATAGTTTGTTTCTTTGGTGAGCAATCTATATGCAGAAAGGAGTTGTCTTGGGATTTATTTTTATTTCACATGTCTCTTAATAATGTACTTTATCTCTGTCAAGAACCCTCCTGGTTAGTCCTTCTTCCAAAAGTTTAAAAGGCATGCATTTTCAGTTTTTATGTGTAAGTAAAGTAAAATTAAGATTTAGATATAAAAAATGTTTTTTTCAAGTTGATATAAGTTATAATTTTAGATTAATAATGATATTTTATTATGTAAATTATATTTATTACTATTCCCTGAATTAAAACACATTGCATATTATAAATATTGGAAAGTAATATTATAGAGGAAAAACAATTTGGTAAAACAATTAAAAGGATTTGTTCCAGTGTTGTTAATTTTGATTGATTCCTTGGATGAATAAATATATACTATTGCAGTAAAATCCAATTTTAATTTCACTTCAATTATAATCTCATTCTTTGGTATATTATTATTTTTACTACTTTAATAGATTATATCAGCATAATTTTTTTTAATTATAAAGTTAAGAATCTGGGGTGATGTTTTAAAATATTAAGTGCATCAGTGATACTTTAAAACAATTTATTTAAACATTACAAACTTGGTATTATATATTAGGTATAGATCTAAGCTTTTGTGACAGCTTTATAGTTATTAGTGGTATATATAAATGTTATGCACAGCTTATATATTAAAATCTGATTGTGACTATCTATTTTTCTATCTATGTTTGTATGTATGTTTGTGTGTTTATCTTCTCATGAACTGCTGGATGCAGAAGGGTGCCGAAAGTACAAAAAGATACAGAATGATCCGGGGATGTCATTTCACCCATTTGCGTTCTGGTATTCCAATTAATTTGAAAGATATTAAAGAAAAACCAACCAAAATGCCACTTTAATTTTTTGGCACATGCTTTATCATTGTTAGTTGGCGTCAAAAAATATTATTAATGTTATTGAATGTATTGAATTTTATTGATAGTGTTATTGGCATTATTATCTCCAAATATTTGGTATCCCAAGTAACATAAAAATGTATCTACACTATTAAAATTCAAATGTAAATATATAAATATATGATGGCATTTATGTATATGAGACTTAGTGCAATATCTGACACTGCTGAGCATAAAACATCTTCAACTTTGAACAACAATATTTGGATTTAAAGCATCAAACTAATGAAATCCATTCACTTAAATATGTGATACTAAATAGCAGAAGAGTAATCTTTCTATAGATTGATGTGCAAAATTTTTCATGCTTTAATGAAGCAAAAATGTTGAAAACATTTTGGTTTATTAACTATAAAATTACTGTAATTTTACTTTTATTTACTCTATAGTATCATTACTTGTCCTTATTGTATAATAATGTCCTTATATTTTATTTTATAGATAGCTCTGGTGAATCCTCAAATAAAGATAATTCTCAAGATGCAGCTTTAAGTCAACATGTTTTAGTGTGTTCTTTGCAACAGTTAGGGTCATTAGTCAGTGTACTTGACACTACTGCTGCTTCTATTGTCTGTGATCCATCATCTGGTATGGAACTTTTATAAATTTCATTCTCTTATTTCTTCTTCCCTCTCTGAAACACTACATTCATGATTGAATCTCTAATATGTTTTTCTCTTGCAGGTATATTAGAATGTGTGGTTTCTGTGCTTGTGCATTCCAGTTCTGCTGCTCGATTAGCTGCTGCTTGGTGTCTACGTTCTATTACAAGTGCTGTACCATCTCAACTAACTCCCTTATTAGAAAGATGTACTGATAGATTAGAAGTCTTGAAGTCTTCCCCTGAGGCTATAGCTGGTTACTCAGCAGCGATGGCTGCTCTTCTAGGATCTTCCAGAAATACTCCATTAGGAATACCTCAAAATCGTGGAAAGGTGTGAAAGATTTTGTTCTATTTTTTTTTTATCATTTTTATTCTGAATTCATACTAAATTATATAATAGATTGTTTTAAAATTCTTATGTATTTTTAACAAATTTTTCTTATTTTCCCTTATAAAATGCCCTATCTATTAACCTTTTGTTTTTCAACAACCTCAGATTTAAAAAATATTTCATGAAATATTTGAAGAGATTATTTCAAGCAGTGTAAAAATAAAATAAAAATAAAAATGTAAGAATGAAAATTTACTGGCAGAATTTTTTTTTTCTACAAACAAAAAAATTATGCATTTCTTATGTATATTCTATTTTTTTTTTCAAAAAAATTATCTTTACAGAAAGGTTTTAAAACTAGCCTTTTGAGAAATCTACTCTTGTCATCTCCAGACTAAATAAATAAATAATTTATTTAACAAGTCAAAAGTCTATTTCAGTTAATAATGAACATCTGATCAAATGACGAATAAAACTTTTATGTGCAAGTAAAAATTTGCCATTCACTGCAGGTTCTACAAATCAGTGGCATTAATTAGTGTTGCAGGATAGCAACAATCAACGTATCCATCTTTTAAAGATGACTGTGTAAATAATATCAATTTGTGGGAATTTGTAGGTCTGCAGCATGGTGATACAAAGGGTTGGTTCTTTCATTCGTGTTAAATAATTTAATATTCTTTATTATTACCAGTTAGAATATAGCTCTATTCTGGATTACTTGTCTTTGTACTAATTGAGTTTTAATCTTAGTACAACTGTGTACTGTCGTCTAATGAGAAACAAGTCGTCTAATGAGAAAAAAGTCAAAGCAAGCAGTTTAACTTTCAGGCTTTACTTGATATGAGTTTATCCAATTTCTTTGTAAAAATATTCAAAAGTATTATCATGGTTACGATTTAAAAGCATAAAAATAAAAAAGTCAATCTGAGTTATGTAATGTTATACATAGTGTACTTTTTCTCTACTTATGTGATTATTTGCCTTTTGCTCTTTTTCCAACCAACATTCATGTCAGAGAAACTGAATATGTTCTTTCATGTCAAATAATTTTAGTAAATGATGTGTTAGAAGGAAAGATCTAAATAATTATTTCAAATGATGAAAAAAAAAGATAATTATTTCTTCATTGGTATTTAATCTTGACCTGAAATTGCCTATTTCTTAAGAAGTTATTAAGTTTTTCAATATATTATTTCAGAAGCAAAGTATTTATGTTCACTTAAAAAAGAAAAATTAGATATCAAATTTTTTATATGCAATTTTTATTTTGCCAAGTTTTATACCGTAATTTGAATATGTGTAAATGGCCATAATGGTTTAAAGTTTTTAATGTACCATATTCTTCCTAATTTAAACAGTAAAGTTTTTTTAAAGCTTAGCTTTGTTCCAGTGGCAAAGATTGCTTTTTTTAGAGATAACTATTTTTATTGCCTTCTCATAAGAATAAAGAGTCCTTTATTCATGCCCTTTATGCCAAACTTAATCAACATGTTTTTATACATTAAATCAGTTAAATGGAGTAATAGCCTCTTGCATATTTGATATTTTTTATAAAGTAAATTTGTTTAAAATGTTTCCTTTTTAGCAATAAAACTAAAAAATTAGTCTGTTGTTTTTTTTTTTAAATTTTAAAACATTAATGAAGTATTGTAATCTCATATTTTGATCTTATTCCAATCAAAATACCCATTTTGACCTGGTATAAATCAATTTTGACTAGTTTTGACATGATGCATAAACATATGCATGTATCTCACATAACTCAAAAATAATCAAACTGAATGCTTCAGTTTTGTATTTAGGATTGTTGTAACCTCTAGTTGTGTTTCCCCTTTTTTGATTGTAATCTGCACTCTGTGTAACAAGAGTTTAACATGATATATAATATAACCACATATATTAACATTGCCAGACATAACTCAACAATTAGCCATAGAAAGTAGAAATTTTGCATTTAGGACTCATAAATTGTAGTTGTGCGCTTTTGATTGTAATCTGCATTCTATATTAGGAAAAATCTCAATGTTATTGGTATTAATGCTACCATTCTCTACCAAATGGCAGTAATTGAGCTCTACTCATTGTTTAACTCAGGGGTGCCCAACGCAAATCAGTTGGTCGACAAAAAAACAATTTACTGAACTGAGGTGGGCTGCACATATAAAAATAAAACAACAAATTATTTTATTATCATGCAATATTCAAAATAAGCATTTTTACAGTACCAGCTGCAACTGTACATAAAAGTTGTGTTATACATTTATCGTAACTACAATGACAGTAAACATTAACTATACTGTATTTCTAATCACCCCCAACACCTTACCTTCCTAATCATGAGGGTTAAAATATTATTATTATATTTAAGCACTACCACATGTATTGTTTTAAAATTAATGTAGATTTGTTTTCGTATTTTACTAGAGATTTTGTTTATATCAATGGATAATGTAGTCGATGTGCATTGTAGCTGATTGGTCATGTTTTATCAACCAACCTGCTGCGACACTTTGTTTTTACCAGGTTTAATTTGGAAAAAAATGATTTGCAGGGATAAGTAGTTCCAAATGCTGATAAAATGTACAATGCCAATCATCCTAAATTTGGAAATTTATCTTTGGCGATATATTTTTAATAATACTCAATCTTATTCCATTCATAGAGGCATTTTAGCTCAATGCTTGATTGCAATTCTATTGGCTTCATTTGTAAATTTGGAGGTGCTGAAAATTACTAAAACTATATAGACAGTTGAAAACTTCAAATGGGCCACAAAAAGTTTCTAAATGGGCTGCAGGTTGGGCATGCCTGGTTTAACTAATATATACTACTCTCATTTGAATACAATTTTACACAATATTCAACTAATGTTATGTAAATTTTTGATGTTGTTAAAAACTAACAGAAAATGTGTATAATTTAATAAGAATGGAAGTTATATTCATATCTTATTATTTTTATAAAATTTTTCATTTTTCATTACAAGGTCCTTATTAAAAATTTAATACATTTTTAAAAATTCAAATGCTAAGGTCCCCATTATCATAATATATCAATTTATTTTCAGATGATATTTAATGTGGCTGAAGATCTTCTTAGAAGTGCTTCCCAAAATAGCCGTCTCTCACTGCAGCGTACTCAAGCAGGGTGGTTGATGATTGGTTCAGTAATGACACTGGGTCAGTTATATTCTACTACTTTTATTTTAAAACTGAGCTGGTTCTCATGCTCTGCAAAAATGTTTATCTAGAGTCATTCCATGGGGATTAATATAACATTTATTCTAGTAGAAGGCAATAATTTTACATATTACTTCTTTATTTAAAAGTTATAATAAGGTCATAAGGGATAAAATATATATCTAATACTATTTTTGTAATCAATTAATAATTGTTCTTTATCTGAATTAAGGTATATGACTAACATAACATTTTTTTAACTTCATGAGAGGCTACTTTATTTGTCAAAATTATTCCTCTAAAACTTAGTCTGACAATCTTACATTTATTTATTTTTTAACTCTAGAATTTAAGGATCAATTCTGAAAATGCAGTAGCTTTCATTTTTCACTGAAATAGGAACTAAAAGTATTAAAATCTGCCTGACTAATGTAACATGCAAGTATACAAATAAAAAACACATGAAATAATTTATTAGGTTTTTAATGTTTTGTACATTATTATATTATCTCTAAGAGCAATTAAAAAACAATCATACACTTATACCTTTATAATGTCTTATTAAAATGTGTTTTCTTTATAAAAATAGAATTTTGAAGAAGCTTATGTATATGTGTACATATATATATAATTTTGAGGTAATGGATATAAAATTTTATGGATAATTTTCATTACTTTTGTTATAAAATTTACATAATTTTTAAAATATTTCACCAATTTAAGCCCTATCACAGTTATGTACATATTATAAAAGTATAAAGCAATCAAATGTTTAGAAGCCTTTATTGCCTACTTTAGATGTGTTTTGTTTGTTATAATATGCTCTTAGTTTATATTCATTGAAAAATCATTATAAGAATTTATATTATAATTTGTATTATTTTGTTAATAACACTATTACAATCTTGGTTTGAATGGAGTTGAATAACTGCTATACTGTAATTTTATTAATATAAATATTTGTCATTAATTTTAAATTTTAATATTTTATGGTCAGGTTCATCTGTAGTGAAAGGCCTTCTTCCACGAATGATGTTGCTTTGGAAAAATTCTTTTCCAAGATCTAATAAAGAACTTGAACAGGAGAGACATAGAGGTGATGCATTTACTTGGCAAGTGACTTTAGAAGGAAGAGCTGGTGCACTTGCCGGTGAGTTCTATTTCATTTTTATGTTTACTAATATAAGAAGTAATGTTAGTTCATGTAGTAACCTTTTAGGAAAATATGTTATAGAATGTGTTTTTCTTACTGCCGAAATTATAAATTTATGGTAGAAATAAATACTGTAAAATTAAATTGCAATATAACTTGTGTCAACTTGTTTTGTCATTTTTTTTAACTTCTATTATTTTTATCACTATCTTAGTCTTTCTTTCTCTCTTTTTTTTTTAAATATTTTACATATAGAATTAGATAGACCTATTTAAATCATATATGTGTGATTGTGTATGCTTTAATTTATATAAAGTAAAACCTTTAACAGTTGTTTTAAAATTGAACAAATGTGGCTGTATGGGAAGACTCATAGGTTTATAATTTTTGAAAGTTGTAAATATAGTTATATGTATATAAAAAAGGAAAAAAAATGTGCTTTTGGATATATTTGTTGGCAGCCAAATGGCACATCTCTGATTTTTGCCAACTTTTCAAAATTTGGTAAAATTGACACAGATTGCCATCAAATAAATTTGTGGTGCACATAGCTATTGCCTTATTTGGGCAATGTCTCCCAATGTATGTTTTCCTCTCCATTAAGCATCTTCCTTATTTCATTGGAAGTTCCTCTGCTGGGGCTATCATCATCTTTTCCCCTGATAAAATATCTTCTAAAAATTCTTGCTTTGATGTAGAATGCATTTCTATAAACTCTATAGTGGTTAGCATAAGACTATGCTCTTCCTCTAGCTCATGCCGAATGGTTAGGGTACTGATCGTTGATACTGGAGTCTGTGGATTCAAATCCTACTGTGGTATGGATGTTTGTAGCCATTTGGAATTGATTTTAAGCAGTAGGTCCCAGTCTCATTAGCCCTCATGTTGCAAAAAGTAGACTGTGGCACTTCAAATCAAACCCATCCTCTAACTCATAAATGTTGTTGCTGTCCACCTCATACTCTAGCTGTTACTCTATTATTGACTAGAGACACAATCTCATCAATCACATTTTCCAAAAAGGCGCTTGACTCAAAACCTTTTAATCACCTTTGACAGTTGTATGCCTGATTTTTATCAGAGTTTTAACTGAAGTCTGGATGGATGCTACATGTGATGCACAATGTCTACTCATCACTCAATCTACAAAAACACTGCTTATTAAGCAAGTTTTTTTTTCATTTTTTTCTGCATTATGAAAATTACTTGATATGAGGGGTACTCCTTAAGTGAGGATTGACTGTATATCTAGATTTTCCTGAAAAACTAGTGTGTTTCTATTATTTCTTTGTAATTCAAAATGATACTCTACTTCTACACCATTTTCTTCATTTTATATACTTTTCATTATATCATTATCAATTCTTTCATTCTTAATTTTTCAAAAATTTGCAAAAATTTTTTTTCTAATTATGCTTTGAAATATGATTTTAAAATCTTAATACAATTTTTATTTTTATTAAATATTTTCTATTGCTTATTTTCTTATATTTATTGACATGTAGTTCTAATTATTGTAACTGAAAATTGTTAAGTTTGAATTTCAATTGAGTTTGGACTTTTTTTGTGAGACTTGACAACTGCATTCATATCACAAATGCTCCTATCAAAAGTTGCTAAATAAAAAATAATTTAGTTTTGTACACATCAACAGACATGGTCTGACACTGAAATGGTCATGTTAATGTTCCCTGCCACATATGCACCCATACTAGAGTGTGCCCTGTTCACAATTGTTGAACATCCCAGACATAGATCCTGTATATGTGTGATAGTGTTACAATTGTGATGGGAGCATATGCAATATTAAATATGTGTTTGTAAAATACAATGTCTCCAGTATCAGTGTTTAATTAATGATGAGTGTTGTAATAGGCACCTTCAAATCTACTAAAATTCAGTAAATGACCTTTTAATATTATTTATTTAACATGCAATGTGTACTCTCCTGGCATTGAAAGAAAATTTAGTTGCATTCATATATAGGGTTGTATCATATGAAAGTCTTTGTTTGGCATGCTAAATGGACTGGAAAAATTCAAGTAATTTCATTTGTCTAACTCAACTTAGCTCTTAGGGTTGCATATCAGTGTACACAAAATCTCTGTTTCATTATCTTGGATTATCTCCATCTTACAGATTCTACATTAACATGTGTAGTAAATTATCACCAATGTCTCAACATTTCCACTCTATATCTAATAATCTTCTGCTCCTTTAAAATTATTTTGCTCTTATCTAATCTTTCTGCTTGATAGCTATTCATAAATTACTTCAAAATATTTTGAAAAGATAATTGAAAGTAGATTATTCTGCAATGGAGGCTTTTGCACTTAATGGGTTACGCTCATAACATTTTACAATGTCTTGACTTCTAGTCACTTTCCCTCTATTCTAACCACATTACTCCTTTATGGATTGAACTTGTATGGTCATTTTTCTAGCTGATTGGAAAATGAGTCCTATTATAATCACTAGAGAGTGTTTGCTTGTATACTATTGATTGTTATATGGTTTTAATTGAGGAAGAGCATTCCTGTACTGCAGTAAATGCCTTTTGGGTGTTGTGGCTTGTCATAAATGAACATTCTAACAACCAAAAGAAATGTATGATACTCTGAAATATATCTGCAATTACACAACCAAGAGGAGATACACATTTAAAAAAAGGGGAGAACAGGAAAAGCTTACTTCAAACTAGATTGACAAATGTCCTCACATTATCTCAATAAAATTATCTTTATATTCAGAAAGGTCATTAAAATCTTTAATAATATTGTGATTAATGTCATGATATTGTAATTACTTGCTTTATGTTAGTCTGTTTAATATTGTATGTTTGAAAAAACTAGAGTGAACAATTCTTTGAAGCATTTACTTAACTTATAGTGTGATTAATGGAACATAGAAAACTTTCTTATCTGTCGCTGTTTTCTAAAAAATAAACCAGTTATTCAATCATAAGAGTTTCTGCATTTTAAAGATTAAAAAAAAAAATTTCTAGACTGTTTATGATAGATTGCAGAAATGTGATAAGCAATAAATGTTTTATTCATAACTAGTTTTTGCAATCTCTTTAAATGTTAATTTTTTTTCTTTTTTGTTAGCAATGGCAAGCTTTTTACTGCATTGCAAGGATTTAGTTACAGATGATGTGATTCGAAGACTTTTATCACCAATTGAATCAGCTCTTGTCATGCTAGTAAAGTTAGTAACATTTTTTAATATAAATATTTTAATAAGCATTTTGGGTCAATACTAATATATCAAATTTTGTATTGAAATTTGTGTTTTTAGACATCTTTTAAAATTCAAGATAGATTGCTCTGCATAATCTATGAAAATATTGAAATATGCATATTTAATATAATTTTAGTGTTGGACATGTGTTCAAATCATATGGGCAACATCTAAAAGCTTGTGCAGCAATGGTACGGATGAGATTGTATGAAGTTCTCTCTCTTCTACCTCCACGTTCATATGA
Source organism: Pardosa pseudoannulata (assembly GCA_032207245.1). Taxonomy (NCBI): domain Eukaryota; kingdom Metazoa; phylum Arthropoda; class Arachnida; order Araneae; family Lycosidae; genus Pardosa; species Pardosa pseudoannulata. The sequence goes on from CM063504.1 coordinate 102,103,669, forward strand.
AGGTAATTGTGTTTTCCATAACATAAAAATTTTTACTGAGATTTATAACTTACTTTTTTTTAGGTGTATAACTTACATATAAAATAAATCTTTTCACTGTAAATATCTAAATTATGTAAAAAGAATTAGGCTTATGTAAATAATTCAATGTTACTTTTTTATAATGATCCTAATTTTTTTATTTTGCCATTGTATAATGATATACTAAAAAATTTTTTTAGAGGTTTTAGTCATGTGTATATGATCTTAACAATTACTTATCTATAAATGATTTTTTATGAATTTACTAAAAAAATTCTCTAAATTAGAAACATTTTGATATACATAATTTTAATGTGATCTTTGTCAAGCTAATTCAAAATTTATAGCATTGTTTATTAGAGGCTGGATTGTGTACTAAATACATAATGTATAATATTTTAACTCTATAGAAAATTTTCTTACATGTGTTTATTACAAAAATTTAACAAGATTTTGGGTAATTATCCATTTATGATATAGTAGAAAAAATATCTCTTTTTACAAATTTTACTAAAATTGCTTGATTAGTATTTCTGAAAATTTTTATATGTTCAGGTTAAATTGAACTTTCATTGAATTAAAATAATCCATATTAAAATGTCATATATTCAACTTTCTGATCATCTTTATTGATATCCTTTTTTTTTCAGGAACATATAACAGCTTATTGAGGTTGTTGGTGGCTGAATTTACACTGACTGAAAACCCTGCTAATACCACAACCTCTTTGCTTCGAAGCCTTTGTCACACAAATGACAGTATAATTTTAGGGTTTTGGCTACAAGAAACAGATCATAAAGCTATTGAAGATCAAGTAAGTTTTTAATATTTTCTATTTAGTTTAATGATGGTAACATTATTTTTCTCAAATCATTTCTTTATACAAGGTCAATGCAGGTTTGTCTGGAATACCTTTATCTTTCACTGCTTTCTGAAATTTGTATTTCCAGATTGGCATGATAGCATGAATAATGAGATCATAATGTGAATTATTTGAAATTAATATTGGAATTTTGTCCTTTAGTAGTTTTCAGTATTTTTGAAGTTGGTCTCAATCAGCCCTGTTTGTATTATATAGAATACATATACCCAAACTTACCTTATTATGTATATGAATATATTTCTGCATTTGTTAATAAGTTTAACTTATAGTAATGTATTATTTGCATTTATTAATGCAGTATTAAATGATAACCTAAATTATGTGTTTAAGTTTTCATTTTCATACTAGTAAAGTCAAACCTCACTATAGCATACCTTGCATATGACAAACTTCTGTATATATAGAACAAAAATTTTGGTCCTAATATTCTTCTATGTCTTTTCATTTGAATTTATTCTTGTAAAGTAAGCCTTCCAAATTTTTTAAATCAGATGTAATGAGCTTTTTCAGTTGTCAACCAAGTTTATTAATTTTTTTCTTTTGAAATGTTTCTACAGTTATGAGAGTAGTAGTTCATCTATAATTTTATAACAAAATATGTGGAACTAGTTATTTTTTATCAATGAAAATTGCGGAAGAAAAAATAGTGGAATTTTAGTTGTATTTGACTAAGAATTTCATAAAATTTTGTTTCTGATCAAATTGGGATTACAAATTATTTCTGTTTGAATGCAATAAGTAACAATTAAAAGTAGAATTTTTTCATTTGCCTTCATTTTTAAATTGATTTAATAGACAATTAATCAAAATTGCCTGTTAAATTGACTAAATTTTACTTGATAAGTGATTATTAAAATTTAATTAACTGAAATTTAAATTAAAAATTAATTTGGTTAATTTGTTATTATTAGATTTTTATCAATTTTTCAATACTTCAATATTGAAAACACTTAAAAATTAATGAATTATGCAGTTTTCAAGGTCTAACATTTTTCTCTAAGTTTTGGATATAGTGAACAAAACCTTTGGTTTCTTTAAGTTTCATATAACAGATTTAAACTGTAGTTATGTAACTTTAAAACAGTGAGTGTCTAAGATTAAAAGCTGTTTTTTATATATATATATATATACTTTCAATATACTTTCGATAACAAATTTAATAACTTTCAGCTTTTCATACAATTCATAGTTGTTAATATCATTCAATTTTAAAGGTTGAGCTTAAATCAAATAAAATTATATAAAAAGGAATTAATATTTTGAGATATAATGTGTATGTTCTTGTGTTTGCATTCAAGTGTTACATACAAATGTACATTTGTATGTTTATGTTTTATAAAAAGTAAAAATTAGAAAAATAGAATGTGAATTAGGAGAACCATAATTATAGGAAACTTCCCAATTTTTTCACATCCAGGCTGCTAAAATCAAAAAGCTCTGAATACATGGAACTGCTGTGGAGTGTTTTTTTTTTTTTTTTTTAAGTGAAATGTGTACATTTATCTTTCTAATATTAATTTCAAATTTTAGCAAAATTGTATTTTAGAATTTTAATATTTTAGATTTATTGTAAATTATTTTGAAAATTAGTTGGTTTTATTGTCATCTGGATAATTTTTATTGCTTTCATTATATTAGGCCATCAATAGAAAAGTTAGCATCAGTAGCATTCTATAGCATTCTATTCAATGCAGGTTATTTATTAGTATTTTTGTAACTTAAAAAAAATAAGTTCTGTATTTAAAAAAATATATGTATATATGTACATATGCATTAGTGTATTAGCAAGATTTTAAGAAGATAAATTAATTACTTAACATAATCATTATTTAAGCCAATATACTGGTGAGCAAACTGTTATTAATTTGATTGTGTTAGTAGAATTGTTCCTGTTAATTTATCATTGATCTTAACAATTAGTTATTCATAAATTTTTTGTGAACTTACTACAAAATTTATCTCAATTAGTAGCATTTTTAATCTGTATAATTTGTCTAAAACTAACTCAAATTTATATGATTGTATAATAGAGATTGGATTGTATGCAATCTCTGAATTTTTATGATAAACACACTATTTTAAAATAGTGTAACACCAAAGAAAATTTCTCTGCTCGTTAATTGATCTCTTGTCAGAATAAATGTCTATAAGGTTCAGTTTTGTAAAATATGCATAATTTATTAGCATTATCTTTTCATAATTATGATTTTCAAAATAAGGAACAGTTATTTAAAGTCATTAGGTAAAGTATTAATTTTATTTATTGAATTATTGCAATTCTCATACTTTTGGCTGCTGCAAAAGTGTCCTCTAAAGTTGTTCATGTTTAAGCAATGTAAACCCTTTTCCCCTCCCTCTTCTTTGCATGATTGGAAATCGTCATTGTCTAAACCTGTAAATTAAATGTTCACATAAGAATTTTATGCTTTTGCATGAAGTGAAAATACTGTGCTTATTCTAAGTTTAGCATATACATCAGCTTTGTAAGATATATTCATGAAAATGTATTCATTAGGATAGCATGTTTTTTCATTTTAATATTTAGGAATAGCCTACTTAAAAAACTGTTATCTGGTATGTGATCATCAAATTTTATTTTATTTAAAATGTAATGAAACTCTCCTTTGGTCTTTCTAAAAGCATTTTTACTATACTTGTATTCCTGTATTTCTAATATTTCCTTTAATTTATTGTAATATAAGAATTTTTATGAGAATTTGTGTAATAAGGTAAAACAGCATATTAACTGTTTAAAAGGATTTTTTTTTTCTAAAGTTTGATTTGAATTAACAGAAAATTATCACTCTAGTTTTTAAAAGAAACCATTCTAGTATTTATTTACTCTGAGGACTATAAAACAATCAAAATAAACTAAAAATTTTATATAACTATTATCATTCATATTTTCCCTTTAAACTATTATATTAAAAATGCTGAGAATGTAAAAAACAGAATAAATTGTTCGCAGTACTTTAAATAATAATATTAAATTATTTTTACCCACAATATATTTATTTTACTTTAGGTAAATATTTTAGTATAATATTATTTCATTTTATATATCGGAGGTTCTTTTTTATTTAAATCTTTTGTGGACCATGCTAATATAGGATTATCAAATATCTTAATTAGTATTAAGATATGAACTATATAAATAAAACTGAAATGCAATTTGGATTGAATTTAGATAACAGAAATTAATTATTTTGATGTGCTAATCAAAGAAGATGGCCTTCTTTCTTCTCATATCCAGTAGTTGTTGCTACAATATTGAAGTCAATATATTTTCTATCCATTGAACAGTCAGTTTTATTTGCCATATTCCAAAAAATTTACAGTAGCATTTCCAAACCAACCAACTATTTCTTAGAAAATTCTGTTTGTCTTAAAAAAAAATTTCATGGCAAAGAATTATATCTCTCTCTTTTGACTATTTCTCTGACTCTGTGTTCCATATTATCTTAGAAAATAATTTGCTATCCAACTTGATAGGAGGGTGGTTTCCCTTCTGTTTGATTGTCCTGAAAAATATAAATTTTCAGGTTGCACACCATAGGCTATTTCAGGGCTGGAGGCACACTGTCCTTTGCCATATCTTTATGAAATTGAGATTTTGTGTTTCTGCTGAAATTTTGGAGTTTTGCAACAAATGCAATCTTTCATAAGCTGATGACCAAAGTTTCACATTGTGCCAAATGATCCATGAGTGGTTATTAACATGAGCAGTGCCAGCCTGCACATTACATGGAAATCTAGCATTCTGGAAGGAAAGGGGGACTGGGTGGATCTTACAATTTTATGAGCATGTAGGCTAAATTGGTTGCTACTGATTGTGGGTTCATGAAAGTTCTTGTGGAAAGATTCATTGGATATTTTCCTTTTAATTACTGACTTTGGACAGCTTTTATTAAAGTTGCATTATTTATAATTAAACATTCTTTCACTTATCATTTTATGTGTTAATACTTTTTTATCTCATGGAGATAGAGGAAAAGAATATTTAGACTAAAGTACTTGGTTATGTCACATATTTTATTATTTACAGGTACACATTTATGGTTTCAACACAAAGATTGATTTGATTGGGCTTTTCTTCTGTATCATAATTTTTTTATTATTATTAATTATTCCTCATTCCATGCATAGATTTCTTCTAAGTTGCAGTAATTGTATCCATCAATACTGTATTCCTTCATTTATTATTTTAGCTCACATTAATTTTTAATAGATGCAGTAATGTTTATATAAAATAGTCCCTTTCATTTCTCACTGTTTTTAGAAAAAAATCTTTTCTTTCCATAAAAATGTTTAAAAAAAATTCATCTTGTTTCATTTCTTCAGATGATATAAAATAGTTATTTCTTAGTCAGTTTTAATTAAAAGTATCTTTGTGAATATTAAATTGACTAGTCTCATGAAATCATATCTTTTTGACAACATATATTAAACTTAAATTTGAAGAATTTTTTTTTATGCCAAGGAGAAGAAAAATAAAATAAGTCATCAGTTAGTAATTATCTATTTATTGTAAGTATTTTTTCTTGCACTGTGGTATTTTCTCCCAGTTAAACAATTTCTTTCTCCTAGATGGAACCTAACAGGAAATTGGATAGGGATAATGTGAGTATATTGAGACATAAAACTGCTTCTGCCATCTGAAAGGCATTCTGGCATATTGCAATTAGCTTTTGCTTTTCTGTCAGTTACATTTCTGGCATGACTGATAAGAAATTAATTTCACTATTTTCAGTACCTTTTCTTTTTTTGTTCACTATTTTCTTAGTTACAAATTATCTTATTTTAAAACATTTTTAGTTGATATTTATGTAAATCTCCAGTATTTATTTTTCTTTCTTGCAGTATGGCATTTAAGTGAATGATTATTTTCTTCTTGCTTGTTATTGCCTGTATTTTAGCTTTGATTTCAGTATTTAGATATTTTGTTTTTTATTCTGTCTTTTATTTGAATGCATTAAAACACATTGCTTCCCTCTTTATCATTGTACTGTGTCAATATATCTTTTTTACTTGTCTAACAGCATAAAATTTTAGTTTATTAGTAAATTGTATGTGCAAAATTATTAATTTTCTAGATGTAAAATATTGCTGTATTCCTATTTGAATTTCTTTTTATTTTTTATTTATTTTTTCAGTGATTGTATATAAGCAAAATATTTTTTGGCATTAATGATATCTTCCCAATTTTATTATTGCATAATACTTAACTTAAACAATCAGATATTTCAAGATTAATATACATTGTTTTTTTACAGTGTGGAAATTAAGCGAAAATCAGGTTTAATTTTTAGAATTATTATAATCTGAATCCCATAGTTTTGGGGTTTTAAATTTAAAAACAAAAACAAAAAAAAAAAAAAAAAAATAACCTTTAAATTTCTATTAAGTTTTAAATTGAAAAATAATGTGTACAAAAATTTATTAAGAAATTTTATTTCCCATTTAACATTATATTAATAAGTTTGAAATTTAAAACTTAAATGTTTTATTTATTTTTTTAAAAAATCATTTATCTTTAATTTGTTGTTTTAAAAAAATTGAAACATTTGAAAATATGTGAATTTTTACACGAATTATTTTGTAAAATTTGTTTCCTTCTGGGTAATGTAAGTTTTCATTTATTCTAAATTCTGTAAATTAATTTCTAAATTCTGTTAATGGATATTATTTTTAGAGATGAAAATTTAATTAAATGGATCTTTTATGTAGAATAAGTTGTGAAAATATGGGAACTGTAGCTAGGTATTGTAGTAAACATCATTATTTTAATTTTGGATTTCATTTTATGTTGTTTTATCTGAAGTAATAGCCTGAACAATCAAAGGTGTAAACCATGTTTTATCATGTGTAAAATTTTGCTTTTGTTTATGTCATTTATTTTTTCATTATTTCTTAAAATTCTGATTTAAATTTTTGTTGATATTGTAATTGCATTATTCTTTCATTATTTTATTTCAATTAAAAGTAAATATATTTATATTATTTAATACATAATTTGCTCTTTACTCTTTTAGCTTCAACCAAATAGTGCTTCAGGATCAGGAGCTCTAGAACATGATCATACGACATTATACAAAATCTTGAAAAAAGTAACTACCTTTTTAATTGTTATCTTTTTTATGTGATTAAAAATGAAACTTTTTTAGACTAAATATACAAAATCCTTCTTTATTTCTTTGCCTCTCTTAATTAAAAAAAAAAAAAAAACTGAAATTCAAAGTTTACCCCCAAAAAAGAAAAATCAAATACAAGTTTTAGATTATTTATATTAAAAAGACTCAGAATTAGTAGAAATTTTTATTTGTTCATTTTTAATTAAATTAAGAGCATTCTGTGTTTGTAACACTTGATGAATTTAAGTTTCTTTACATTACATATGCATATAAAAGATATATATACTTATTTCCTTGGATAATCTTTTATTTCACAGGGAGAAACTGTTCCTGATCCATTACCTCTAGGTGTTGCTGTGATAGATATGTCTGTTGTTCTTTTTGGTTTGGTATTCCCTGTTGTTGCTTTTAAACATAGACTACAAATGCTAGAACATTTTTCTGAGTGTATACGTCAAGCCAAAGCTACTAGACAAGAAGCTGTCCAGATTAATATTTTTACTGCTCTTTTAAATGCTCTTAAGGTATGTTAAAATTTCAATATCCTGTTATGTTACTGATCATTCTCTGATGATGCTTTTACTTATGAAATATTCTCTAAGGAATTTTGTATTTAACCTTAAGACTAATCCAGCTATACCAAATCTGCATTCTAGTGTCTAGATAATATAGCTACTTCGAGATAAGTAGCTATATTATTCTCAGTATTCCATATATATAACTCTATGCATATTTGGTAATTTTTTTTTTTGAGAGAGAGGAGCTATAACAGTTATTAGTTTAGTGTGAAGAATTTGAAGGGTAACTCATCCAAACTGCGTGTTTCTCTCACCTAATATAAGGGGTCACAAGTACCATTAAAAAAATTCCCTAAACCAGGGATTCTCATATGTTCTGTGAAAGATTTTCAAGTATGCTGCATAGATTTCTGATAAATAAAGTCACTTGGTATTGTATCATTATTATAAAATTTATGTTTTTTGTATGTTATGTGTCATTTTTCTTGTTTACTCCATTTTCTATATGAGTGTTTCAATTCTGTTCAAATTCTTCTATGTGTTTGCCAGTAGGAGTCAAGCTTTCTTTTCACATTATAAATTTTGTTTTCAACTCAATAAGAAGGGGTTTGCTTTCAAAATCACTGATTAGAATGTTATATCTACGAGTATGCTGCACATTTCTTCTGTTTGATGTTTTAGTTTAAGAAGAGTTTACATGTCTCTGTTATAAAAAGGTGTCAAAGTAAGAATATATATTTTTACTTTTCTGAATTGCAGGGATACAAGACTTGTGCCCAAATGTCAATCTTGCACCATGATGCTACAAAACAACCCATTTTCATCAAAATTGGGTTAAAGCCATGCTAATTTTTATTTACTCTAGGGTTCAATATAAGTTTCAACTCTTACCAGGAGTGAAGTATAAGTTAGAGTTTAGTGAATATATCATCTACAACCCTTGACATGATGTCAGTTAATGTGCCAATTTATACATTTAGTTTCAATGCTATACATTTGGTTTTAAGAGACATCATGAAAATATAACTCCTTTTTACTAGTAATACATTATAGAGTGGAAACTAAATATTTTATTTTGGAAATAGCTACTTACATATGTTTCTAGCATAAGTTGTTGGAGTAAGCCTATCTCATTTAAAGATTGAAATAGCAACATTAATTTTATATTATAGCTCACATTTCAGTATTGGATGTGTTTTTCTAATTAAAAAGTGGGTTTATGCCAAATTTCCTAACTTAAACTTTCCTATTTGTCTTAATCTATTAAACAACTGAATTTGCAAACTAGTTTGTCTTTTATTCATGTTTTTCATGCACTATCATACCTAACCATGTAAAACATTTGCATTTTTATGCAAAAAATACTTTACTGATTATGTACCAATACTTCATCATATTTTATGCTGGGAACATGCTAATAGAGTTGGGCTTTTAAAATTAAATGCTTAATTTCTTCTCAAGGTTAGATATACTTTTGAATATTTGTTTCATCAATGATTAATTTAGTTCTTCCAACTTTTTATGTTTTTAAACTATGTGAAAATGTTGTTAACTATTGTAAAATTATACATTCTTAAATAAAGCCTTTTTTAAATCTGACATATACTTTAAATTTTCTCCTTATTTTTTTTTAAATACTAATAGTGTAAAATTATTTTCAGGCTTTAGTTGAAACAAAATGTGGACTAGGATCTGAAGATGTTCGAAAAGCTGCTATTCGTCTGTCATTGGTATGTTGTAATATCCTTGATGTAGATTAAAATCTACAAATGATTTTAGTATATTGTTGATATATTTATTAAAACAGCCTTTCCATTAAAATCAAACCAAAAATGAGACATGTAAAAAGTATCTGTCTCTCTTTATTGTTTCTAATTAAAGACTGAATATTAGTTATATACACTGAATATTAGTTATATAGTTCACAAGAGTTTGATGCAAATAAGGAAAATGTTTAGCATCTGAGGTCAAGTTTGATATCTTCATGCATTTTTTAATTATTAAAACTATATTAATTTTAGTATGGTGTTAATTGGTCTCTCTCTCTCTCTTTCTCCATATCTATCTATCTCTCTCTCTCTCTCTCTCTCTCTCTCTATATATATATATATATATATATATATATATATATATATATATATATATATATATATATATATGTGTGTGTGTGTGTGTTTGTCAATGTAATTAGCTGTGAAACTTTATATTTTGTCTTTGATTTGGGGTGATTGTTTTTGTCTTTAATCTTGTATTTATGAGAAACTCTAGTTATTTCACTGGCACATTTTTAGTATTTGGATACAAGACTAACATTTCCTTCCAAAGTTACCTTATCACAAAAATTTGCGATTTTTATTTATTAACTCATATTTTTACATTGGGACCCAGATATTCTCTTGGAAGCCATGCAATCATTAATATATGCATGTCTTTATATATATTAATGATTGTCATTTTTAGACTTGCCTGTGTTCAGAAAATTGTTATGAAATTGAGTGATGTAAATTTGTGTATTATGAAATCATGCAATGGAATTTTTACTTTTACCTTTGTTTAAAATGACATAGTCAATTAAAAACCTTTTTTTCTGTACAAAGTGTAGAAAAAAAATATCTCAGGGTGAAGGGGGTCTTTCCCCCTCTGAAGTGTTAAATTTATACATATATATGTTTATATTTACTTATTTTACTTTTTTTTTTTTGTTATTGAATTTAGGTTATAGTATAAATTTTCTATTACAGATTTAAATTTTTCGATTTGGTAATAGATTTTCTTGACAAAGAAAAAAAATTCTAATGCTAAAAAATATTTTTTTATTTCAAATATTTTAGCAGTATAATTAAGGAAAATATTTCAAGGCTTTGTAGATTTGTTATATTTTATATATTTTTGCTGTCAGGAATTTATTTGTTATAAAATATTAAAGAAATGAAATTAAGTGTTTAAAGAGTTTAGTTTGATGCTTTGAAGTAATGTATAACATGTGTATAATTTTTTCCCCCATGAAGGGTTCTCTTAACCATGCAAATCCAATTTTAAGATGTGCTGCTGGAGAGGCATTGGGTAGAATGGCTCAAGTTGTTGGTGATGGACGATTTGTTGCTGAAATGGCTCAACATATGTTTGATAGGTATTTCCTATATGTCTATTTAGATTTTAATTTTGATTAATTTATAAGTAGAATGCTATTGTTGTTTTCTGTTGTTATTATTAAAACTTCTCTCAAATAAAATAAAACTAAATATTAATTACTGTAACTGTTTTAATATTTGTTACTATCAATTTGCAGTAGTAAATAATGGACATGTTTCTGCATTTGCTGAATTTTGATTTTGATACAGTGCTGCATCTATTCATTGTGAAAGTGATTAAACTGCATAACAATAGGGTGGTAATTTAAATCTCTTCTTGACAGATAAAGGTCTTTGGTGAATATTTTAAAGGTTTAGCATTTGGTTTATTTGTTTATTTTTAATTTGTCCATTAATCTATGTGTGAATAATTCAAAATAATAGCAACAGCAAAATTAGGTTTTTGATATTTATCCTTAAAAGTTTAGTGTCGGTTGGGGTTAAATCAGAAAATGGGAAAAAAATAGGAAAAAATTAGTATTATCCAAAAACTATTTAATACTATAATAAAAAAATAAATATAAAATGACATAATTTTTGAAAAAAGAATTAGGATTTATCAAGCAAAGTGCAAAGTGGAGTGGTTCTAATTTTAACAAGAAAAATTAAAGCCAATCTTTTCTAAACTCATTGGTTTTAGAAGTGTATATTGCTATGTCATTGGTTATAAGCATGACTAAAAGTAAGCATATAAATGAGATATATACTACAAAGTTTTACATACTTAATGTTAAAGGTAGGATGCAATAGTCCTATGTGAAGAAAGTAAACATTTAATGTAGTTTTATAGATAGTTAGATTCTATAGATCTTTGTGCTTGTGTATGTAGGGAGGTTTAGTGGATAAAGAATGCTGTTTATCATATTCCCTGTATTTTTAAGCTATGCAGTTGAACTCATTACCAACTTCTTATCTGTAGGTCCTCTATAGTTCTCAATTAAAGGGAGCTATGAGAATTTTAAAGCCTTTTACAGGATCAATCAACTGTATTTCCTTTCTTATATCATTCATATTTACAACAAACTAAGATAGCTAATTAATGATGTAAAAATTGCATGCTTATCAGTTTTTCTTCAATTTTGTATAAGTTAATAACATTTTAAAAAAGAGTAGAAAAACATTTTTGGTTTTATGGAGATAAACTTTTATTTTTAAATTCTCTAAAGATTATGCAAACTAATTCTGAAGAAAATTAATAAAGAAATTATTAAAAAATTAATTTTCATGCCAAAAATATGCTCTTATTTATTTTTTAAAGTTTAAATTTTAAAACTTTTCTCCTTTTTTTTTTTTTTTTTTTTTTGTAGGTTAAAAACTGCTCGGGATGCTGCTTCACGGACTGGTCATTCTCTTGCATTAGGATGTTTACATAGATATGTTGGGGGAATGGGTACTGGCCAACATTTGAACACAAGTGTCAGTATACTTTTAGCCCTTGCTCAGGATACTAATGCTCCTATAGTTCAGGTATTTTCTTAATATTTATTTCATATACTTACAACAGTTCAAAAATTTATGCTAGGCAAAATAAATTTTCCCTTAATTTGATTTAAAAAGATTGTGTTGGGGAATCATTAATAAAGCCCACTAAATTACTAACTAAATAGGATGCTCTTTAGGATATATATATATATATATATATATGTATATATATATATATATATATATAAATAAAATATATTACCTTTTGTTGGTTTTATTCAGAGTTTAAATGCTGTATTTCATATGGATTGATCCTTGAAATGAAACCTAGAAACTAATGAATTAACTTTTAAGGATTTCATATTTTATTCTTTATGTAGCCTGTATAAATCTTATATTAATTAATGAGACAGTAGGAGGGTTTGTTAGATGTAGCATTTTCAGGGTCAAGTACTTTAGATAAAGATATACAGCAATTTTGGATAGATAAGTCATGGCTTATACATGCTTAAAAGTTAAAATATATTTTTCCATACTGTGCCTTACAAAATCATCAAGTACTATTCCTGTGCAAATATGTGGGAGCCAACTTAGATGATGGTGTGTTGAGGTGAGAGACTTGTATTTTCTAGGATATTTGTAAGTTGACAAGAGATTAATTTAGCATTGTAAGTCCAAACTAAAGAATTTACTTTGGTTGTGAGCACAATGGTCCAAATTTGTGCAATATGAAGGACTAATGATACTTGGACCTAGTGCTTTAGCTGGCTTGGTTTTGAGGGCTACAGTCTACTTTTTTGTAACATAAGGGCTAATGAGACCAGGATCTACTACATAAAGCTGAATCTGAATGGCTACGAACATCCATGCTTCAGTAGAGTTCAAACACACAAACTCTGGTGATCAGCTTCCTAACCATTCGCCCATTATTCAGCAGTGCTTTAGTTATTTGTGTATACCAAGACACTTTATCCAATAAGCTTTCATTTTATTTAGGACAGTTATTACATGTACAGTGTTTTCACAGGGCAGTTTATTTAACCAAAATTATGATAATAGAAGAATACAACAGCCTTACAAGTATAAAATAACTTTTGAATAAACTGGAGTGAACCATGTATAAAGGAAAATTTGTTGGGGAAAAATTAGACATAATACTTAAATGTTTTTTTTGCATTATGAAAATAATTTAGGCTTTCTAGTTTTTCTTCTGCTTGTCGCTTTAAAATTTAATTATTTCAAAGTAATTGTTTTTCATATGTAATTAATCTTTTATACATAAAAGTCTATGTTTCTTTTTAGCTCTGGGCATTACATGCATTATCTATGATTGCTGATTCAGGTGGACCTATGTTTCGAACTTATGTTGAACCCACTTTATCAATTGTATTAAAACTGTTATTGCACATGGCTCCTACACACATAGATGTTCATCAGTGCATTGGAAAGTGTTTGACTGCCTTAATTACAACAGTTGGACCTGAACTACAAGGTAACTTATTAAAAATTTCTGTACTGCATTTTTTATTTGTAAAAATTGCTTGTTATTTTTAATGTGAATATTTAATTTATAAATGAAGGTCTGCAATAAGTATCTGAAATCTTTAATTAAAATCGGTTTAGAATTTTAGCAATTTGAATCAGTTTATGTAAATTTTTCTTCTTATATTTGAATTTTAATCTGTGAGTAAATCCATACATTGTTCTATTATCTAATGTAAAAATATTGCAATATTTATTTCCAAACAAAGTACTTTGATATGCAAAGCAGAAAAATTTTGTATTATATCTCCAGCAAGACAATATACATGATATTTATAGAAACATCTTAGTCTTAGATGTTTATAAAACTTTGTGCAAAATTTAATTTTTAGATAATGCACAGTTCATATTGTTTTAGGAAAGGGTAAAACAAAAATTTTATGAACTTTTAAAGTTCTCAAATTTGTAATAAGCCATAATTTGTAACAAGTACTCAAAAAAGAAAACCTAAATATAATTGTTTCTTTAGGTAAAGAAAATTATTATTTTTTATTACTATTGTATGGTTTTAAAGCCTAAATATCTGTTGTCAAGTATATTTGTAATCTTGATAATTTTTTAATCATCTTAACTGAATATTGTATAATGCAACCTATTTGTGCATAGATATATGTATTTACTGAAGACAAACACTCTGTTAATACAGGAAGTCTGTATACTGTTGTTACAGATATAAAGTTGATACATTCCAATGAGATAATGGTTAGCTTATAGTGGAGTTCAATGTTCACAGTCATCTTATTCTGTTAAGGATATTCACGTTAATTGTAATGTTTTTTTTCCTTTTTAAAAATAAATTTCAGAATGTAAAAAATAAATTTAAAAAAACTACTATTCTGATGAAATAATATTTTCACTATTAAAAAATATTATATATTATATTTTCTGTTAGGTAATTCACTATCAGTTTGCACTACTCGTTCTTCCTTCCTTGTTGCTTGTGCCATAATGCAGGACCATGGGGACCCGCTTGTACAAGCAGAAGCAATATCTTGTCTCCAGCAATTGCATATGTTTGCTCCTCGCCATGTCAACCTATCAAGTCTAGTGCCAACCTTATGTGTAAGTTACTTATTGTAACTCAGATATTAATGTCACATATTAATGTAATTTTTAAGATTTGTTCAGATAATGTGTGATTTTTTTTCTTTTTAACTGTAATTAGGTAAGTTTCCTCCTCCTCCATAACTTTTTAAAAGTCTATAGTGGCTAAATCACATGAAATTATATTTTCAGTGAATATGTGTAGCATTTTACAAAACTGTTTTCTCCTTTGATTTATTTGTAAGTTGCTAAAAGGGCTTTTAAATTGTGATAGCAAAAATAACTCTTTTGTAATAATATATGAATAAGGCTTATATAAATACTTGGTTATATATAAAAATGTTTTTTTTTAATGTATAATTTAATATTTTTAACCATATCCCCATTATTTTTTAGCATTTTAATTGCCACAAAACTAATTATATATTAGTTTTTGTTTATTCTGCTACTTTATTTTATTTATTTGGTATTCAACAACTTCTATAATTGAAATTTATGTAATACGCACACACACATAATATATATATATATATATATATATGTATATATATATATATATATATATATATATATATATATATATATATATATATATATATATATATATATATATATATTACTCTTTTTAGCTCTATACATGCCATTTATAAATTGTACAGGTAGCACTTAAGTGTTAATGACTGAAAATAGCTAATTTAATTATAGGCTGAAAATTATTTTCTGTGCATCATATCACTTCATTAGCCCATATAAATGTGAAAGGTAAACAATTGAGACTCATATTAAACTCTGGTTTACACAATCACAAATCATAAAAGGTTAGGGAATACTCCGTGTGTTCATTTCTGAAACATATTTGATATTTCAATTATTTAATTAAAGCTTGAAATTGTTTACTTATTTGAAAATTTATTTCAATAAATTTACTTATTTGTTTTGTATTTAAAGGCTTTCTCATATTTAGATACTGTTTGTATTTCAGAGTGCCTTGAACAGTTCTCATCTTCTTTTAAGGCGAGCTTCTGTAGCTTGTCTTCGTCAGTTGGCTCAAAGAGAAGCATCTGAAATTTGTACTCATGCTATGGCATGGGCTAGAGAAAGTAATTCTTCATCAAATAATAAAGGATTTCTCTGTGATAATGGACTTGAGGGAGTTTTATTTTCAATGTTAGATACTGAAACAGATACTCGTCTTGTGGCAGATACTCATGATACCCTCACTAGCATGCTGCAAACACTGGCTGAAGAAAATGTAGGCCATTGGCTTCAACTTTGTAAAGGTGTGCTGACTGCTGCAGGTATTTTTCAACAGTTTTTTTACTAAAGGTTTAATGCATAATTTTGAATTAAAGTAATTAAACATATTAAATAAAGATCTTTGTACTAAAATATATTAAAAATGTAAAAAAAGAAAAGTCAATCTGATTAAAACACAGAATTAACTATAAGCGAATAGAAAACAACTGTTTCATAGCCAATAACATACTACTATATTTGCAGTGAGCTAAGCTTTACTTGCTTCTGCCCTAAAGTGGCCAATATGTATGCTAAACAGATGTTTGTAATCAACTCCTACTTATTTTGTGTCATTATCACTGGATTGTTTTAAATATTTTTAGTGTAGCACAATATTATATATTCATTTCAAGTATCAAATAGAGCTAATGAAAGAGATTTGTGTAGAATATCCTTGAAACTTAATATTTAACTGTTGTGCAGTCTCACAGACTCCACGACCATTGTTCCTTAGTATTTTTTACTTCTCAATCATAATTGCTGAATGCCTTTCTGAGTATCTTCTTGCATTTACCATCAAGATCACTTATCAAATTGCAAGATAGTTAAAAAAAAGTAGTTGAAATGAACAATGGTTTTATTACACAAAATACATCCACAGCAGTTAAAGGTTAACATTATAGAATACTGTACCATTTCTATCTGTAATTTAATTAATATTACCATCATGTTTATTATAATTTTGAATACAAATTATGTAATCTCTATAAATTATATATTTAAAAAAATTTTCTCTGCAATTAACACTTAATAATTTACTGTATTTCTTTATTGTATGTCAATCAAGCTAGAAATTTAATTAAAATAGTGTACTTTGGGCAAAAAACTACCCATTAATTATTCTGTTCTAGTATGTAACTAACATAAAGATTCCAATTAAGAACTTCAATTTTTGTGACATCCATCAATCTTGTTTATTTAGGTTAAAGTTTTGAAAACAACAAGGTAGTACACATTTTTAGCAATTAGAATGTCTAGAACTAATTAATCCTCAGACTTAAAAACCATAATATTTGATGAAGGAAATGTACTGAATTACAAAATTCTAAATTGTTGTAATTTTTTAACTCATTGGAAATAAATAATTTCTATATTTTTCATCCATATTTCCTACAAACATTTTATTTAATTTAATGGTTTTTAATATTTTTCGTTAAGTACTAGATGAAATTTGAAAGATTAAGTCTTTCTCAGTCTTAAACTTTTATCATAATTTCAAATTTAAATTATACTATTTTAAATACTGATTTGCAGTTTAGTTATTTAGATGTAAAGATATGTTTCCAATTTGGTGTCTTTTTTAATATGATCAGTTATCAATTATGCATCCTTTTTAACTATTATACGTGTGAAAAAATAACTTAAATATGTAAATTTATTTTGTTTATTACCATATTTCTTTATAGATTTAACATCATCAAAATCAGAGAAAGATGATCCTAATGATGTTGACAATGATGCAGATGTAGATGATGAAGTAAGATTCAAAGCCTCTGAGGAAAGTTCCCATGTTACAGTTGCACCTAGGTGGTCTACAAGAGTATTTGCAGCTGAATCTTTGCAAAGAATCATACACTGCTGTGAAGGGAAAAGCGCTCACTTTGATTTAATTTTAGCAAGAGAAAGCAAAGTTAGAAATAACAGAGGTTAGTAAAACTGAAAGTACTTCATTAAATTTTTTTATGGTGTATTTGTTAATCTTGGTTATCTGGGCTTCTGCGATAGTGAGCAGAATTGTTGAATTAGTATTATCAATGAAAAACTTGAAATGTGAAGAAGGCCAAAGTTTAGTATATATGAATTTTGTATATATATATATATATAAGTATGTGTACATATACTTAATATATACAAGTATTTATATATAAGTACATGTATGTATAAACTATATAGATACTTAATAAATAAATAAATAAATATATATATATATATATATATATATATATACATATACCATACATTTCTGAATACAAGCCAATCCCTAACTGCATTTTCTTCAAAATTTACCTAGAATTCAAAACTTTTATATAAGCAAAAAGTACATATGTATTTTAAAAAAATCTTGCAATATTTAAAACATGTTAGTAAGAAATGAAAAATGTTACTAAGGAGATAAAATTGGGGAAACATTTTCAAGTCAATTTACTGTAAAATAAAAATGATAGACCATAAAGTAAATATTATCAATAATTTTTTACTTTATACTTTAGATGTTAGACTCCATCACCATTAGTTTTAACTCTGATAACCGTATCTGAAACTAGCATGCTTTCCCTTCGTGTGCTGTCATATATGATTTGTGCTACCTATACTAATCTTATTTTTGGAAAATTATATTTTTGCAAGATTAGCAAATCTATATATAAGCTGACTTTCCCTATTTAGCTTTATAAAAGTTCAGAAATGTTTAATTTATATATGGTGCATATATATATATATATATATATATATATATATATATATATATATCCAATATATTAAAAATTTAATCTTAATGCATCTAAATTATTTTTCCCACTATTAATTTCATATAGGTATGAAAAAAAAAAAAAAACTTCAATACAAGAGTACAATCTCTTCCATTTTGTCATACAATCTTGCATTCTTTACTCCTTTGTCCATTTCCAATCTCACAGGATATGCATGATTCAATCAAACCCTGAGAACTGATTTTGCAATTTGTCTGGGAAATTGCACTTTTTCTTGTTTTAGGGAATCAAGTTTCTATCAGTTTGTTAGCAGATGACATGCAGCGGTAGCCATTCTTACTTTCTTAGTTTCAGCAGAAATTGTTAAGAGAACTTTGGCTAACTTTTTTGAACTTTAAAATAATAAAGAAAATTGATTGTGTCTAACTTTTCATCATTGATTATTAAACATACCATATATAATGACAAAAAATGACTGTGAGAAAACTCTAACATATTCAGTTTAAAAATTGATTCATAATTAAAAACAGATAATACTTAAACATTTCTGAATACTTTTAACTTGGCCCTGCAAATTTCCTCTTTCATTACCATGGAGATAAAAATTATAATATCAACAACTTTATTTCATATATTCTAGACAATGAGAATTCTCAGTCTTCTTATTTGGGCGTAGTTGTACTGTAGATACAACTTCAGTGTATCTAAAATGGTAGAGTTATGTTTAAATTCTAATTGATAGAATTATTTTATGTTCTGTATAATAACAGATTCTATGACCACCATTATTTGAGTTGTATCAGTTGATACCTTTTAGATAACATCATTAATAGCATTAATTCATGGATTAATTATGTGCATTTGGATCATAATAGGTAAATAAACATATATCCCTGGATTACATGATATTATATGACATTCCATATGCATATTTATATATACAGTAGGACCGAAGAAGTTTTCGTGCTTAAGACAATTTTTATTGTATATCAATAATTGTAAAATTTCTCGTTTAATAAGTTTTGTTCTTGAACACTTTTTCACTTGAGAAATTTGTTCTTCTACAAATCATTCTTTCAACTTTATTGTAAAGCTTAAATTTTAAGCCAGTTAGAAACAGGATTTTCTGTCTGCATGAAACAGAGATCATAAAAGGAGGTGGAAGAAACACATCTGGGTGGACATTGTCCATAAATTTGAGGAATAAAAAAACAAATTTCGAGGTACTTCAAGTGTAGTTGGCTACATCCCCAGACCTTTTAACATTTAAGAAAGGAATCAAAGTCAGTATTCTGAGATCCAGATCAAGACTATACACTTAGTGAGAGAAAAGTGCCCTCCTATTTAAAATTAACCATTCCATCCTGTCATCTATAGTGGTAACCAAAAGCTTCTCATTCATGAATACAAATTGAAAAAATAAAGTTTGTATGGGAAAAAAATTTTATGGTTTAAAATCATAGGGTCAAAAATCATTACTACTCTCTCTCTCTCTCTCTCTCTCTCTCTCTATATATATATATATATATATATATATATATATATATATATATGCACATATATAAGTTTTTCCCAGTTTTTGTGTAAGAAGTTTTCTTTCTTAAGAAGTTTTAATCTTTTGGTCCCTTGGAAAACTTATTAAGTGTGTCCAATATATGTATAAATGACAGGATCAACAGCAAATTCAGCCCAATCCCAGATTTTGCATTTTTGGTATTTCTGGGGTAATTCAGCAATTTAGTTCATAACTATTGCTTTATTATAAATTCCTTCTCTCTTTTTATTTATTTATTTTTTAAACAGGTTTAATACTAAGGAATGACTTAATTGAGCTGAAATTGCCAGCAAATGCTAAGTATAGTGTGTTATGCATGTAGCTAACATTTTGGAGTTATCATGCTTGTTTGGACTTAGCAGCACCTTCAACACTTCTGTTGAAACCTTATAATTAGATGGTTGTAGCAAGATGTTAAAAACAGTCTATAGTTATCTGCTAATGTTTACCTAGTGGCAAATGTTATGTGAGATTTAATTATGCTATGTCAGTGAAAGAAAGCAACATTTTAACAACTAACAGAGTTGAATGGTGAAAAATCATTGGCCTTCATGTAAAAAAATTTTTTTATCATGCAATAGAAGAAGATATTATAAACTATAGATGAATGAGAACCGGATTAAGCAGAAATCTGTGAGTAGATGCTAAGAGTGAAGCCAATGTCCTTATCACCTGGTCTTTATAATGCTCATTGATCATACAGCTTCATTGCAAGAGTTGACAGCATACTGGTCACTGTTACAGGTGTATCATTGACTGTTTCTTCAATTTGTAGATGTCTGTTGTACCATGGATTGCATGCAAGAACTCCTTGCTACATCTGACACTGATTCACTCACAATTAATCATCAATGCCTGTGGCTGAAATGAACTTGTGAGTATAGAGACTAGCATTCAGATTGGCCACAGGTACTTTATTTCTGAAAAATCCTGTTTTAATTTATAGTTTAATGATGGCTGCAATTGCATATAATGGATGATCTCAACTTCTACAAATTGTGGCAGCAACAGGTAATATCAGTAGAGTGCTAGAACTTGAAGTTGTTCCTTTCCTTCTAGCTGTTCCTGAAGTTGTCTTTCAACAGGACAATGAATGCTCACCTGTTGCAAGGATTCCTTAATTTTTTTTCTTCAGTGGAACACATGCACCTTCTTCCATGATCTGCTTATTCTCTGAATATGTTGCTTAGTGGGATTTCATTGATCAGCATCTTGCTTGTGAGCTCATCCTACAGCTTCAACTTATGAACTCTATATATAATGCAAACAGCAAAGAATGACTCCAAACAGATATTTAAAATATGTTTGATTCCCTGCTATTTTGTATAGCAGTACTTATTGCAGCATGTTGTGGAGTCACCATTGATTTAGGACACATGTTTTTTTTTTCCTATGTAATAATTTATTTGTACCAATTCAAATCTTTTGTGTCTTATGTTTCATTTAATTTTAATGATTTGTTTAAATATAGTGTTGTGTTTTTCACAAACAGAAGTTTATAATTATAAATCTACTTTACTATACATTTTAATACATTTTCTTTTTAAATTTCTAAAACCAGATTTTCAATGAAAATTCTTATAATCTTTTCTTTCAGATTATATGGTATTATATCTCTCTGACTTGGTTAGAATGGCATTCATGGCTGCTACATCTGACAGTGATTCACTCAGAATTGAAGGCTTAAAAGCTCTTGAGGTTAGAAATTATTTAATCTGTATTTGTTATAGTATTGCTTTTGATAAGTAATATCTTCTAATTTTGGAATAATTGATTTTGAGTCAAAGACAAAGGTTTTGTGTTGTTATTTATAAAAAGGCGACAAAAACTTGCCTTTTATTATAAAAATTAAGATAAGTTTGTATGTAATGTTGAAATATAAACATCTTTTCTGAAATATATCAAATGTTTTGTATATATATAGTGTACTGTAGTTTGCTAATTAGAAATCTAATAAAATATTTTGTTAGTTAAAAATATTTTTAGAGAATCTTAAGTTCAGAATTAACAACATTTACTTTGCAGCCACATAAATATACATAAATCTTTTTATTTTGCAATTCATTTTCAAAAGTAAAAAATATTTTTTTTTTAAATTAGAAATTAATTTTTTTCTTTTATTTTTATATGAAATATTTTCATTTTATTTGAAATGTATATACAAACTAATTACTTGTTGATTTTTTTAGCTATTAATGAAATTTCTATGCAACATCATCATTATTATAAATATCATGTAATATTTACGAAATAATTTTTTTAATATTGTGTAATTACTCCTTAGTGTTAAATTTATGAGTTTTCTCATGTTTTCAGATGATCATTAGCAAGTTTTCTAAAGTTCCTGAACCAGAATTTCCAGGGCATGTAATTTTAGAACAGTATCAGGCACAGGTACATAAATATTTTACTCTATTTTTATTTATGCATCATTAGATTTAATTTTGAACATGTTAAGCTTTTTTATGCTGTTGAAAGCTGAAAAAATATATCATTTTCATTATACTTTGTAGCACTTAGTTTATAACTTAAAAAATAAGAAAATATTTTTTCAGTTGTGCTTTAATATCATATGCCTTTTTTAACAGGTTGGTGCTGCTCTACGACCTGCTTTCTCCCCTGAAACTCCATCACATATTACAGCTTTTGCCTGTCAAGTATGCAAATATTTATTTTTATAATCTTTTACTTAACTCATTGCAATTTTTAAATTCTGTTTTTCATTGCAGATTAACTTCTTTTTAAATTTAAATTCATATGTTTATTGGACTTTTTTTTTCTCTCATTTGTATATTTTTTTTTTTTTTTTTTTTTTTTTTTTTCTTTCTATATTGGTGAATGAGTAAAGTAAAATATATTTATCCCTAAGTCTTGATAAGTAAAATTTATAAAGAGATATTTTTTAACATTTCATATTAAGTCTTATTAAATTTACTTTTCATATTTATAATTTAAAAATTAGTTAACATTGAAATTTATGTTTTTTTTTTTTTTTTTTTTTTTAGAAGTGAATATAAAGTAAATCTTATTAACATAGAAAAATTGGAAATTTTAACATTTTAAAATTTATAAGTCTTCCCCCCCTCAGTGTAATGTGATATATTTGTTGTATTTACTTTTGTTAATATAGGAAAATATCTGTTACTTTTATAAAATAATCTTAGTGACAGATAATTGAATCAGCTCATGCTATTGTATGTATTAGGTTTGCAGTGCTTGGATTGGATGTGGTGTGGCCAGAGATTTGAATGATTTGAGAAGAGTGCATCAGTTGCTAGTCTCATCCCTCGACAAACTTCATAAAGCATCCAGTACTTTGGTATATAATGAGAGTGCATCCACTATGGAAAAACTAGCAATTTTGAAAGCATGGGCTGAAGTAAGATATTCTTTCTGTTGAATTTGTAATTCAAAAATTTTAAATAAATTCAAAAGATGTTACCTTGTTTACAGTTTAAATCATTTTATGACACTAGAAAATTTTTTTTTTATTATTGAATTTATTTGATAGAATAGCACTAATTATATATATATATATATATATATATATATATATATATATATATATATATATATATATATATATATATATATTTATAACTTGGATGTTTTCTTTCATTTGTAAAGAAAGTGTATGTAATACTGTATTGTACGGAAGACATTTTCTCTTAGAGCTTAAAAATTTCTGTTAATTCAATATCACTGTGTTGTTTTACATTTATTTTCATGCTTTGGTAAAAATCACTTTTGTTGTTTTCTTATGAAATTTAGCATTTGATTTTTAAACTGGTGTAAAAATTATTTGAGATTGTTAAAAACACTATTTGCAAGTCATTATTATTTTAAGGAAAATGTACAGGGGAGAAATAAGGTATGGCAATTGTGTTAATTTTATAGACAGATGGTAGTTTCTGAGATTCATAAATAATTCTTTTAAGGCATTCTTTATTTATCAGGAAAAATAAAATAAAAATACAATTAAAAATAAAAAAGTAGTATCAATTATTTTTGGGAATTCTACTTTTGAGATTTATTATTATGTCCCATATCTTTTAATAATTGCTGATATCAGCTGTTGTTATAAAAATTTCTAAATTAATAGTGTATTGAATTTCCTCCTTATAAAATGTAATATCAAATGCTTGCTTTAGAAAATTGTTCTATTTACATTTTTAAATATCCAGTTTATTTAAAATTGTTTTCTTTTTTTCTTTGTCCCTTAGGTTTATGTTGTAGCTATGAATAACCAAAAATTAGAAACATCTGCGTTAGAAAATAATGAACAGCCAGATAGTCAAGAAAGCTTATTACGATTGGTTGCACCTGAACTTGCTTTATTAAGCACTTACTGGCTTGCTTTTTTGAAGGATTATGCTTTATTATCTCTTCCTGCTGGTAATAATTTTTTATTTTATTGTGTCATTGATTTATACAATTTGTTGAATATTAGTAGTTGTGATTAAGGGGACTTGTCAACTTTTAAATGCTCAAAAAATGGATTTTTTAATTTTTGCGTTTTTATAACATTTAGATTTCTTTGAGGTTTTTGAAACAAACTGCTTGTAAATAACTTGATTACAGCTGTCAAAATCATTAATAGAATAAATAAGTATAGGGTTTTCTTTTTACATGCTAGTTTTTACTTTAAAATCCGTTATCTCAAAACTATGAATTTACAGTTTTTACACACTACAACAAAATATGTTTTTAGAGATATCCATTTAAAGATTTTTATTATAAGTCTATAACAGTATTATCTTGAAAATGCACCTATGTTTCATTTTTCAAATATATTATAAATTTAATGTGTTATGTTGTATAAAGTGGAATCTTTAAATTATTTTTAAAGAAAAATAACAATTTCTTTAAATATTATTTTAAAGTTTATTAAATTGAGTAGATTGAAGGTTCTTAAATGATGTATTTAATATTATTAATGTTCAAAAAGAATCAAAAGATTATTTTTCATAGTGTAATGTTACATGATCTAATGTAGAAATTAAATCTCAGAAATGCAAGCAATTATTTTTATCCTGAATAAGTATTTCTTTTTTATTGGCATTAAAATAAACATGCACACACAATTAGAAAAATAAGAATTAATTTTGATATCTTTTTGTATATTAAATAAAAAGTAATTATATTGGAAGACTAAAATCAATATGTTTTTAAATTTTTTTGTCTTGTAAAAGTGATAACTCCTAAAAGATATAAACCCAGCAATTATGGTATGAAAATACAAGTCAAAATTTCATGCAAGTGTTAATGCATATCAAATTGGTGTATTTTACTGTAACTATTAGTGAATTTTATTTACAATAATACATTACTTCTTTGTTACAGATTTCTTATAAAGTAATACATATTTTTTTCATTACTTTTCAAACAATCTTATGTGAATTAACATATAAGTATCATTAGACTGAAGTGAATCATCTTAAAATGTAAAAGAGAAAAAAAATCACCAATGTAAACAAAGTCTGAAGAATTTTGAAAGATTTCAATTTAAATTAGTCTGTAGATTCTTATCTTAGTTTACTTAAGAAAGAAAGCTTTTTTTGCAATCAAATTTATAATTTTATATTTGATATATTTGTCTGAAACTTTGAATACATTAAATTCAATTATGGTTTGTTTCAGCATTAAAAAATAAGTTTTAAAACCTTGCAATTTCAAATCTTACATAAGCATGTATTCCATTCTTTTTTTTTTTAATTTTGAAATTTTTTAATGAACTGCATTATTATACAATTTATTAAAAAAATACTCTAGGGCATTATAAAAAATAAATTATATTGATAAAAATAGTTGAAATCTTCTGTATTATTATTTAATTTTTAAGTTATGAATTTTTATGAAATTCTTGTAAAAATTGTATGTAAATGATATCCATGCTTAATATATTCTCACAGACACTGCAGCACTCTGTTTTTTCCTCTTTTATAAATCTCTCCTTTTTTTTCTTTATTTCATGTCCTCTTTTTTTTCTACGATTTACACCTTTTATTACTTTTTTCTTTGGGCCATTCACTCCTTTTATTCATTTTTTCTTTCTCGTGTAACGGGGAATGGATCTTACACATCATCTATCCCATGTTTTTATAACATTTTTTATTTTCTAATATTTTTTTTCTGTAGAATATTACCCCCCTCCCCCCCAAAAAAAGGAAATGTTCATTTTAAAAAATTAGACTTATACTGTATATTTTAAAGATTAATTATAAATCAATATAAAAAAATTAATAGAATTTTACGAACTAGTTAATAACAAATTTTGCTGTCACAAAGTTTTCAAGTTCTGTTTAGAAGTGCATTTTAAAGCTTTGGTATTTGAAATGGCTTTTAAATTATTGGTGTACTGTTGAAATCCCTATTTTAATAAACCAGCTTATAACAAATAAAAATTTTGATGTGGGATTTTTTTTTTTTTTTTTTTTTTAAACAATGCTAATCTGTAAATGGTGAATCTCAGGAATGAGGTAGAAGGATCCATTTTTTCAATTATTCACTGCTTTTTTTTTTTTTTTTTTGTTCATTTTTATATAAAACTTTTGTGCAGTTATAAAAACAGATTTAAATAGATGCTTCTAGATTTAAAAACAAAGTGCATGAAATGAATAACATCTTGCCCACCCAATCAAGGAAAGAAAATGTTTTTTGTTGTATTGGACTAAGTAATTTCTTAAACTATCTTGATACTTGTATCATGTCAGTAGAAGATTGTAAATTAATTCAGTATTAAAATAGTAAACAACAACTAAAGACAAAGATTTGTTTTGCATTTGTCTTCATTTTTGGTTATTCTAATAGGCAATCATTCAGTTGTTTGGTTTTAGTCAATTAAAATCATTAAAGATAATATTTTATAAACTTATATAAGATAATATGTATTCTTATGTAAATATTATGAAAGTTATAATTTTGTGACATCTAGCATTTTTCTTAAAGGTTCAGATACAACAAACAATATGGTTCCTCAAAGTTTAATATAATAAAGTTCAACTGTATTGGTGAATTTATTTTTGTAATTAGACACATTGAAGAAGCATCTGATTTGAATATGTTATAAATATTTTTTTACTAGGAAACTTGAGTACTGATTTATATTGATAAAAAGTTATTTATATTCTTCCATATTTCTTATTCAGGAATTTGTTTTTGTATTAAGCAAGTCAGAACATTAATTTTTAATAATTATTTAACTTCCTCTTTTTTTTATTTTTCTCCTTTTTTCCTAAAATTTTGGCTTCTGTGTATGTTCCCATTCTAAGGGGCTTAAACCTCTCCCGGGGGTAACTTTCTTTCGTTTTAAATGTAAAGTTATCACAATGCTAAGTAATGAAGTTATATATTTGTAAGCTTATTTTTAAAAAATAGGAATAACTAATTACTTTGGCTATAGGAACGAATATGTGACATATGACCATATGACCTTTAGTTATGTCAATGTTTTCCTGGTAAATTTATCTTGATTGATGCATCTTGCTTGTATCAGGTGATTTTTGCAACAAGATTTTCAAACCTTGTCAGACAGTTTTATGTAAAGGAAATTACAACCTTCTTCAAGGACAACTTGGAAACTGATAACAGCTAGGTGAAGTATTAAGACCATATCACATGTCAACATATGCAAATTGAAAAAGCAACAGATTCAATTTAGGATTCATTTTTCCATTGAAGAATATGTTGATTTCTTATGTGACAGTGAAAAATTTTCAACTGATTAAAGGCCTTATGACACACAAACTAAAATAAATCTTTTTATTTTTTGTAACATAAGAAATCTATACATTTTTGTGTGAATTTCGTAAATGTGCAGATCTTTTGTGTTATAGCAAAAAAATTTCAGCCAATTTACTTTTGTTCAGGTTAAGACTTTTAATAATAATACAATAAGACTTTTATTTGGATTAAAAAAATTTCTCTCTCACATCCGCATTTTCTTCAACAGGAAAAGAAATCATAAACTGAATAGCTTTTTTAACAAGTATATGTTGATATGTGGTACAGCCTTTAGTTTTTATTTTCTATCTTGGGTACAATAACCTTTAAATCATGAAATCTTGAAATTAAAGAGTCCTCAACTAAAAGTACTGTTTGAATACTAGCCCTCTACTGATAAAATTTTTTGACTGTGTGACTGATTAGCATAATTTTCATTTATGCACATTACTAAATTTATTTATTACATTTTATTTCTTTTCCTTTTTTAATTCTTGCTGTTATCCATTTTAGAATTTCGGTCTCAACTTCCTCATGAAGGTGGAGCATTTTATAGTTCTGACACTATGGATACTGTTAGGAAATATTACAGGGATGCTTGGCCTCCTGTTTTAAACGCAGCTACTCTATGGCTCTGTAATGGAGGATTTGAAGAGACTTGCAAAACTGGAACTCACAATTTGCCTCACAATCTTATCAATTATATTGCTCAAAATAACAAGAGTTCTGAAGAAATAAACTCAGATTACTTCCACCTTGTGTTTGGTAAGGTTTAGTATACAACTTTTTAAAAATTTTATAAACCATAAATGTATTTTTTACTTTAATATTGTGCAAATGTAATTATTGATACATATTAATAATTTTTTTTTATTAATAAAATTATTTTGTTGGACTATGATTTATGACGAAAATTTGTATATTTTAAGTGAAACTGGTTACAAATTCTGCTGATAATTGGTTTTATTGGTTGGTTCATTGGAAATGAAAATATATTTAGTACAGCAATGGATTATTCAAAGATAGAAAATATCACAAGGAATAGTTTGATAAGCAGCTAATATAGTATATTAAAGTCTTGGTGATAGAGAACTGTTGCTTACAGAGGCTGTTCACACATCCGTCTTTGGGGTTTTATACAAAATATTTACTTACTTTTCTTACATATATATATATATATATATATATATATAAAATTTAGACACACTTTGTCTCATATATTAGTTATTAAATATGTAGCATATTTTATGTTAGTAATGAACTGAAAGAAACATGTTTCTGTTCAATCTCAAAGCTTATAAGCTTGTTTATAAATACCAATATTTAACTATCTTTATTTTTCACTCTCTGAAAATATAGGTATCTGTTTGGAGGCATTATGTTCCTCATACTCCAGTACTAGTCCAGATTGTGTAATGATATGTCTGCAATCTTTGATACAACTTTTAAACCATCCTTTGCCTTCAAAAATAATTGGTCAAGATTCTCAGTTATCTACTGAATTAGCCAATGTTTTACACAGGTATTTTTTTTTTTTTTTTAACATCTTAACATTCTAAAAGCATGTATCTCTAAACCAATTTAAATATTTTTCTGTATAGCTTAAAAATTTTAGAGTGTACTTTGAACTGTAGCCCATTTGAAATTTTTAAAGCTTGATTAAAATTGAAATTGTAATAAAATAAAATTAATGCTTTTTAATTAAATATTATACTGTATCAATTTATTTAATCAAATATCTAGTATATAAATTCATGAGTATTTAGGAATTTCATTTCTAAGTTGAATTTTAATAGATGCATACAAAATAAAGTTTAGGTATAGTAAAATATTATACTACACATTTTCATTTAATCATGTTTTAGGAATTAAACTCTCCTCTGTGAACTTTCTCCTATTAATGCTTGTTTTTCCAATCCCTATTGTTTTTTCCTTCAATGTATTAGTTACCAAGGGTACCTCTAGTAATCAACATCTGGTTCTGATTATTTCAATAGCATTATAGTAGGGTGCTGCTCTTCAATACCATAGTTGACTGATTCAAATCTTGCAACTGGCATGAATGTTAATAGCTATTCATTATTGGTTTTAAGTTGTATGCTCTAGTCTCATTAGCCCTTGTGTAGAAAAAAAAATAGACTGTAGTTCTCCAAACTAGTAGTAGCATGGATGTCACAGGTGTTAAGTGAAGTAGGCTGATCTTTGAGCTATCTTTCAGTGCTGCTAATCAAACTCTGTGTATCTCTCACTATGTAAAGTGACTGACATGACTCTTCTACATAGTGCTGCAAATTTAGCCTGATAATATCAGATCAAAGAAATTTAGTATATGTTAATTTGAGGGACAATGTGTGCAACAAATAACTTGTTACATACAAATGTGATTTTACTGGTGAAAAAATAGAAAATATCAAAATTATTACATTTCTGTGCAGAATAAGCCTGAAAATCAATAGTTATTTTTCAACCAATTTATAAAAATTTCTATCCACCCAATGCATTAGCTAATCAAAACTCTTATTCTAATTCCTAAAAAGTTGGAGTTTAAATGTGTTTTAGGTCTTTATTAGTGTAGTAGAAAGACATGTTGCAAAAAATTTGAAAAACATGATCATATGTGTTGCATAAAACATCACACTGCCCAAGTTAGATTTATAGGTTCATGTTAATACTTATACTAAGTTATACATTTATACAGGAAGCTTCTAAATCTTACTTTAAGTATAGAATTTTACAGTGTCATGTAATTAACTATGTAAAAGTAAAGATTTAAGCATATTAAAATCAGTCTTATTTTCCTTTGAAATAATTTATAGCAAACTTCTTAAATTTTTTACTGCTATCTGCTAGTAATTGAGTTAAGATATCATGTAATAATATGCTAAATTAAAAATAGTTATGAAAATGTAGTAATTAGTAGGTTTATGAAGTAATTCCAGGTAGAATAAGTAGTTTTGTATTTATTTATATGTTTATTTTACAGATTGCTGCTAACTAGAGAATGTGTTGAAAGTCAATTAGCTGTCATGGAAGTGGCACAGCTTATTGTTACAGCTCATAAAAATTACATTGAAAGTGAAAGAAAAAAACGACTCAAAGGTAATTATGCTCATGTTTTTTTATTTATTGCAGCATTTCAGTTATTTTCTCTACTAGAAATTAAAGTACTAGTTTCAATAAATTATAAACTGGCTAATTTTCAATTTTTCTCATTTTTTGGTAATCAAAACACTAAAAATTAATTTGAAAATGCTAAAATATTCAATATTATTTATCAAGTTATGAGCCTGTACAATATTACTGCTACAATAATAGTAAAATTATATATTAATACCTTGTTTGGTATCAATATATAGTTATAAACACTCGGAAAATTATTGTATTTTAATAAAATAACATGCTTTTATGTTGCTACAATCTCAGATGTAGACCTTTGATTTAAATGCATTTATAATAAATATGGATAACCTTGTACTCATAAAAAAAATTATTTTATTTATGTACATTTTGAAGAAAGAGGCGGTATACAGTTTTTCATTTAACTTTAATACTTTAAAGAGTTTAACAGCTAGTATATGTTAATATAGTCATTAGAATTAGTAAATTTCTACTTTTTCATTCGCCATTAATTTAGTGGATAATTTGAATACCAGCTAATTGATAATTTTTTTTTTAAAAGTCATAAAAAATAAGTAATCGATACTAAATAATCTATTTTTTGGTTTGTGTACCTTTATTTCAAACAGGAAATACTGAATAGTTATTAATACAAAATGTAAACATTCAAATATCAACAAAATATTCAATAACTTTATTTAATAAAACAAACATCAAATAAAAAAAATAATGCAGATATACTTTTTAAAAATGTTGTTATATATTCCTTATGTCTGTAATAAGATTAATTATTAATTTACATAATAAATTGTGGCACAGAGGCTTGTCTTAAGATTAAGATTACATTCAGATATATGAAGCATTCTCTGTGAATGCAAATTGTAAATAACGTACTCACAAAATTAGCTCTTGAAAAAAAATGAGTTTCCTTCATATATAGAAGATGAACAGATGTTATAAGCAGTAACTTACATGCTATATATAAAACACATGATCTGTAGCAGACCAACATTACTAGAAATTCATAATGTTATAATGCATATGAATATATATTTAATCCTTTGTATGCATTCATGTAGGTCTGTTTGTTCACTAGGCATGCAAAATGACTCAACTGATCTTGATGAAATGTTACATGGTGATTCAGATTAATCTTATCAGCAAATATTTTATAAAACTTCAAAGGCAGATTTTCTATTTGAAAATTACTGGTGTTAAACTTTTTGATGACATATTTGGTAATTTACCAGCAAACTTTTTTATGGTATCCAATCTGTAGTAGTCATGCAATATAGCAATTTTATTTTTATTTAGAACTAACTCCTGCTAATCAAGAACTGAAGGATCACAATAGTGAATTAGCCTCTTTGGGAGAAGGAGGAGAGAATGGAGTAATTAGTCCTGATAAGTCTGTAGTGTTTTCAATATTAGAAAACTGTTTGTGCCTCATTGTTCGACAGTTACCTCAGATCAGCCCAGCTCTAGCAAGCAGTACAGGAACTGTAGTACAGAATGCTAAATGCACAAAGAAGTTGACTCAGCATTCTGCTACTTTAATCCTTTCAGCTTTGAGAGTGTTGGTCCAACTTCCAACATTGTGCTCCTATGCTGGTAAGTCATTTATTTTTTGCTTTTATTTATTTATTTTTTTTTTAAATCTCAATGAATTAGTTTTTAAACTTTGTAACATTTACAATTGATAAGTAAAGGAGAAATTAATTTTGGAAGGAATGGATAAACCTAAAAGCTTAGTGCTGTAAACATTTATTTTAAATCAGTAAACAATAGTTTTAGATGATACTTCTCATCAAAAAGAATAAAAAACAATAGAAAACTTTGTCAGATTAAAAAAAAAAAAATCTTATTAAAGATATGTAATTGTTCACATCACAGTAAAAATACAGTCTACTTTTGGTGTTTCTCAACAGTGGTAGATATGTCCAATATCAAAATTACTACTTTTATATAAGTACTTCCAACTGCATCGTAAGATTTTTTTTTTTTAAAAAAAGAGAAATTTTATGTATTGTCTTTTGTATAGTCTATTCTGCACAAAAGTCGTTCCGACTGACCTGATATTTTTGTGTTATAAAACATTGATTTACACTGCTATAAATTTTAAAAAAATGAATATAACTTTTTGATTGATGGTTAGACTAGAAAAATACATTTCCTATTATTTCTCTCACTTAAAAATTTCAGTGTTTCAAGAAGTATTATTATACTTTGGAGATCATAAATATTGTTAATTGGTTTTAATTATGCATTGACAGGTATAGAAAAAGAAAAAGGTATATTCTAAGGGTTGTAGTTCTAAAATTCCTGAAGGAAAAAACTTGAAATTTTATGATATCTAAATTATTAGAACTGCTGCTTTAAGTATATCATGAAAAATTAGCTATATGTAAGATTGAAAAGATATTTTAATGAACAAATTAGACTTAAAAACTCTATAAGGATAAAACTTTTGTGCTCAAATATGAGAAACGCTGCAAAATTTTAAGCATTAGAACTTAATATTGAAAGGATGGGTAGGAAATCATGAAATGGTGTCCAAAGACATGTAGCTCTCTCTTGTTACTCAAATAATCAATTCAAGAGTTAATGTTCAGTTTTATTTACTCTTTTATTAATGTATATTTCCACAAGTTTTGTCCTTTATTTATTATTAGGGGATAATCATATACATAATTTTGCCTCAAATACTTATTTCCTTAAAAATGTCCTGAAATTTTGTTCTTTACTGCTACTAACTCCTAATATTTCCAGTACAGTTGAATCCCATTATAACAAACTTCAAAGAACCAACAAATGCTTTGTTTTCTATATCTGAACCGTTAAGAAAAATGTTAAATCTTTCCAAAATAAGTGTATTTGAGAAAATTTTAAAGAAATAAATTGGCTAAAGCCGGTTACAAGTTCAGTTGTCCAATGCCTTTTGAATCGACACATGATGACTATAAATGAAGACAAAAAGAAAAATAATTTATTTTTACCTTTACTTGTTTCTTATTTTTTATTGTTTACAATAGGGATAATCAGTGATCTTCTGTTGACATGATACTCATTTAAAGAAAATTTTACAAATTTCTTTGTACAATAATATAAAAGAACTAATACATTGCTTCCACTGTTTGTGTAAAAAATTAAATTTTTCCTTTTTGGTATGCTATTAGACTAAATTAAATGTTGTTTTAGGAAAGGAAAAAGATTCATATCTGATTTTAGAAGTTCTTTATGAAAGGATAAGTTAGCATCAAATCAATAGGAAAATAAGTTTTCTATAACACAGTTTGACTGTTTTCAAATAACTTACATGAAACATTTGCAATCTGATGTTGGTTTTATTTTATAGCTTCTGCAGGTGTGGCTGCTGTTGTGTTACATTTGATTACTGGCATATTAAAAGAAATTGCTGCTGAACCTTTGGAAGAATTCCATGATTTCCTTCAAAGTACATTAGAATGTTTACAAAATCTCTGCTCCAATTCTATGGCTAAAAATACTATTTGTAAAAAGGACTGGGTGAGTCTTCTCCAAAGTGGCTTAGCTCATGTGACACAATTTTCTAAAACAAGTGAGTTTATTTTTTTTTTCTATTTAAATAAAAGTTTAATGTAAAAAATGTAAATTTAAGTGACTTTTTAATAGTCAATTTATATTTACATAATAATCTGTAAGATATATATATATATATATATATATATATATATATATATATATATATAACACATTACCAATTCTGGGCTATTAGCCACCAGCATGTAAGATATTTGCCTACTCACTATTGATATAGATAAATATCTGAACCTAACAATTACACCTATTTATATGAGTGGCCAATATAGATGCCATAGAGTCAGACATGTTTCAGTGCCATCTCCTATTTTTGCAATTGTTATATACATAGAACATCATTTGGCTATAACTAAAATCAACGCATGCTGCCACTGATTAAATACCTGTACTTGTATTATGAGAATGAATTGCACCTCCAGGGTTAATGGAACCTTTCTCTTTAAATTGGGCCAAACGATGGCCGAATGGTAGAGCACTGCTCTTTGGAACCAGAGTTCATGGGTTCGAATCTCGCTGATGGCATGGATGTTCATAGCCGTTCGGAATTGGCTTTAAACAGCAGGTCCCGGTCTCATTAGCCTTTGTGTGCAAAACAGTAGATCATAGTGCTCCAAACCAAACTCTCTAAATTGGAAAAGAAATAGGAATTAAATACTAACCTAAGTCTATAATTACATTCACACAGAAAGTGGAATTTCTGATTTAATATTTTCTGTAAAATCTAGTATGTCTTAACATTAATGCATATGTATACATATCCATTAGCTATGTTAGAGATTTAACTGCCTGTGTGAATGCTGCACACTGTTCATACCTACTAGCTTTATGTGTGTGTATATGTAAAAAATCAGAATTTCAATGACATTCCACCACAATATTTAAATCCAGAAAGAATTATGCAGAGGCAAAGCTATAGCATTTTGAAAGTATTTTAGAATTTAAGCAATTGCTTGCCAGAAGATTCATTTGATCTAAAAAAAATTTTAGATTTGTTTGCAAGTTATTTACTAAATACTGCTTGTCTAATTTTATATTACTTATTTTCTTAAAAATTGGGTAATTGTTATAGGTCCTAATCCTACAGAGGCAGATGAAATGATTTCTATTTCATCTATGAGTGTATACATCACTTCTGCTCCAAGAGAAGTTGTTTGTGCTCCAAATTTAAGACAGCATTGCATCAATTCATTCAAACATGCACTTCAACAGGATGGAAGAATGGTAATTTTTGTGTTTCACTCTTTTTCTCTGTTAAAATTTCTGTTTTGGCAAAAAGTGAGTTTGATTGTACTGAAAAATGACTTGTAAAAACAAAAGTTAGAATAGAATAGTAATTAAAAAAATAAATCTTAAGCAGTTGCTTTTTCTAAGTTGCATTTTATTTTAGTTAATTATAAACTAAATTGTTATACTTTATTGTAATTTATATACTTTTTTTGCATATATCCATTGATATAGAAAACTTATGGATGTATTTTATATACATAAGTTGCACACAAAACTTAAATATATATATGCATGCATACATATTCAAGTATGCTTATGTATAATTCTATTTACAATACATCCTGTTTTAAATTAAAGGTTCTTTTGCATCTATTAAAGGATACAGTAATTCTTTCAACTTCTGTAGTCATATATTTGAAGCATCACTGTCTTGTATAATTCTTCCTTTCTATGAATACATCATTAGTTAAATTGATATTAATGATAAAATTGAATTAAGTTTGAAATCCTAATATGTAAGGTGAAACACTGTCAAATATTATATTTGTTTTCTATGAATTTATTCAATAGGGAATTTCTGGATGTTGCACTAATAAAACTCATAGAAAATGGTACAATGAACTTTAATTGCTTAACACATTGTAAGGTGAATCATTTTTAGGTCTGCATTTAAGTAGCTAGACATTGTTAAGAGTTCAAGATTAAGTAACTTAGATCTCCCTATTTCATTTTGTTGTGGTTGAATTAATTTAACCCTAAAAATGTGTGATTTTTATCCAAATCTTAAAA
Organism: Pardosa pseudoannulata; assembly: GCA_032207245.1. Taxonomy (NCBI): domain Eukaryota; kingdom Metazoa; phylum Arthropoda; class Arachnida; order Araneae; family Lycosidae; genus Pardosa; species Pardosa pseudoannulata. The sequence goes on from CM063504.1 coordinate 102,140,075, forward strand.
ACACCTATATTGTTTGAAATCACCTGTAATGAGACCCTCATCAAATAAAATTTTTAATTTCATAACTTCTAATAATTAATGATATATTTTTAAAAATAATAGTAAATCACTTTTATGTACTATGTATTGTGCAAAAAATCTTTCAAATAGAACCTTGATTAATAGAAACCCTGTATAAAAACATTCTGTGCTTGCGAATTTAACTAACTTTTAAAGTAAAAAACAATAGAACATTCTTTAAATGATAAAAATAAATATATATGAACTTATGTTTCATAGCAAAAAAGAAATCAACTCTGGTAGTAAACTTTAAAAGTAAAATGAAATTTTTTTAAACTATACTTAGTTAAATATCGAAAGACACATTTTCAAAAATTAACACAAATCTCAAGAAAATATTGTATTTTTAAAATTTAATATACATTAATATGTTAAATTTGCATTCTTTTAAAAAAGGTCTGTTACCTTTCATTGCAAATGTTCAGAATTTCTATCATGGGCAGTCCTATCTCCCCAATTTTAGAGCAACGGGAGGTCCATCAATGTAGCATCGTTTCTTTGCTCCAAATGTTTTAGGGCAGTTTTCAATGCTTGAACACTTTCACTATAACCTATAGTCGTAGAATCCTTAAAGTCCTCATCTTCATTTTCTGCATCATTAATGTCCGTTGAAGAATTAACTGCTTGTATGATTTCTTCGTCATTGAGAATTTCAAAATTTGGATGTTAATTTTCAACGTCCAGCCACTCGCAAATGTCTTCTTCCAAAACTTCCTCACATCCTTCAATTCCACTGATCTCAAGAAGTTCCCTGTAGGTGTGTTTTCCGTCTGTCTCCTCTTTTCAACAATTATTTTGTTGAATGATTAGTTGACAAATTGTAGCTGGATTCACTAATTGTCGTGCCTGTAACATGAACAACGAACTAAAATGTGTATAATTTTTCAAGCTCATTTTGAAAAGGAAAAAAAAAAATTAGATTTCGTTTTTGACTTGGTTAATGGAGGTTCAACTGTACTTGTCTATTTTGAAGCTAACTGTAAAGTTACATATTTTTGGAATATTAAGGAAAAAGTACTGTATTTACGTTTCTTATTTTTAATACTGTTAATTGCAAATTGTAGACTGATGAAAATTATTAAGAATATTAGTGGATTATATCTAATCAATGCAAGCAATTATATGCAACAATTTTTTCATCTAGGTGCAAGTAAAGGCCATCTCAACTCTGCAATCTGTATTTGCTCTCCCAGATAATGCCCTATCTGGACCATATATCCACGCTTTGTGTCCTAAACTTATTGAATTGATTGGACAATATGCATCTGAGCTTTCTGCCCAACAAGGTTTCTCAGACATCAAATTAACAGCTGTCAAAGAGCTGATTCAAACTCTCAAAGTATTAGTAGATGTTGCTGCTAATGACAAAAGTATGTATACTTCAGTAATTTTACATAGATTTGTCATTATTACTGCACTATCAAGATATTTGAACACTTAAATTGATTTTGGACAATCAATAAGACAATTTTTTTAGCCTATTAAACAAAATTCTATTTATTATTTTTTAGGGAAAGCTGCAGCTCATTTGATGCTATTATTAAGAGAGAACATAGAATTTAAAAAAATATATAAATACTTAGTAAGCATATATAATTGAATTCCAAAATTCATCCTTCTCTTTATACTTTTTTTTCATCATTTAATTAAAACATGAATTATTATTTAAATTGAGTTTATTTTTTAATATTATAATTGGTTGAATGTAAGGTAAAAGTACTGCAAATGACAGTTACTTTGAAGGATTTCCTTTGAAGTTATTGTTTGGATTGTTTCTATTCCTATCAGAATCCCCTATATAATAATAGCCTAAGGTGTCTGTCGGCAAATTTTTGAAGCGGTTGTACCTGGAATGGATACAGGCATCCATATTGAATTTTTTTTGAGTTAGGGTTAGCAAAATTCAAAGCGAGTTCAAAATCTAAGCCATCCCCCCTTTTTTAGCTTTTAATGCTATTATTTCAAGCCTTATTCTCCCCCCGTTAAAAGCAGGCGATTAAATTTATCATTTTCGATGCCATTCATATATACCACCAAATAATCACTGTCAATATTAAAACCTCTGCTCTCCATCCTATCATGTAATAAGACAAGATAAACTAAAGCTGGCAACTAACATACGGTCGGTAAATAGAAAGAGTTCTCACCAGTTGATGTTTAAAGTAAAAGCAAATGAATTTCTGTACTAAAATCATTCTTAATAGGATGACAAGGGCGGAGCGTAATAATTAAGTTTATATACTCTTTTAGTTTAATTCTCATATGCTTTAATTAGAATCTTCCATACGTGAAAGCGTGGCATGATGGTTAGAGTGCATGCCCGTTTAATTTTCGTAACAGCCGACATGAAGGTTCTGTCCCTGGCGCAACCAAGTTTTTCTGTATGTCTAATTCATTTTATATTTTTTGCTTTTTCTTTTAAATTCTTTTTCCTAAAGCTGTTTTATTATTTTTAAAGTTCTTTTATTATTTTTAACAATATTTTAATTTAATTTTCTATTTTGCTTGAATTTTAAATTGTTAAATTTCATTTTTGTTACTTTTTGTCGTTTTAAGTTTATAAAATTAATTTTTGCTAAGAAATGAGCTTTAGAATGCTTGCTTCATTTCTAATATTTTATTTACATTTTTGACAATTTTTAAAATTAATTTTTATTTTTACTTAATTTTTTTTTTAAATTTTTTTAAATTAATGTTTTCTATTATAAACTTTATACCTCAAGCTCTCTATAATGGGAAGTAAACAGACTGGTTTTTAAAAATAAAACATTGTTTAAAAAAATGTTATTCAATATAATAATGTAGAAACTTACATTTTTCTATCAAAGAATATTCAAAAGTTTAAATTTTTAAATTTTACTATTCCTCTCAAAAGTATACAGCAATATTTAATAATTATTTCACTTAGTAAAGAGTAAAAAAGAATTGCTGAATATTCTTTGAATTACTCAAATTTTTAAAATCATCACAAAAGGATGGTGGAATGAAAGGGAAATATTTTTATTATAAATATGACCTTTTTTTAGTTAATATATTAGTGAATAGATGGTGCCAACGAACCAAGTAATTTTTTCCTGATACTGGGGCGCCGAAATTTGAATGTAAAGAAACTGTGGTAGCACAGACTCAATGATTTATTTTTAGTTTAAAAATCGTTTGCAGTTTGTTACAAGTTTATCGTTAGCATATTTTGGTTTTTGATAAAAATTAGTATGGAATAAAAAGTTGTTGTTCTAATAAGACTGGAAAATGTTTTGTTTCTTTTAATTGGATTATTATGCCTGATTAGGGGATAAGAATATAATATAGCTCAAACTAAGTGTATAATTAATTTAATATCGTAGTAATACGTGATAAGACATTCATTTTGAACTCTTGATCAATCAGGGTTAGGAAAATTCAAAGTGAGTAAAGTTTTATACGAATAATTTTTAGTCAGCCTGATTGTAAAATGGAACAACATTTATCCCCTATATAATAATAGACTAAGTTGTCTGTCCGCGAATTTATGAAGCAGTTGTACCTGGAATACATACAGGCATCCATATTGGATTTTTTATGAATTAGGGTTAGTGAAATTTAAAGCGAGTTTGAAATCCATCTCATCCCCTACTTTTCGAGCATTTAATGCTATTATTTCAAGCCTTATTCTATACTAAATTCATTATTATAGGATGGCGAGGGCGGAGTGCAATATTTAAATTTCTGGACTGTTTTTACTTGACCTTTATATATTCTAACCATTTCCTTCACTACGTGTAAGCTAGCACATGGGGTAGAGTGTCTGCCCATTTGATCGTCGTACTTCTCAGATTAATGGTTCTGCTCCCGACGTAACCGAATTTTTCTAAATGTCTAATTAATTTAATAATTTCTGCTTTTTCTTTTGAATTCTTATTCCTAAAGTTGTTTTATTATTTTTAAATTTTTACAATTTTTCAAATTTTTATGATTTTTTTTTTATTAAATTCACGTATTACCATTATTATATCAAGCTACATTTTAAGAGCAGGTGATTAAATGTATCGATTTATTACATAATAAATAGGTAAAAATAAAAAAAGTTTCTAGCATTATGACATCATTCCTTTAATCATCTCATTTAATTATTTATTTTAGATTATTTAAATATCTTCTGCATTATTTCCATACGTTTTATCACTAAACTTAGATATTACGTAAATAATTTTCTTAAGGTAATATTTTGTTGTAAAATAATTCTCAGCCAAACAACAAACCATTTTTTTAACCTGCCTTAAAGGGTACTTTACAATTCTGGAATATTGAAAATTTTATTGATCCCGTCATATGACGGGCTATATGCTAGTCTACAGAGAACTGTCATTATCAAAATATTGATACATGCCATGAATGGCAAATTTTAAATTTTCTTTAACTGAATATTATTCATTTTGTACTTAAAATACATTTCAAAACTACAATAGCAGTTATGCCTGTTGGATATACTTAAATTAAATATAATAATAAGTCTTATTTATTCGATCATTAAGCACTTTTTGCTTATTTTATAAGTTATTCAGCTCAAAAATGCTTACCTAATAGGAATCTGATTTTAGAAGACTACATTTGTAGTTCTTGCAGCTAATGCATTCAATTGGTCCTTAAATGTGACAGTTATTGGTATTGTCTATTACAGTTGGTAAATAACAGCTTGCATTATTTTACAGAGCTTCTCATCATTGGATTATATATTCCTACATTGGTAAACCTTCTTGTTGATCCAGAAAGCTCTCAGACAGCTCTGCCAGAGAGAGTTGCAGTTCATTCATGTGCCCTGCAGCAGCTAATGAAAATTGGACCACAGTATCCCCAAGAATTTCGTACTGTTGTTAGTCGAAATGCTCGTTTGAAAAGTCGACTGGAGACCTGCATCCGACAAGCTAACATGGGATCTGACTTGAACAGGGAACAGTCTCCTGAAATAACATCTAGTACAACTATTAGAGCAGTATCATCACCAACTATAAAGCTGAAAACTGATTTCAGTAATTTTACAGGATAAGTGGAGTTGAAGTTTTAAAATAGCAAAAGCTGTCATTTACCCTAATCTTATGTAGACTGCTTGAACAAAGTATATTTTAACTGTACATTGACGACTTCTTAGTCTTTAACATGTGGAATTAGTGTGGGTGTGAAAGTGTGATTTAAAGGATCAATTTTCTTTATTTCTGCTTTTACTTATTATTCAAAGGATGAGTCTGTTCCACCCCAGCAAAAAATATAGATGAGTGATAGTATAAATTGTACTCAGTGGACTATTAACATAATTAATCAAGTGTCTTGTGTAAAAAAGTAAATGAACAGAGGCTCTATTTCATAGTTGCCACTCCCCTAAAAAATGTTTATTTATAAAGTTAATGCTTGTATAATATATGTAGATAAAGTTTTAATACTGTATAATTTTATTTTCCTGGTGATATCTAAACTTTATTTTGAAATACTTAAATATTTTAGTGTCACATTTTGTTAGGTGTTAATTTATTTTTTTTCTTTAATAAAGGTTATAAATTTTGTATATAGATTTTCATTTTTAATTATTTTTTTAGTTTAAGTTTATTTACAATTTTTTAAAGTTTAATATATAATAGGTATCCAACTTCAAAATACGAATTAAGCATTCAAAACTATAGAATGTTGTACTATTTTTAGAAAATTAAAATATGCATGTTTGTCTGTGCATGTGTATGTGTAAATATTTATCAGTAGAAAAAAGTTTTTAACTGCAGAGATGATCTCCTATACATACAGCTTTTCCATATTATACAGAGATTGTGCTCAAACTATAATTTTATGCTAATGATGTACCTATGTTTTATTGTAATCACTTTTTTCTGATAATTTATGGTGAAAATGTCTGCTGTCAAATGTAGGATATTTATTTATTAGAATATATAAATATTTTTAAATTTCCAAGTATCATCAAATAAGTATAAGACATCAAATAAGTATTACTAGTAAAGAAATATTGAAATTTCTTTATAGAGGGGAAGGGGAAACCGAAAATTTACATTATTATATGATTGTGGGATCTAAAATAAAATACTTACAATTTTAGCACATTTTTACATACATATGTATATTATGAAGTTTAGCTGATATTGGCAAAAAGTAAATTTGGGAGCAAGATAAGTTATTCTTCCTCAAAATGCAATTTGGTTAAATCTACTCAGTGACATTTTATATTTAAAAAAGTTTTAAAATCAGCTAATACCTGAGTTAATAATTTTTAAAGTCAAGTATTGGTAGTAATTTGTTTTTTAAATTATTTCTACTACATATTTACGTTTTCATCCCATTTGGTATGATTCCCATGATGATCATTCTGCAAGTACTAACTACAAAAACTATTTTTCAAAATAGTGATTCTTTGCGGGACATTATGACTTGGCATATACATTAAGCTTAACCACTGATTTTCACTTTTTTTATATCTGTATAAATTATTTATGACAGTGTTGCAGTCAATAGAAAATTATGCTTACAAATTATTAACCTAGTGAAGTTTCATTAAAAAAAGTGACTTCCCAACATTCACTATACACATTTTTAACTGATTAATACTGACATATTGGTTTGTTTTTCGCATTAAAGTTTCTTAGCATATACCTGAATTTTGAAGGTATATATTTACTCAATTTTCACACATCTTCTTGTGTAACACTGCTAAAGTAACAAGCTTTTTATGCTGAAATCTATATAATGAGATTAAAAGTATGCCTGCCTTTCAATTAAAACATTCGAGAAATAGTAATAATTTTTAGTCTCGTTTTTATATTAATAACAGTTATAAATATCAAAAAAGTTAGTGGACTATATCTCAGCACTCATTGACTCTTTTCAATTTCATTTATATTAGTCTTAGAATGTTTTCTATAATATAAATTTATGAACTACCAAAGCATATGTAGAAAATTGAAATGACAAATTTTATGAACTATTGGTTTGGTTTGGAGCATACAGTTTACTTTTTTGGTACAAGAGGGCTAATAAAACTTGGACCTACAGCTTAAATAGGATTCAATCCCACAAATTCTGGTACTGAAGAGTAGGGCCCCATCCATTAGAACAAATTCTAAGAGGATTTCTTTGTAGTATATGCAAGATAAAAGTGAATCCTGTTAATAAAGGTAATGAAATATTGAACTTAAGGCACACATTCTTATGCGTTGACAAGATAGTGTTAGTGTACTCAACTGATTAAATGCATTGCATGTGTCATTTATTAGTACCTAAGCTTTGAATCAGAAAATAACTTACCCTGGGTTGGTTAGATCTAATGTTGATGATCAACATTTTTGCTATATGAAGTCTCAATAGACAAGCAGTTGCTGCTTAAAGTAGATTTTACACAGGTATAAACATCCATGCCAACAATGGGATTCAAAGCTAGTGCCCTACCTGTCTGTTCATCATATGGTCCAACCAAGGTATAACAGTTTTATTAATGCTGGCAAAATCAAAGCAACCAATGACAGACCTGTTAAGAGCAATAATTAAAAATATTTAACAAGTAATAGATTTTATGATAAAATTTATAGAATCATAAAGATTTGTTGAATAATTCTGAATTAGTGTATATGAACAATTCACTGAATGAGCGAAATTAGAACTAAGATTTTAATAATACCATAGATTTTATTTTACAAATGTCTTAAGACATTTTCAATATTTCTGAAGTCATTACAATTCTGCAAATTTGTATTATCAGAAATATATGAGATCCTTTGTATTTACTATTTTCTGTGAATGCTGTTTCATCTTTTTTTATGAATTCCAAAATATATTGTGTGTGAAAGAGCATGTCTTATTAAATATACCATTGGAGTGATACATTATACATAAAATCATAAATAATGTTTTCCAAAAAGAAAAAAAGTTTTAATTTGAATGTAAAATAAAGTATATTTTTCATGAATTGACATTACTTTATTATGAAGCAACAACACTCTATTTATACCTTTAATTTATTGTAATTTTATGACCTTTGTGCAAAGATTCTTAAAGCACAGGTTTTAATCTAGTAATTTTAAGATGTTTTACTGCAATATATGTTCATTTGATACATGTGAAACAAAAGCATAATACACCAGTAAAAAGATGCATACTATGACAGCTTAAGTAGAATAACAATACTGGGAAATAGACTCCTTGAATTATAATTCCTCAGCATTTTTTTTTAAACACAAAAAGTTATGTCCACCATTTAACTTACATTTCATTAAGCATATTTGCAAGTACATCCTTTAACAAGTTTGCTATGGAGTCATACTATACACAAAGTTCATTCCAATAAATCCTGAATGGGGAGGGGGAAAAATGAGGCATAGCAAAATGAAACACACACACATACAACTGGCCATTATAACTTAGTTCTTGGGTATCATAGCTCAAGCTATGTGCTATTTACTGACTTGCAATCCATATTGCAAGTCAGTGGTTGTAACATATGCAGTTGCAAACAATGAAAAATGTTGTTGATTTTAATACCATATACAGGGTATTCGCCAAAATAAAATTTTTCAAATCCATGACTTTCCCTGACTTTAGAAGATTATTTTCCATGACTTTAAAAATATTTTATTAAAGTACATATGAATAAAAATTCTGATATACATACAAATAAAATATATTCTTTTAGAGAAATTACAAAAATTTATGATAAAAAATACTTTATAAATGTTTATAAACTCATATATATATATATATATATATATATATATATATATAAATTGTTGTATCTACATACCTAAGTTTAATCATACAGCAATTTTCTGAATGCAATTAAAAAATTTCCAATTTGAATTCAGAGTACTTAGGTATTATCGAGGTGACCAAGAATAATAGCCAAACACGATAACCCTAAAACATTTATATATAATAGCCCTAAAGATAAGCTTATATTTTGTAGCAAAATCTTAACTTATTATTATTATTATTATATTAATAAAAATTTAATTTATAATTTAAGAAAAAAACAGAATAATATACTTATACATTTGCCCACCTATTAAGCTTGCTTGTGTTGAGTTTCCTTGACAAACAGAAAGGAAATTCACTTGCAGAGGCATTTCTTAATTGGTAGCTCAGTGGATCCATGACTTTTACTCATTTTACTTAGAAAATCATGACTTTCCATGACAAAATTAATCCATTGTCTAAATCCATGATTTTCCATAACTTTCCAGGTGTGCGGAAACCGTGTGCACATACCTGTTTGTTTCACATGCATAAATTCTCAGTCATTAAGACAAGAAGGTAGAATATGCACTGAGTTAAACTAATGCCCATAAAACCATGTGCATATTAAATTATATATATTTTTTAAATTCATAAATTTAAAAGAAACAATATAAGGCATCTAAGAAATATACAACTTATCTCCTACCTTTTCACTGGAAATTACTCTTTTCAGGAGGTGATTAATCCGAAAGATTACAAATAAATAATTAAAACTAAATAATAAAAGAAAATCACTGAGCAACATAAAAGAAGGAAAACTTCATTTATACGAAAATTTTTTAATGGTAGCAAACATTACAGCCTTCTCCCCTTTCTCTCTCTCTTCCTCCATGGCGCAACAGCCAAACTTAGGGGCTAATCTCTGTTTTCGAGAACCAAGGGCTCTGGGGTGCGAAGCATATGGGCTAGTTGTCAACCTTACGTGGGACCCTCAGTGTTTAGTTCTCAAGCATGCTTGTTACTCAGTTTGTCTACCCATTGAAGGGGTGAAAGGCTGAGTCAACCTTGCCCAGCCTGGGGATTGAACCTTGGACCTATGTTGTGGGAGTGCAAAGTCCTGCCCCTATGCTGCTGGGTGTTTTACAGCTTTCAACCTCCACGAAATATTACAAACAAGGCTTTTAGCTCAAACAATAAAATAGCAATTGCTTGAAATGGGTATTCCTTAATTAGATCACTGATGAGCCAAAGTTTACATGCACACATAACTGCAACCAATATTCATATAGTTGAGACTACTGTAACATTTTAAACAAAATGACATAAAATTGAAAATTAAAATTAAACTGTATTAAACATATTTAAAAAAATTACACTTAAAAACTCTTATTTTGCCTCTAAGGTAAAATACTTAACTAAAGATGCAAATATATTCACGGTTTTCCATTTAGAAAACAAGGGAATTACAATATAATATGGAAAAATATAGAATATTTATAAGTCAGAGAAAATTACAAATATTTTATAAAAGACAGAAAATTCAAAAATGAAATAAAGAAATCAATTTAAGTCACTTACTTTTATTTGTACTTCAAAGAAAAAAAAATCTTGGCAAGTTATTTGATGCAATATATAGCCTATAATTTTGTTGTTTTAATGATTTAACTACAATTTGCTCAGTTTACTTTTTTAGCTGTTTGCAACAAATTTATTCTGAATTAATTAGATAAAAAAAAAAATCTAAAAACTATTAGAATATACTAATTTTTAAATTAATAACTTTTTTAATACTGATAATAACTAATACCACTTTTAAATGTCTAAGCTGATATTGTGAGTTATTTGGTCAGAGAATATCAGGAATTTATCAGAAATATTTTTCTGGGAACCCTGATATAGCTTGATCACATTATCAACAGAAATAAACTTTTATATTCAAATGCTTTAGCTTTCTTTCAAATTGAGTCCATGAGCATCTCACTTTTGATACTTGTATATGGTCTATTACTTTTTACCTATGTCCTATTACAATTAAAAAAGAATGGGGAAAAGATCATGTATCTCTGCAGAAGTGTTATTTTTCTTTTTTATCTACTCTAACAAGAATTTAATCAACACCTCAAACTTTTTTAAAGCATAACAGCTTTCTTTGTCTTAAAATTTCATAAATCTTCAAGTTCATTTTTTTTCCCAGGGGAAATTTCTATAACAAATTTCTATCTACCTCACTCTCCCTTTTTCTCTCTCTCTATATATATTGAAAATAATTTTAATCGTTTGTTAATACTTCCATTTCAGGAACAAATAAATTAGCAATATCCAAGAGTAGTAACGCTGTTTCAATAGCTTAATCAGAATTAGGCTGTTGAAAAATTCTAAATTATTATAAAATTCAAATGATTTTAAGAATGCACTTTGATTTGTTTAAACGAAAAAAATTGATACCTTACCCTTGAATGAAATTTTAAAATGTTTAGTTCCTTAATTATTTTGGCTACTAATTAAGAGTTAATATATAATACTACATTACTGCTCCCATTTGAGATTTTGTACATACTTTTTTTACATTAAAAAAATATTTTAATGTTATTTTAACTAATTAGTAAAAAAAATACATTTTCTTTATTGCATTTCATTAGCTCCTAAAATGTTAGTAGAAAATTAAGAGGCCTACAGACTAAGAGAAGTTGAGCAGTGCCTAAATGGGCTAGTCTCCCCAATACAAGGATTATTCCTCTTAAATATCTTAAGACAGGAATAATTTAATCATACTGGAAGTTTAAAATAACAAAGGTATATCGGATCCAAATACTTAATCATAACATGTATAGTCTACAGTTTAATTTTACCTTTTGAAAGATTAACCCAATTTTATCTTCTATTTTTCTTGAATAGTTTTCTTTTGTCCTTTCATATAAACATTCTAACAGATTATTTTATTTTTATATTCTTACCTTAGAATTATTTTTCTTTTTTGCCAGTTACAAGGAAGCCAATATTGAATTATGTAAAAAGTTTACGCTCATATATACAGTTATTGCAGTTCCTTTATACAATACAAAATCTGATAAGAGTGAATTGTATAATTTAAAAGTTAGGAAAGATAAGGATGTTTTACTTTTTTTTTCTTCATGAAATTGTGTAAAAATGTTGTTTATATCACATTTAAACTGGATATTCTGAGTAAAAATTAGAACAATTAATAAATACTTGGAATTGATTTAATATTTAAAAAATTAAATTTAAAATATTTTTTAAGGTGTACAACAAAATAGAAAGGGTAAATATAAACATAATGATCAAACTGTTGCCTTGATTATTATACTCACTATCTTCTTAGCCCCTTTTTGATATCTTAGAAACTTAACTATCAAACACTTTTTCTAAAAGATAAGTAGTTATATATATATATATATATATACACACACATATATATACATACTTATATACACGTATATGTATATATATATATATACACATATATATATATATACATACATATAAATACATATATATATATATGCACATACATATATGTATACATATATATACACGTATACATATATATATACACATACATATATACGTATACATATATATATACGTATACATATATATATATATATACGTATACATACATATATATGTAATGTAGAAAAACAGATCGAGGAATAAAACCCCCGAAAATAAAAAGTAATAAAGAAAACCCCTAAGTTTAAGAAGTAAACAACTGCAGCAAACAAGATCTGAGACACACATGTGAGCCACACTGTGGGCCATAAAGACGAAATTTTAATCCCTCTTTGACGTTACAGAAGTCGTCATTTAAACAAGTTAATCCCAGTTTGATACTAGACTGTCATATAATTTTTAGTCTGCCAACATCTGTGGTTTGACTTGGCACCCCCACGATATCTGTTCTGCCACACTAAAAACAAAACAAAAAAGTGCAACGGCCAATGAAGAGATTTAAGAACGCCCTCGAAAAGTCTAAATGGTCAGACACAAAACCCCCCAAAAAACCTCTTAGGTAAGATTTTATAATTTTAAGTAAGAAGTTCACACTCTCTATTCTGGCACCAGTTAGTACAGACCTTGCTCTATTCCGCCATCATGTGAGAAAAGGAGACCTTCTCTCACCAGCTGTATCTGCCGTCGATAGTGCTTTAATTACATATCTCATGTCTGGAGAGAAATAAAGAATGAATTGGAAGGACAACCACAGCCCCAACTGTTTATTTAGTGACTGCGTTATACAAGACATGACATATATGTACATATACATACATATATATATATATATGTATACATATATATATATATACACATATATATCCCTTCCACCCTTCTGGAGTGGCTCATTGATTTTCTTGATTTGGTCAACTTTTACACCTTCCAGAATCATTAGGACATGTTTTCCAACTTTTAAAGCTTCTGCGAAATTGTCAACTTTCATACCTCTTCCAAGATATCGTTGGCTGCTTCTATCTTACCACCAGAACTGCGGGCGTCATTTTTACCCAAATATTAATTTCTGTTATCTTTGCACATTTTTTTTTTTTTTTTAAGATAGTAATAATTACTATCTGAAAAGAAAATGTTAAAATAACACAAAATAATTTTGAGTCAAAATGACTCATCTTACAGTTCTAATGTTAAAATAACTTATTCTCTTTAAAACTGTTATCTTTGCCTCCCATCTGTTCCACTTCAGCTACCTCTAATCTTAGATTTTATTGTCATTTTTAAAGTTTTGTGTGACCTGTGGTACATGAAACTTACTAAGTTTAAGTAGGGTCCATGTAATAAAGACTATAAAGTTTTACCCTAAATATTCTTTGAATCCACCTTTCACATGAAGCCTTGCATTAAGTTAAGACTTAGTTACTACATTGGTCATGAATGAGATTCAAGAATGTGTATTGTTTGGAGATGTACTTAAACTGCTGATGGTGGAATAATTTAACAATATTGGATTTGGGAGTATGATGGGGTACACCATAAACTGATCTGTAAAATAGTGAAGGCAAAAACAGGACACACACAAAGAGAGGGATTTAAATGCAAGGAAGGTATAACCCAAGAGGAGGAGTGATTTCAACCAAGGGGGAAAACATTCTGATCAGCCCACGACTCTCATCAGCTGCAGAGGAAAGGAAAGATATTCTTGGCTGTCTGACATATAAGGATGTAGGAGGTTTTGCTTTAACTGGTGGACAATCAAGACTCCTTCGGAAATTTGGAGTGATTGTGCAATATGATTTTGTCTTCTGATTTAAAAAACCTTGAAATTTATATCATCTATAATAAAAACCATGAACTAAAAAAGTTAACAAATAATTAATTGCATGTTACTAATATTAGATTTAATGTATTATTGATAAATTCCAAACAGTGATTTTAATTGTTAGTAAATTAAAGCAATGACTGCTTTAATTTAAACAATTAAAATAAAAAACTTACCTAACTTCTTTTGATGAATCTCAATTTTAGATGTTAGACAAATTAGCCTTTGTAGAATTGGATTTTTAAATCTTGAATATCAAATACATTTTATTTACAATAAATCTGTTTTCTGGTACCATAAGTGCTACTCAGCTGTTACCAAACACAGAAGTAAAATATTTGAGAAAAATGAAGAAGAGGGGGAAAAAAAAAAGTCAAGAACTATTGAAGATATTTTGATTTATACAAAAACAAGTACCTAAATATGAAATATACAAGAAACTAAATAGTTTTTACTAATATAAACAAGTTCTTAAGTCTCCTAATAAAAACTGTTTTACACAGTATCAAATCGGAAGTTTCTTAGTATCTTCATTTAAAAAGAAAAAAACTTACCTTATTAACTTTAAAATGCATTTCAGATTTCTAAAAGGCATTTCTGAAAATAAATTTTTCATTTTGTGACTGCAGAATTTAATTTGCAAAGTTAAAATAGTTTTTATTAATGTTAAAAAAAAAATCAGAATTTAAATAACATACATCTTTTATATAACTATTTTTTCTAAGTGGACAATCTAAAAATATTTTTATGTAATAAAATTTCCGGTCGAGGTTTGATACAATGTGCTGTCTTTCAGTATCTGAGCATGTGGATTCAAATCCACTTTTGACTTAGAGGTTTAGTTTGGGTATGCTAGAGTCTACTTCTGTGTTACACAACGGCTAAAGATATTGAAATTTATTACTTAAAGCCAATTCTGAATGACTACAAACAGCTAAATCAGTTGCTTAAACCTGTGGCAGCATCTTATCAACTCACCTAGTTGGCTATTGGAGCTTTACGGTGCAGTTTTAGTTATGCAAAGGATAATGAACTTTAAATTTTAAACTTACCCTCTTTCAACACAATACATTTCTCTTTAAAAAAAAAAAAAAAAAAAAAAAAGACATAAGCCAATCCTACCTTAAAAAACTTCCCCTTCCAACTGTTTATTTTCAATTTCTCTTGACCACTCAAATATATCTTTAATACCTACACACACAAAAGTATCAAGAATATGTCAGGATTACACTTACACAAATCAACCAACAGCTATTCAAAGGTCAAAGGTCATAGTTCAGCAAATCACTTCATTTCTACCCCCCCCCCAAGATGACCTAAAATGCTAACTGTAGTAGAATACTCACTTTCTGCAGCTGAAACATAAAACACAAGCTATAACAAAAGTTTGACAAGAAACCTTTATATTATTATTCAAACTACCATGGTAGAAAATTTCATCTTGGGAGGAATGATTATTTTCTAACCCAGAATTCTGTGCACTCCCAGAGCACAATCACCACTGCTTTATTATAATCCCTTTGTATGTACAAGCATATAATTAAAAATATGTTAAACTGTTTACCCAGTAAAATTAAATAAAATTAGTGTTTTAAATTGCAACTAGGGTTTAGAATTATTTTATACTAACATCACTTTCTGCAATAAAATCGGATATTTCTTTTTTCTCTCTCTCTTCTTTTCACTCCACTGAGATGGATGAAAAAAATTAGGTAATGTATTTTTAATTACATTATATTGTAAATTTGAAGATGGCTTAGTTTATGTATATCCACTTACAATGATGAAAATAATTATATAAATCTATATTGTATGATGTATTTCA
This sequence comes from Pardosa pseudoannulata, assembly GCA_032207245.1. Classification (NCBI taxonomy): domain Eukaryota; kingdom Metazoa; phylum Arthropoda; class Arachnida; order Araneae; family Lycosidae; genus Pardosa; species Pardosa pseudoannulata. The sequence continues at coordinate 102,155,947 of CM063504.1, forward strand.
CTTCCACAACAGAAAAAAATAATTCCTATATTCATTAAAAACAAATATTTGTTTAAAATATTTCACAAGACATTTTATTTTGGAGAAAAGAATAACTTTACAGATGAATTTATTTTGTACATTTAGGTGTAATATATATACATATGCAGTTCAGACACTTTACTTCAGTTTTTAAGCTTTAATTTATCTTTAAGCTTTCTGGTTAATTCTTCAGCAGTCATATGAGACAGGAGCTTCCTACAATGAGAAAAAGAATAGTATTATAGTTTAAGAAATTAAACATCCTAAAAAAACATTAACAGTTTTACAACCATGCAATTAATTCTTTAAATCCCATACTAACAGAGCTGAGGAATTTTCTGAGTAAAAGGCTGGCTTTTGGAAGTCTATGCATTTAAAACCATAGGTATTACTTTAATGCTTAAATATATACATACATGCAGAGACGCTATAATATTCCAAAATAATCCCAAAACAGTAAAGACCCTTTAAATTAACTTTCAGGTTCAATGGATTATATACACAGATTTTATTAGAGAAACTTTAGGGCAAGAGAGGTAATCTTTTTTGACTGTCTAATTAAGGTTTCAAATGAGCTCTGTAAAGAACTAATTCATCAATGGGAAATATGCTGTCCTGGCCCTTCTGTAAAAGTTAAAGTAAATGTTTAAAAACAATAAATATATATACAAACAAATACATTTTTTATATAACAGGGTTGCCAACCTCCAACCAATGGAATCAGGAATCAGCATTGATGAACCTACCCCCCCCCCTCCCCAGTAATTTTCACCATCTTTAAAAAAAAATAATAAAAAAAACACGAAAAATATAAATAAAAATTTTAAGCAATTTACAGTGCACCAGATGAAAAATATATAATTTTCAAAATTAAGAATTTAAAACTTAGCAAATAATTTTCAATTTTAACCTTCACGAAACTTAGTAATACATATACAGGGGTCTGTTCAAAGAAAAAAACTGAGTCCACTTTTGGACTCTTCAGAAAAAATCAATATGAAAAAAAAAAATGGACCCTTAACAAAAATCTATGTTTAAAAGTGTTTTAGTAAACAAATTTTTACAAAAATATCAAAATTTGAAAGCATTTTCATAAAAATAGAAATTTAAAAAAAAAAACTGGACACACTTCCTGATAGGAGAAATGCAGACTTACCATAAAAATGCAAATTTGTAGACATAGTTCATATACACAAAATAACCGTACAGCAGAAATTATTTAAAAGAAGCAAAGTGAATTTTCCCAAAATAATTTTATTAAGAAATCTCAGTATTTTGGTTTAGGGCCAACATTGTACATTTTCCAGGAGCTAACTGTTCCTTATTAAAATTCTTTTGATAACAAAATTTTCGATTTTTCCGTAATTTTTGCAGCAACGTCCGTAATTCCTTAATCATTAGCTAAAATGCGGAATAATTCTGCAGAATCCGGAATCGTTGGTAACTCTGATATAAATATGTATAAGTAGGGCTTGGGTTAGTAAATGTGCAGTGTATGCATGTAGGCAGCTGATAGAATATCTGATGGGTATATTATAAGCATTGGTAAGGGGCAGTCAAATACTACCTTGCACGCAGGCAGCTTATGGCCTACAACTGGGCCTATATATATTGTATACATGTGAATGATACAGTAAACAGTCTCCCAGGCTCAGACAAGCGGAAATGATGCATATGCAGAGGATCAAGCAATTTTCTCTGTTAAGTCTAATTTCACTGAAAATTTCATAAATTCATAGATATTGTTATCCTTTATTGCACCTACATCTGTATTCTCAGTTAAGATTGCTCTCCAAAGTTGGGCAACATTATTAAGCGGATTTCTCAATAGCACAAAGTCTTTACTTGTAATTACCAACAAAATATCAGTTAGCAAGTAGTTTCTTAAATTTATTTTCACTTCTTAACAGCTAAATATGTCTTTATGTGAACTGTGTAATTATACAATTCCAAATTGACTTCTTGAAGTGAAGGAATTTTATTTTTTCTGGCCAATTCAATGGTTAACTATTTCTTAGCCAAATAGTAACATTTTTTACAAAGTACAATAGGCCTTGGGCCGCAGTGCTGGTGCCCTTGTGGGATGCCCCACCCTAATTCTAATTCAATGAATTTCATATTATTGAGTTCAACTTGATAAGTTGAATTCAATTTATTTCTTTTAATTGTTTTGATAACAATCCTTTTCTTGGAATGCTTTATTTTTACTTTATTTTTTACAATATTTACAAAGAACATTTTATTTTTTACAATGTCAAACAAATTGCAGCAATTTGGATTGTAATCTTATATTTTATCTTAACTTCCCATTATTCTGTTTCAACTGATTACATGATGAATCTCATGAATTATGTGAAATTTCTCTTCCATGTATAATAATTAATCGGGTCTTTAACATTTATAAATTGAACAATAAGTCTTTCAAATTTGCCAATTCTTAAAACATATCTTAATTATTGTTTAAAAACTTCAGGAATATGGTTTAACAGAAATTTTTTCTATGTTTTATTTAATTTATGCTAAAACAAATATTATACTATTATCTGGTAAATTATTTTATTTTCTTTCTTTTCAATTCAAATACATTCAAATAAATGTCAAAATGGGATTTCATGATTTCTAAAAAAGCATTCATTAGAGGAAAAAAAAATTATTATTTCAAAATAATTTTCATACTAGAAACTGATAACCTAAAATCCAATTGGCAGTACCAGGACAAAATTAAAATTTTTAGAGAATGGGAATGAAACTTTGTGATATTTAGCAGGAAATTTCGAGATAACATTAGTTAACTTTGAGTAATTGGTGTAGAACTTCAAGATAAAAGTAAAGCTTTGAGATTATGGAAATAAAACTTCAATACATAAAGAGAAAAATGGGACATAAGGAGAGTAAATCTTTCAGATAAAATATTTAAAACTCTGAGACAATGGTAGCAAAATGTCAGATACAAAGTTTTCTTGGGAGTTCTGTAAAATATAAGCACCTACATCTTTTTATAAAAAAATCTGATAGTGCCTAAATAACAAACTTACCAGCACACAAAAGCTATGATAAATTTTCACACTTATTATAGTGGTTAAATCACCAATAGACTATGAATCAACAACTATAGAAGTAAGATATAAGAATAGGAAGGGGTGAAAATTACTATATTTAATTTTTTTAAAAATTGTTATAAATTACATTTGATTGAGGAAAATAGTACCACATTTGAAATACTATTCATTTTGCAGTGGTACAATGTTAGGGAATTTGCTAATAAAATTATTAAAGATAGTATGATAAGTGATAAGTAGAGAATTGTTCATGGAACGCTAAGAAATCCTTATTTCAAGTGAAATACATCTTTCTCTTTCCTTATGTTTAAGATCAGTTTCCTAAAAGAATATTTTTATCATATTAACTGAGCATTATTGATTATTATTGATAATAATTAAAAGTGATAAATTTTCAGAATTTTACACATTAACCAAAAGAAGCAATTAGCCAATTATTAATATCCAAAAGAGGTAGTAACCAGTAAGGCTATGAAAACCAATTAAAAAGGTAGTTAGGGTTTCATCATTCATTTCAAGAAAAAGTTATCTCCAGTTACACAAAAGAATAATTCAACATAAATTGGATTTTGCTCAGTAAATTAAGTTTCCTAGTTTTATTTTTATATATAAATGAACCAGCAAATTTCTTGTGCCAAAAAGCAGAGTCCACGGAACCATTATCTGGCACATTTAATCAAAATAATAAAATTATACTTCTAATCTAGAATGATAAAGGAGAATAATTCAGTATAATTTTCAAATTAAAATTCCAGCAAGAAATCATTATTATTTTAAATGAATGCTAATATTAAAATTGCTATCAGCTATTGAAAATAGTAAAGACTTACCTCAACTGTATCGAGATTTTAGAATAATTTTCTAATTCTTGGGCTTTACGAAAACCATCTTGAACAATCTGTAAATTTTTTAAGGATACAAATTAGTAAAATTCAATAATAAATAATGCAGACAGAGTTATATTCATAGCAATGAGCTTCATATATATATTATGAATTATTAATATAACAGTTAATTTATAAAACATGAATGCTTTATAGCTGAATATAATTAATTCTTAAATAAATCCCAAAAAAAGAAAATTTTAAATTATTAATTTTGCTTTCAATACTTTTAATTAAGCAAATACAGACATGCTAAATCAAGTAATAGTCACAGAGAAACTTCTCAGCAATAGAAAGGAGGTGGCCAACATTCAATATCATCATACATATATATATATATATATATATATATATATATATATATATATATGTGTGTGTGTGTGTGTGTGTGTGTGTGTGTGTGTAAAAATGAAATTTTTTAATTATATACTCAGTAACATTTAAAATAAATGTATATAAAAAAACCTAACATAAAAACAATAGTTTTAGCAAAAAATAGTCTATTCGTACATTTTATAAGAACTTTAAAAAATAGTAAATTGATTGCAAGTTACTGTTATACAAGACTTAATGGTAAATTACACCAAGCTTTCTTTCTATCCATCAAAAAAGCCATAATATATGCATTAAACACATACAGTGGAAATTCACTTATTCAAAGATCAGGGGGGAGGATATTTTCATTTGTTTTCTAAGAAATGATTCTAATTTAAAGGTAAAATTACATTTATATCTGTGAACTATAACAACAAAAGTAATTTTTAATCTGCATTAAATACAGCAAATTCCTGTATTCATTAAACACATACATAAATACATATAATGGATAATGGACACTTTTAAAACTAAAATATTATATTATGGTAAGAGAAATAACCTTAAATAAAACTCTCCACGATCAAACAATCCTTTGTGTAACTGAAAGTTTCTTATAAATTAATAACTGATTAGATATAGACCTTATGGGAGTTTGCTGGAGAACAAGAAGTATTTTGAAAAACTAAAAGTTTTGTAAAGTGAATTTCAGATAAATAAGTTTTTGTTGTATACTATGACATTTTGATAATAAAAAAATATAACTCGAAAAAAAAATATTACAAAATCATAGAAAAGTAATAATCTTAGACTGCAGTCAATTGAACAACATTTCAAATATATCCAAAATGTATTCTTCATTGACATTCACTAATACTTTTCTTCAGATATTCATTGTTACAACAAAAGATTGGACTTTCTGTTGTAAAAATTTTTGATAATATTTATGGTAAATGCAAGATACATTGTTAGAGAAAATAAATTAAATAACAGTTTTTGAAAAGACCACATTAGAATTCTAATATTAGGACAGTATAATATACAAAAATTGAACAATGAACTAATATTTGGTGATTAGAAAATTTTGTTTAGTAAAATAACAGCATTTGAACTACTTTTTCTAAAATTACCTAAATATAATTAAAAATTGAAAAATGAGACAAAATAAAGCTTTCAATGCTGATAAATAATTTTACTTATTACAGATATTGATTTAATGTACAACTAAAAATTTTAAATAGATATTAAAAATTATTCATATAATGCCCTAATTAACTGGCACATTTTCTTGCCCCGATTTTGGAAATTTTATTAAGTGAGGGGCTTTGCTATTTCCTTCCACCCATCACACACTTCAGCACACACACACACACACACACACACACACACAAAAAAAAAAAAAATCTTTGTGGACCTTTGAAAAATTTTTTTGTATGTAAAACAAAAACCATACTAAATGCATATGGATAGAGCTAACATTCTTTTTCATACTTTGCTCTTTTTTAATCCCCCCCCCTTTCCTGGAGGTTCTATTCTTTTATCAAGTCAAACAACCTAAAATATATGGAGGATCCTGCATACTCAGATCTGCTTTATGATAAATTGCTCCATTATCAATGAACAAACATGCAAGCAAAACAAAATAACAAACCAGTGATAGATATTGCATGTACACATTTTTTAAAGTTAATAACCCTTTAAGAAAAAAATGTAAAAAGTAGTCAAAATTGAAATTCATAATTTTTCTTATGCTTTCCACAGGACTAACTTTTATTGAGAATTTGGTATTACTATATAAATCATCTGTAATACTAGGCAACAGAAAAAAGAACTTATAATCAATCTTGAAATTGATCACAAATACAGGAAAGAGGAAAACTCAGAGTTCATAATTGCTGGTTATGTTAAATGATAATCAAGGATATAAATTTGTAAATAGTGTACAGAATAAATGTCTTAATCTCAATATAAGGTATCATATTTTTACTGTGTTTCCCCTTTGTAAATGAACACTGGTGTTAAAGTTGTAAGTACATTACAACAATTACAATAACTGAAGTTCAACTGATATTTTCCTGATTATTCCAGACTATTGAATTCACTATATAATTCCAGATGAGGGCACATTAAACAGCCAATAGAAGTTAAAAGTAATTGAATTGTTCAATCTTCCCCTGAGTCCATTTTAAGCTTCTTTGTTCAAAATCTTCCAGTAAATAATTTTTTAAAAGCCAATACAGATTTTTCTCATTAAGAATATCTCAATTAAAAATTAGCAATTTTGGAGACAAATAAGAGGGAGTATCCTCTAACCAATATGTGAACTAGAAGAATGATCAGTAAAATAAATTGAGCAATTATGATCTACAGTGTTGCAAACCAAAGTTATTCAAGAACAATTTAATAATATTAATAATAAAAATACTTACAGTTTTTGAAATTCCAGCTAATAATGCAACATTGAAACCATAACTTTTTGGACACGGTCCATCCACAAATTTATACAAAAATGTTATTCTCTCTAATTCAGGACAACTACTGTCTTTTTCTACCATGCAAGCCTTAAAGATAAAAATCATGGTAAAATAAAAATCACACAGCTAAAAATATATTGTTAAACTAAACATATAGCAAACAGTGTAAATGACATAAATAAAAGAAATCCTTGAAAAATTTGCAATTACAAATTTTACATGATAGAACAAGTAAAGCTTACATCATTGTTTGTTAAATACTTACAGCACTTATTAACACAAAATTCTTTTGCTCTCTATTTATACTTTTAAAATTAATGATTTTTAAAATTTTCTAAAATAAAAATTTCTTTTAGCTTCTTAGTAATTAATATGAGTTGAAGTAATTTTAAAATATGTGTTTCCCCATTTTTAAACAATGTTAATATTAAAATGAGAAAAAAATCAGCACATATTACCATATGACCTAAGCCAACAGACTCGTGATCATGGAAGTCTTCCACAAGACTATGATAATGAGTTGAAAATAAAGTTCGACAGCCTATATTAGTTGCTAAGTATTTCAAAACAGAAGAAGCAATTGCTGTGCCATCATGAGTAGATGTACCTCTACCTGCAAGGAAACATGTTTTAAGTACAGATTACAAAAGAAATGTACACTGAGGACTCAGTTTTAATGAATTACAGAGCAATAATTTTGACAGTTTTAAACAAAATTGTAATTAAGACAACTTTCATATAGAAAACCTTTAACACAAGGATAGTAAACAGAATTTTATCAAAGAGTCTAAATCAAACAGGATTGAAAATCATGAGTGCAAGTGCTTTGCATATGTAGTATAAATTTTTATGTGTAACAAATAAATAAAACAGTGATAGAATACAGTATTTTTTAGATAACAAATTTCACAAAAAAATGAATAAATTTTAATAATTATAATTTAAATAAACAATGTTCATGATCTTTTAGAAATTACTTTTACTTTATGTTACTCGCAAGCTTTTTGATATCAAGTTCATATGTTGTCAATTGCAACTTTATATACATGCCATTGAGTCATTTTAACTTCCTGTAAATCTTTTTATTATTATTTAAACTAAAACAAAATTTATAGCAATTAATGGATTGCACTTAAAATTTTATTTCAACACAAAAGTTGCCATAACCATTTATCAATAAAACTATCAATAAGATAGACAACCCAAAACTAATTTTCCAAATGTTTATGCCATACAGTGGATTGTTGATGCATTTGTTTAGATCTATATAACAGCAAACCAACATAAAATTTCATAATGTAAAAAGAGTATTTTTACAATTATTTTTATGTTATCAGGGTTGTTGAATCCGTTTAAGCATTCACCATTCCAAGAAAAATGTTTTATACATGCAAGGCTGGGATTGGCAGAAACAAAAAGACCTCAAATTGTATGTGCTTGCAAAAAAGGAAAAAGTTAAAATTGTACAAGGTCACATAAACACAAAAAAGGAAAATTATACTGGGTTGGTTCTAAAAGAAAATAGATAAAAATTTCATCGGGGTAATTAGTATAATAAATTCCATAAAGATGTTTAAAAGAAATAAAATGACAGAACATGATAGAAACATTACAATAGAAAAATTAATGATTTAATTTATATTTTAAGTATAAATTTATATAGAACAAATGATAATAGAAATCATTTAATTTTTTAATATTAAATCACAAGGACACATAAAAGAAAGATCAGGAAGTACAAGATTATTTTCCTAATCTGTTTTAAACTGTTCACTAGTGAGACACTAACGTTCATCAATACAGAAGACTGAGAGATATTTAGTAGATTTTTTATTACAATCAGTAGCTCTTTTTAAACTAATAATAAAAAAAAAGTCTGACAATGAATATAAGCAAGAGAAAGAATTAATTATAGTATAATGACATAATTATTTTGCAGTTTATTAAGAAAGAGGAGAGTTAGTTAAAATTACAATACTGAAATCTTATTTTATATTGTCTAGTCTTTCACACATTTCTTTAATTGTTAAAGAATTTGTTTCATGTTTGTCTGTCTTCTACTAATTCTATACCATATACTCTTTACGTGTTATTTTGCATGCTGAGGAATACTTTTAATGTTTTATTATTATTATTATCTACTGGATTATTGTTTTTAAGGATATTCCTTTGGTGTCTAAGTGTTTATTTTTTAGCTGTATTTGTGAAGTTTTATCACAGGTTTTTTTTTTAAACAGCAACTTTTATTTATGCTGTTTTAGTTATTTTATTTTTTAACCCTTCCTTTTTTATATTCTTTTTCTTAATATAGCTTGCAAGAGGACCTTCAGCGTTTAACTCATTTTTTTCTACATATTCATGACTTTTTTTTTTTTTTTTATATTTTATAGAAGTATCTTTACGAAGAATGTAATACTTAAGGCTTCTCCCACCTAATGTTCTTCCCAAAAAAAAAAGTTACCACAAAAAATGCATAGATTTTTATTGTGACATGTTTGTGCACATTTATTCGGTATCCATATTTTCTAGTTCCATTCCTTGGTGATAAAAGCGCAGAAAAATGTAAATTTGCATTACAAAATAAATAAATAAAAAATAAAAATAAATTTTTAAAAAAAATTCTGAATATTCCAGATTGGTAAATTTTTCTAACATTTCCATATTTTTTCTAGGTCTATGGTCTGGTTACCATTTTTAATAGACTAACATTACAAGGAGCTATAGGGAAGAGTATTGAATGGTCGATTCCCCAGAGATAGAAAAACTGGTTTCAAGGGATAATAGTCTTGTAAAATGGCAGTTTCAGTGTTATTTCTGTGAAAATACCCTTTTTGGTGCAGATATCTGAAATCGGCATTGTTTGATACAGATGCAATACCATTCAATTATTTCAATTGTTTTGCCATGCCAGAGGAAAATTCTCTGGCCTGCCAAACTTGGTATACATACCATGTAATGTTTATTTCTGCCTTAATATATCATATCCAATCTTTCACAAAAAAAGTATATGTAGTATTTTAATACTAAAGGGAATATTTACATGAAAGGACTATGAACACTAAATTTTTAAATTATATTCCATAAATTATAAAATTGTATAACTATGAATTATAAGCAGTATAAAACATAGAACACAAAGAAGCAATTATATTAAATGTGTATAAAAATTTTGTCACTCTACTAAAGCTGAAATAAAACATCTGATGAAACTTTCATGTAGCATGTGAAATAGTAAAATAATCTTAATTTGAGTAAGTCTCTAGTTTAAGAATAAATGAATTTAAATATTAAACAATATTTAGGACCCTTTATAATTTTTCTAATTAATCTTCATACATTTATGTAAATATTACTTACATTTATTAATATTTTAAACATATTTTTCTTTTAAATACACAATGAAAGATAACTTAAAAAAGCATCCCTTTAAAAATAAAATATAGCAATGCTCCAAGACATAAAACTCAGTTACACAGCTTTAAAAAAAAATATCTTGAAACTAAGTTAAATTGTTGTAATTGTAAATGCTTAAAATTATAGGGATCAGTTCTCTTAACTTTTTAAACAACCAGAAAAGAACAATACTGTTTTTAAGAGGCTTTTTCCTGTACAGTAGTACTGAGTGCCTCAACATTAATTATAGTTAAATAAAAAGTTACAAAACAGTGAGGGATAAATAATGACACATACCTAATTCATCAATTAATACAAATGAATCTGCTGTAGCATGATGCAAAATACATGAAGTCTCACTAGCTTCAACAAAGAAAGTACTTTCCCCTATTATAAGAGAAATATATTAAAATATTTCAAAAAGAATAAAACAAAATGAGGATATGGGAAAAAAGGATGTTCACATTTAATGTAAAACCCCAAACAAAACTTAAAAACTGGGAAATGTGGTTGATTTGATAATTAATCAAATTACTTCTATAACAAAATATTCATACTTTAATTATAAATAGTAAATAGGAAAACTAACCAAATAATAAAAATTTACAAGATTTAAAATGGGACTTGTTCAGTAATTATAATTCTAGCAACTAAGGAAGAAAAATTGCATTTACTCTTGATCAAAAATACAAGAGTGAATAAAATTATAGCATTATCAGACTGAATAGTTTTTTCCCTTTTATTTTCTTAGAAGAAGGGGCACAACTAAAATCAACATATTTCCTATTGCAACATATACTTTTTGGAAACCTTTATTTTCAATGTCCTAGATGTATGAACTAAAGGAAATATCCCCCCATACATTAAAATACAAATGGCTTACACCAAGCATATATAATTAATTGAAGTTACGACTGGATGGTGGTGAAGAATATAAGATATTCCTCATCTATCCATTAAAATCTGGGTGGTAAAAAATAAACTGAAAAATAATATACAAATAACTACCTTTACTTATTTGATCACTAGCTCCAACCCTGGTGAAAATTCTATCAACAGGTGTTAATTTCATTGATGTAGCAGGGACAAAGCAACCCTATAGAAGAATAAAAAATTCATATATGCTATAAAAATAGTATAAAAATGTACTTTTTTATATCAAGTCTCCAATATTAAATTTTATTCTACAGTTACATGTTTTTGTTTTTTGATTTTTAATGAAACCAAAGGCAATACATTTAAAAATTTTCCTTCGTTCATTATACAAAAAGCCAAGTTTTATACAACCATTATATTTTGTAACAAATTTTCTATTCAGATTGCATTAGATTATTATTTCTCTTGCTCATCAAAGATGTAAATATTTTAATTATTTAAATTAACTTTAAGGACCTCTCTGAGAAAGAAAATTATAGTCAACAAATATTTATTCAGATTTATAAATTTGGTAATTGTTGTTTTAATTACAGAATTTTACATAAAGTTGTTTCCTTTTTCTAACATTGTCTCTCTTTGCAAGATAATCTTTAAATAGCTAACACATTCCAATTAACACTAAAACAATATTTCAATCAGGTGATATGTTCCTTAAAAGCATAATTTTTAATATGGAAAACACAACTACCATTGCATTCAATTCTGAAGTTCATAACTACCAATGCATGCACGATGCAAACCTATGCAAAATCCTTTTGTATAGGTTTTATTTTTACCCTCAAAATTTCTTCTGCAGTAGTAAAATTCCTATCAAATCTAAAATATCTTGTTGAAACTTCATTTTGTGATAGCTCATACAACAGAATTTCTTGGTGGTGCTACTTAGCTTTCACTTTTAGTGATTTATTTTCAATCAGACTGTTGTTTAAAAAATTAAGTTAAATTATTTTGTTCAAAATTTAAGGACTCAATATTGAGTTTCACAGATTATTTTATAAAGACAATCTAAAATTAAGGAGAAATGCACAAATGTTGATTTAATGAGCTCATATTAGATTTTCCACTCCATTATTTAAACCCTGATCAGTTTGAATAATGGAATTAAAATATGATAAAAATCTGATGAGGAATATATATAAAACAGAAGGCATAGCATAATTTCTAAATTGAATGTTTTTATTTTCATATATTTAATTTAAAGAAACTGCTTTTTGGTGGAACGAAAAATTTGGAATAAGCATATTTGTTTCAAAAACAATTACTTATTTTGGTGATAAGATTCATAATAGAATAATCATTTAATACTTTATATCTATAATTTACAAAACATATTTTAAAGTTTCTAAATATTAGAATTGTTATTTAAGCAAACTTTGGGGTAGAAATATGAATAAAATTTTAAAACTGTAATTCCTTGACTATTAGGAATGAAGCTTTTAAATAATAATGTAGATAAATATCTAGACAATATATTTTAAAAGAAAATTACGAATACAGAAATAGTGAAAATTTCATAATAAATGAATAAAAAGAATTAAAATCGGAAGAAAAAAAAAACATACTCCATTACACATTATTGGCAAGGCAATAATATCAAGAGAACTTACTACTTGGGCCATTATTACAAGACTACCAGCTTGTCTCATTAGAGTAGATTTGCCACCCATATTTGGGCCAGTAACTAGTACAAGCTTTCCTCCACTATTTATTTCTTCTGATTGATTAACCTGTGAAAGATGAAAATAAAATTTCAAAAATAAAACTATTTAACAAATATACTAACCTTAGATAAGAAAACTCAATTTGAACAATTACTTGTTTTAAAAATTGGGGCGGGGGAGTGATGTGTCTACTATATGACTTTCTTTGCACATTGTTAAATTATACACATTTTCTGTTGCACTTTATTTAAACCTATTTTATTTACTCATAAGATACAATTATTCAATTATTCAAGTCGGTAGTCACACAACAGTTGAAAGATTTAAATACCTTTAAGTAACTTCCTTTAAATAACATCAAAAACTTATACAATATTAATTCAACAATGAATACAGCTCAAGGACTGCCATTGTGCAAAGAGAGGTAACATTAATATCTGTCATATTGAGATTTTTTGTTATATAGTGTAAATTGCAATAAAAATATGAAGGTACATAACTAGACATTAAAACAGTCCTAAATATAAATTATCAACTTTCTATAGTTAATAACTTTTGAATTATGCCTGATATATTTCAAAACTACTCTGGCATTACTATGCATTATATTGAATTTTTTTATTATATAAAATGCAGATTACAATCAAAAAATAAGGTGCACAATTAGATATCACAAGTCCTACATCTAATTGTTTTTGATTTATATGGTTTGGTTTTGGAGCTCTACGGTCTACTGTTTTGCACACGACTGCTAATGAGATAGGGACCTACTGCTTAAAGCTGATTCCGAACAGCTACGAACATCTTTGCCATAGTGGAATTTGAACCTACGAACTCCAGTACCAACGATCAGCGCCCTAACCAATCGGCCAGCTTCGGCTTTTGACTTATATGAGATGCATACATGTTAACAGATGTTACACTGAAACTATTCAAAATTCATTCAGGGATGGTATATTTAAACCTAAGCAGAAACTAGCCAAAATTGATGAAGACATGGACAGAATATGCATTTTTTCCAAAATATAAACAAAGATTCTTTTAACAAAAACAAAGATTCTTTTGCATTGTAGCAGATAATAAAAAGGAATATAAGGATATTATAAACATAAAAGGTGAAAATTATAATCTTTAATCATAAACAATTTCTAGCATTTAAAAAACTTTAAAATGAATATGTCAATAAAAGATGCTATTTATATGAACTTCCTAGTTTATTTGATAAATGCAATGTCAAAGAATAAACTACAGTGTGCAGGACATTACAGTATGCAAACTACAGGAATAAGCTACGATACACATAAGCTAGAATTTAATCTTAAATTATATATAAACAATTTCTAGCACTTAAAATTTTTTTTCACATAAAATAAAAGAAAACAATGTAAATTTAAGCCAACAAAACAGCTATTCAATTCAAATGAATTACTCAGTTCATTTAATACACTACAATGGAAATAATCTGCAGTAGGTAATAACTTCATTTATTGGACATTTCACTTTAATTTTGCTTAATTTGTTCAGTTTGCATTAGTATTAATGAAATCTCCCTTTTTTTTTGCTAAATTTCCAAATATGATTTTAATATCTATGATGTCAGAGGAAAAGATATCTTAATTTATTTGCGCATATAAAATTTGCTACAGTTGAAAAGTCTTTCATTTGCTACTATAAACAAATAAAAAGTCATAATTTATTAAAACTCAAATAGTGGAACTAAATATATATATATAGCAAATATATTTACCCTTTTTGATCCAAGATACACATTATTTGGTATGTAGGTATCCCCAGTAAAATATTTGAGAAAAGTTGGGTGTTTCCCATCAATTATTTCTAAGAATGGCTGAAATAAAATGTTACAAGAGTTCAACTTTGAACAAATACACATAAAAAAAATTTATGATAAAAACTAAACATGCAGGAAAACATTGTTCATGAATATAAAGAAGCAATGAAGAATTAAAAATCTTAAAAATTACCTCTGTATCCTGATCTGGTAAAACAACCTCTGGTCTACATAAACTTACTTCACTTGTCTTGCAATAAGTGGAAAAACTTATGAGCACATCTAGCACTGAAAGGCAGTACAAAGCTGCTTTCCACATATCATAACTGAAATCAAAACAGGTCCATCAGAATTTTAATATACGGTACAGTTAAATATGTATATATCATACACAATAAATCAACAAATTTATAAAGCAATTGTTTCTATCGAGTTATTATATAAAGAAATTTAATTTCATATTTTATTTTGTAAAATATGAAATATAGCCAACATAGTTTTGAGGCAAAACTAAAATCAATAGCATGTAGTTTTTAGCTTAGTGTGACGTTGCTTATGTCACATTATCATTTATTTGACCTACAAGTAAGTCTTAAGACACTACAGCTCGTGACCACCTTGGGAGTTCAAAGGATTAGATAGGGTTAATCTTGTAAATACTGTATGACTATCCTGTTTAAACTGTGCACATGCAAAATGAATGCTTCCCCTGGAAAGTTTCCTGATCGTGTGATAGTTGATAACCACCCACAAGATCCCTGTTATCGATTTATCACGAGGTTGGGTTCTTCTAGAACTCCTTCCTCGGTCTAACAAAGAGAAATAGATTATATATATATATATATCACAGAGAGAGAGAAAAAAAGGGGAGGCATTCCTTGGAAGTCACAAAAATGGGAGCATTGGAAGGTAAGACTATGTCCCTATTTGTTAATTTGAGCTTTCATATTTGTTCGTAATGGCCCTAAGGCATTAGTATTATTATTTCATGTGTACTTAACCCTATTTGTTAATATTTGTGCGTAATGGCCCTAAGGCATTAGTATTATTATTATTATTGTGTACTTAACTCTATTGCTTAATAAATCTTGTTATTCATTTTGCCATGGGCTATTAAAGAATCTGTTTAATTTAATATAGGGCAGCGTGATAACTGGTGGTCACAAGCTGTAGTGTCTCTTAAGACTTACTTGTAGGTCAAATAAATGATAATGTGACATGAGCAATGTCACATTAGATTGCATATAAGAATACTATTAGATTATAATTATTATTATTAAGGAGTGATCAGTTTTAGACTGCATTATATGTAGGAATCAAAGGAGCCAATGCAAAGATAGAGGCTGCTCACAGTTGAGACAGGAAAGCAATAAGATGAATAAGAGTCCAGGAAAAAGAGAGGTTTGGTTGCAAGGTACGACGAGGAGGTTAGTCGCTATATCATGGGTTCAAATTATTAACAAGAACACTAGGAATGTCACCCTGAGAATGCCTTTAGCTGATAAGTTTAAATACATATCTATGTGTAACCATTTTGCATAAGTTTCTTGTGCATATTTATTGCATATTACATGTTTCAGAATATAGTACTCATTTATCCCCTAGAAACCTACTTGCTTTACATATATAACTGAATTATTTTAAAGCTTCTTTTCCCAATTACATAAATTTCTTTATCAACTTACTTTGCATCAAACTGAGCAAAAATTCTCCTGGCAACATCTCGCAAGGCTGCATCTTTACTTTCCTCTGCGGCAGTCATGCGAGCAAGAAATTGTCGTCCTTCTGGAGAATAATACCTTTTGAAACCTTTCCTTGCACCTTGGAATTCAAAGTTCTCAGGAACTTTTTTATGATCAGGAACTTCTAATTGGAACCTGGTTCTGTTGCTTCCAACATAGGATACCTAAAAATAAAGATTAATAACAATGTTTATATAACAAAGAAATCCTTTGTAGAGAATAAAACCATAGAAAATATTTTTTTAAAAGATATTAAAAACAAAGTACACTTTGACTCTATACATTATAATAGAGAACAAGCACATAGAGGGAAATAGCACACTTTGAATTCCATCTCTATAATACATATTTCCTTCCATTTTGTTGTTTAATAAAGCACATAAACTACCGTATATTTAGGATATGTTTTCTTATGAAGTATTGAATACACCATAAAAGTTGAAGAATTATAAGACTAAAACTACTACGAGGGGGAGGACATGCTCAAGTCAATGAATTGTTGGTGTTGGTTATACTTGTTCTATTCTCAAAAAAATAGTCTTTGGAAGAGCAAATTAGTATTAAAAAAAATTAAACATTCGACCACAAACTTCAACATCAGCAACAACTTTTATTTTCTTTTTCCAACTCTTTTTGCGTTGCCACCGGCGGGAAAACAAAAACAGCCGAGCTCGCGACATTCTCCCACCTTTTGATTTTTAAGTTAAATCATCATAAATAAAAATCAAAACAATATAAATCAATACCAAAATAAACAAAAATACTAAATGAATACTAAATGAATTACGAATTAAATTAGTTCAAGTAAGTGAAGAAAGTTCAAGAGGATATAGTTTCTTGTCAGGTCGGATCAATTCTCCAGCTCTCGTTTTTACTTTCACCACGCATACTTGTCTTTTCCGGGATAAATATCCATGCTTTATTGGCAGTTCTTAAATGTAGTGGGCCTGCAACATCAACCCCTGTCACTTCAAATGCAGATGCTTCTCGAATTCTATCTTCGGGAAGAGTAGAGGGTAAAGTCTCTGGTGCTCTGGCTGTGTGTCTCTTGCATAGGATATGTTTGGATAAGACTCTTTGCACAGTTTTCCTGCCTCTTAGTATCCAAAATCTTTGTCGCAGACTTGTCAGTACAAATTGTACACCAGCATGCATAAGTTGCAAATGATAATCGAATATTAATCGATGTACAAGTTCATCATTTGAAGGTAAGATGATGGGACATCTAAAATCTTCAGTATCCTCTCTTCTCATGATTTTGGTTTTCAATCGATAAATTCCATCTTCGTCTACATAAGTCATAAGACCTTTCAGGTTGTCTTCATTCAATGATTCGTTTTGAACTAATTTTAGCAATTTCTTTTCAGCATTATTAATTTCTTGAATGGTCAAGCTTCCTATTATCTTGTGGTTGTTTACAATTCCTTATGAATCTAATTTACATCTATAGGATAGAAAACTTTGAGAATTGTATCGAAAGAATTTAAGTCAAAGACACTCCTTTGACATTTAGAGGCTGGGAAAAAGATTTTAAGGAATTAGAAAGAGAGAGGAGGTTTATAAGGAAATATTAAAAATAAATAATTTTGATATATTACTCTCTCTCTCTCTCACACACACACAGAGATATATATATATATATATATATATATATATATATATATATATATATATATATATATATATATGGTCACTCTGAAAATTAAAAGGCTGAAAATGATTTACAACTTTTGCATAAGACAAGGTGCTAAGATGAAGTGAAAACATATTTTTACAAGGGGGAAATATTTCATCCAAAAATTGCTTACCTTACAATTCAACTTTTCCTTCATTTTGTCAAGATAATTTTCTAGATCTGAATTTAGTTCTTTCAGTTCTGCACTGGCACTGTCATACTCGGTATCAACTCCAGGATTAGGTATTATATTACCTTCTTTTTTAGCTACTTCATGATCAAATGCTTCTTCAAAGTACTCAATAGCTTCTTTCATGTCAGGAAATTTGCCTCCATTTTTTACAGAAGAAACACAACTTTTAAGAAATGAAGACCTAAAATACAAAAGACAAATACAGCTTTACAACAATCAATGATTCAAATCACCAATTTTCTGTTTTTTCATACTTTACAAAAATACTTAACCTAAAGGAAATTTTTAAAATGCATAATTAAATTATAAAGTTAGATACAAAATGCCTGAAAAACTTACTTAAAGTCATCAACACATGATTTAAATTCAGATATAACTCCAATGCTTTCTTTGAATCCATTTAAGGTTGAAAGAAAATCTAATAACTTCCGTTTGTTGTAAATGTCAGCTTCATAGTACACTGCCCTAGACTCAGGGTGATCTTTGGAACGAGAAAGACCTTGTGAATGAATCCTACACAATAAAATTTATTCATTAAACAATAGGCTCAACATATTTAGCAAAAGAATGAATTAGTAAATAACCCAAATAAGATATTTATATGAATCATAAGAATCTACATAGCCTTTTTATCTACAACCCTGATGATAAATAAATATGTACCTATATCAGCAGATGTAAAACTGAAAGGATTTTTACCAAGAAAATTTAGAAACTACAATGAATCCAGTAATGACAGTACATTTTAAAAAATTTATTTCATTATTCCAAGGTAACTTAAATATACAATGCCTGAGGAAATCACAATGAACAACACTTTGTAAGTCTGAAAAATTTATATATCTAGGGAATATCAGCTAGACCAACATAATTGAAATAATTACATGGATATGTTTGTTCTTTGTTATGAAACTAATCAGCATGGATGATAGAACATTCTGAACAAAAGGCTTTTAAAATTTCACTTTCACATATTGATTACAATACTACAAGACTAGATTTGAAGAAATTTTTCCAATTTTTCCCCTTTCGTGTAAATTTATGAAACTGTTTCATGCCATGAACTTGAAAGTCATAGAGGGTAGGGTTAAATTACTTCTATAATAATAATAATGAAATTAAAAAATATTTTAAAGAAAGTAAGCTAACACATTTAAAAAATGTAAATTTTATCCTGGAAAACAAAATGAGCAATTTTCTTAAATAAAAAGAATCACTAAAGGCAGAGGGAAGGTAGAGAATCTTTAGAATTAAATAAAGAACTATTTTACTATCTTACTTATTTTATTAGAACTACTTATTTCTAAATAAAGAACAGAATCTTTAAATAAAGGTAAGTATTCAATTTCTTTTGTAAACTAATATGACCAGTACGCGCTCTTAGCACTGCACATACTTTTGCCTATATTAAAAACAGAATCTCTTTCACAGTTATAAACTTCGACTGCTATTACATGGTCTCACAGATTCTATGACTTTTATTCGTCCGATCTTCCTAACTCTCAAAATTGTAAATGATCCTTGCCATTTTCTGAACTTTCCTTGAGTTCAAGTAGCTTACCAATTAAAATGTGTTATATTGAAAGATTTAGAGTGTGATAGATTAGTTCACACATTAAGGCAATTATTTGTAAATCAGAGAACATGCTGTATTCTTTGATTTGATTTTACAGTAAACAGAAAGGAGTAGGAAATAATTTTTAACTTTATTTCTACAGACATATGAAGATGATTAGTATGAAATCCCCAGGATTTTAGGGGGCCCCTGAAGCAAAAACACCTTTATTAAAATAGATAAAATTATATTTTAAATCTTACTTGCTCAAGAGTCTCTCTAAATCTGGAATTTTTTTTAATCTAGAAGATGCAGCTTCAACAACTTCAGGTACATTTATAAGATCTTCTACAGCATCTAATCGGTCAGCTATACTACTTGGATCACAGAGAGGAGAACATAACCAATGCCGCAAAAGTCGCTTTCCTATATTATAAAACATTTAAAAATAATTAATATTTAACACAAATTTCAAAACTAAGTAACTATTTTGAACATCATGATTAACTTTTGTCTGATGTCTAATCTATCATTCTTTTTAGTATACATATTTCTATACATCATTAAATTGTTTGTAATCTTTATACTATCCATTTTGTTTTTGCCCAGGTTTCACTACATAAGTAATTACTAGCAAAAACACATCCAAAACTTTTATTTTCAAGTAAAATAAAATATATGCAAGTTTATTGAGTAATATTTCTCACAAATTGTTACAAGAAACAATAATTAAGATTTATGTTTGATATTTTAAGCAAATCTATATGTGATATAAAAATAAGAACCACTAATTGAATTTTTATAATATTACACAATTTATGCTCATATGATGAAAATTGTGCATTTGGAATGTTAAATGTTTAGGTAAGATTATATGTTTGTAATAATAAAGATATTGAAAGATTACATCCTTCAGCAATAATTACAATTTAATAATGTTAGAATTTTGAATAATTCAACATTAATTTTTAACAGCTTTCTTAAGGTTTCAATTCCACTTAGTTTTAATTTTTCTGGTATATTGCAATGAAGTTTCCTTTAATCTGTAGAAAAATATAAGTTATTTAGAGTAAATATAATTTTTTAGTCTTATAGTTTCCCTGTATTTTTCTTTTTAAAAGCAGTAAAAGATAGAAAATTGGCAAGCTATAATTTTTATATTAATGATCTTGTCTCTAGATAATAAAAACTCATACAAATATAAAATTTAAGATTAAAAGAGTTGGTTAATTTAAATCTTCATTCTGTTCTAAAGTCTAATTTATTTAGATTTACTTTTGTTACACATAATTTATTTCTAATAAGTTTGTGACATACCAAAATTTGTAGAACAATGATCTAATGTTCCAAGCAATGTTCCTTCAGAGCTATCAGAAGGTCGTACAGGTACTATTTCTAAATTGCGAAGTGTAACTCCATCAAGTATCTAGAAAAATAAACATAAAATAATGTGACTGTGTTAATACCACCATTATAATGTTAAAATATTAAAAGTGGATTATTTGGAACTCTTTAAAACTATTAACAGGTGCAATTTAAAGTTTAGTACTATTACAACTTACAGAACCTATAAAGTATTTCAAGTACATTTATGCTAATAGATTTCAAACTATTTTCTAATTACACACATTGTTGCTTGCTTAATAATGTTATAGATGCAAACATATTGTCTAATATTGCATAATTGGTTTAATGTTTTTTATTATTTGCAAGTACTACAGCATGATATCAAGGTCATCTGGATCCTGTTTTAGTAAAGGACACCCCTCCTCATATAATCAAAACATTAGTTCTCTTTAACTCACCATATGCTGCTTAAGAGACCTTTGTGGAGAAGGCGTAATTTGAACGCCATCAACTGGTTTATATTCCTCAAATAATTTCATTGACAATAAATTATCCTCAATGCAACACTGTTTCAGGTACCTAATGCAAAAGAATAAATGTTTAATTATAAAAAAATATAAGTACATATAAAACATTTTAACAGTTCAGAATTAAATTTTCACATATGTATCTTATAATAGGACATGCCATAGTGTGTGCATGTATGTGTGTGTAAACAGCATCTTAAATTACTCTTGGTTTTTATTGTATTTCAAAACTTGGCAAAAGGGAGTAAGCAAGCCAGAAAGAGAATAAAAATAGTTTTAAGTTTTTTAAAATTTACTCAATTTTGACAATCTTTATGTAGAACAACACTCTTGAAATTTTAATTTATTGATACTTATAGTTTAACTCTTAAGCTATGTTGTTTGACTAACATAGTAGTACCAATTTTAAAAACTTTTTACTAAACACCATGTATAGGCTTATATTCAGAAGCTAAATAAAAAGAAAAACTATATCCTATACTATAATACGAGGAATGGTTGTCAAGTGGAATATCGCCCCAGAATTAATAAACTGTAGTAAACTTGGGGATCTGGGGTTTTTGGTCACGAGGAATCGATTGGCATTGGTTTTGACGCGCTAAGGTCACGTAGTTCGGCGCTACAGATGGGGCCGGGTTCGAACCCCGGTGCGGGCAAACTTTTTTCTCCTGCTTCCAAACCAAGCGAAAATTAGTACCCGGGGGTTTTCGACCACGAGGAATCGATTGGCTGTAGTTCTGACGAATTATTAATAATAATAATAAAAGTCTTTATTGATTCGTCTTTATTCCTTGATATCGGTTTCCATTTTTATTTTATATCAACTCTAAATATTAAATTAATGTAGCAAAGTATATATAACACATAAACGATATAGTAAAAAAAAATAATGCAAACAAAAATTTTGAAAACCAACCACAAAAAATTAAAAAATAATGCTTCACTAACGTGCCGAAACAACCTCGCCGTTCAATTTTCAAAGCCACACTAAACACAGAGCATATAACTTACCAAAGTCCGTCGCCGCGTTAGTGCGTCGTCGGCATACCAGGAGGTGCCGCTCTGACGTGCCAGTGCGTCGGTGGCAGCGAACGTGTTAAGGAACTGATTTCGATTTCAAATCACCGTCAACAAAGTTCGACATTTCAACATTCATCAGATTTCAAGCTACATTTTCAACATGCAGAACGCACCTCTACATGAAATGCTTCAAGGAGCCGGAATTTTGGAACAACAAGCGATCAACTCAATTATACCCGCAAAGGGACAACTAGAAGATACCGTCATTGTCAGAATGCTTCTCCATTTAACACACTTCAATCTTTACACTGCTCACTTTGTACCATTTCTTTAATTGTATAATTTTTTGTTATCAATTACATTTTATTTTCTATGACTTTTCAAAATTTACCTTTGTATAGAATAGTTCCCTTTCCAAACAACTTTGTTTAGAATAGTTTACAATGGTGCACTTTAAACCGGTTATCTTTTCACTAATGGTTTCACAAATTTTTTTATGGCATGTATTGTTTTGATAAATCACAATTGAAAATTTAAATCTTCGAGTTAGCTTCGATACCTGTTTTCTCCGAGCGGAGCTCGGTCACCCGGTACTGAATTAGTAAAACTAAGAAAAAAAATAGGAGATAGTAAAAGCAGTGGTTTTTTTTCTATAACAGAAAATTTAATTCAAATAAAAATATTTGTACTATCATATTAATGTATCGAGAGATAAATAGATATACATACATATATATATATAGTGAGAGAGTGTGCAAAATGAACTGGGCAGTTATACAGAAGGGAAAGTAAATGGGTTCAAAGGCTGGCATTACAACCAAGAGTAGTTGAGCTAGCAGTTTGGTTTGGAAAGTGCTACGCTCTACTTTTTGCAACATGAGGGCTAATGAGACCAGCACCTACAACTTAAAGCCAATTCCGAAGGGCTACGAACATCCATGCCACTGCAGGATTCAAACCCACGAACTCCGGTACCGAAGGCCAGCATCATAACCAATCGGCCTATTTGAGCTAGCATTCTTCTCAATTTGAGTTCACTATTTCGCCTGAAAGAGGTTCTTTCCTTGGCTAGTTCTTCTTGGTTATAATAAGCAGCAATCTCCTGAAATCAATAAAGCATCTAAAAATCTGACTCTCTTGCAATGAGCATTTGCTTTTTGTTCTAGAGTTTTCTGAAGTGGCCAACAGGAATCTAGAAAAACTTAACTGGCCTAACCTCTTGGCTAAGTTGTGACTTCAAATATGAGTGGTTGTTTCAAAGCTGGGGCTAAAAGGAGGAAACAAAGAAAAAAGCACAAATTTTGACTGTTCCCTTAAATTTTGAGACCCCTGAGGAAGATTTTGAGTCTTCGGTCTGAGTTTCAGCCATAAATTCTTCTCAACCTTCATTTTTCTGAATTTCCATAAAGAACAGGCACATTTGATTGGGGATCATCTTAAGGACTTTCCATTAGTTTTTTACATATTCTTTGGGGTTCTTATATCTGCTCGTTAGTTTTTGTCTTTCTCTCTGTGACACACACACACATATAATATATATGTGTGTGTGTATATATATATATATATATATATATACACATATATATTATAAGTGAAGTACTGTTTAATTCAATTACCTGCTAAAGACAAATATTATCTAGTTTAACTTTATTTGTCATGTGATATGGTCAACTTTCAGTCCCCCGTTATCTCAACCATTTAACTAAGAATTACTTACTAGTAACAGAATTTAAACCCATGATTTCAGTATAGAAATACAGCATCCTTACTCTTAGGTCACTGTCTGCAAAAAGCACACGACAATTCGAGTATGCTAAAATACTTTCAGTATAGAGGCACTTATTTCTCTAGAAAATTTCTAAAGAAATTAAATTGTGACTTCAATTCTCTCCCTCCCCTCTCTCTTCACAAATTTTCATTATATATGTTTATGCTTCCCCATAATGTTAAATCAAACCTTTGCCTTAAAATTCTGTTTGGTATAGTTCAGAATTGTAATTTAAAAATTAAAAATTAACATAGAAAAGGAAAATTAGAAAATACGCATATCAGAAATCTAGAATGTTTTGACATATAAACTACTTACCATATACAGGCTCCCAAGGATTTTAGAGCAAGTTCGTAGTGTTTAAGAGGTGTTTGGTGAAGTCTGTCATCTAAATTTAAAAAAAATTACTTTTATAAATTAAAATATACATTATATAATAAGAACTACAAGTTACAATGAGTCAACTTAATTATTTTGTTAATTTAAGTGTTTGTCTAATTTTGGGTCAGAATTACACATTAAGTAGTTAAATAATGTCAAAATTTAGCATATTTAAATTTTTAATAATTTAAGTACTGTAATAAAACAAAAATCTATGTTTATTAGTCACAACCGGAACAGTTGAAGACTGTGGATGGAAATATAATTTATACATAGCTGTTCTCTGTTTATATACAATTTAGGGACATACATTTTTCATATCTAAGTATAACAAAATATGACAGAAACTATATGAACCTATAGGAAAAAGTATATAATCCTTTATTCTTTGATGAAATTGAGCAATTCAAAATACTTTAAATTTCTTTTCGAATAAGAAAGTTTGACTACACATAACTTTATGCATTAAAAGATTGTACAGGGTTCCCACTCTTTTTCCATAACAAAAATTAATGACTTTTTAAGGACTTTCTAAGGACCTACTTGAAATACACGACATAACAGCATAAACCCTACCTCCTGAAGAACATATTTTAATGATTATGAACCAGACAAAGCATGTTCAATAAATACCAGACAATATTTCAGAATTAAGTTTTTAAAAATGCCTAAAAATTAATATAGATAAATCTATTTGACAAAACCTAATTTTGAAAAATGTACATCTAAAGTTTCTTGAGTGATCAAACTAAAAATAAATTGTGAATAAAAACAATATTATAAACAGTACTTTCTGAGGGTTTAAAAATGACTGATATATATATATATATATATATATATATATATATATATATATATATATATATATATGTATATATATATATATATATATTACTAGCTGATTATACCCAGTGTTGCCTGAGAAAGAAGTTTTAGACTTTTCTATTACATTCAATGCAAGGAAAATTAAACTTCCATAAGTAACTGAAATATCTACAAACCCCCATCCTCCATGCTTTGTTTAATTAAAATCTGCATGACTGTTAGCTATTAGGAAAGGGCAGCTGACTTTATACTTTAAACCTTTTAAGTATACGAAAGATTATATATTTGTCATATAAGAAAACTGATAGGAAATCACATGAGACTGTGGGCCTTGTCAATAGAGAAATTGATCGTGTTCCAATTTAAAAATTAAGGAGTTTTTAAAGACCTTTGACAAAAATTAAGTAGTTTTAAGGAACTTTAAAAATAAAAGCTAAAATTAAGGAGTTCTTAAGGACTTTTAAGGAACGTGGGAACCCTGTTGTATTTATTGGTAATAAAGCTACCTTCTTTTTGTGCCACAAATGAAGAACCTAGTTTAGGACATAGTTAAGCTAGAGGAAAATTCTGAACATAGACAATTTTATTTATAAAATAATCTAGAGAAACTTTATTCAGTAAACAGACTAAATAAAATGGGAGCTTCAGAAAGTCAAAAGTATTATACATAGCTTTCAAACGCACTTTCCAGAGTTTTTCTTTTTTTACTTTGTAATCACTTTCCAACGCAAGTTACCAAAATCATTTAAGACTGATAAATAAATAGAGGCAAGGGAATGCATTGATATCTCATTAAAAAGAGCTAATTTTGCATATATATGCAGTAAGCTGTGACATAACCCTTTTTGACTATAAGAGTAAAATAAATCAGGTGAGGGGGGGAGAAAATTTGTGGAAATGAATAACCCAACTGAATACAAAACATCTTTTAATCTCTCACGTTTTTTAAATCAATTTACATTTTACTACTAGTTTGTCTTATACTTGCAGTACTTATTCAAGGTCTAGAAGGAGATAGTTTGGGTTTGGTTTGAAGTACTACAGCTTAATGTTTAACAACACTGTGGCTAATGAGACCAGGATCTACTACTTATAGCTGTTTATGAAGGAATATGAACATGCCAGTAGTGGGATTTGAACCCCCAAACTCTGGTACTGTGATGAGTAGCCCCTACTATTTGGTAATAAAACATAGAATTCACAATTTAAAGGAATTTGTTACGCCTTTCTATACATAGTAAATTGTGACTAAAGCAACCTCTTCAATAATTAACTTCACTGATAAAAATTATTTTCTTATATGCAAGAAAGTAGAAAACTAGAAAACATTCATGCAAATTGCATAATTATTATAATAAATGCACGCATCATGTATGTATAGATGCTTATAATTACAAGTGAAATTTTTTAAAAAAAGAATACAAAACCTATTTAAATTCTAAAAAAATGCTAAGATATAAAATTTGTGAGTACCTGGATCTAGCATTTCTTTGATTGCATTTGGCCATTCTACTGATTCGTCATCATTGACTTTAAAGTACTTTTCTCCAGCTAAAAATTTCAAAACTTTAGTAGAGTCCCAAAATTGAGAACCAGAATTCAAAGATTCTTTAGGAACATTATTCAAATTGTTGTCTAAGAACTGCAAAGTTTTCTTTGACAGGGATGATCTTTCATACAGAATCTGAAATAGTTTTTTTTTTTAATTATTCCTTTTTAAAATTAAACATACCTTTCGATGATAAAAAATGAAATTAATTTTATCCATATGATAAATGAATGCATAAAATAATAACAGCAAAGGATTCTCATAAGTTAGCAACATATCCATAATAAAAATTAAAATGATAAAAATAATATAATTTAGGTGAACAGTGATAAATAAAATTGTGTGCTTAGAATCAATTTCATATATGTGTCTCAATTAACAATTATAATAATTGTGTTAACTTAAAAAATAAAGATATTTAATTCACTGCACTAGAAATACAACACAAACTAATTTAAAATTCATATAAACATGAAATTTTAGGTGCAAGAACAATTTAAACACTGTTTACCTTTAAAATATTTTCATCATTTAACTGTACTTTCTCTTTAATTATCTTTAAAAATCACAAATATTGTTGAATGAAAAAATTCCTGCTTTATGTGATATCAACTGTTGTCATAGTCTACAGTTGTGCAAATATAAAAAATACTTCTTAAAACTACACATTCCCCAAATACAATCAAAGGTTCAGTCAATTGATTGGGGAAGGATTCAGTTTGGTTTGGAGGACTGTAGTCAACTGTTTTGCTACACAAGGGCTAATGAGACCAGCAACTACTACTAAACGCCTATTACAAATGGTTACAAACATCCATGCTAGCAGCTGAATTCAAACCCATGAATTCCTGTACTCAAGAGAAAACCATATCATTTCGCCATCGTTTGACTACTGATTGGGGAAGGAAAAGAGGAATAAATGATTCTAGTCTTAGACGTCGAAAAGAGACAAATATCTGAATGAATTAAAATGATAAAAATTTAAACATTTTTTAAAACCATGAAACTCAATGTATAAAGTTCTATAGTGACAACTACTATAAGCCTATTTATTGCATTGCATATAAGGCAAAGTTAACACTTATTAGAATAACAAGGCTACCAATAAATAACAACCAAGAATATCTCTATAGCTCAGTATAAAATAAAATAATAGTAAGAGATGTTGGTCAGCTGGTTTACAATACTAGTCTACTTTTTATACTACATGGCTAATGAGACCAGGAAATACTACTTAAAGTTGTTTCTGAAGGGTAGTGGAATTTGAACCTGCAAACTCTGGTAGTAAGAACAGCCCCCTACTCATGCAGCCATTGTTTGGCTAAAAATAGATGTTATACATAAAACTTGCTAACTTGTTAATTACATTTTTTTAAATAATAATAATTATAATAAAATATGGTTTAAAAATGACAGTTTACACCCAAATTTTACAACATAATATGAAATGCTATTTGACTTAAACAGCTTAATTCTGCAATTTCTACAGTACTAGTCTATATAATACAAAATAGATAAAAATAACTAAAAAAGATATTGACGAATGAGTCTTCCAGTACCTCAACTGGTGGATAGAGAGCTATCATGGTCATTAATCTTGATCCATATCTGTCATCCTGAAATTGTCCGAGCTAAAATAATAAAAGAATCAGATTTAATATTAAGTTTTTAGCTGTATGGTCTTGTCAAGGCAACTTATAAAATAAGAAAGAATTTCAATTTAAAAAATAAGCAGTTTCACATACCATAAATTTCCCAATAGATGTATCAACAAAGCAAACACCATATTCAGATCCACTGTCTGAGCCATGACTATGCTATATAAAAGATGAGGATGACATTTTAAAAAGTGGAAATCATAAAAGTAATACTTTAAGTAAAATGCTAGAAAAGAAAAAACAATTCAGTTTAATGAGGTTTGTTTTAAAAACTTAAATATATTTCCCTTGTATAGTGAAATTTGGAGAATAACAATGTAGAAGTGTTAACACATTAAATAACATCTTACTGTTGAAATTCTTCAAAACTAACTTTTGTTGATAGGAAATTTAAACTGGTAAGTTAAACATAATATTCATATTCAACAGTTACAATTTAAATTTAAATTGATATATTTGAGGAAATGTTATTAATAAAAAAAATAATTTAGAGATTTTAAAGAGATACTGAGTACTTCTAAAAATTAAAATATGTGTGGTGTAAATAAAATGTCAACTTTCTTTTTTAAAGCAATCACACCAATTACATGTTGTAATTTTAAAAAGAAGTTAATTTCCCTGAGATCCAAAGTAACCTTTTTAAATTGGTGTTATTAAAAATAGAGATTTTGATAATTTTTATTTAAAACAATGTAATCTGAGCTTTAAGATGACACATCAGGATCTTATGGTTATCCACACAATACCTACAAAAAAAGATGCAATAAAAACTTGTGTAGAAATGTAAACAGAAAACTAATTTGAATTTAGAAAAGTTTATTATCACAAAGTATCCCCTAGCAAAATTTCAAGCAAGCTCACACTGTTACACAAACGCATCTTTATTTACGGATGTTTATTCAACATATGTAAATTTGCTATGGACAAATGTACTACACATCATCTAAAAATTATAAAAAATAAGTTTTAAAATTCTGACCTTTTCACATAAGGCAAGCAAATAGTTATGATTAGCACCCATTGGTTCATCTTGGTAGTTCAAAATTCTTGTACCTCTAGTAGTGATTTGACAAATTTCCCTACAAACCACTTTATCAAATTTTGTAGGCTTGCACACTTAAAGAGAAATAACATTTAGCATGTTTAAAAAAAATTTGCTATAAATATTGTTATAGCATAAAATATGTATTGTACAAAAACATTTAAGTATATATATATATATATATATATATATATATATATATATATACATATATAAGTATATACAATCAAATCAGCTAAAACAAAACAAACTAAATATAAAATAGTTATGATTAGCACCCATTGGTTCATCTTGGTAGTTCAAAATTCTTGTACCTCTAGTAGTGATTTGACAAATTTCCCTACAAACCACTTTATCAAATTTTGTAGGCTTGCACACTTAAAAGAGAAATAACATTTAGCAAAATTTAAAAGATTTGCTAGAATATTGTGATACATACATATTGTACAAAAACATTTAAGTATATGTATATTTTTCAAAATAATCAACTAAAACAATCAAATCAGCTAAAACAAAACAAACTAAATATAAAATTATAAATACAACAGAATTATGAAATACTTAAACCTAAAGGTACTTTACATTCTACAGTTATTTTTAACATATTTCAAAGTCACTTATTACAAAAATTTGACATAACTCATTCTCAGACAAAAGGCTGAATTTTATTTTTAATGAAGTAGAAATAAATACTCCCTGTTTTAAAATATGATACACACTTTAAATATACATAGTTATTTGTGTCTATATTTATGGTTTCATCTAAATTAGTGAAATATTCAAATTTTAGCAAAACAGATTAAGTTTATTAATGGTATGCACTTATAAAGCTCAAAAACTAAATGTAAAATAAAGTGATATCTATTTAAATAATTTATTATAACATCAATTACAGCCTTACTAATGACATCAACTCTGACTTAGGGTTTCCCACAGCTGTAAGAACTTTTACAATACACCATTATACTCATTACTAGTTATGTAGGTACTCTGTTGTACAGGATTGGAAAAAATCATGATTTTTTTTTTTTTAAATCAAAAAAATCAGATTTGATTTAAATCAGATTTTTTTATTTAAATTGGAATTTTTTAATTTTTTCTGAATACTAATTTTAATTGTTGTTTTTATGTTTTTTTGCAATATACATAGAATAGTTTGTTATAAGAAGTAACATCTATCTAGTATATTCTGCACACTGATTACCAAAAATTAAATACATAAATTTTAATCTAAATACATTCCATTATTTTGCAATTGGATAGTGGAAACTAAATACAATGTAAATTTAAAGAACAAATTTAATTTTCTTTTAATGCAAACTATTTATTAAAAAACAAATCATCATTATTTCAACATTTTTTAAGCACCGAATTATGGATAGTATTAATAAACACACTAGCTTTGATACTTTATCCATTGGTTATGAAGGCTAAAATGAACAATACCAATAGATGTCTTTCCATTCCAGCAGATGAAGCCATGGCTGTTGTTATTTGGTAGACAAACTGGATTTCAAGCTCTGTAATATTCTCTTTATCTGCCATTACATAAAATGATTTCCACCAGTCATAATCAATCATTGTACTACCCCTACTACATACTTTCTGATAACAACCCCTAAATTCTTGGAAAACACGTGCTATCTATTTGTACTTATTTGGTATTACTGTGCTGACTGATTCCCAATTCTCCTGTCTTTGGAATACAGGTTTTAAAAGAAGTGAATAAAAAAAGGATTTAAATCAATGATTTTTTCAAAAAAAAATCAACTGATTTAAATCAACCGATTTCAATCATGCCAACCCTGTTTACAACTAAATACCAATTTCATAACAGCAGAATTTATTTTTTTTTTAGCATTCTCATTTTAATAAAGGGTGTCTTTTATGCTGTGCTATTTTACACTTATCAGGAATGTTTGCAACACATAAGAAAAAAATCAAAAAATTTAAAAAAAATTGGCAGTTTTTAAAAATATTTTCAATATTACTTAACGACTTATTTTAATTAAATATACATCACATAGATACATTAAAACAGAACAAAATTGCAATTCATTCTTTTCCCCTCAATCATCAGCAAATCATGGATAACAAAACACTACTGAAAATCAATTTACTTTGTACAAATATCAGATATATTTTAAGTAACAGAAACTTTAAATTTTAGAAATAGCTACAAAAACAGAATTTCCACATTTAGCACAGCTAAAAACTTCAAGAGCACAAACACCTCCGTGATTTAATGTTAGTATGAAAGTAATTTACTAAATTATTACTTTATCTACTAATCTTAAAATCTTAATTACATTTTTAAATGTACACTATATTTTTAGGAATAAAGAACACTTAAAATAAAAATATCATTTTCTGCAATCTTTAACATTATTTTCCTAATTTTACAATATAACTTTGTGTATTGTTAAATAATTTCTATAAAACTATTTAAAAATAAATAACTATACTGAATTTTTTTTTTTAAATTGAGAAAACTCTGAAATTTTAATCACATTATGAAAGAAATCTTTTTCTCTTTGAATTTATTTCAAACAGATTTATATTTTCAAAATAAACTATAAAATGAAAAATTAACACTTAAAAATGAAATTTATAGTACCCCAATTTTGTATTAAAAAAACATTAGATAATGGGTAGTTATAAAAAATAATTTTATTTTATAAAGGATAAAAAAAATCCTTTAGTTATAAGAAATTAAATCATATCAATCTGCAAATAAAATTTGTTTAAAAATATGTACAGAAACTTTATTCAACAGTAATTTAAAGTTTCTTATATGAAGTACTATAAACTACAAAATTATGATCCAAGGATAAGGGAAGAAAAACCCATAAAAGTTTAAGAGTAAAGTCAAAGAAATACTAATAATCAAAAGTATCGAGTGAATAAAGATATTCACATTACATATGGAAATACTGAATGCAGATGAACTTTTAGAAAATTTACATTATTAGCATCTTATAAAAATCACAGAAAACAGTTATCTATAATAACCTCTTTGGAACAAAGAGGTTATTATAGATAACTGGGGCTTTTCAGTTATGGGGGGGCTTTTCAGTACAATAGGCCTTAGGCTGCAGTGCTGGTGCCCTTATGGATCGCCCCACCCTAATTCTATTCTATAATAAATTTGTCGACAAATAGGAGCAATAATTTTTACATATTTTCCATAAAAATTAAAATAGCAAAAGGCCTTTTAACTTTTATGGGAAATAAATAATTTGAGCAAGAACTTTGTTCTTTGAATATAGTTTGATTTCATTATCAAAGTTCATGAAATCAATAAACACTATTAAATTTTGTCAATTAGTAGGAAAAAATTGCATCAATTACGCCTTGATGAAAAAGTTATTTAAAATTAATTTTTATAATAATTCCCAGAAACACCCATTTAGAACATATGGAGCGTTTTACACATAAATGTAGCATTATTTATAAAAATTAAGTTTAGAATAATTTTGATTTTACAACTATTCTAAATAATTCAATGTTTCTAAAATCTTGTTCAGCACTTATACATACAGAAACTACTTACTTTTTTTTACACGTTCCTCCATCATTTGTGGAGTTTCTGTCTGCTCAACTCTGGCAATTTTATAACCTTTATCAACTAAACATTCTGCATATCTTCCAAAAGCAATTTCAGGAAATCCAGAATGAGCAAATTCACCCTAATAATGTAGATTTTTTTTTCTTTAATTTTTTTAACATTAATGATTTACGTTGATAAAATCATTAGAATAGTTATAAAGAAAATAAGTAAGAATCTAGAGAAAATTGAATACATACAATGATGGTAAATTACTAATAAAATAATACTACAGTAAAACAATGTGGTTATATGGTGTTTAAGAAGATGATGTAAAACATGTTAATGGAAAGAAAATCAAAATTTCAATTTTAATCATTGCAAATTTAAATAAAAATAATACTTTTATTTTTTTTTTCTAACATAATAGTTCCAGCATAATATGAAAAAGGAATAATTAATTTTGAAACTAAACATTTATCTCAGAAAAATTAGTTTTACAAGTATTTTATATCTTGAGTACTAATTATACCATTTATGTGCTTGCCAATACATTGACTTTTTTAAAAAATCTTCATCTGTCATCTGACATGCTGCTTATACGTAAGCATGAAGTTTTTCCAACAAACTTCAGTACTTTTTTTAAAGAGGAGGTAGAATCACTTTTTCACAATCTTTATCATTATTGCTTAAATTAGCTCCAGACCATTTGTTTCCTATTAATTCCTCAATTATGCACAATTCCAAAGTGCAATGATGGTTGGACTCTTTTATTCAGTATTTATTAGACTTATTTTTATAGATGTTACAGTTCACACCCTCTACAAAAGTGATCTTAGCAATCAAGATATTCCAGGGTTTTTTTCTTTCATTTATAATCACAATTTTATCCTCTCTTATGTACATTGTTTTCATTGTTAATATTGCTTTCATCTAGTTTTGTAATTCAAAACCCTCTTTAATGAAACAATATCATATTTTCAAGGGTCTTGATTTAATGCTAAAGAGATCAAATTGATAGTCTGAAGTACAAGTTTTATGTCCAAATATTTTCATTAAAAAAGATAAAAACTATGTATAACCAAAGTTTTGCATCTTTTACACCATATAAACAAAGACTTTATCAGTTGAAAAATTAGGGATGAATTGAGGCTGAGATAAATGAGACACATATAAATGATACTTTACACTATTTCAGTATTTCCATGAAAGAGATTGATTTTTTACAAGAATATTGCTAGATTACTTTTGACTTTTTAACCAAGTAAACCACGCAAATATATTTTGATTAAATTTTAAAAATGAAACAGAAATCAAGAAATTGATAGTACACAAAGTATAAAATGGATTAGTAAAAGAAAGTATGATTTACAATTTAATTACATTTATAATTTTAAGAGACTAGTTGAATTTGTTATATATATTGCTTTCTATATGTTATTTAAATTTAGAGTAAGTACTAACAATTATGAAATAGATGCTATTTCAAATTGAATTTTTAAAAAGTTAAACTTGTTAATTGACAACTAATAAAACTGATACAAAAAATAGCAAATTAAAATCCCTGTAAGTACAATTTTACAGATATCTATTGGAGTAGTGATTATCTTAAGTTTTGAACTGGATCAGAATACTCACTTTCATGTACACCAAACCAAGTTCTTTCACTCCAATGACAGCATCCATATGATACAATTCATAAAATTTTCCGACCTAAAGGAAAAATTTCAGTAATCAGATAAATTAATGAACTATAAATATGTAAATGGTTTATTGCTCTAACAACGACAATTATAAAAATTTTTATATGAGTAAACCAGTTTGCACTGGAAGAAATTTGTATTTAACTCTCCAAATTTTTAAAATGAAAATGCACAAAATTGA
The DNA here is from genome assembly GCA_032207245.1 of Pardosa pseudoannulata. NCBI lineage: Eukaryota > Metazoa > Arthropoda > Arachnida > Araneae > Lycosidae > Pardosa > Pardosa pseudoannulata. The sequence goes on from CM063504.1 coordinate 102,191,192, forward strand.
TTGATTTATTCCATTAAATATTTTGCATTGACTAAAATAGAAAAGCAAGATAAGTTGCCATTTTTTTCAACTTTTCTTTTTTTTTGGGGGGGGGGAGAGGGGGTGATAGAAATTTAACCCTTTGAGTGTCAAACTCATACATATACAGAATCAATCAATCACATTTCTGTTGCTAAAAGCATAACCTTAAGGCTCATAAATCATGATTCTGAATTGCAACAGTTGTACATTTATACTTTCATATCTCATGCACAATTTTTCACAAGAAAAAGGTATTAATTAAAAAGACATGTCATACGTAATTCTTGTCTCAGACCTTAACAGTGTAGAGGGATTACACTTGTTGTGTGCTGGACCAAAAAAGTCCATTTAGTCAATTCAACTATGTGATCAGTATAATCTGTACTTGGCCCAGTAACAAATGAGAAATTTTATTCAGGGTATCTGCCAAAATAAAATGCTTCAAATCCATGACTTTTCCTGATTTAGCAGATCATTTTCCATGACTTTAAAAAGCTTTCGTTAGAGTATATATGAATAAAACTTCTGGTGTACATGCAAACAAAATATATGCTTTTAGAGAAATTACAGGAATTTTATCATTAAAAAAACTATAAACTTACTTTATAAGTGTTAATAAACTCACATACATAAAAATAAATTGTATCTACATACCTAAGTTTAATCATATAGCAATTTTTCAATCAAAATGTTTCCAATTTGAATTCAGGGTACTTTGGTATTATCCAGATGACCATGAATAATAGCCAAATATAACTCTATAATGTTTATATACAGTATCCCTAGAGATAAACATATTTTGTGCAAAAATCTTAATTTTTATTAAAAAATATTAATTATTATATTAATAAAATTTTAATCTACAATTGAAGAATAAACCAGAATAATATATATTTACCCACCCATTAAGCTTTCTTTCTTTGAGTTTCCTTGGTGAACAAATTTTACTTGGTAATATGGTCAATAGGATAATACATAAATACCAAACTCAGTAACTTCAACCAAATGACAAGTAAATATAGAATTAAACAATTCAATGCATTTTTTTAATCGGTAGTTTAGCAGATCCAAGACTTTCCATGACTTTTACTCATTTTACTTGAAAAATCAAGACTTTCCATGACAAAATTAATCCATTGTCTAAACCATGATTTTCCCAGACTTTCCAGGAGCGCAGAAACCATGTTTATTGATAATAGGAAAATGTGTTCTATTTTCATAACTGATTGTTTCCCCTCTGCCTAAGCACTTAACTTAGTACTCTATTTTGTTAATGAAATTGAGTTTGGTATATTAAGTGAACTCTGTTGAGGGATCCTTCCTTTATTATTATTTTATTGTATATTCTCTGCTTTTACATTTTTAATAATGTCCAAGTAGAATACAATGACATGAGAAAAAATATTTACTACTTAACATATTAGTAAAATATTTAATCCAACCATCTAATGCAAACATACCTTGAAAAATAAAACAGTGTCAAAATGATCCACTTTCATATCCCACCACTGCTTCATTGCCTGAAATTATGTAATAAATCTCAATCAACTGATGTCATACAAAAAAATAGCTTATCAAATTCATGAAGCTAACTCTAAATTGTAAAAAAAATTAAACCAAAATAATAACTAAAACCTAATTACTGAAAAATGAATTAACAGCAAATATAAAAATACTGTGAATATAATTTACAATGAAATTTTTTAAAGGTCTCCAATGAAATTTCCAGTTTTTAATAATTATAAATTCTAAAAAAAATAATTTAAATCATTTCATTTCAAAAAATAATAATAAAAACGTGGACATCAAATGGCTTCATTATATGTCTATTATATTATATATCTTTCTCTTTATTTGTATCATCACAATAATCATTTGCGCAATAGCTTAAAGATACAAAGTCTGTTTCATTTCTCATGGTGTCCATGTTGTCTGTGAAGAGCTTAAGAATTGCTATCAGCTTAGACAAGAAGCATTAATACCCAATATGACTTTCTTTTATACAGATATTTAGTTTTAAATTGAAAATTTTTGTTATTACCAGACTTCCTTCGTTCTGTACCAGGACGTAATAGACAATATAAATTCAAAATTATTTTCTGCACATAAATTTTTATTTTTATTTTCTGAAAATGACTTGTGAAAATAGCAATCAAAATTAGAAGTCATACATAAGACATTTTAATAGCCCTAAATGCAAAATTTTAACATCTTGTGATTAATTTATGGTCCCTTTTTAGTTATGTTATACTGAAATTTTTCCTTATATAGAATACTGAGTGCAATCAAAAGAGAGCTAAACTAAATATTATAATGGTCCTAAATGCAAGAATCATTTTTTAGTTATAGCCCACAACAAGGAAATAGAAAAGGGTACCTGAAACTACGTGCGTAAAAACTATGACTATTTAACTAATAATGAATCACAATTGTTCAGAATATTGAGGCAAATCCTTTACATAAAGAATCCTAGTGGCAAATTTAATCTTTGTTTCTTCTTTGAAAATTATTAACCAAGATTTTTAAATAACTATAGAGCTGACATAAATAAATCTAACATCTGGATGAAATAAATGTTTTTAAAATTGAAAGAAAAATTAATATGTAAATAAGGTAAGAAAATATTTTTTTCCCTTCTTCATACATGAGATGAAAATAATCATGATTTTATTTCCTGATTTTTTGCTCACCTCTATGAAAGCTTACAAGAGGAAATAAGCACAAAACAAACCAAAAATATTATTACTATGCTTAGCATGAACTAACATGCTGAGAATTTTTAAACTGGAATTAAATAGCTCAGCTTTTAATTTTCGCATGTATTGCAATTAAACGAGAAAATACCAATATCTGCATTTCAGCATGCTAGTAAGTTTTCCCATCACATCATAAAACTGTTGATGAAAGAATTTTACTGTTTCTAATATTAAACTAGAACAGCTATGAACGTCCAAGCCAGTAGCAGGATTTGAAGCCCCGAACTCTAGTTCCCTAACATTTAGCTACTGTTTAGCATAAATTTATAGAATGAATTAGTAAAAATTTTGTATAGAACAGCTATATTAAAACTTACTTAAAATCATAAGGCATCCACGATTAATATTTAGTGAAGTTAATTTAAAAATAATTTTTTATATAAGAAAAGTACTTAGACATTACTTATTGAAAAAAAAATTAATTTTACTGATAAATTATATTTAATAATTAATTTTTATAACTGTAACAAAAAGTAAAAAAAATTAGTGAGACAGAAAAAAATATATTATTTATACTTACTGGTGTTAAATTCTTCTTGAAGCTATCAGGAACATATAGTGTTCCAGGATTATAACCAGGATCAGATTTAAATCGGCCATATTTATCTCTGAATCAAAGTATTAAACAATTAGCAAAGTTATTCAAGTAAATAAGAATGTACTTCATACTTTATAATTAAAAGAAAATTACTAATTCTTTTGAGCTGATAAATTTTAACCAATGTTCACATAAAATTCAGTGATACATGAAAATTGCTTTTAAAGAAACTACATAAAGAAAAGCTCATATCACTAATAAAAAATTTACAAATTTTATATTGATATTTTATAATCTTTTAGAAGAAGGCAGGCAGGAGAAGAATGGTTTTTTTTTTCTTTTTCTTTTTTTAGATAAAATTATAAAGTTTATTAGTTTTAAATATCAACAAACAGGCATAAAAAAAAACTATATTATGCTCAAACACAAACTATGATAGACACAACAACAATGCACAAGCACCACAGAATAAAGTTCTCTTTATTTAAATTATCACCAATTATCTGCCAATTTTTTGCAACCAACAGGCTCTATTTTGACTAAGATCCAGTATTTAAAGCCAATTTCAAATGGCTATGAACATCCATGCCAAAGGTGGGATTCAAACTGATGAACTCTGGTACCAGGGCCTGACTAAGATACTTTTGTGCCCAGGGCACAATCCAATTTTTGTGCCCTCCACCCTCATTGTAAATTTATAGTGACAAGCAAATATACAGCAAATATGCTTAAAAAGTTAGCATTAAAGTAATATTCAAAATCAAAAACACAAAATTTCATTTTAAGTAATCATTATTATCTCTGTTTAGCCATGCTAAAAATTAAGGACTTTTAAAGACCTAGAGTGACCCACTTTTTTTTTATTTTTACCTTGTCATGTTCACAATCTCTGTGGTACATAAAATAAATAATAATAGAATTAAAAATAATTTAAATTGATGAGATAATTTAATGGCTTATAGTGGTATGATGCTAATAATGTCTTATAAATATGCAATAACCCATAGGATAAAAAGAGCACCAGGTTTGTTGAGGGAATTAATTATCAGGTAAATAACAGTAAAATTAAAGTAAATAAGAAATGATATAGTTCATGACAAACACAATTACCTAGTACAATAATTTATTAAAACTTAACAATGGTAGCATAAGTTTGCAATTTTTCCCCACTTAATATGTGTTTCAAGCACTCAACTAAATTTTCATGCCCCCTAAAATTTTTGTGTCCAGGACACGTGCCCCAAGTACCCGTGCGATAATCAGGCCCTGTCTGGTACCAACAAGCACCTATGAAATCTAACATTATTTAACAACTTATTTTGGTCTAGTAATGAGTTGCAGGCCATACAGTATTCAATAAAAAAAAGCTCCTTTATCTTCATATGGTCAGATATTATTTTGAAATATCCTATGTAAACCAGTTAAGTTTTTAAAATATAATACATTAAAGTGATTCTATTTGCCACATTTTTAAATTTAAATGCAAAATAGTTCTTTTAGATATTAACCGTGAATTTATATAGTTGAATTTACATTCTATATATAGTGGAGAAAACTTTTCTTTTGTATAAATAAATTGCATTAAAAAATATAATTCATAATTAAAATGTATAGAACGCAAAGTATCTCACTTTATTTTGCTTTCTTTGAGCCACTCCAGATTTTCATGTGTCCATTCTTTACAAGCACTCTCAGTGACAGAACTCTCTTCTGCTGTACCATTAGGAGTACCATTTACAAGTTTCTAAATTTAATACACACATATTTAAAAAAAAAATCTACTTGAAAATTTCTCATTTTAGAGAAATCAAAAAAACCAACACTAAGAACATTAACAAATCACTAACGCATAGTAGCATAATATTTAATCACAAATTATTTATAAAAAATTTTTAAATAGAAACAAATCCTTAGAAATATGAAAATGAAAGTTTATTCAAAGCAAATAACCATACTTTTAGGTTAAGAAACTACTTAAACTGGAACATTTAAAATAACTAAAGTAAAATTTATATCTTGACATAAGGTCAATTATATATTCAGGGTATCTGCTAAAATAAAATTTTTCAAATCCATGACTTTTAATGATTTAGCAGATCATTTTCCATGACTGTAAAAGGCTTTCGTTAAAGTATATATGAATAAAACTTCTGAGGTACATACAAATAAAATATATATTTTAGAGAAATTACAGGAGTTTTATCATAAAAAAACTATAAACTTACTTTATGGGTGTTAATAAACTCACATACATAAAAATAAATTGTGGTATCTACATACTTAAGTTTACTCATATAGCAATTTTTCAATCAAAAGGTTTCCAATTTGGTATTATCCAGGTGACCATGAATAATAGACAAATATAACCCTATAATGTCTATATACAATATCCCTAGAGATAAACTTATATTTTGTGTAAAAATCTTAACTAATTTTTATTAAAAAATTATTTTATTAATAAAATTTTAATCTACAATTTAAGAAAAAAACCAGAATAATATACATTTACCCACCCATTAAGCTTTCTTGCTTTGAGTTTCCTCGGTAAACAAATTTTACTTGGCAATAGGGTCAATAGGATAATACATAAATACCAAACTCAGTAACTTCAGCCAAATGACAAGTAAAAATAGAATTAAACAATTCAATGCATTTTTTTTAATCGGTAGTTTAGCGGATCCATAACTTTCCATGACTTTTACTCATTTTACTTGAAAAATCAAGACTTTCCATGACAAAATTAATCCGTTATCTAAATCCATGATTTTCCCTGACTTTCCAGGTGCGCGGAAACAATGTATATTACTAATGTCTTAATTTAAGACATAAGTAAATTCAATTTAAATTCAACTACGACTGAAAAATCAATATGTATTACAATTTTTTAAACTTCATAATATATAAAATTAATTTTTATGAGGATTTTCAGAAATGTTTTAATAGGTCATTTATTTTATTTAAGTTTATACTAAAATAAAATAAAAAATGACACAGATTTAATGAGTTACCTAAATTAACTTACTTTGCTTGATGTAGGAGTTTTATGCTTAGGCGTATTAGTAGGAGTACTATCTGGTGAACTTTCTTTTCTCTTATTTCCTTTCCCATTATAAGGAGTTAAAACACTAGGACTGCCTATCTTTGATGCAGCAGGAGATGCTTTGGGATTCTTAAATCCCACCAGAGATGGAGAAGAAATGTCTTTTGACAGTTTTTTCTTCTGAAAAAGTATATTAGAAATGTAATAAAATACAAAAAGGTAAAAAAAAAAACGGCAAATCAATAACTAAAATTACAATACTTATAAATCTTATTAAAAAAATTTGTTGATACAGTGAAAAAAAAAACTGAAATAAAGTTTGTAGAACTAATATTAGGAATCTCACTGGGAATAGTTTATATATATATATATATATATATATATATATATATATATATGTGTGTGTGTGTGTAATAATATCAATATCTAAGCCCTAAAGCCTATTCCTAAATTATTCCTTTTCGCCATTCATAATTCTAGATCTTAATTTCTTCTCTTTATATTAACCATATTTTCCAGCCATCTAATTTAAAGGAGGATGTTTTCATTCCTTCTGAGGAACCCCAAAGTTCTTTCTATGATTCCCAAAACAGAAAATGATATAGCTGGCATTTTTAATTAGGAAGTTATAACTCTCCCAGGAAAAATCTGTAATGATCAGCAATAATGCTCATCTGAAACGCCACACTTTAGCAGATGGCTCTAATCAAAGGTTACTTTCTATAAGCAAATAACAAATGCCTCAGAATTTTCTCACGACAAAAAACCACACATGGTATTTGGTCGTCTCTTGCAGAAGGTTAGCATTAGAGAGAGAGAGCATTCCAACACCGTCCGGTTTAGACACCGCTGGATTTTGTGCGATTTTGATCAGATGAAATAAAGATTATGTTTGGCCACGACAACTAATGTGTATCTTGAAAGACGGTTAGCGGGACTCTTGGCAGCCTAGCATGCCCGGGCTGAGGAAAATAATAGGGACAATTTCAAAAGAAGTATTCAAGTGAAGTTTCGGGGCATACAATTCAAGTGAAGTTTCGGTATATATACATACATACATACATATACTTATACATATATATATATATACATACATATATATATACATACATATATATATATACATAATATATATATATACATATATATATACATACATACATACATATATAACATAATATATATATATATATATACATACATATATATATATATATATACATACATATATATATACATAATAAATATATATATATACATTATATCATACTTACATATATATATACATACATATATATATATATATATATATATATATATATATATATATATATATATATATAAATACATACATATATATATAATATATATATATATACATACATATAATATATATATATATACATACATATTATGTATAACATATATATCCATATATATACATATATATATACATATATATATACATACATATCAAATATATATACATACATATACATACATATACATACATACATATATATACATACATACATATATATAAAATACATATATATACATACATATATATATATAATATAAATACATATATATATATACACACATATATATATATACATATATATATACACTATACATATAATATTACACACACATATATATACATATATATATATATACACATATATATATACACATAGATATACATAAATATATACATATATATATATATATATATACATATATTAATACATAATATATATATATACATATATACACACATATATATATACACATATAATAATATTATATATACACATATATATATATACATATATATATATACACATATATATACATATATACACATATATATATATACACATATATATATATACACATATATATACATATATACACATATATATATACATATATACACATATATATATATATATATATATATAAAAGATTTGCACAGTGTCTTGTTAAAGTAGTAAGTAGAATTTTTTTCCAAATAAGTCGATTTGACGTGTTTTATTAAGAAAGTATTTACTGAAAATTAAAGTTATAAAACTATTAATTAGTAAACATGGGGGTTTTATTTTTGCTTATTTTTTGTATATGCATATGTTACTCAAACATATAGCTAATAAGTGCTTTTAAATATTAACAGGAATAATAGAAATAAAATCTATAAAAACTTTTGCTGTTTCTTTGTTGATTTTTACCTTAGGTTTTGGGCTCTCCTCCTCCTCTTCTTCTACTTCTGATGGCAGAGAATCACTCTCATCACTTTCATCATCTTTTCCTGGTTTATACTCATCTTGAGAGTCATCGGAATCAGATGCAATAACAATTCTTCGCCTTTTACCATTTTTGACAGGCTTCTCCTGGAAAAATAATCTTTTATTTTTAGCAGTGAATATAAAAGAAAAACAGAGGTCAGGTGTTGTATTCTCTGCTTTAGACCCACAACTTAGCTTATAAAAATAATCATAAAACTTATAACTTTTTTGTCTATCAAGTTTATTAAAAATTTTTTGTATAATATATATGTGTGTGTGTGTGTGCATATGTATACTAGGTATGCTATTATTGATCACATAGTAAAAATTATGAGAAAAAAATAAAAATATAAACTAATAAAAATTAGTTTAGTAACCTTTAAAATCTTTTAATAGGCTTTTTCCTACTAAAATCTAACTAAAATTAAATAACCAAAATAAACTAAAATCCCTAATAACTAAAATCTAATTAAAACTCAAACGACTTATTAGGGACGGATTTTTTAAGCCCTGATATTGTAGTGCTTAAAAAAAATATTTTAAGCATTCCAATTTTAGGCAATATTAACTCTTTGCACTCAAATAACAGAGGTAGAGAGCAAAATTAGGTGGAGTGCAAAGGGTTAAATAGGTATCGAACAGAAGTCGATTGTTACATGTCTCCCTTAAAATCAAGTTTTAATTTAATAAATAAAAAGAATCATAAAATTTGATATTTTTATTTGTCAGTATATCTTTTAAAATAGATTTTTGATATTTAAATATATAAATAATGGAGTATCAACCAAAAAGTAATCAACGAAGCATATATTTTTTAATCCTGTAAAAGTGCAGTGAACCACAAGGACAAAAACTATAAACAAATTCACAAATGTGTATAGAAATATGTAATTTAAATATTTGTAATATAGCATAAATAAAAAATAAAATGTTTTTCCATAACAGTCCAACTGCTAGAAATCATAAACTGTAAATTCTGCTCAAAAACCTATGACACAAAACAGAATGCATGAAAAATTTAAATAAAATACAAAATTTACAAAATAGTAAAAGGTTATCGAGTTATTGATGTGCAAGAAATAGCATCCTACAGACTCAAGTGCTTAAAGAAATCTATAAAGTAATGGTGATGCAGAATTACAAAACACACAGAAAATGAGTTAATTTAAGCCTTAAGTATTCCACTTCAGCTTTCGGATTTTAAGTTTCAATCTAAGATATGCAGACTTTAATTTAGAATTACATAAAATTCACTTTTAGCACAATTAAGAATAGCACTGAATAGTACAAACCTTTCTGCTTTCACTATCACTTTGTGAATCACTATCAATCTCTGAAATGAAAGAATGGCTGTTAAATAAATATTACAAAAAGAAACAATTTAAAAAGCAGAAATAAAACTTCAAAATTAATATAATCAGTATAGGGGGTAGATATAATACAAAGTAAAAAGTACAAATTTATAATCCTATTATAAAAAGGAAATAAATAAGCTCCCTTTTATAAAAGCTATCTTTAATATATTTCCATAAAACAGTTTATGTTTTGCATCTTATAAAAGAAGAAAATTAAAAAATCTAATTATTTGTATTACTTATTTTAAGTGTCCCCACATTGAAAGACAATACTTATGAAGTTACTGTGAAAGTAAATGTGCTAATTGTTTTTACTAGTTTAACAAATAAAATTATGCTTAAAAAATAAAATTATCAAAGCACATGAATTTATTTACTATTTAATCTTATTCTAACAAAGAAATCAAAAACTATAATTACTATATTATTTTAAAGCAGTGAAAAGCTAAATTTGACTTAACATATGTAAATAGTACTTGTTGCAGTTATAAGTCTATAAATATATTTAACTCTTTAATACCCCTACCTTAAACAGACCCAATAAAAACAGTTTAAACAGCTTATGTGGGGCGATTTGTATAATCTACCATAAGGAGCTACCTTTTAGTTTAAAAAAAATGGAATAATCAGACTAAAGTTTTTATACATTAATATTTTAAAATTACAAAAATCAAAGGAAGCAGTATAATGTTTAGTCTTGAAAATTATTAGACAAAAACAAAGAGCATTCAATAAACAATAGTTGTATAATATATTCTTGATTCAGAGCGGCAATTATACATTTTAACACTATAATGGAAGAACTTGGGAAAATGTACATAATTCGAGTTAGTATAAACATGAAGAAAAGAAATGAAATTTTAAAAACCTAAGGTTTTTCGCTTTGGTTTAGCATTAGATGATTTGCGGGGAGCTGATTTAGGCGTAGAAACTATGGAGTCATTAGACTTTGTCTTCGCTACACTTTCGGACGGAGATTTGTTTGTAGGAGTCCTTGTGAAGAAATCGAAAAGAGTTTTTGTTTTAGACATAATGAAAATTAATTAAAAATAATCCTTCTTGAAACAGGCACCTCTTCCCCGCAACACAGCTAAACACAAATATAATTTGCCGCGAAAAGGCTCTTTTGACGTGTTGCCACTTGTGATGTAAAAAATCAGATTAGCTGAATCAGAACATATGGTTTATAGAGCCAATTTTGTGACACATTTCCTAAATCAGCAACAGATTGAATATGAAAATACCTTGGTGTATCTTTATGTCTCAAAAGGTTTAATTGGCATTCATTTGTAAAACTGCTTAGCACATCAGAACAAGAAACAAATTTCATCTCGTATAGAATCGATTGCTAGCATCTATGATACTATGATATAAGACGATTTCACGCAGTAGGGCAAGTCTCAATTTATGACAATTCTGTTTCAAACGGAATTTTTCAAACGGAAAGGCAGTTTATTGTTTGTCTATTGGCTGCTGTAAACCTGAAAATGAATGGGAAGGGCAATATAGTAGTTCGTGACGTTGCAACAAATTCCTCTATTGTATAAGATGCACACTTCAGACTAAACCAAGGATAGATGACCACGGCATAGTCCACATTTAGGAAATATGTATTTATATAATATGATAAATTTCAATAAGGAAAATGATTATACGCAATTAAAGTATAGTGTTAATCACTCTCCATTTGGGTTTATATACATAATGGTTGTTTCATTTGAAATTGGATGGTCAGTTCGGAGCTCTGCGGTCTACTTTTCTTCTACATTAGGGATAATGAGACAGGGACAGCTACGAACATCCATGCCAGCAGTTTGATTCGAACCTTCGAACTCCAATACCGAAAAACAGAGCCAGGTCCCTTCGGCCATTTCAAATTGACAAGCATAGATGTATGTGAAGACTTTTTTTCCTTTTACTACAAGAAGAGTTCGCATTTGAATGTTCATTTTAAGAACTGCCCATATTCAATTCTTTCGATTTGACAGCTGATGACCAGAAAAACTATAATGTTGTGATAAAACGGTTTACTGATCATTTCATAGTGAAACGAAACACTATTTTCGAAAGAGCTCAGTTCAATCAACGCATCCAAAGGGAGGGAGAATCAGTAAATGAATTTATAACTGCATTGTATTCTTTAGCTGAACATTGTGAATATGGAACATTGCATGATGAATTACTTCGAAACAGGATAGTAGTAGGTATTAGAGATAAGAATTTGAGTGAGAAACTTCAACTGGATTCTGAACTTACACTATGTAAAGCTATAGGAAAAGTTCGACTATCGGAATCCATTCAGAAGCAACAAGAAATGTTAACTAGCGATAAATCATTAATTCAAGCCATGACTAATAATAACAAATCAAAAGTACAGAAAGGGAATTATTTTTCGACACCAAAAGGACCGGGAATTAAACCGATAAATAAAAACTCTGAGAAACCGAAAGCTACAGAAAATTGCAAATGGTGTGGAAAACCAAAACATGATAGGAAATTTTGCCCCGCTAAAGATGCAAAATGCATGAAATGTTCGAAAATGGGACATTTTGCAAAAGTTTGTTATAAAGATAGGAAATCAGATATTTCTTTTTTTGGGTTCCATTATTGAAGCTTCTTCCCGTAGAATCAATTTTGTAGAATGGAATGTGCCAATTCGATACAAAAATAAGGAAATTAACTTTAAAATTGACAGTGGAGCTGATCATACTGTTATTCCAACATCTGTTCTGAATATTAGTTTTAAAAATGCGAAAGTCTTGGAACCAGATAAGAAGATTTGTGGACCGGATGGTAGGGCACTTAAAGTAACTGCAAAGCTTTACGAGAAAACCAGTTATGGAAATAAAACAATAAAAGAAGTTATTTATGTAATTGAGGGGTTGCAGAACTGTTTACTGGGTAAACCAGCCATCCAAAAATTTGGGTTAGGTCCAAACATTCTAGGAATCTGTATTCTTAAACCTAAACATGATTTTCCAGAATTATTTAGAGGTCTAGGCTTGATATAAGGATGTTACAAAATAAAATTGAAGCCCGATTAAGTTCCTTTTGCTATTTCTTCTCCTAGAAGAATTCCCATCCCCCTCCTAAGGAAAACCGAAAATGAAATTAAGAGCATGGTCTCTAAAGGCATAATTATTCCAGAAGGCATGCCAACTGAATGGTGTTCTCCAATGGTTGTTGTACCAAAATGTGATGGTAACGTTAGAATATGTGTAGATTTGACTGAATTAAATAAATGTGTCCAACGAGAATTTCATCCTTTGCCTTCAGTAGAATACTCATTAAATTTACTTACCGGAGCCAAAGTTTTTTCTAAATTAGACGCAAATTCAGGGTTTTGGCAAATTCCTCTAGACCAGTGTTTCTCAACCTTTTAGTATTCACGGCCCAATTTTCAATCATAATTTTCATCGCGCCCCCCTCCCCACCGCGTACAATAAAATGTATACAATAATAATGTATTTTGAGCATTATGGCGCTAAACCTGCACTACAACCTTAATTTTAAACTTTGCAAATTACCAAGAATACGGAAATTTATTGACATTTTGCAACACTGATACTCAGCATTGAAAAAAACAATAATCCTATGCCTTTTTATTGCTCTTGCGTCCCGCCATGTCGGGCATTCTCACGGTTTCGCGAGAAGTTTCGATTTGTCTGGAATTTGTCTGGTCAGCTTAAAAGTTAAGTTAGGAGCGTGCGCAGATGTGAACAAATGTTTTCTCATAGGGAGAAGGAGAAAGTTCTATGACGCCAATTTCAATTCCAGACAATCTCATTCGAGTCGATCCTTCTTATCGCTATTGAATCTATTCTTAATGTGTATGTTATATATATTTTCGTGTAATTGCAATTCACGGTATTAAATATTCACGGCAGCAGACTTATGCAGAATCATGGATAAATTTTTAAGCGGGCGTAAGCGAGCATTAGACGATAGACAAGCATCAACAAGTACACAGACGAGCGTGGTTCCGAAAATAAAATCAAGAAAATATTCTCAAGAATACTTAAATTTTGGGTTCACTAGTACTGAAGTAAATGAAGAAGAAAGGCCCCTGTGTATCATTTGCTCAAAAATGTTGGCGGCAGACAGCATGAAACCTAATAAACTTAAACGACATTTGGAAACGCTTCATAGTGAGTACGTAAACAAACCCAGAGAATTCTTCGAATTAAAATTAAAATCATATGAAAAGCAAAAATCATTGTTTAAAAAAACTTTGTCTGTGAATGAAAAAGCTTTAATTGCCTCTTACAAACTTTCATATAAAATAGCCAGATGTAAAAAGCCTCACACCATTGGTGAAGAGCTTATTTTGCCAGCCGCAATTGAGATTGTAGAAATTATGTTTGGAGATAATTTTGCAAAACAATTGCAGTCTATACCTGTTTCAAATGATACTGTTGCCCGTCGAATTGCTGATATAGCTGAAGATGTAGAGTGTCAGCTTTTGTCGAAGTTGCGTGACAAATTGTTTTCAATACAACTCGATGAGGCAACAGATAGTAATAAAGATGCTCATTTCATTGCCTATGTTAGATTTTGTGATGATTTGTCAGTAGTAGAAGAATTACTTTTCTGCAAACCAATAGAACTCAAAGCAACAGCACTCGCATTATTTGCTATCTTAAATGATTTTATGAACGAGGCAAACATAGAATGGAAAAATTGCGTCGGAATATGCACCGATGGTGCTCGTTCTATGTCCGGAAGATTCCAAAGTATTCAAGCACTTGTGAAACAAAAATCGCCACAGTGCGTCTGGACACATTGCATGATCCACAGAGAAGCTTTGGCTTCCAAAGAAATGAGTCCTGGTTTGAATATTGTGTTAACTACGGTTGTAACCGTAGTAAATTATATAAAAATGAGACCCCTGAAATCAAGAATCTTTTCCGCACTTTGTAAAGACATGGCAGTACATTCAGCGTTACTATTTTATTGCGAGGCAAGATGGTTATCACGAGGGAAATTTTTGCAACGTGTTTATGAATTAAAAGAAGAAATCGCCGTTTTCCTAGAAGAGGAAAACAGACCGGAAGCTGAGAATTTTCGCGATAGTTTATTTGTGATGAAATTGAGCTACATGGTCGACATATTCGAGAAATTAAATAACTTGAATCTTCATCTGCAAGGAGCAAATACACATATATTGGATACGAGTGATAAAGTTAATGCTTTTTGTAGGAAATTGGAATTGTGGAGCAGAAATTTAAAGCAAGAAAACTTAACAATGTTTGCAAATTTGAATGATTGTATTAAAACTTACAAGGCTGAAGAACAACATGTAAAAGTTGTTTTTGCAACCATTGAAAATCATTTAGCAATGCTAGCAAAGAATTTTAAAAAGTACTTTCTTGCTGACGACAAACTGATATCAAGTTACAAGTGGGTGAGGGATCCATTTCAAAATACTCCCGAAGGACTCTCAATTGAAGAGGAAGAAACCTTCATAGACTTCACGGCAAGCGGCGAAACCAAAAGACAATTTAGTAATAAATCACTCTTTGAATTTTGGGCAGGAGTGGATGATGAGTTTTCTGCACTAAAAACAAGGGCATTTCGCATTCTACTACCATTTTCAACATCTTACCTTTGTGAAACTGGATTTTCTGCGGTGGCTTCTTTGAAGACAAAATATAGATCTCAGCTAAATATAGAAAAAGAACTGAGAGTGTCTATTTCTAATATTAAACCCTCCTTCGAAAAACTTTGCTCTGAAAGACAGGCCCAAGGAAGTCACTAATAATTATTAAATTTGTTTTTAATTTAGTAAGTTGTTTTAATTTAATAAGTTAATTATTAAATATGTCGAAATGTATTTTGTTTTGTATGTGTGTGTGTGTTCTTTCCTTTCAGTCACTTAATCAATTTTTTTAAATAACATTTTCTCTTGGATATGCTCGCGCCCCCCCATTAGTGTGCTCGCGCCCCCCTAGGGGGGCGCGCCCCACAGGTTGAGAATCACTGCTCTAGACGAAGAGTCGTCATACCTTACAACATTTATAACACCCTTTGGGAGATATAGATTCTCAAGATTACCGTTTGGAATTTCTTCGGCGCCTGAGCACTTCCAGAAAAGGATGATGCAGCTTTTAGAAAAAACATCGGGTACGATTTGTCATATGGATGATATTCTAATTTGGGGAAAAGATCAAACTGAACATGATCAGAGACTAGCTGTTTTGCATAAACTTAAAGATGCAGGTATCACTTTAAATGAGGCTAAATGTCAATTCTCTGTTAAAAGGATCAAATTCCTGGGACATGTTATTGATAAAGAAGAAATACATCCAGACGAAGATAAAATAGCTGCAATACAAGGATATCCACCTCCTAAAAATAAATCGGAGTTGAAACAAATGTTAGGAATGGCAAATTATCTTGCAAAATTTGTTCCCAACTACAGCGAATTATTATTGCCTTTAACGTCGATGTTAAGTAACAAAAATGAATTTGTGTGGGATAAAGCGCAATCGGAAGCTTTTGAAAGTTGGAAAACGGTTCTAACATCAGAACCAGTCCTTAAAGTGTACGATCCGAACAAATCAACAATTGTTACCACGGATGCATCATCTTATGGAATTGGAGCAACTTTACGCCAAGAGCAAGAAGATGGAAATCCATGTGTCGTGGCTTATGCTTCCAGAACACTCACACCCACAGAACAAAGATACGCTCAAATAGAAAAGGAAGCACTTGCATTGGTTTGGGGATGTGAAAAGTTTAGAGACTATCTAATAGGTACTCATTTCCGGTTAGAAACCGATCACAAACCTCTCATTCCGATCTTCTCGAAGAAGAACTTAGATGATTTATCTCCTCGTCTGCAGAGGATAAAGCTGAGAATGATGAGATATTCATACTCGATCTTTCACACTCCCGGTAAGAAGCTTTATGCTGCCGATGCTTTGTCCAGAAAACCACAAGAAATGAAATTTGCTGATGAATTAGAAGACGAAATAGACGCATATGTTCACATGATAACTTTATCCTTACCAGCTTCTAATCATCGATTAAAAGAATTAAGAAATTTTCAACAAGCTGATTCAACATGCAA
Source organism: Pardosa pseudoannulata (assembly GCA_032207245.1). Lineage (NCBI taxonomy): Eukaryota > Metazoa > Arthropoda > Arachnida > Araneae > Lycosidae > Pardosa > Pardosa pseudoannulata. The sequence goes on from CM063504.1 coordinate 102,208,262, forward strand.
GAGGCTAGAGAGATTGGCCCTGGAAGATTGGCCGTCTAAGAAGAATCTTAAGAGTTCTTGCTTGCCATATTGGAATCATCGATACGAAATATCTATACAAGATGGTCTTTTAATGAAGGGCTGTAGAATTATAATACCTGAAAGCCAAAGAAGCAAAGTTTTGAAACAAATTCATGAGGGACATCTTGGAATCTCTAAATGTCGCGCACGAGCTAGAACATCTGTATATTGACCAGGAATTAACAAAGAAATTGAAGAGATGGTTAAAAATTGCTCAATTGTATCCAAGAGGCAACAAATCGCCATGAACCACTTATACCAGATCACCCACGATCATGCATAATAGAATCGGGAAAGAAACGGAACAGAAGGAATAGGATGCACCTAATACCTTCAAGCAATTTCCAACCGGAGACAGAGGATTTAGATGACTTTGACTCAATGAATGATCATGAAGCATCCAATTCCGTTAAAACCAATTCTCCAAATTCCCAGGTAGTATCACCAGGAAAAGCTTTTGATTCCGCCTTATGTACTCCTCCAGCTCCATATGCCACCAAAAGTGGTCGGGTAGTGCGCCCATCACAGAGACTTAACCTTTAAAGAAGGGGAGATGTGGTGTGAGTCACCCTTGATGGCAACCGCAACGGACGGACGGACGAAAAACCGTTAGTTGAGAGAACGCGCGATGTAACGTAACTAGGATATGATGTATGTTCTGTATCGTGGCCGCTTAGAATGATAATTCAATAGAAGCGTGCTAATACTAACTTGCCTGGTCATTTACGCCTCTTACACTCTACATGCACTGTACTATTCTAAAATAGAATAGAGTAATAACACAAGTGTCTTCATGTTTTTTGTTTTTATTTATTTATTTATTTTCTATAAATTCTAACAACACTAATTTCATATGGAAAGATGTTGGACAGATACCCCCAGTGTGAACATGGCGAAATTATTTAAAAATAAAGTGATGCACTTACTTGTTTAGCATATTGTGGGTATTTGTAAAAGATTTTAGTACTAAAATGTCTACCTAAAAACGTAATGATGTTTTAGAGTCAAATGCTCTTAAAAGTGAATATATTTTTTAAAGTCAAAATTTTAGAATAAATTATATTGGACCTCTCTTCCCCCCCCTCTCTCTCTCTCTCTATTTCTCTCTCTCTATAATATATATATATATTATATATTTATATATATATTATATTATATATATATTATATATGGCCAGCTTCAAAAACCTTTACTTATCTCTATACTGAACTAATCATGCGTACGATATTCAAAATAAGTTTTCAATATATATATAATGCTTAGCTGTATATCTATTATCATTAACATTTTCATCAATGCATAAAAATATTTAACACTACACACACCATTACCGGTCAAAGGACCGGTAATATGTACGTAAAAAAGGCGATGTGCAATGAACTAAAATAGAAATAAAAGAAATAATGATGTATTAAGTGAATAAAATAAATAGGTATGTATTAAATGTATAAAATAAGTTAATTAAATAAATAAAAGAAAAGAAGACAAAAGAAATAAAACAAATAGGTATTAAGTGTTGGTATGTTTAGTGTTAAATAATAATGAAATGGATGTTTTTGAAATCATTTACATTAGACAATTTTGATTAAATGAAACTTAAATATCCACTGAGATTACATTTCAATTTCAAAATTTCCCTTCCGTCTGACAATTTAACCATAGAACGCCGAAAAACTTTCAAACTTCTAGAATACGGGTCATTGTCAATTTGAACACTGGTGGGTAATGAGTGGAATATCCGGATAAAATCTGCAGTAGTTACAATTTATACATACATACATACATACACACACACACACACACACATATATATATATATATATATATATATATATATATATATATATATATATATATATATATATACTTAACTAAAAAGGCTCTTCTCCAAAGCATTCCAAATATTTTCAATGGGATTCAGCTATGGAGAACGTAATGGTTATAAGAGGCGTTTAATATCATCAGTCTCATCACACTCCTGAACAGCGACTGTTCGATAACACGTTGCATTGTCTCCCATGAAAAGGAATTTATCACCGATAGCACTATTGACACATTCGAACATATGGCAGCAGAACATAACATTTTGTTAGCCTGCCATAGTCCCAGATGGAAGTAAGTAGAGCGGCGTACGGGAACTGATCATGATCTCAGCCTATACCATATCACTACATGTAGGATATCGATTGTATTCCTGTATCTTTGAAGGACTATATGAACTACCACTCTCATGGCAGATGAATTGTCGACCATAAACAGACGACAGTCTGAACCTACTTTCACATAAGAATAGTACGCAAGTCTAGTGATCTTTCAATTGCGATACCCACGGGAACATCGAAAACGGGTGGGTTAGCTATTCATCAACAATTGGATGCCCACACCAAGACGGCGGGCGTATATTCCTCCTTGATACAAATGTCTGATAGCAGTTTTTTGGAAGATAGGCCTGACTACGGCAGCAAAAATCTGATTTGCTACCCCAGTAGCTGTGCTGTGTCGGGTTTTTTTCTTTATAGAACTATGTACCTATCTTCTGCATGCGTTGTACTGCAAACACGACCATCCCCGTGGCATTGGCTCCACGTTCCATTTGTTTGAAATGATTTCCAAAGCTTTAAAATAATGCTGTGGTTGAAGTCGTTATTTTTCACCCTTCTTCAGTTTTTCAGATTGTGCGGCCACTCGTTAAATAATTTAAATGATGCCTGGAAGATATATTAAAAATTGTATTTACGTCAATTGATTCTTTTTCGTTAAGCTTTGATCTTCACCAAAAATGGTCATTACCCGCCGAATCCTTTACATATTTTACTGGCGACATCACCTGGCGAATGAACAACTTCAGCAATCCGAAATTTGCATACGCGTAACACGTCTTTATATATTGCACTTATGCTAATTTCCACATTTTCTTACATTCCATTTAGTGTTTGCTGTGGCTGTTATTGTCATTCGTTATTAGCTTTTGTACAATAGTGTAGTATATATAGTCTATAAACGATAAATATAATAATCTTCAAACAATTTAAACACTAATGAAAAGAAAAATAATTTAACTAGATACATAATTTATTTTTTACAAATGCGGGGCTGTTTTGCCTTGTTATTATTTTTACCACACAATCTGATGATATGTTGCTCTTTATATTATGCTAGCACTATATAGGTAATGAAACATCGCTCCCTACTAGGGGACAATGCACAAATACAACTATGTCTTATTTAGGAATCAAACTCAAACCCATCGGGAAGCTGTACAGTAAGTTAACTGCTATACAACTTGAGAGGATGATAGTGATAAGATATAAAATTATAAACACGAGAAAAACTATTTGTATTATTTACAATCAATACACTTATATCACACATGTTATGTACACTTAAACGCATATTCTTTTACACGAACAAGATATTTTGATCGGATCGTTTCCGTGACATTTTTTTACCACCCATTTCTTTTAGCTAAAGTTAATTTTTAGATTGTAGTTTAACTTCATATATGTCGTGTGTTTTACAGAATATTTTGAAACAGCTTATGCAGTTTCCAGTAAAATGATCCCATATTTTGGAGACCATTACAACTTTATTCAGCTTTATTCAAGTAGGTTTGAAATTTGATATCAAATATAAAAATATCTTTGTCTCAAAAATTCTCCCTAGACATTATTTCTTTGGAGAAACTGAAACCAACTGAAGAAGACCATAGTGAATGAAGTTAAAGCTCCTGAAACTTCCCGTGCATTCAAAAAAGAAATATATGCTAAATATATTTCTATTTAGAATGCACATTCTTGAATGTCTATTTAGAATGCAAGATTTTGAAAAACGGCATTTTGTTAGTATTCTATGTTCTTTTGTTTCTACGCATTTTAATATATGTTCTAAAATTATTTTGCCAATAAAAAGTAACTAAGCACTCAAAAAACGATGCTCATTTACATTTATTTTTTCAGAATTTGTTAGATAGCTACTCTCACACAAAATATTATGGCTTGCGATTCTACCAAATAATGTTACAGATTTTCATTCTCTTTCCAGTGTGAGTTATGACAAGTTATAAATTCTTTGTGATTTCATGAATGATCAATTTCAATATTTTCGTCGCTTTCAAAACTAGGTGATATAGGAGATACAAAATTTTATCTGAAAATCCTGAATCTAATTCAGATAACTTAAACTTCAAATAACTTAGCCTTCAGACTCATTATCAGACAATTTTCTTAGAGGTAATGTCATCTTTACTGAGCTAGGTCCCCTTTAACCTGACATTCTGAAATGTATTACAAATAATTAGAGATGTAAAAAACCCGGAATTTTGGAGAGATGGGAATAAACCCGGGAATTTTGGGGAATAAACCCGGAATTTTGGGAACTTTGGGAAGAAACCATTTTAACGATGTTTACATTTATTTCTTCAACAGTGGCTATTTAAGAACTAGCATATTATTTCTAAGATTTTTTTTTAAATTTTGGCAATATATATATATATATATATATATATATATATATATATATATATATATATATATATATATATATATATATATATATATATATATATATATATATATATATATATATATATATATATATATATATATATATATATATATATATATATATATATATAAAGAAATAATAACAATGAGCGTTTAAATGATTTTATAGTAGTACTTATGTAATTAATTACCCTATTAGACTTACCAAACACATATATACATTATTTACATTATTTTTTTTATCATTATTTATTATGTAAATTGCTTTATGCTAAACTTTTTCCCTTCCTTTTTATAATATAAAAATAAATATTTTTAAATTTAAAATAACAGTTTATTATTTTTTGTAATGTATATATCATTTAAAGATGTAATAAAATGACACTGTTGCATTTTGTGTCCAATTCCTACACACACACACACACACACACACACACACACACACACACATTATATATATATATATATATATATATATATATACACACACACACAAACACACACACACATATATATATATATATATATATATATATATATATATATATACAGAGAGAGAGAGAGAGAGAGAGAGATGTTATCCAAGAAAAATAATGATTTATGGGTTTTGTGACACTACAGATTATTGCCTAATATTTATGTAATAATAAAAATATTGGATATATCTCAAAGGAAAAATATACTCATACTTTCATGCTAAACATGATACCTTGCCAAATAGAGTTAGTTAATCCCAATTATTCAATTTTTTTCATAGCATATAACAGTTAAATTTTGTGAAAATATCAACTATTGAGGTCTACAACAAAGACAGAAAAAAAATGGTTATTCTCATTTTGTCATAGGAATTGGCGACTTCAAAATACTTCAAAATTCCCATGTTTTGGAAATTTTCAAAATTCCCTTCCCCAAAAACCCGGTTTTATCCCGGGTTTAAATCGGGTTTTTTCCACTGCTAACAACTCTACAAATAATACAGTTCAAACAGCTAAAAAGAATAGTGTTGAACACAAATACCTCAGTTGATAAAGATTCTTTTATTTTAATGCACATTTTTACTAATTTTGACTGTACCAGTTAGGACACCATCTCCCACGGATGCCACTTCTCACACACGCGGAGAATTATTTTTCTTTCTCGTGGAACATGACAAAAAAGCCACCTATCAGCGTGAACCTCAACAAATAGTTAAACAGAACGAAAGATTCACGAAATAATTATGCTTACACTATCTTATAGAGGTACGAATATCAAAGCCGTGTTTATAGATGGCAGGTCATGCCATATGAAACGAACCACATGGTAGCCAAATGTCAAAAAGCAGCTCTCGAAGAAACGTAACTTTCAATAATTCTTATCAGAAAATAAAACAGTTGTACAATACATTGAAATCCTGAGTAAAGATCCGAAATTTTTGTCGTGTCACAGCAAATCGGCGTTCTAGGTAAATTGACCCATAAAATCAGTTTGAATAAAGAAATTGCCTCAAAACTTCGGTCAGTGAATTTTCCTCACATATTGAATAAAATTCGAGGGAAACCAAACGAATCAATTAGATATTCCAGAATTCCTTTTCCTTATATTTTTTTGTTGTCAAATAAATTTCTTTGAAATTGACGATTTCCAGTTTGAGCACCACTGTGCTACATGGTATCATTTAATAGAACGATTAATAATAAATAAGAAAAAGATTCTTTGTAACGCTTTGCTTTACCAGAGGCTGTAATGTCTTAACACATTAAAGGCGGGGGATCTTCACGAAAGTATGCTAGGTAACACGACGACAGCCCCGCCTCGTTTTCCGTCCTAGAGCGGGCGATATTTTGTGTAATCATAAAAAAGTTTAGACACAAAAAAAGTTTATTTAAACTCTTCATACTTCAAGAAATATTAAAAAGAACTAAACACTAATTACAAAAAATGTTCTAAAGCACATATTTATGAGAGGAATCTAGTATTTTTTATGAGTGTGATAATGTTGATAACACTCGCCACGGTGAAGAGGTGTATTGCAAAACTCGCATTTGAAGCAAGTCAACTTTCTTTTTTTTATGACAAATCCTCTGCATATATATCTTTATTTTCTCGTGAAACCATATTCAAGGATTTCAAAATTTATTGAAAGTAGAATTTGAACAACCGAACAGCTTCAAACCACAAAAAGTACTAAATACAAATGTAAAGTGGCGCATGGATTGCTCAATGGTATTAATACGACTCCCGACTTTAGTTTGGTTTGGTTTGGAGCGCCACGGTCTACTGTTTTGCACACGAGGGCTAATGAGACCGGGACCTACTGCTTAAAGCCGATTCCGAACTGCTACGAACATCCATGCCATAGTGGGATTCCAACCCACGAACTCCAGTACCGACGATCAGCGCCCTAACCAATCGGCCAACGTTCGGCTCCCGCCTTTAAGGTACAGTCGAAATAAATCGCATTACTACGACTCCCGCCTTTAACCTTTTAAAGTTCATAATCAGAAATTCTTGGACATTTAATGGAAATCGTTTATAATATTACCTATGACTCTTACAAATGTGAAAAATAATGAAAACAAGTATATCAGGAGTTGTAGATATGAGCAGTAGTTTAACTGTAAAACCCTCTCCCTGTACGGCTTAAAAATACTTCCATAAAATTTCAACTACATTGGAAAATAATGAATAATTATCATAAATATTATGCAATAAATAAATAAATATATAAACCATTTATAAGTGTTGTTTCATGTAAGTACTTTTATTTGGGATTATGAAACACGAAAAATATAATTCTTGATTGTTTCATTCAAAACAAGTTTAAAAGTGTATATTTGAAAGTGAAAAATAAATTATGTAATTTGCTAACATCTATAGATAGTTGTCAACTAACATCTATAGATAACATCTATAGATAGTTTGATAAGTGTCAAAAAAGTAGAAAATCTAAAAAGTCATTCATATATCTTTAAACAGAAGAGGAAAAATAATTCTAACAACTGGTTTCGCTGTGAAACCACTGTCCTTTAAAGGGTTAAGATACAGTCGAGATAAATCGTAGTACTACGACTCTAGCCTTTAATGTGTTAAGAAGAAGAAGAAAAATAAATATAATTGTTTCACCTAATTGTGTTTTAATTCTTTGATATTTTTACAATATACAGATTCATAAAGTTTCAATATTATTTTATTTACTACAGAAAAATCAAATATATTTCTTATATAGAAAATGGGATTCAAGGAGACGCAAACATTAACTTTTAGACCTGTACCATGTTCAAGGCTATGTATTTTTTTTAAGTAAAGTCTGTTCCCCTCTTTTAAAACCCAAAATATTTTTTTAGATGGAAAAAAAACAAAAAAAAAAAACAAGAGTTTACAACATTGAAAACGCGAGGAAAGCTAAAATGCATGTGTCATGTGTTGAATGAAATAATGAGGAAGTTAAAAATTCTCTTTTTACATGTATCAAAAACAAAAACATAGCTTGAGCTGAAGGTCAAATTTATATCGATATGAAGTGTGAAGAAAGCCAATCTCATTATTTGAATTCTACTACAAAAACCAGTTTCTAAAAAAAAAAAAAAAAGTTTTTTTTTTTCATAATATTGTAGTAAGAATTGGCAAAGGAATGATATCCTGCAATTAGCATTTTAAGCGTTGACAAGAAGTTCGTGAAGAAACGCTGACTACAGATAAGTATGAGTATAACTGAAACGCTCATAGTTATTATTTGGATTTCTGTGTAATCTTGGGCCGACAAATTAAACCTTTGGGGTTGCATTAATGTGTTGTCTGACTAGATAAGTACTGTAATAATGTTTAAAAGCCTTAATAAAAGGTTGCAGCTACTCACAAAACTAGTTGCAGCTCCTAATAATAGTCACTGATTTAAGAATCTGTTACCTTCAAACTATGTCAAATTTAGTGTATATAATGTATCTCGTTTGCCCCTATCAGAGGTCAATAACCTATGGTCTGCGCAGGAATTTTGTAATCTATAATACGACAATCAACAGGTTTTAACTTTACATTAAACAAATTGTGTTTAAACAAATGAACATTTTGTGACAAACATTTCACTTTACATTAAACAAATTATGTTTAAACAAATGAACATTTTTGTGACAAACATTTCACTTTACGTTAAACAAATTGTGTTTAAACAAGTGAACATTTTTGTGACAAACATTTCACTTTACATTAAACAAATTGTGTGTAAACAAATGAACATTTTGTGACAAACATTTCACTTTACATTAAACAAATTATGTTTAAACAAATGAACATTTTTGTGAGAAACATTTCACTTTACGTTAAACAAATTGTGTTTAAACAAGTGAACATTTTTGTGACAAACATTTTTCTTTACATTAAACAAATTGTGTTTAAACAAATGAACATTTTTGTTACAAACATTTCACTTTACATTAAACAAATTGTGCTTATATAAGTGAACATTTTTGTGACAAACATTAAGGCCCCTCCACACTATGGTCCACTGCAAGCTATTACCACCGTCTGGAGGGGGTATGGCTTATCGAGGTCGACGATGGCAGATGATGAAATGGGCTTGGCGGAGGATGGCTTCGGAAGTGGTTTCTCTACAAAGATCAAAGGCAGCCAGATGCGCAAATAAAGTGCGTAATAGACCCTATGGACGAATCCATGCGCTCGGCTAATTTAGTGGCCCAGTGTGTGGATGCAACCCTTCAAACCATCGTCCAACATCACCATCAGGGAGTAGTGAACAATTGGCCACAGTGTGGAGACTACATTACAAACGACCACTGACATATATATGACATATAAGCATTTTTAGAAGATGAAAACTATATACTTTTAAAATTGAGAGCAGCTGTAAAGCTTCGGCGGTTGTTCAATTTCATTTCCGTAGAAAAGCTCTCACTTCGTTTGTAAAGTGCTTTAAGCGATTTTAGATTTATCCAAGGTTTCTTATTCCCTTAAAAGCGATGATGCTTTAACATTTTTGTTGGAAACATAAGAAATTTATAACAGATAATTTTTAAATCTCTATATGAATTGCAATTTATGCAACACAATAGAAAATGGATTTTCTTCAATATTTATTGATAGGGCTTCCTTTTTAGAATATACTTTCATTTGCATAATGTTTTTTTCAAGGATTTTGGAAGAATTATTACATTTTAATTAGATAATTAATACATTCATGCATAAAATCCCATTTATCATCTCGAAATTAAAAAAAAAAGGGATTTTTTAAAAACAATTCGCATTTATTGTTCTAGCGGGCCACCCACTATCAAAGCATTAAATACGGCTAATATCTTATCGCCGGCAACCCTATCAAAAATCCGTGAACTGGGTGATCACAGCACACATTACAGTGATAAACCTGGAGCTCCAAAACTTATAAAAACTTTATCACTTTTCGATGCCAGGAAAGGGAAAAAAATGACTTCTTACCTCACTCATCATACCCCAAAGGGCATATCAAGAAGTTGGGCGGAGGCGGAATCATTCCTGACCTTGTTAAAAAAGTTTTGGAGCAAAAAAGAAAGGGAGAAAAGTGTGCTGGGTCTTGCTATCGGAGAGCCTGAGATGATAGCAGGGGGCAATCCATCATTTATTTTTTAACTCCCCGTGGGAGGGAAAATGTCGGACGATGAAAAAGGGCCTCATCCGAGAGAGTCTTTTGTGATTTGTAAAAAGTTCAGAAATGCAGTCACTCAAAGGGGTGTTTCGCTTGTAGCTATTAATGACTTTTGAAAGTGAGGAAAGGTGCCTGATGTTCAAGAACGTATTGAGCAAGGTGCGTGTGGGATGTATTGAGGGGTATGTATTTATTGGGAATTTGTTGCAGTTTCAAAGTTATATATACCTCACTTTCAAAGACACTCCCAGGCAGGAAGAAACCTTTCAATTAAACCTTTATCACACGAAGTAAAATATAAAATACACAATGCATGAAAGGTAATTTATTTGCTTGTTTTTTTTATAGTTACGAAGCATCGTTACTTCCTTTCGAGAAGGAAGAAGTTATTTATGGCATTAATTTTACTGTGGAACTTATGGCGGTGAGTGTATCGAGAAGATCAGGGAGATCATGTGACCAAACTCGAGGTTATTGGCATATAATTTAGTTGGCAGATTGGAAGTAGTTTCAAGTTGTTAATTTAAGAGACCTTTCTATATTATATTTTGGAACATTTACCCTGGATGTTTAGACTACCATTAGGATGGAAGAGAATGAAACTAGAAACAGATAAGTATTTTAGGTTTTACATGGTAGAACGTAAAATATTGCACTCTAGATATAAAATAATGCACATATTGGGGGTGAATATGGCTTGCAAGGACAGATGTATATTTGTGTTGATCCATCGTGCCTTCCACAATGATGAGTGAATTCAGAGAATACCACGGAAACATTCCTCAGACCACAATGCTCCATCTTCTAACTTGGACTCTTCAAGAAATTGTTTCAGGGTGTTTTCCTCCACAAGTTTTACGCCGTATACTCCAACGTGCATCTGTCCAGTGGTGCATAAAATGAGATTCATCGAAAAAAGCCACTTGTTTTCACTCAGTGGAAGTCCAGTTGCGGTACTGCTGTGTAAATTCCAAGCTTCGTCGCCGATGAACAGCAGTGAGCATAGGTGCATTAACCAGGCGTCTGCTGAAACGTTCGCCGAACCATCGTTGTGAATACACTGTTGGTAGCCCCTACGATCATCTAGCTGGTCAGTTGCTCAACGGTTGCTCGAACTATTCGGGCGAACGCATCTCCGCAGCCGTCATCCACCTCTGCCATCTACGGACAGTGGCGCACCACGTTTGCCCCGTCGATGATTTTGGATAGTGCCATTTTGCCATGTATGATATACTTTTTACACGACGGCCCACGAACATTTTACTAAATTAGCTGGCGGGACAACGTCTCTCGTGTCCTCTGGGTGGTGCTAAATAAGAGTCACCTCAGGGATATACCTCTTTTAGGTATATACTGGTTTTACGAGATACTCACTGGCACTTGCAGCGAATATGTTGAATTGCCTCTCAGTCCTTCCTTTTATTCTACTGTTGAGCTGTGCTCGCCGACATCACGCGTTTTGCGTACGCTCACGTCGCCTCTGATGTTTCGTTCCTGATATTTGCATACGCATGACGTTTGTACTGATCTCCAGACTTCCTTTTCTGCAATTTCATGGCTATCTGCTTAATATTTACATTGTTTCTTAAGTTTTTCACACCAGTGTAGTTTCTCATAAGATAGTCAATTTCTATGTTATCAAGGGCATACCAAGAGTATAGAGCTCTTCCAAAACGATATTCACTGCTTCACAAATCGAAAATTACCAAATTATAATTAGTTAATTATTTCATTAAGTTTGTGGATCTTATGGTTATGGGGAGGAAATAACTGAAGAGGAACAAAAAAAAATGTCAACGCAAGCCTAAATATTTAATCTACAATTCATAGGAATTTTCATTAAATCTGATAACATCTGGAGAAAAATGACGAGCACCTCTTTTTAATACAAAATGACAGAAAATGAAAACCATTTACATGATGCCATTAGGGAAAAGGAAAAGTTAGAATTGAAGTAGCGGCATTTGTTTGCTGATGGGGTAATATTTTGAGTTACATCGCCGCAGTTACATAAGGTTAGTTGAGAGATTTAAAACTGATCTCAATGTTACGAATGCATAGGTTGTCTTGCAAAATTCTTTGAAAACTACCCTTTTCCTGTAATAGAATCCCTTTTGGGCAACTTTACCGGCCATCCGTGTTCATGCTTCAGGAATCCTTTCGAACGATAGTAGTATACATGCATCTTGTATTTTAGTTACACTATCTCTAAAAAAGTGTTAAAGAAGGGGTTGAGGTTTCTTACTATAATTAAGTTTCAGTATATATAACTATGTATTTGTATTATACTGGTAGTGCGAAACTAAAATAAAAATTTCTATAGAAAGAAAATAAGTGACGTATAAATATTTCAATCCTAACAGTTTCCTCTCTTAGTCAAAATTTCAAACCTTCGATCACAGCATATTGAAAAGCGACCATAAGCATCTGGATTTTACTACCGAAATTTTAATAATAATGGAAAAAAGAATAAAAAGCAATAAAAGGTACGAATGGAGGTTAGGTAGGAGGGTAGGAGTTTTCAGCAGAATCATTTGTATCGTTCGACGTTCCATTTCGATGTCATCCTTCACTGTCGGAATTCAGAAAAGACCCGGGGTTTAAAAATCCTCACGGTTGCTGCTCCCTTGGTGAGCACCAGTCAAAGATTTCACTTTCAAATCTCGCGTCCCGTTTCCAATCCTTGCCCCGTCGCAGGGGCGCAGAATAAATCGAGACTTTTCCAATTCCGAACAGTGTTCTGTCTCCCCCTGCCGAGACTAAAATTTCGTTTTAATCTTGTCAAGTCTTTTTTTCTTTCCCCTCAGCGCTCTTTTCATTTCTAGGTAGTTTTGCTGAAAAGAGGTTTTGGTTGTCTTTTCCCCTTTCTCTTTTTTCCTGGTTTCATTTCGCTTGAAATTCGTTTTGAATTTGTTCGCGATTCGTATGCTTTTTCTAAAGGGAAGAATATATGTTTGAACATCATTTAATGATTGGGAAAGATGGGGAGGAAAGTGAATTCAATTCTGACTAGAGATACATTTGGCAGATTCTAATTCAAAGTTGTGAGTTGTAATTCTTAAATGCCAAGTAACAATGATCGGCAACAGAAAAGATAAAGAAATACATTTTTTTTCTGAGAAATTAAATGAATTATTATTATGAAAATAAAATATTTAAATACTACTAGCGTAAATCGGTTTATTAAAAGAAATACAAGCAAGGAAGAATTTAAATACATAAATTTATCACTTTATTTATGACTTATTAAAACGACTTTCGCCAAATGTTTACATCAATGGTTTAATTTTATCTCGAATTTCAGTTGCACGGAGTTTAGTCACATAAATATGACTATCTGTAAAAATCTAGAATATCCGTTATGGGCAATCCGGACCGCGCTAAACAGTAAATTAGGTAAATTAGTAATTTATTAGTAGTATATTTAATGTTTATAGGACTTCGCTGTGATCTGAACTACAGTTCTGTCATCAACTGCCGAAAGATACATGTTTGAGGATTTTGAGGATTTATGGAATAAGTAACTCGATGCAATTGATCCCAAAGATTCTCGACTGCGTTTAAATGCAAAGAATTTGGACCCAGAGAAATACGGTAATATCATTCCTCTATTCTGCGAGTTACTCACATACGAGGTAAGCTATATGATACGTCACATTATCCTGCTTGAAGATTCTATGGTACTGAGGAGAAAAAAATCTGCATGTGATGGTGCACATGACCTTCCAGGATAACTACATCACTACTTTAATCCATTGAGTCATCTGCAATGACAAGTGCACCTACTGAATGCTACGAAAAAATCCCTCGGATCATAATTGCTATTTTCTCCTGATTGTACGCTTTCGGCAATTATTGCAGGGTGTTTGTTCTTTTACGTTTTATGTCGTTTAAATCAATGTCTAACTACCCGATGAAGCACAAAACGTGAGGGGTGACTTAGTCGTAATAAATGGACTTCCAGTTTTTCCGTTAAAATAGCCGTCTGCACTGGAGCCCATAACTAGTAACGTTTGCTGAACTTTTGCCTGGAATTCCTTTGCGGTTACTTCTTGATTCATCTGCGTGGTAAAATGGTCTAAGGTTTCACATCGATACGCCTTAACACATCGTCTCAGCTATCGTTTACCCTGATTTTGTTATGGCCCGTGGTGCACCACACTTTCATCGTCGATGATTTTTGGACGTATCATTTTGCCATGTAAGATACAATTTCAGCGAACAATCCGACTCCATGACAAATGTATTGTTTTCCTCTCCCCCCAAACACACTTTATATACCAACCATCGCTAGTTCTGCCATATATTTTTGATTATTCGTAAGGTCGTTCATTATGTGCTACTTCATTTACATTAATGTGATTGAACTGTGTATAAATCATTTTAATGATATGTAAATGACACCAAAGCGTTACTCAGCAGTAATCAGAGTTAAAAACTTAGAGTTTAAGTTTGATTTGGTCTTGTCAATATTTGAACACTTGAAACAGTGTCTGCTCATGGATGAAAAAGTTCAGTTTAGAAAATAGACTTTGGATGGTATGTATGACAAATATTGGGCTTCACGAGGGTTGATCAGACATCTTTAAGTCAGATTTTGAGCAACTATAAGAATCCCCCCTACGAGTGGGATTTGAACTCACAGAAAGACAACTTTCCACTTGTGTTGGCCATGACCTATGTATAGAGAAGTATACGACTTATAGAGATGATTCAGACTGACTATTGATTTGCATTTTAAAATTCGTAGCGTAATATGCGTTGTAGGTTTTCCGCAGTCTCTTCTGGGCGGTTTTGTCGCACCCGTTTCTGTGCTTGTTAGCGATTGTTGTCTTATTCACTGATAAAGTGATTTGCCGCTATAATAAAGGCTGAAACATTTTTAACTACAATTAAAATGGCAGCCCCAAACCACAGGAGTTTTCAACAGAAGACCCAAATCCTGGGAAAAAGAACGGAAGGAAGATATGCTCATCAAAGGAGCACTCGCTATTTCAATAAGAGAGTGACGTAGCAGTGAAAAAGACTAATCAAAGACAACATTCTCCCTTCTTAAACTGCTTATTAAAAAATAAGAAAAGAACAAAGTAGAAAACAAATGGTCAACTCAGCACTAACATAAAATTAGGCAAAGCATCTCTGACAGCTCGAGATCTTCGGCAGAGCCTAATGACCCTCATTATCCTGGATTTCGAGATTTTACACCAGATGAAAATAGTGATACGTCGTTTTCTTTCTGCTTGTATTTCTAAAGATACTGTGCGTTTATAAGTTGTCATAGTCTTGAAGCACGTTAGTTCGAACGTGCATCAAATTAAAGAAAATAAAAGATTAAAATTAAGGATACATGTGCCATTCGTAAAATAAACTTAACAATTTAATATGGAGAATAGTTACATCTTACATTGCTGTAAAGAGAAGGAAAGCGGATTACCAGCGCAGAGTGAACCACAAAGATTGTACAGGAGTTGAGAGATGATGCGCGTTACATTATATAAGCTGTATATATACAATAGTCTGTACGGTTACATTTTTAGTTTATCGCCAAGTGGCGGCGCCAAAGCAGTACTGGAAAGTCTGTAGTGCTGATTTGGCGATGTGATGCCGCTGCAATCTGATTCGCATCATTTATTATAAAATATTTTGCAAAATATTGATTTGTTAAATTGATAATGATAAATAAAATTGTTAATTTATTTTTTTTCCTGGTCATCTTAATTTAATATGTCGTAATTGTGGTTTTAATTTGGTAGATATTTTTTAAATTACTCTTCAAATATTATCTTTATTAGTAGCAATTTTTATTTCTTCTAAATTCATCAGAACCCAATATAAGCTGGGCTCTTTGGTTGAGTAAAACCTCTTTTCAACAATATCTACCACTCTCATGAAGATTAAGATAGCCTTTTAAGAAGGTTGTGAGGACATAGTAAATAGATAACTTTAACATAAGAGGAAAATTAAAAGTTTAATTGGAGGCCTTTTGGTTGGATTTGTGGGATACGGAACTCAGCGAAGTTAACCAATAGACAAATGAAATTAAATATTACTATATCAATTTTGTAAAGTACGAGGCATCCAGAAAGTAAGTTTCCCTACTTAAAAGAAAACAAGGACTCAAACTTTCAGGGTCATATTTATTGGCAACAAGTACAGCAATGTTTCAGCTATTTTTCAACATAGCCACCAGCAGAACTGAGACACTTGTCGTATTGTGGGATCAACTTTTGTATCCCTCTGTCGTAGAACTCTGCCGCCTGTGAATGGAACCAGCCTTCCTGTTCCAGAACACCGTGCACATCCCTTTCCGTACCGACAGCGTCTTTTTGAATTTGGTCCTGACATAAGATCCACTATGACGCCAATGCATTGACAGTTGCTTGGTTTCCGGGGTAAAGTCCGAAATCCAAGTCTCATTTCCCGTGATGATCCTTCGAGGACCTCGTCGTTGTCACCGTGATACCGTAGCAAAAATGTCAGTGCTGCTCCTAAGCTTTGAATTTTGTGTTCGGGTGTCAGTTTCGGCTCATAGACCTGGCAGAGCTGACGATGAATTTCAATTGGAGCAATGCTTTGTGCATTCAAGATCATCGACCGAACCTTTATGACGGCGGGAGAAGGAATTAGAGTTTCCATTTCGGACCACTATTATCACCTACTGGCAAGAGTCGGGACCTGTCCAGCTGGCATATGATTAATACGTCACAGATCTGTTACGCATGCGCAATTACGTCAATTATATGCGCATTTACGGCTAATTACGTTTACTTTAAAGGGGAAAATATGGGGAAACTTAGTTTCTGTATGCGCCTCGTATTTTGAATTACAATGATATAAAGTCTCAAAAAAGTTTTTCCCGAACTCAAATGCAAAGATAGCAGTTTAAAAATTGCGTATGAAAGTAGAAACAAATAAGCAATTAATCACTCAAATATATAACGTTCCTTGAAAACAGGAGATCAGATATGCGCATTAATATGTAGCTAATAAAATAAAACACATCTGATAATAGAAAAATAAAATTTCAAAATCGTCGACTTATCTGGTAATGGGTAGCAAAAAGACAATACCAATAAGTGAGATAATTTTTTGTTATTACTTTTAAATTGCTAATAATTCCTTTTAACTTCAAAAATTTAGTACAACTAAAATTTGTTGACATATATTTCAATTGAAAATAGTTTTTCTGAAAATTAATTTGATTTTGGAATAAAATATGAAACTAAATCCTCACATAAAAATGCTCACATCTTTAAGAACTTAATCTAAATAAACCATTATTTTTCTCAATATTAGCTAATTACTTCAAAACTATTCAAATATTTGGATTTTATTTACGCTGAGAATTATTAGAGTAATTAATTATCCTTTTAAACAAGCGCAATTGTTTTTTCTAGAAAATGTAGATTTAATTACTGAATTAAAAAGTATAAATTGATGGAACAAAATGCATTTTATACCGAAAGCTCTGTAATTATAATAGAATTTTAGAGAGAAAGCAAAATCCTAAATGTTTACAAGCGATATATGTTATCATAAGGAACAAAGCACGACAAATTGTTGGACAAATTTTAGTACTATTAATTTGATTTTTAAGTAATGACCAATGTATTCTATTACCCTCTTCATACACACACATATAAAAAGTAATTTGATGCCCTTAATTGACATTTGTGGTCTTCGTTTTGTGTTACATATAAACCATCGCAAATGCAGTATGAACTATTACAAAAGAATGATGGGCTTTTTTTATATCTGATAAGCTCACTGGCTTATTCTTTTGAATTAGCGTGCAGTAAAACATGAAAAATCAGTTAACAATGACAATTTATTGTCATAACAAGAAAAACAATAAAAAAACTTAAATTGCAACTCTAAACATATCTCCTAACACATCTCCAAACTGAACTTAACTGAACTCTTACTGGAGGGGGGGGGGAAATAATCTGTTAAACACATCTCCCAACTGAACTCCTATTTAGAAAAAACACAACATAACACACGCCAACACAGGATCACAGGATGCAGTTGTTACAGAACTGTCTGGACCAGGCCCTTTAGTTCTGTAACACATAGGAGTTTGGCAGAACACTATGGATTTATTTGGCTCTAACAAGGCATAAAAATATATTAAAAATGGGAAGGGGTGCTTGAGTTTGGGCAGGGTGAATACAATATAGATAAAAATGATAGAATGAGAATCCAGTTATGGAAGGATTACTGTAAGCTACTGATACGCTAGTAGTGTATATAAATTGAGCAGCTAAGTTGAAATATTTGTAAGTTATTTATTTATTTATTTTTATTTTTTTTAAATGAAGTTTTAAGAGAGAACACAAGTCTCAAGAAACATTAAGGTGAAGATACACTTACGAAACAGAGTGAGTTAAGAGGAGATTCAGAAGAGAAAATCTCAGCGAATGAAATTTGTGGCGAGGACCAATGGCAATCTTAGGAAGTGACCCATCAAGATGTGGCCGCGAGAAGCGCTGCTTCAGAATTTCGAATAGTAAGAACATTAAGAGGGGAAGAAAAATCATAGCAGTGGGGCAGGATCCAGGGAAGACCAATAGAATTACTGGAAGGGGAGAGTGGCTAGCGAATAGAAATATTCGTAGTCTTGAGCTAAGATGGCCATCGGTCTTTTGCGATTATCAGGGTTTGCATAGTCATATTGAGCTAGTTCTAATAGATGATCAATTCTGAGATTTTTATTGAACTTAGAAGCTAGATTTTGAAGAAAATTTGTAAGAGACGGAATTTTAATTGCATTGTGGATTTTCCTATCGAGGCTATATATACCTTCTAATTAGCATAAATCTCACCCCGGAGCCAAATATGCCACAGCCGCTAAATTCCCTGATTGGCTGTGGCTATTACGCCAGTAATCGGAAGGGGTGTTTCCGGGAATAGGCGGGAAATTAAAATAAAGCCAACAGAAAAATAAGTGATTTTAAGAAAATTAAGTAGGCAGTTAAACATACAATTTTAAGCTTAAAATTCTCAAAATGCCAACAATATCTCGGGTTATTTTGTCCATGATGGACATTTCCCTTTTTCCTCTTTCTAAGTACTACTACTCTAGAGCCAGTCGAGAAACTTCTAAAATGTATGAAATTTTGGTCTTCTGATCAAAAACGGATTTTAACGAACCAAAACTAAATTATGAATCATATTTCTTTTCTTAATTTATATCTACATGCACATTTCACGATGTATTACGTATAAGAAATTATCTGTGGAAGGAAAAGCTATTGTTCGGGTGAAATAGCTGGATTTCTGAGTCAAAAATAAAAAATAATTCACCGAGACTAAAAAATGAAGATTTTCTAAATTTTCAAGCTCATAAATAGCAAATATAACCCTATAGTACAAATTTATATTATCATATACAGCAGTGATTCTCAACTTTTTATACTTCCTCCTTTCTATGGAGTCCAAACTGTGTTCAATGCCCCCTATGTAAAATCCAGTGATTTAAATTATAGGAAAGGAGAAGTACTCAAATATAAGAAAGCCGAACGATTGATTAGGGTGCTGGCCTGCGGTACCAGAGTTCGTGGGTTCGAATCCCACAGGGGTATGGATGTTCGTAGCCGTTCGGAATCGTTTTAAGCTATAGGTCCCGGTCTCATTATTCCTCGTGTTGCAAAAAGTAGGACTTAGCACCAAACCAAACCAAATCAAATATAAGAGGTAAAATATTTAAGTCATTTCCTTTAGAGGCACTAAATGTATGCTACCGAGACACGCTCAAGCGAATGTTGTTGATTAAATATATTGTTCAGAATGTCGACCCAATCTCACACATGAGAAGATAAAGGTGAAAAATACTGGTTCTGGTACCGTCACTGAAGTTCGTTTTATCTCCTATATAATAATAGCCTATGTTATCTGGCAGTCTGTCCTCGAATAATGAAGAGGTTGGCCCTGGAATGGATAGAGGCATCCATATTGGATTCTTGATGAGTTAGGTTTAGCAAAATTCAAAGTGAGTCTTTAAAAGCTCGAAATTACCCATCCCCTCTTTTGAGCATTTAATGCCATTATAGGAAGCCCTATTTTCCCCGTTTAAGAGTAGGCGATTATGTTTATCACATATAGCCATTTTTTTCTAGACTTATGACTTCACTCCTTTAACCATCTCATTTAATCATTTCTTATTTTAAATTATTTAAATATCGTCCACATTATTTTTATACGTTTTATCACTGAACTTAGATATTACGTAAATAATTTGCTTTTATATCTGGCTTAAATAATAGAATAGGTATATATGTGATAATTCTAAATTTAATCATCAATTATTTTTTTGTTGCGATGAAAATTTTATCACCGGTATCAACAACAAACTCTTTTCATAAAAGTCTAGGAGTCTATTTCATCTATTTCACGGACTAATAAATATCTAGTTTTTAATGTAGTTAGTATATAGTTCTAGTTTTTAATAATATCTAGTTTTTGAAAATTAAGTTTGTTCGTTTGGGTGTTTGTTTATTATACATAACCACGCGGTTTGACTAAATGAATTGAACGTGATTCTAAATTGCATTCGCAGTATCGTTAGACTCTAGAGCAGTATGAAGATAAACAAATTATTGAGTGTGTACCAGATAATTCTCAGAGCGCTGGCCGATTGGTTAGGGCGCTGATCGTCGGTACCAGAGTTCATGGGTTCGTATCCCACTATGGCATGGATGTTCGTAGACGTTTGGAATGGGCTTTAAGTAGTAGGTCCCGGTCTCATTAGCCCTCGTGAGCAAAACAGTAGACCGTAGAGCTCCAAACCAAACCCAAACCCAAACCCAGATAATTTTCAGCCAAAAAACAAACCATTTTTTACCTGCCTCATAAGATAATTTACAATTTTGGAAAATTAAAAATTTTACAAATCCCGTCATATGACGGGCTATAGAGCTAGTTACTAATAAGAATCACGTAAATTACAAAATTAATGTAGTAAATGTATATAGAATTTTTAAAATTAAGTTCGAAAACAAGACTGGCCCATATCGCAGCCTTCCCTACTGCATAAAACAAGTTTACTGCCCATCAGCATCGTCACACGGACCTTGGGGTGGGTGGGTACGGTATCGTCCCTGTTAAGAACCAATAATATACAGTGTTAACAACTAAATACTGAAAATACTAAAACTAACTAAGTAACAATATTGTTTTTATATATGAATTTATTAGTATTAGATATAAAATTTTTTGCACATTAAAGTTTTGTTTTTAGTTTAAGAGTTTTAAATTTTGAAGAAAAAAAATCTTTTCTACTTGATATTTTTTTCGTCTTCAAAAATTTTATTTGTATAATAATATCGTATTTTGGTGAAAAGTAGGGCAGCAAATTTGATATTTGACCGGGCTTCAAAAATCCGCTACATAAAACATAGAATTCCTGAAATCTTGAGCAAGTTGCTTTCATAAATTCATGTGGAGCTATGTATCTTTGGGTAGCACGCATTCGACGGTTCTGAAGGTGGTAGTAAGAAGTGGGACGCGTCACTTTACCGAAATGAGAATGAATTGTGCTGGAATGGAATAGAGCACTAAGTGAAAGAGAGGAAAATTCTGTCTTGGGTTGTAATGGACAGGCTCTGGCTTGGCGGCCATATTTCATGTCCCGGTGGGAAGTATCCCATGGTTTGCCATTATCGATCATGACAAAGCTAAGAAAAGCTATGAAAAAGGGGGAAATTATGCAACATACAGACTACAGAGCATTTAGGTATAACAGACGGATGCAAACTGTAAAAATTTTGCAAAGAAGGAAGTATTTTCTTCTAAATGTAGCAAATTTAAAAATTTGTATAACAGTAATTCATAAAGCCTTTAACCCCTTCCCGGTTTTTCCCGAGCTGAACTCGGGCAGGAGAAATGTACCATCCTGGCTCATCCCGAGTGTAGCTCGGGCAATGTGAATTTTACACTGTGCAATCAGTCTTTCCCGAATTATTTCACATGTGCTTTTTATGGTTTCGAATGCTTTTGTTTAGTTTTCTGGCTACTAGAATATTTGCTGCTCAAAGAGAGACAGTAAAGGGAAGAAAGTAAGGAGAGAAACAAGTTTCTACTGTCCAGATTGCGATGTTGGACTCTGTGCAGTACCGTGTTTTCTATTGTATCATACACGACAAAATTTTGATTAATAATTTTATAATCATTTATGTAAATGTATAGGAAATAAATAAAATTTAATTCAAGATAAAATTTAGGTATTCTAAGCTTTATATTTATAGTTAGTGTGAATTGACTCCAAAGTCTAATGATTTGTACTTTACAGAAAGCCAACTATACTTGTAAATTACTTATTTGTTTAAATTGATTTTTTTACAATAACTTTTTAGGAAATTTTGTATGCGAATGATCTGATTATGTTTAAAAAGATATGTATGTATAAAAATAAGCATATGGCTAAAATAAATTGACATTTTTTGACCCATAATCCCGAAATAAAATGAACCTGGAAGGGGTTAACCCCTTCCGGTAAAATGACGAGTCTAGCTCGTCATTAGTTTTTCATTCCATACCGCATAATGACGAGCTACACTTGTCATTCGATTAAAGTTACTGTTAATATGATAATTAATTTAGTTTAAAATTTCTAGTGTACTGAATTTGGCAACACTTTTATCACTTGTGAAATTCACACGTCACTATTGCATATTGTTTACTTGGTACAAGTCATTGCCAAATTAATGAGTCAGAATAAAAGAAAACCTACTAAGAAATGCCGTGTGTGTTACAAGAATCAAATTAAAAGTGAGACTACTTGGCGGTGTAAACAATTAAGAATTCCTTTGCACTTTGTTTTGAAAAGTACCACTAGATTGAAGACTATTATCTGTATATCTTATTAATGTTTTGCTTTGATATTTTCTTAATTTTACAGTTTCTGATATTATTTAACACTATGTAAAAAGTGGATTTTAATTAAGAATATGTAAGAATTGTAAAATGAAACAAGTTTTTTAAATAAAAATTAAATGGTTATTTCATGCACAGTTTTTCATTATTAAATCATACCGGAAGGGGTTAAGAAATATTAAAATAAGAACCAACTGAAATGAAAAACAAACCAACAAAAAGCAATATACACGCTTAATGTGATCGCGGTTAATGTTATCAATCGCTTATTGTTATCGAAATCACTTGATCTCGATATCCTCTATTCATTTGTATGTTAAAATTACCGCTTTATGTGATTGTTACATCGGTTAATAGGATCAGTTTTCGAACCTCATTTTACCTGGCAAATGAATAGGCACAATATATTCAGAAGGAACCCATTCTTTTCTTTCCCTTCGCTGTTGTTTGAATTTCCGAGAATTCTCCTCTTCAACTTAGGGAAATGGAGAATGAACAAAGGAGTGGAAGATTAAACGTTCCTGGAATTTTTCAGAAATACGCTGATGGTCAATGGTCGTCAGATAAGCAGAAGGCAACACATTCTTATTGGAACTGAGAAAGAGCGTATTCACATTTTATGCTCGCTTACATGCAGCTTTTCGATATGGAAGCCAGAAAACGAAATCATTTAACATTAAAACAAAAGATCGAGACTCCACATTAACAGAATCTGAAGTCTGTCAGATTGTCATAGGAAAACAGACGAATGATGGTATTGATGAGTCAGAGGAAGGATCTCTTGATATTAACTCACCTCCTACAAGTGCTGAAATGAGAAATGCTTTGAAAGTGTTGAAACGTGGAGTATAACACCGTTCCGATGATTTTAAAAAACACATTCTTATCGGAACTGAGAAAGAGCGTATTCACAATACCCAGAAAGCGAAATGATTTAACATTAAAACCAAAGATGGAAATTTTAAATCGTTATGACAGGTTGATTATGATTGAGAACAATTTATCAATGAGTTTCTTAGAAAAAAATTGTAGACGGTCAACAATTGATCAATTTTTTAATTATGTATACAATTCTTATGTTTTAAAGCAGAGATGGGCAAAAGCCAGCCCGCCGGCCGGATCCTGCCCTTTTGTTTACTTTATCCGTCCCGTTGAAAAATCCTGCATTCAATTTTTTTTAATCTCTTACATGCGATTTTGTTGAAATCAACAGTATTTGTATGCGTAGTGCACATATAAATAATGAAATTTGTATCGTTAAGATATAAATAAATATCAAAATAAAATCTTTCATTAACTGATTTATTTAATGACCATTAATTTAATATAATGGATCATATTTCTTTAAAAATTACATGATATATTTTACTGGGCACAAACTGTCCGCATATACACCTAAGTAAGACAATTTATTATTACTATTATCTTTTATTATCAGTCAAATTTCTCTGTCCAAATGCTTTAAAATGATACTTATAGTATTTTTGTCAAAAAAATTTCTTGGGCAGGGAAAAACTCCACCCAAATCATTCACGTGTGCACAGCGTACGCGGTATAGTCTTCCGGCCCAGGAGACATTTTGATAATTTCATTTTGGCCCGCTCTTAAAAGTATTTGCCCACCCCTGTTTTAAAGGATAATATACAGTACATAAATATAAGTTGTGTTTTTTCATTTCATTTTGAAATTTAGTACTGGTGAATTAAAAGAGGAGGGAGGGGGTAAATTTATCTAATTTTGCATATCGTTTATTGTTATCAATCGGTTATTGTTATCAAAATCACGGTGTCCCAAACTGATCACATTAAGCGGAGTCCACTGTAGTGTAATATAGCAATTTATAAGCGGAATAGAGTTTAAAACGAATACAAGCTTTCTCATCAGCTCTAGAATAGCTGGTGTATGCAGATTGATTACAGTGCTTATTTAGAAGTCGGCAGGTGTCTTTGCAGTACCAATTATAAATGCAGTTAGAAAAAATTAAGAGTTACACCCATACATATACATAATCACACACATATATCATGTCTTGCACGGATACATGTTCTTGAAGGTAGCCCGTATTTAATTCGCTGGGCTATAATCGGCAAAACACCTCTATTTAATCCCACATAAGTTAAAAATATATTATTTAAAAATATGCAGTCATGGCAGCAGTAGGATTATATTTTGCAATCCCTTTCTTTCCAGATTTTTCCTGTGCATGTTTTTTTATAGTTCAAAGGTTTTTTGTGGCAGTTGCAGAAAACAGCCATATTGCAATAATAATATCGCAGTATGGTAAATCAATAAATAATTTTATTAAATGATTTTAAATTCCAAGACTTAACTGCATGAATATTGTTTAAAGTTACTTAATTCCAGGATTTAATTGCCTGAAGCTCATTTACATTTTTCTTGTTTCAAGAGTTCTCTTCATATTCTCTTCATATTCATTATAGTTCTCTTCATATTTTCTTTTCGTTTCCAATGATAGATTACAAGAAAACTGAAGAGAAAAATGATGAAAATATTAAATAAAACAAAGACGAGTAAACCGACAGTAAAGTCTGAAACTCAAAATTTTACATTATCATTCCATCATTTTTCCTATAGATTTCCTATAGATATCCAACACAGGGTAGCAATTTATATAGGAGTATTTTTTTCTTTATTAAATTTGCATAACACCAGAAAAATCCGAATCCATAGACTCAAGTTCCGAAAGACAGCGCCCTATCTCGATCATCGTTTTGACTCTAAGCTTGTTACAAATTATAAGGTGTGTTTTTTCATTTCGTTTTGAAATTTAGTATTTGTGAAATAAAGGGGGAGTAAATTTATCTAATTTTGCATGTCGTTTATTGTTATCAATCGGTTATCGTTATCAAAATCACGGTGTCCCAAACTGATCAAATTAAGCGGAGTCCACTGTAGTGTAATATAGCAATTTATAAGCAGAATAGAGTTTAAAACGAATACGAGCTTTCTCATCAGCTCTAGAATAGCAGGTGTATGCAGATTGGTTACAGTGCTTATTTAGAAGTCGGCAGGTGTCTTTGCAGTACCAATTATAAATGCAGTTAGAAAAAATTAAGAGTTACACCCATACATATATATGTGGTGCCCAGACTGACAACCAACACCAGGTTCGCTGCGCGCATCGGGCAAAGCGGAGAGTCTTCGATGAGACGTGACGAAAGAAGGACGTACTATTGACCTCGAGAGACGCTCGTGGTTTTGTAGAGCGGCAGACGACGGCCCTCTCAGCATGCAACAGAGCTTGCAGACGGCAGCTCTCCCAGCAATTTAAAAGGACTGGAATTGTGCAACTAGATTATTGAATGTTTATTAATGTCCATTATTAAATTGTGTTCGTCAAATTAAGTCTTAGTTAGTTTTGATTCTGAGTGAAGTTACTGTGACGTCTACCCAGTATCCCGTTGTGGACGTGTACGGGGGATACATACATATACATATTCATACACATATATATCATGTCTTGCACGGATACATGTTCTTGAAGGTAGCCCGTATTTAATTCGCTGGGATATAATCGGCAAAACACCTCTATTTAACCCCATATAAGTTATAAATATATTATTTAAAAAGATGCAGTCATGGCAGCAATAGGATTATATTTTGCAATCCCTTTCTTTCCTAATTTTTCCTGTGCATGTTTTTTATGGTTCATAGATTTATTTTGTGGCATTTGCAGAAAATAGTCATATTACAATAATCATATCACAGTATGGTAAATCAGTAAATAATTTTATTAAATGTTTTTAAATTCCAAGACTGGATTGCATGAATATTGTTTAAGGTTACTTAATTCCAGGATTTAATTGCCTAAAGATCATTTACATTTTCTTTGTTTCTAGAGTTTCTCTTAATACATTCTTTTCGTTTCCATTGACAGATTACAAGAAAACTGAAGACAAAAACAATAAAAATATCAAATAAAACAAACCGACAGTAAAGTCTGAAACTCAAAATTTTGCATTAGCCTTCAATCTTTCCTATAGATTTCCTATAGATATCCAGCGCAATGTAGCAATTCATATAGGGATACTTTTTCTTTATTAAATTTGCATAACAACAGAAAAATCCGAATCCATATACTCAAGTTCCGAAAGACAGCGCCCTATCTCGATCATCGTTCTGACTCCAAGCTTGCTACAAACTATAAGGTGTGTTTTTTCATTTCGTTTTGAAATTTAGTAAGGGTGAATTAAAGGGGGAGGGGTAAATTTATCTAATTTTGCATATCGTTTATTGTTATCAATCGGTTATTGTTATCAAAATCAAGGTGTCTCAAACTGATTACATTAAGCGGAGTCCATTGTATTGTAATACAGCAATTTATAAATAGAATAGAGTTTAAAATAATATTACTGTAATAAGACAATCGTGGCAGTGATTAACCATAAATTTCAAATACTTTTATTATTACGTCTATTGATACTCTGTTTATTCTATATTTATCAGGACGGATTTGTACTTAAAAATTGCTCATCAGTTTTGTTGTTAAAAATAAACATTCCATAGAAGTCGGAGATGAATTCAAGCTTTTTATATCAGCGATATTTTCAAAACGATGGTAACGATAATTTAATAATGGTAACTGTTAGGTGTAAATAATTTCTGGAGTTATGGGTGCTCGTGATTTATGACAATATTACTATAATGGTAAGCTGCCATATAATATACTTATTATATTCGTTATGTACTCGAAATGCATGCATTAATGTTAATTGGTAATCAGTCCATTTCAAGAAACACGCTTTCATTTTTTTTAACCTCCTTAACTATGAACAAGATCATTCAACATTTTTTTTTTCTTTTTTGGAGTGCTCTCTCCGTGTACGCTACGTTAATCATGTAATCCTCTAGAATCAAAAGTAACCTCTGCAAGCATGTATCTGCACACAGAATACTTCACGCATAATAATTCATTTAAAATGCGCGGTCAAAAACCACGCCATGTTAAATCAAACGGAAAAAACAAGCCTAGAAAAATGTTATCGCTGACAAAAGTTATGAATAATCACTCGAGCTCACTGAAAATACTAATTCATTTTTTTCCCGCCTGTTAATTTACCTGTTATTGGAAGCTTTTATTTATGAATTTGCTAATTACTGCAAACGGATTGTGCAGTGATTTTTTCCCTCTTTCTGCTTGCTAAAGTGCTCTTTGCCCATTAAGTGAATTAAAAGTATGGTACTTCAATTAATCCCATTAAGTCATCATCATCTCGAAAGAAGAAAAAATAATTATTTCCCCTGATTCCCGTGATCCATTTGATTTTGAATTTTGACTTCCTTATATTTATTTTATTTTTCGAGAAAACGCACTGATAATGAATGTTTTCCAGCCAATGGATAGCTTCGGTGCGAGGCTAAAAATGCCCCGAATTAATTAAAATTAACCGCACTTCTTGTTTATTACCATGAAATAGTGTTTCAATTATTTTTGATCTTTTTATTACCTTTCGGTCCGGGGAAAGCTTTATTTTTGCAGCGATTTTTGCATCACATTGTGGTACCGTCTATGCAAAAGATGAGTTTCAGGTGGTTGTTTAGAGTAATTGATTTCAAATTTTTACCATTACATTTAGAAAAATATTTAAAATGATTTACTAACTTTGATGTAACTGAAGTGCAGGTAATGTTCTCTTTTTCCCTTCCTAGTAACTCAGACACAACTGGACTTTATAAGAAAATTACCTAAGACTTTTTTAAAAGCAGTATATAAATAAACAATAATGAAGAGGATTTGGAAATCATGTAACCTGCAGTTTTCTCTTCACTAAGCATAAAAACATCCTTTGGAAATGTATATTAAAAGAGTTTAATCTCATGCTGCATTTGATAGACCATATGATATGTAATAAAGGCTGTTTTTGTACTGCTTGCAATTTGTTAAAATAAAATCTAAAGAATCAAAAGTCTTTGTTTTTTGGGGATAAATATCGTCTTTGTAAAATCTTTAATATAAAAATTTAAAACAGAAATACACGACAGAGATTAAGTACATTTTAATATTTATCCTATGAAGAAGACATACTATTTAGAAATTGAATTTAGAATGATAATTGATTGATTTAGAATGTTAACAAACTGTTAAATATTTCTCGTGTTTTATACAGAATTGATTTCTCTAAAACATGATTATTTTTTTCATCCAAATAAGAAGGTTTATGTAAAGAATACTAGTACAGCAAATATTCCAGAACTATATAAAGACTTCCTCTAGTACATTCTGTATAGAATACTAATATAGAAAATATATCAGATTACATAAAGCCTTCCTCCTGTAAACTATCTACAGAATATACTAGAATTCTGTAGTGCTTTGTGCCCAGAATACAGAATTGTCTTCAATAATACAGATTTTTTTCTGATCAAGAGATGGTATAGTTTAGTTAGATCTAGAAAACTACGGTTTATATTTTGTTACCTATATAGGAAACATAAAAATTATCTTTTCCTATAATCTTATAGTAAGATCAATATTGATTTTTCAGACCAGTAAGATTGCTAGCAAAGATGTATATGTTTTTGGTTTAATTTATTTAAAGTGCCATTATTAGGTTTTTTTTCTTTTTTCCCATCACAAGAAATGATGCGAATTTTATAAAAGGCTTCAAACCCATTTTAAATTGCTGTGAATACTTATTCCAACAGTTGGATTTAACCCCTAAAACAACGACCTATCAATTTGGTCATGGTTTTGCTTATGTACAAGAAACCACTTCTGATCTGAATCGCCTCTTTTAATTTTTTCCTCGTAATTTTTCTTTTTCTGTTCAGAAATCTTATAAATAGGTGGGGCAATTTCCTAAGAGAATTTACAATACCATCTGCATTTTGATAGCTTCTCATTAAGCTTAAGTTGATGTTAAGCATGTATTTATAAATTGAGAAATTTATGTGACAGATCATAATTGACTACTATAGAGGGTGAAAGATTTTCTTGAAGTCATATTTCTTTCAATTTTGGTCATCTTCAGGAGTGGGGATGATTACTCTCGATTCTGCAATATTTCTATAAAAAATTGCAGGGTGG
Organism: Pardosa pseudoannulata; assembly: GCA_032207245.1. Lineage (NCBI taxonomy): Eukaryota > Metazoa > Arthropoda > Arachnida > Araneae > Lycosidae > Pardosa > Pardosa pseudoannulata. The sequence continues at coordinate 102,238,362 of CM063504.1, forward strand.
TATTGCAGATCTAGTGAATCTTTGGAGATGTTTTGGGCATCTGGATTTGCAGGAATCCAGTACCTAGGGATTCTAACCCACACCTTAGCCAATACGCGATCTCGTACTGATATCATGAATTTAATACTTCGTAACGGGCTGCTTACCCTAACAGGAGGTAATAGCAATTACACATTGGATAATTCCTTCAATTTTGACCATTCTCAAGAAAGGGAAGATTTTCGCCCCATATCCCATACTTCTCTGCCGTCAGAAAACCTAAAAACAAGATGATATCTAGGCAAACATATTTAAAATGAACGCGTACAGGGAGAGGCCTCAACTGATTTCATCAACCAGGGATTCTAGCTGATCACTGGACTATCTTGAGACTCGAACAGTAAATTTAATTTCTGATTATATCTTCTTTGACTTTACAGCCTGGGATGGGCTTAGCCTGCAACATAATCTTTTTCCAGATGGATTTGCTCCAGTCTTCTTTCTTCAATTGATTATCTTCATTCATTTTAGATTAATCAAAACATCATCCAGCCATCTTTTATAGGTCTTTCACTAAGTGTGCTGCACATTGGTTTCCTTTATAATGATTTTGTCAGCCAATATAAAACCTGCCAATTTGTCTCTCAATGTAGCCTAGATCTGGTCACCGTTCTGCTTTAACAAATTTTTCTATGTCTTTATATTCTACGCTTCAACTTCTCTATTAGTTTTTAATTTCCCCATATTACTATCTACCTGAATTGGAATTTCTGATAACATACTAATGTGTTAAAATCCAAAGACTTTGGAATGGAAAGGTCAACTATCGATTAATTCGGCCATTGTGCAGTCTTTTAATTATTTCTATATAATATTAATTTTTAAAATGTTTTGTTTAACTGTAACTAAAATTCTGCAATTATAACATACTAGACATCTAAGGCAGTAACTTCATAAACTTTCACAGCATATCAGTCTTAGTAACCAATATTTGATATATTTGGTCAAAGGTTTTTCCAACAGATTATCCTTCGGTACACGCTAGGAATTTTTATTTTCTATAATTTTAACGGGTGTTGTAATAACTCTTTAGATTATTAAGTGATTTTTCATCGCATAAATATCTTTATAGATTGGAAGTGTTCCTGCTTATAAAGATGCATTTGATGGAGCTGAAATAGACCTTGCGTGTTTTATATTAAAAAAATCTATTGTTTAATTATTGAGTATATTAGTTGGAAAATACGACAATTTTTGTTTCAAAACGAATATTTTAAGCAATTGTTCATTAATATCGGTTATTAGTTCTATATTACATATTTTTCTCTTGTGTAAAACTATATCTTTTTTACATTAAAGCTAAAAATTCTTAAGTTTGGAGATGGGGAATTTTTTTAAAACTAGTCTAGAAGCTGCTATAATTCTGAATTTCTTTGTTGAATTTAACATTTCTGCTGGTGCAAGGGTCAAAATCAACATTCACAATTTTTAAGGAGAAAAGTTAACTTCTTTAAAGTTCCCTCTAGGTTGTAGCGTTTTGGGGCTCTAATTGAGGCCGAAAAAGGATAGCGGGGGTCTGCTTATAGACTAAAGATCTTTATCAGAAAACACAATGTTGAAGTTATGATGAAGACATGAAGAAAACGATGAATATCTACAAATGAAATGATGATCGTTGCAGGAATCAGCTTCCTAATTGTTTGGAGAGGAAAAAGGGGGGGGGGAGGACAGTCTCAGTCGCTCGCCTCGACGTTCTCGGCCGATGAGTCTACAAGAGACTCGATCGGTCAAAAATTCTCTCTGGGCCTAGAACTCTGATCTTTTTATATCGTCGTCTGCCCTTAAAATTTCATCTTAGCTGATCGGACAGCTGGTTGGTGACGTGGTGGGGAAACCTCTTGTAGAGTTGCTCTAGCCGGACAAGTGCAAACACGGTTCCAAGGGAAGTTTGCAGTAATCGGGAGCAATCTCGCAGATCATTAATCGATGCCTCTGGACAAACCTTTGGAGAACCAGGTAGGAAGTATTGCTGCTTCCCTTACAATGTAGAGGATTTCTGTCGTGTGAGACTCTTTCTTCGGGATGCCATTGAAACTAAAACTGGAAACATTTCACCAGCATCCTAATGAATTTCTCGGACAGAATGATTGAGATGGTCCTCGGTGTTAACAATCCTCTATTCAGCATCATATTCTGCGCGAAACAACGTCCTTTCACTAGGTAAAGATAAGCTCAATTCAAATGCTCACAAAAGGCCCGTCCACTATTTCCACTTTATGCCGTTTTTTCTCACGGTCGTAGATAAGCCTGAATCTGGAAATTTAATGTAACCGAAATTCGTTACAAGGTAAAGAGCTGATAACACAAGAAAAAAATCTAGAAAAGTCAATGCAGCCTACCTGATTTATACAGCCGGAAATTAAACTCGAAAATATATTGAAATGATCTCTAGCTTAAAAAAGCATAAACAAAAGAAACTAGGTATTGGTTTGGCCATTTAAATAAGTGTGCTTTCAATGAGTGGTAAACAAGATTTAGGATAACCTAAAATGATTAATATGGCCAAGTTTTAAATCCCCTCAAAATGAGAAATATGATTAAAGCACAAAGCTTCAATATCAACTATCCCAAGCATTGGTTGTAAAGGTAGAATGCTGCCTTTCGAAACAGCAGTTCATCTATCCAATCCCATTGCTAGTATTGATGTTTGCAGTAGTTTGGAAAGGATTTTAAGTTGAAGACCTTCACCTCTTTACCTAATCAATTCAACTCTTTGTCACAAAAAATTGACCTCGTAGTGTTTAAAACCAAATCAGATCAGTGTCCTCTTTCGAAAACAGAATAATAATATTAGCTATAAAAATTTTATTAAAAAAATACTAAATCTATTTTACAAGTGACTTAGTAATATATCTAGAAAAGGCCATTTTAAAATGAACTAGCTATGAACTATCATCTAAATCAAACGTAACTGCTTAGTAAAGGGAATGCAAAGACTTACCTTCAACAAATAAAGGTGAATAACAATAATTCAACCATTTTTACGATGTGTTAGTAAAACAATGCTTTTTGGAGGTAAAATATTTCCTATTTTATCTGCCTCAGCAAGGAACTAACTCCCGTCAAAGATTTAAAAAAAAAAAAAAAAAAAAAAAAAAAAGAACTATATCGGATGATAAAAAATGAAATAAAAAAACAGTTCCGAAGGACAGGGTGAAAAAAAAAATTCTGAAATCTCAGCAACAGAATGGTATTGGGGAGGGGAGGGGGTGGAAATATAAAACGCGTCAAAATCTTCAAACGTGTTGAAGAGGAAAAGAATAAAAAAAAAAACTGTCCAAAAAAGTGTCGTTTTATTCGCTTTTCAAGACTACGTTTGACAGATATTTAAAATGCAAATGTTGTCTTCTTCGAGACCCGTCTTTCGTCTGCGAGCGGTGTATTTATTCGGTGGCAAGCGGTGGCAACAAAGACCGCTTGTCATACGCAGCTAAGAAATAGGAAGAACCCTCAGAAAAAAGAATGAAAAAAAAAAAACGAAAATGGCAGCGGGGGAAGGCGTAAATAGGCAGTTTGCTCAGAATATTTGACTCCTTATGATTTGAGAATTGCTTCAGGGGCTAACAATGACAACAGAGGGCGCCAGTTTTATTTTGTGATTTTTTTTTACCCACGTCAAAGATTCAGTTGAATTTACGACAAGTGTCATTCGGTGAGGGTTTTTTTTCTTTATATATATATTTAATGTCTTGAGGCACAAAGGTATGTGCCGTGTGCATTATTCGATTGAGATAACACATACACACAAAATGCGTAAACAACTTGGTGCCATTTGTTCTTTAAATCCTTTCCCTTCAACTGACATCAATGAAGAACTGTTAGGGGATATATTACCATATCACTTGGAGATGTTTCCAGAATTCTTTATCTGTTGCCTTTCTTCACATGGGTGATGAACAAGCCCACGGGGCTCCTAGGGTTCGAATTTTATAACAAATGTAATTCCTTTAAAAAGTATCGTGGAATGTTTGTCAGCATGCCTTTTTTTCGAAACTGAAAAAAATCCTTTTACTAAGGATCACGAGTAATTGGTTATATTTATTTTTAGACTAGAAATTTGGTCTTCCAGGGAAAAAGTTTGGGCACAGTAATCATTTTAAGAATTCTTCCTTAAAGTGCTTCAGATTTTTCGTTCTTGTTTACTTCACTGGAATCATTTATTTCCTTATTTCTTTCAAAACACTTCCTCATTGTGAAAATAGTATTTCGTCTTTAATTTCATGACGAAGCGCGAGAAACTGATAAATTTTGTGCACACGAACAGTGGAAGAAAAAGTAGTGGACTTCTGTTATATTGGACAAAGAATTTTATAAAAATTTCTTGCAATTCCATTTCTATTACAAATATTTCTGTATAAAAAATGAGTAGCATTCGAAATTAAAGCTACTTTTTTTCTTCATTTTCCATTATTTTATTCTCAATTGACTAAAAACGATGGGCAATTAGACCGAATTACTTAAAATCAATCGATTATGAAAATTTGATCGATTTTAATCAATTTATTTCATTAACTATCTTTAGTAGATTTTTATCAATTTTTCAACTACCATAACTCCAAACAAGTGTTTGAAAGTTGAAATTTAATTTCTGTGGTGTAACTGAAAAAATATTTTTTATGGTTACTAGTCTCAGAACTTTTTTTAAGTAAACGTTTATTACATTTGCTTCTATTACAGGATTTATTCAGATTTTTTCCTTATACTGTGCTTGTACAGTATCAACTCTACCTATCCGGCCATCGTCCGATGCCAAGAAAAATTGGAGAAAAATCTATAAATTATTAGCATATGAGTCTGGCTTATTCTGGATGATTATTTGGTGAAACTGACAATAGAGCATAGAGAAACGGGATTATCATTGTCAACAGTTAAAGTTTGCTTTCAAGCAAAAGAAATTGCAAAAAGGACTGAAAACTTTGCTGGAAAGTCGATGATCCCATGAACTTTCATTTTCATTTATTCACTTGTCATATGTGCGGTATGATACTAATTTGGAGAGGTCAACGACAGGGCTGCGTATCTACCTGAAATTACTGTACATAACCATTGAATACACTTAGCAATTAAAGATCTTTAGCTCTCGTGTTGTAAAACAGTAGGCTATAAAGCTCCAAACCGAAACTAATGATCTATACATTTTTTAGATCTAGCATTTTTCTTAATGTTTCGGATACAGCGAACAAAATCTTCGGCAATTTCAAGTTCATAATAACGTGGCTGCACGTTCAATAACATAAGAACTGTGAAAGTGTGTTAGCTGACAGTCATATTCGAAATATAGAATCTTGGAACAAAACCGAGTGTTTTAATAATTAAATCTATGGACGGATACTTCCACCAGACTGCAAAGTTGTTACCTCCATGGTTTTAGATTTTTTTTTCATTTCCAAAAAGGATAGGAGTAGTGGCAACAGTGTAACATTGCGAGAGTAAATGTTTAGAATAAAGAATTGAGATGAAGTACGTAATGACAAAAGATGTGTTTTTATTTTGGCGTATTTATTTATTGAAGTTATTCGTATCAGAATTCCTTTAAGTGATCAGTTATAATACGGAATCTTTCACGTGTGTATTGATGTTATTTTGTTTATGAATAAGAATTCCGTTGATAGACCGTACGAGACATTTCCTAACAAAAATGTTTTGCTTGGAAATCTATTATTTACTATAAAAAATTTAGGATGGTTTTACTAACGAATATAAGAAATACTGATTTATTTTTAGAAAATCTTCTTCTTTTGTAGTTTTTTTCCTCAAAAAGAAGGCTATTGCATTACATATACAGGATCCCTTCTAGCAGTGCCGTTCTTGATTGGAGAAGCGGGGGGAGAGGAGGTTGGGCGCGCAGGTAAAGGACCCATGTAAATTTTGTGATTACCCATAAAAATTAAATAGGGACATGAGTTTCATAGGTATTAGGATTCCCTATGAAACTTAAATAATAATATAAAACCAACCCAAAATATATCATAGTGCTTTGCTGCAGCCGAGTTACAGATGTGATGTAGCTAATGACTTGAAACTTTTTTCCGGCAACAAGGCAGGAATAAAAAGTAATGATATTCATTAAAGGGAAATGTATGAGAAGGTTTTTACTATAAAAGTGATGATAATTTGTAAGAATACATTAGTTTATTGTGTTATCTATGTTAATAACTATTTAATAATTGCTATATTAATAATTTGTTATATTAATTTACTAAAATAATAACTGTTTGTGTATTTATACTTGCCCATGTAAATTATAAATTATAGCCTACTAACCTAACTTATCATCCCCAAATTTTGCCGTCTGCGTACAGTACTTTAGCTGCATATTTTCCTGGAACGGCGAAGTCCCTGACGTCAGAGTCAAACATAATTTTTGTTCATTAATAATGATTCGTATTTATTTTAATTTTACTGCTTGAATTCCAAACAGAACACTTCTCAACTTAACAGTTAAAAAGATTCATTCCGATCTTTTTTTTTTGCTCCAAAGTGTAAAAATCTCTTTCACTATAGAAATCACTATTTCCAGCGCCATATTATCGGCAGGGGCCGACTGATTTCATTAGCCCAAAAATTTTTAGATCCAAAGGTAATTTAGAAACAAATTTTGTAGATTTAAAAATTTCACGTTTTTATTCTATATACAAATTATGTGAGCTAAAATTTTGTAAGTTTTTCATTATTTTACAGAGTACCCGCAAGTATAAAGACCCACACATTTGTCAGTCATGGATTTGCACTTAAAAACTAAAGGCAAGAATGCAGGTCATTTTGCAAATGAAATTCACCCATCAGATGGCTATATTTTGAGAACTTTTCTCAAAAATGTTCGCAACCGCAAAATTGAGATTTCGGATTGGTGGATTCCGTTTGCGAAATGTTTAGAATATGACCTGCATAATAGGATATCTTTTCAACTCCATGGTCAAATAAAAAAAAATGCTTTTTGGATTTTTCAAATCTTTCAGCTATACATTAATAAAATGTAATAATAATCTACCAAGGCCCAAAACATATTCTGTGTCCTGGGCCAAAAATCTTGATAATCGGGTCCTAACTGTTTCTTAAAATTTATAAACTCTCGTGTGCGAGATTAGTTGGTAGGATGTGTTACCGTGGAGTATTTTCTGTTGTATATGACTCCTTTAGTCCAACAGTGAACATTATTTTCAAGTCTTTATTAGCAATATGAGAGATGAATATTAGTAGGGTTTCAGTTTCAATCATTACTGTACAATACTAATTTCTTAATCGGAAATTTTATAACGTTAGTATTGGATGTAATTTGTTTTCCATTATTCTCCCTAGATGGCAGCACTATTCTATTATTTCGGCAAATTTCTCAAATTTCATTAGGAGTAGGAGGGAAGTGCTGGTTCTTATATGAACAGGAATTAAAATTATAAGGGTTAACTATATAAAAATTAAATTAATAATTTAATAAAGATTAAATTTTAAAAAATCTATTAAATATACGATATGCTTAAAATATAAAATTTCAAATTAAGAAGATTAAGGAAGGTATTTCAAAGAGAAAAAGCTCACATGACTTATAAAGAAACTAGAACATTAAAACACAAAAATGCGTTTGAAAGGAAGAATTCTCTTTTAGAGATTACAATTTATTTTCTAATGTCTCGAGGAATAATTCCATACATTAAAATAATGCTTAGAATGTTGATAGATTACGTATTTTGGGAAATTTATACATTCAGAAATTTAAGTTATTACTAACTCAATCTTCAGTTGTAACATTTGTTATCTTCAACTTATTGTATTGAGACATTTTAAGTAAATAAGTCTGATATTTTTTCAGTAACTCCAACATACGAAATTTATAAAGTGTGGTCAAAAGGGACTGTGCTTTTATGTTATACCACTAAATATCGTCAAATAGCATATAAAGCATTTTTCCACAGGCGGATTATCAAAGGGCCAAGAGTAAAGGCAAAAGCAAAGTACTTTTTCCGGTATACTGAGTTGGTGGAAAATTAGTACATGGCTACAATTTTTATTCAACCCTTTAAAGTTCAAGATTAAAAATTCTTTCAGATTTAAGAGCATTAGTTTATAAACGTTGTCTGTGAACCTTATAGGAAACATATGATAAAAAATTTTACATTCAAATAGTAGGTGGAATTTTTTTTATGGGGGAGGGGGTAAATTTTAAATCCTTTCCCTTGTACAGCATGGAAACAAGAGTTTCTTAAAATTAATTATATTGGAAGAACAACGTATAATTATCATAAAAATGATGTAATAAGAAGATAACTGCACAATTTTCCATTGTTGTTTTGGGTAGGTGTTTTTATTTGAAGTCTTAAGGAGAAAAATCGAATTCAAGATTTTTCATGTAAAGCAATTTTAAACTAATATATTGCTGCATAAAAAGAATCTCAGCCAACGACCTCAGTGGCCGAATGGTCAAAGCAGGCGATCCAGACACGGAGATTCTGGGTTCGATGCTTGCCATGGCAGTTTATCCAAAGTACGGATTTTTAATTTAAAAATATTATTTATTGTTTCCTTATGTTCTTGAACATTCTAGATCGTTCTTTAATATGTAAATTAATTATTTCTCGAATATTCTGTTCGGGTATAAAAGCTGATACCCACCAGTTGTAGGGAACTTCCCAATCTTGTAAAGTTGCGAGTTGCTACTTAGCTTCAATAAATTCATCTGTTAAGTTAAGCGGTGTGTTCATTCGAATCTTCGTGACAATATTTCAAAGAGAAAAATAAACTATACAAAATCTATTATCTGTTGCTACATCAAAGAATCGATAACATACAAAATCGAAAAAAATCCTTCCTATGTTTTTAAAAAGAAGAGAAAAAAAGTATTAACAGGTGGTTTTGCTGAGAAACCACTGTCCGTTAAAGGGTTGAGGACCACCAGTCTAATATCCTCCATCTAACTCTTTGCATTTTTAAGTTACTTTGTTTACACATTTAAAGAATACACACATACCCATAGTAGAAAATTCAACCTGAAAGAAACAATTGGAAAATTGTTAACTAATGTTACTTTTTTTTAAATCACAGGCATGTAATGAGGGATTTATTATAAAAATTATTGAAAAAGTTTAAATTGATATTAAAAAAGGTGACACGTTATTAAAATACATACTGTCAGTATAAAACAAGTATAAATATTTCAGCAATATTTAAATAAAATTGTATGAAGAAACTCAAGTTATTATTCTCTTCGCGCTTTCAGCTATCTACTATTTATCTTTGTGTTAAATGAAAACAGTATTTTATATATATATATATATATATATATATAAATAAATAAATAAATAAATAAATATATATATATATATATATATATATATATAAAGTTTAATATCGTATCATGGTGTTTCTTCGATAACCTAATCAAACCTAAGACCTAATCAAAAAATTAGTCCTAGCCTGAATTTTCAGGGTACCTTCTAACACAAACCCAATTTTATAATAAACCCTAATTAAGATCGAGCATCCAGACTGGCACCTTATTGTCAAATGACCAAGTGCAAACGCCACTCATAGGCACATTTGAAACAAACAGCGTAGAGTACTTCACAGACATTCAAACATTTTATTAAAATTTCACCAAAGAATAGTGTTATCACTAATAAGCTCTTTGGGATAAAGTAATGGCCGTAGCTGTCTTAACAAAACACAATTTCCCCCTTTACATATTCTTTGCTCTTACAATCAAAGGTGTCAACCAAAGGAAGTGGTAAAACTATAAACCTTAGAAACACTGGTAGAGAGACTGAAGAAAGTTTATAAGGTAAAAACAAAATTAATTTCATATTCCCCATGTCCAGTAACAAATTTGCATCATAGGTATGAATAAATAAAACTTCAAATTTTAACTAAAAGTGTAAATTATACATGGATTTGAGGTTTCAATACAGACAATAATTTGTTTAGATCAATCAATATAAAATACAAATAAATCAACATAAAATATTATTCTTGTTAATATTTTTTCTTTAAAGAATCTATTTAGGCCTCAATATAGACAATCATTTGTTTAGATCAATCAATATAAACCTATAGAACATGGTTCTTGTTAGTATTTAACTTAAAGAATCTATTTAGGCCTCAATACAGACAATCATTTGTTTAGATCAATCAATATAAACACATAAAATATGGTTCTTGTTAGCATTTTTTCCTTAAAGAATCTATTTGCAGCTCCAATTTTTTAAGCTTGTTTTCAAATAATGCCTCAATGGAAAAAAATATTTTCTAGAGTTCAAAGGCTATCAAAAATTATACATATTTGTATTGTGCAAAATTGTTGTTTATAACGGCGCAAGATATCATATTCAATTAATATTTCTACATACTCACATAAACGAGTGTTGGACTGGTTGGACGGGCTTATTGATTTATTTCTCGTGAGCTAATAACAACCTACTGCTTAAGAATACTTCGAACGACTACAAACATCTATGTCCAAAGGGCGATTGGAATTTAAGTTCTCCAGTACCAAGGGTTAACTCCTTATTTGTTAGGTTATTATAGGAAGGTTCTAGAAAGAAAAAAAACTTTAATACATTCCACTTTGTCGCATATATTAGCAATTATAAGAAAGTGCAATATAGAAAAAAAATGTCATATTACAATTGATTAGACTATTCGTATTCCATTCAAAATGAGTAAAGACAAAAAACGTTTAATTTCTATCCTCATCAACGTTAACAATTTACAAAAACCACAAAAGTCTAATTATTTACTCGGCATTTGATCTGCAAATAAAAAGATAAAATGAAATGTAACCTGAAAAAAAAAGTCAAACTATTGCACCGCGACTTTAAAAAAATAAATAAAAATAAGGTTATATCAGCAAGTGATCCCCACACATTTTTGAGCGACAAAAGGAGGGAGATGGAATTTGGTTCTTTTGTAATGACGACACCCTCCTTCGAAAGGGATCACGAGTGTTGTCATGGCAACTGGACTGAGGGGCCGACCTGTTTAGTCGCCCGTCAAGCCCGATGCTCCTTTTTGAGGCTTGACTCGATGCCCACTTCCCGTCACTTCGAGGGTTGCAGGTCCCTGTCTCGCGAGAGGTGCGTTGGCGATAGACTTGGGCGGGAAGTTGGCATCGAGAAAGGACTATTAATAGGTTAATGGATAGGGTTCTCAGGCGCGTCAAGGTGTCTTTTCTCTGAGGGAATAAAAATTTCTTACAAATTAACTCTTTAACCCCTTATACTGCAATTTGCTTTCGGGTAGCACAGCTCAGACAAGCTTTTTAATTTTCTTGGTTTTAAAAAGAAGGGATTGATATACCAGAGACAAATGGTTTTGTATTAAACTCTTTTGATGATCTTGCAATAACTTTTCAAGACCGTAACTAGGGTGTAGAAAAGGTGCATTTGCCACGGGTGCATCAGTCATAGGGGCTCCGCATCGTGATGGAAATGGGATCCAAAAGAGGACTATTCGCCCCCAGTAGAAATAAGGAAAAGTTGAAAAATATTTTTCTATTATAAAACATGATTTTATAAAATCCAATGTGTTTAAATATGATTTTTTTATATAAATTTCCTTATTTTTTAAAATGTTACCAGAGACTAAACTTAATAAAAATTCTTACAAAATGTTTACCAAACACTTCTAATATGCCTTAATATAAATCTGGGTATTTGTTTTAAATTTTGAATTTATTAAAGTTATTAAATTTCTAAATTTAAAATAAGAAATTAGTCAATTTTTTTATGAAAATTCAGAGTAAATAAAAAATATTCCCCTCAAATAAACTATTCATAAACTAAATAAACTAGCAAAATAATATCTCCAGAGTGTTTAAAATATTTTTAAGCATTAATTAGTAAGGTAAAAATAGAAGAAAAATTAAAAATTAATATACTAGGAACATTTTAAGAATTAACGAAATATTTTGTGAATTCATTCTGAATATATGATATAAAAAAAAAGAAACATGTTTACATATTTTCTCACTATATTTGGTGGTACACCAGTCTTTTGTCACGGGTACCAAAGGAACTAGTTACAGCCCTGCCTTGTGTCATTGCTTAGCTGTCTCATGCGTTTTGCGATAGGTGCAACTATATTTCTCACAGCACAGCTATCCCTGTCTTAACTAACCTTTTTCTCATTAGCTTAATGTAAGCATAAACTAACACTGTTAATTTTAAAATTATCTTCTAAATGTTCATATTTACTCAGCTCTCCTTTTACTAATCAGTTCATGTTTTGAGGGGAGAAAAAGAAGAAGAAAAACTGACCAAAGTGATCCAAACCAAACCATATTGAGTTCGACATTGTCACTATATTATAGCATAAAAAATCTTGCATTCTCCGAGTCATATCAAGTAATATTACCGCAGGTTATATAGTTATATTTCCCTCCTACTTTAGCCAATACTTATGCACATATTGATTGAAATTACAATCGAACTTCTACCAAAAGCATGCAAATATTTATACCAGAGCAATAAGCTTGTTATAACTTGTATATTATTCTCTCAGAAGAACTTTCAACTGTCATTAATTTCTTATGAGTGCTGCTTCTCCAGAAAATTCACGTCGAGTTAGAGTCCTCATTTCAGCTTAAGGGGTTAATCGTAAAGCCCGTCTCTCATACGGGCATCCAGTTAAAAAAAATTATAAAGCCCGTATTTCCCATGAGCTGCACTTTATTGATATAAAGCAATGTAACTTTTATCGTACTCGTGTCATTTTTTGTTAGAGAACATTAAAGATTATAATGAAGGACTATGCTTATCATATTTCAGACTTTATCCTAGGCAGAAAAAATATTAAATTTTAGATTAAAAAAGTTACAGTTATTATTGATGATGAACTAAAGAGAACCGAGGTAGATCAGTCAGTAAAGGTACAGATAACTGGTTGTGAGTTTGAGACTCGAGGCAGCTAAATGTCCTCCCCGTGCATTAATGGTGGATGGGACACGTAAAATATGTTCGTGGATGCAGTGTCCCCCAAGTTCAAACAATACCTCTGGAGGTGGCAGGCCAAAACACCCATGTTTCCCATGCATTATTCTGGGAGGACCTGGGGGGCAATGCCACTGTTACAGCATTCTTTAAGCTACACGTGCTATTCAGGAGGTGCTAAATGAATGTAAGAGCTTCGCAGTCATGTTTGGCATAAAGATATTTGTCTACATTGCCTGCTGCATTGCAGAATAAATGTTGAACTAAAGCATTATCGTTTGCAGGTAATAGTATACACTATTATATCTGTATCCAAGCAACTTGATAGTCTGAGCCATTTTTCAAAATTTGTAATTTTTCGTGAGCCGCAATTAAATATGTATTTAAAAGGTATGAAAAAAAGTTATTAATTTTTTTTTACAGAAATTATATTTATTGAATGTCATTTGGAAGTTCTTCGTCCTTTAATTTTTCAAGGAAATTTTTGAATTGTCGATGATTTTTTGCATTGGTGCGAATGTAATTTACAATGTGTTACACTGTTTTCAAAACATCAGGATATTTTAAATATTTTGTAACGAGATGTTCTCGGTGAATTATGCAGTGAATCGGTATGAATTGTGGAATTTGAGAATCATCTCTTAAAAGCCCAATAAGACCGATTTTTTTACCCAGCATTGCCGGAGCTCCATCAGTTGTAATATTTTTTAAAAATATAATAACACAAAAATGAAAAGGGAACTCGAGTACATTTATCGAGAGCCACAAATAACCCTCCAAAGAGCTGCATGTGGCTCGCGAGCGGCAGGTTGCCCACCCACCCTCTGCACTATTACATAATTCAAAACGCACATTTAATTTTTCTTTATCTGAAACTACTATTATATACTTAAAGTCTGTGTTGAAGCATTTCAGTCTAGCTTGGATGTGCTAAGAGAAGCTAAATATAATATGAAATAAGGTGAGATTAAACCAGTGAACCTAATCAACCCATAGACCATTTCTCATAGCAAACACTTTGCCCTGAGCATTTGAACCATAAATTGAAAAACTCTATACAGCTATTTAATAAAAAAATTGCAATTTTAAGTTTGATGTTTTAATAGTATCTTAAATAAAATTTAAATAAAAGTTCATAAATAGTTTGATGATGAAAACAATATCTTTTGAAACTATTACTTTGCGTTTTGAATAATAAAACATTATTTTTCAATACTTTGTTTGTTAGTTAAGTATTGACAATATAAGCAAGCAAATCTTCATATCGTTTTAAGCGATCGCCAAAAAATATTACCAATTTATTTATTGCTATTTATTTTAAATTTGGTAAAAAATAAAGTGGATCACAATTATCTTACTTTATATTACACCTTTAATGGCTCAAACGTTGTCCACACATCCACCCCCTAAATATATTTTAAACGTACCTGTTTCTATGGACAAGGATTCCTGGACGTCCATAGGAACCACTAGACTAAAAAAAATTTACATCTCTAAAAAAACTTAACATTTAAGGGAAACACAAAGACACGCGCAGACGGACGAAAAACTTATTATTTGGTTTCGAACTAGGCTCACAGGACGAAAAATTAGTCACTGGAATGTGTAAACACAGATGAATCATTAAGCCTTTACAGGACACGCAGCGGTGGAGTTGATATGCTCAAATTGTGTTAAATTGTATGTAAAGATGTAACAGAGTGGCAATCATGTTTAACCATGTATATGGCCATAGGAAGAATGAAGATGTTGGGCTTATTGTTGTTTTGCAGCGGACTGCTCAATGTGTCTACAAGCAGTGGTAGCCATGAACCACGACGTCTGAATTGTGATTGGAAAAAGATCTTTACAGAGAGGAACCTGTTATAAGTATGAAACCCTACTGGAATTACTGCAATCGGCGAATGAAGGTTCATCCCAACTTGTTGCAATGAGAACTGCATACAGTGAACATTTTTATTCAGAAGCCTTGCAATAGGCTGTTGATCACCAAGACACACGAAGCTCTGTGTCTTCATCAGGCTAAAAATCTCTGAACCGGGACATTAGTTAACTTATAATATAATGTGGTCTGATAAATCATATTTATGACGTTATTCAAATGACGCATGTCTTCGAATGCACCGAAAGCCAAATGAAGTGTTTCATCCTGATTGTGTGCAAGATCAGGTTGAAGTCGGAGGTGGGTATGGAATGTTTTGGAGGCTTTTTTTTTTGTTATTTATTCTGCCCACTCACTGCGGTGACCACTAACATGGTTTGGTTATGTTTTTGGTTGGGAGCGCTACGGTCTACTGTTTCATAGCACGAAATGAGACCGGTACCTATTGCGACGTTACGAACGGCTACGAACATCCATGTTTACAGTGGGATTCAAACCCTAGAATTTCGGTACCGAAGATCAGCTTTCTACCATTCAGCAAACGTTAGGTGACCAGTAACATGAGCTAGGATGTGCATTTTAACCTTTTTACTACCAGATGTTGTTTTTTAGTTAACACTTTCCCGATGAACATGCTGTTGATATCTCTTTATTGTTTACGATAGAACCAAAGTTCATAGGGTTGAAAGAATATGTGACAGGTTTTATGAACACTCATATATCATGTAAAATCTCATGGAAAACCTTGGGACTTTTGCGAAAAAATTACTTTTTTCGCAATTGGGAGGAATTGCGCCATCCAATCCCCAGCGAGTGGCTGAAACTGGATGCCCCGTACCTGCAAAATCTTGTGAACTCAATACTAAGCCAAATCGAGATAATTATCAAGTCCAATGGATATCAAGAGGTAGAGCTACACGTTATCAAGGATGCTTTTCCTGATTTCTCTAGGGGTGACTAATTTTTTTCAGTGAGCTTATTATAACTTGCGATTTAAGATGTTGGTGATTATTTAACTTAATCCTCAGTTAAGTAAGCTAAGTTAATTTTGTCTTTATGAGTAACCTTCCTGTGAACTAACGTTCTACTGAAAACTGACCTTAAACGAGTGTTAATGGGAATTCACTAGTGATGCACCAGGATCTTGCTTTGTTAAAAAATGCCACAATTGTCCAAACAGAACCAAACCAAACTCAGTAACTATAAACGCTTTCTATAATGTTGCTTTTAGATCGTTGAATGAAGGAACTGTAAAAGAAATTTTAGAAATATTCACTGTAAGTATGGTAGTGGGACATCATAATAATCGAGATATTTGGAATATTTTTTGTCATTGATATAATGTTAGTATATAAAAATAATGTTAGTATATTTTTAAAGGATCGATAAAATATTTCTAAATTGCCCTGTTTTGCACACCATGTATTAGGTTTCTTTTCATTTGATCCCCATAAATAGCAATACCTTTAAGTTTAGAGAAACATTCTTCATTTGGTACTGTATTGTCAAATTTCGCTCACAGGATATCTCGGTGAGATGATATTTTCGTCATATCTTTAAAGGCACGATTTGAGATGCTTTACCTCACTGCATTGTCTGTCATAGGAGATGTGAAGTTTGTTACTGTAGAAAACAGTTTTTTTTAAATAAATTCTTTAATTTTTGGATTATTTGTAGTTCAACTGATATTTTCCCGCCTGAATGTGTGAAAAAATTCAAATGGAATTCATGTAACTTTTACCAAAAGAATAACTTTATTTATTATCAAAATGTGAAAAAAAATTGAGACAGGAACTATATAACATGATGATAACAGATATCGGAAGTATATTCAGTTCAATTCAATTCATTTGTCTCAAATTTCCTATTTCTTATCATTTTATCTCTAAACTAAGGAGATCATACTTCATTAGAGTACAGAACCAAGAGGAAAGTTGCAGCAGTCTCTGTGACGGAAATTTACGACAGCCGTGACACGAAACTATTTTTTTTTCTACAAAGTTATGCCCTAGTGATAACTCGCCAATTTTGGTACACTTCTGCGGAAGCCCAAGAGCAAAGATTGGTAGGGAGTGAGAGAATCCGCGGAATTAGGAATCCGTTGGGGATTGGGACACACCGAGAAAGGATGCAAAGGGGGCTTAATGGCATTTGGGACTAAGTACTGGGGATCCGCGCACGATATTTCGCGCTGCTGTGAACATCGTTCCTAACTGTTACAACAGCACATTGTTTTTATATGGAGAGTGTCGCTAAGAGTTTTGCTGATAGGAGTGACAGGAAGGTGCTATTGATATAGTCGGCGAGGAAAAAAATTCAATGCTATAAATGGTTTATATTTTATAAGGGCCATATTTTACATACTCTCGACTTGATACATTTTCGTTATTCGAGGTAACTTTCCACTTACATGAAGTTCGGAGATACAAGAATCCTTTTGACAATCGGCATACTTAAAGTGTTATTCTAAAATATATATATATAAAAAACCCCAATTTATTCAGCATGGTCACTGCTAAGTATCATTCAGTGAGTCTTGTATGAAACTTAAATGGTTTAGATATGAGGCTGAAAATGTATGTATAATTAAAAATGTAAACTACACAAACTGCATATTATCAATGATAAATTTTATCATAAAACTGAAATTTTACATCGTTATATACGTTTTAAATAATATCATTAGTAAAAAGACAAAAATCCAGATATGTTATTAGTCTGTATTCACATATTCAATAAATCTAGGAATCAACTTTTCAATCTTATTTTTTCAAATTTTATAGGGAATGAAAGGAAATTTGAAGTCGCATATGAAGCCTAGATATATAAAAAACTTTACCCATTCATTTCAGCATCATTTCTACGGAATATATATTGATTAATGTCTTAAATCTAAGTTATTTGACGGGATTGAATGTTTTCATTAGTGACCAAGCTTTTATTTTAAATCATCATATAACACGTAAGTATGTGGCACCAAAATCAGCAATACATCGACAATCCAAATGGCAATGGTTGCTGTGGCCAGGTGTAAACAGTGTAACGATCCGTTACACGACCCGAGCGAAATAAGAACGCAAGGTGAGCTTTCGCAGCGGACAATTATGGTTAGTGGTAGATAGACACGCCTGGTCCGGACAAAGCCGTTTGTGTACTTGGTCTCCGACACAAAGCCCAGATAGTTGCTTAAGAGGAGGTAAATTAAGAACTGTCAGTACAATCAAGTGACAAATCGGGTCCAAATGGCCGTGAGGCCCTTCTGGTTGATCCCGGCAGCGGTGGGCAGATCGCAAGTATTGGGCACCCGACCTTGCACTAGGCCCGTCGAAGTACCCGGTCCGTGCTCGTCGTGTCGCAGGTGCAATCCACAAGCGAACACAGAAGACGGGATCTGCTAAGAGGAAGAATTTGGAATACTTACTGGATGCTTAGCGGACCTCCTGACGCCGGAATTAATGAAAGTGGAGCGAACCACGTGGGCCGAATGGAGGAAAACAAGAGTGGGAATTTTGCTCGTGAATTGTCAGTACACCGGAGCCAGTGTGTCCTTTATGATGTATACTGCCGTCAAAAGACTCGGATAGTAATTATAAATCGAGTGACGGTGGGTTCCCAAGTTAACGGTGCCTCTAATGGATTTAGGATTCTTGGTCGGTGAACTTAAAAAAATAATTTCGGCCACATCTGGAAACGCATGAGCTGATCCCAGAGTGTCGGTTGACCGCAAGATTGTGTCATCCCGGGTTCTGGAAGGTTCCGGAAGAATAGCGCGAGGAGCAACAGGGACCTCTATATAAAGAGATTGGCGGAGCCAAGAGGGGAATTTGAAGTTGTTTTGCGTTGGCGGGGCTCTAGAAGAATCCACCTGTCTTTTGGAAATGCCGGAGCTTTTTCCCTTTCTGAGACCGCCAGCGTCTCTGCTTTCTGCTAAGAAATCGACAATCGACTTAGGGATCTCATTCCTGCTACTTATAATAATTTTTTACTTCGTGCTGTGGAGGAGTTTTTGAGAAGCTTGCTTTCCTTCAGAGATCGCCAGAGTTTCTGCTTTCTGCTAAGAAGTCGAACTTCGACTTAGGGATCTGAGTCTCACCACCTGAAATAATATTTTTTACTTCGTGATTTGATGCAGTACGCCGAAAGTGACACTTGCTCTCATTTTGGATCATCCTGCATCCTTCGATTCCCCACGAACTACAGCGATATAAGCATTCTGAGAGTTTCCAGCATGAGTCAAATGTTCGGGTCTTCAAACCGGTAGATTATAGTGTCCGAGTTCCGTGCCGGCACTCTGCAACGAACTGTTCCTGTGTTACTAGCTTCACTGTACCCACGTATGGTATTTTTATAACGTTTATCTCAGCACGAGATCCCAGAAGAAATTGAATTAATGAATTCATGTACATAAATGTATATAGTTATTCCCATGAATAAAGCATTTACTCAAGAGTAAATCGAGTTTCAGCCTGTATCTATGACGGCCTAGCCTACCCTTACTCAATACGTCACAACAGTAACGGCCGTCTGGGATTTGTAAACGCGCGTGTTACAACCGCCAGTTTTTAATGTGGATTTAAAAAACGACATTAGAAATGCTGTCATTTCTGCATATGAGCAATAAATTGTTTAGATGCGCAGCAAAAAAATAGTATAATGATTATAAATTTTTACTCTGTTTCCTTTAACATATACGGACTCCGTTGACTAAGTGGCAACAAATTCTTTTACAAGTGGAGCATTCCCATTTTTGAACCATGATGTTTTAGAATCTGCCTTACAGAGACTTTATCAATGGTTATAAAGATTTTGTCCTGTTTTCCCATACCTCTTAATAATGTATATGCATATAAGAAATAATTGTAACATTTCTCATACCTGTCATTTTCAGTTGAATCGTTTTGCTTAGGTCATAACGTCGAGGAATTTAAAAGCAACCATGCTGGTTCTACTAGTCTATTCAAAAACTCCTTTGATAATTTTTAATATTAATAAAAATATTTAGTGTCTTTTCGAATGCTGCCTAAGAACTCGTCAGTTGGTATTTAAAGCCCTGTAATTTTGCTTTGGACGAAAAGCGCTCCCTTATATATCTTCAGCTCTCACATATGAACTTTTATGGCCCCCTTTTGAAAACCAATTATTTAAATGAAAAAGGTTGGATTATAGTTGCTTTAATTTAATAATTCACTTTGCACACTGGTATTTTTGGTGGCTTTCAGGAACACTGCATTTCTCTAGAGAGTTTTATTCTTAATTACTCAATTTGTTACTAGAAAAATTAACTAATTTTGAAAGATTGAATAAAATTAAAGTTTTTAATTTTAGATAGATATTGAAAGAATTTACCGTAATTGGGTTAGATAAGCCACCTTGGAGTATAATCCACACACGTGACATTTAACCTGAAAAGTGAAAGTTCATCAGGTAAGTCACTCTAGCGTATATGCATCACATATGATAATTGTCTAAGAAAAAATAAAAGTTAATCAAATAAGCCATTCTGGCGTATATTATACACACTAATGACTGTCTCCCGTCCACACAAAAAGATTATTTTGGTAAACCGCTGAGCCGTATGCGGCATACGCATGTTAATTGTTTAAAAGAAAATCAAAGTTCACCAGAAAAGCCGCTCTGGCATATACGTCGCAAACATGATAATTGTCTAAAAGAAAATGAAAGCTCATCAAATGAGTGGCTTTAAAGTATACGTCCCGACTTGAAAATTGTAAAAGCAAAATAATAATAGTTAATTAGATAAACCTTTCAGGCGTGTACGCGATTATGATGCTAATTGTCTAAAAGAACATGAGAATGCATCCAAAAAGCCGCTCTGGCATATACGCCACACACATAATAATTTTCTAAAAGAAAATGAAAGTTCATGAATTAACCCGTTCTAGCCTAAACGCCGTACGCATGCTAATTGTCTGAAAGAAAATGAAAGTTCTTTAAATAAGCCGCTTTGGCGTATACGCCACAGACTTTATAATTATAAAAAAAAATAACAATAGTTGATTGGATAAAGCCGCTTTGGCTTATACGCCGCACGCATGCTGATTGTCTAAAAGAAAATGAAAGTACATTAAATAAGCCCCTCTGGAGTACACGCGACAGACTTGATAATTGTAAAAGCAAAATAATAATAGTTAATTAGATAAGCCGTTCTGCCATATAAGCCATTACGATGCTAATTGTCTAAAAGAAAATGAGATCATATCCGAAAAGCCACTCTGGCATGTACGCCGAACACATAATTTTCTAAAAGAAAATGAAAATTTATAAAATACGCTGTTCCAGCGTAAATGCCGCACGCATGCTAATTGTCTAAAAATGAAAGTTTATCGGATTATCGACTACAACGAAGTTTTTAGTTCTGATATTTTTATCAATTACTTTTGCTTGAAGGCGAGTTTCAACTGTTGATACTGATAATTCCTTTCCCTTTGCACTATTGTCCATTTTACTAAATAGTCTTCAAAAACAGGCCAGGCTATGAGACCAAGGCTATACAAAATACAGCGATCTCTGGTATCTGCATGCAATCGCCTAAGTCAGCTTCGCCGCATCATAAAAATACAGTGTTCCCTTGCCACTTCGTGCTTCATTTCTTTCGGCTTCAGTGCTTCGCGGATATTTCCAAAATATTCATCAAAAAATAAAAATGAAAAAATACAATCATGTCATCAGCCACATTGCGGGAAGGAGCGTTGTTTCATGTTGACGCTCGAGAAAGAAGAATCCCTTCATGTCAAAAAGAGTTTAGATGAGTTAAATCAGAGTATATACCACTGGCTCTTGAGATGACAAAGTCTGCAAGTGAGGAAGAAAATGAAGAGGAAGACGAAGACCAAACTGAAAAGCGTGGCCTTACCCTGGAAAATCTGCAACAATTGTGCAACATGGCAAGAATTTGCACAAGACATTGACGACAATATGGTTCGAGCTGTCGAGTTTAGCAATCACGCTAAAAGGGTTATATCCTTGTACAGGGGAATTTTGAAGTAAAAGGAAAAACAAAGACAACAATTACCCATCACCATGTTTCTCTCCAAGGTAAAGCCCCCTGGCTCTACCTTCAGCGTCTCCAGCAGAAGAGTCTCCGAGAGAGTTCAAACTTCTACGAGTCAAGGGAGAACCTCTCCTCTGCCACCAACAAGACGCTTTGCCTCTCTCAGAAAGCAATGTTGATTAATGTTTATTACTCTATAAGGTTTTGTAATTAACCTTATTAATTAGCACTGACACGTTTAAGTAAATACGTATACTGTTGTAATTTTTGTCTTAAATGTGTAAAGTATAAATATTGTTTACATATTTAAAATATTCGTGTACCTGCATATGCGCAAATTTCTTGGGACAAATCCTACTTCGCGGAAGGTTCTGGTCCCCATTCACTGCGAAAAATGAGGGATCACAGTGCTGGAAAACCCCCTTTCATATTTTAGGGTTTTCTTCGCAAAAATATAATATGCGCCTTATGGTGTAGTCACGCCACACCTGTAAGGTATAATGCTAAATTTTACAATGACTTTCTACAATGTTATTCACAAACCCCCGTTTAGAAATTTAAGGCTTCATCCAAAAAGAAGGAAAATGCGGCATACGTGTAAGTCCGCCACACCTTGTAGAGAAAAAGAAAAAGTATTATAAGAAACACTCATGCCTCGCACAATCTTAGAAATAGAAGTTAGTAGCTAGGTATCATGAAATTAATGAAAGGACAGTCTGAGGTGCGAATTATATAAAATTGTGGTCCATACTTCAAAAGAAAACCGTCTCGTAAAACTTACGCAAAACCGCGAGCTTTTGAAAACACAATTTGAACGGAATTTAAGCCAGGTGTAATAGGTACAAAGATACCGCACTTATAGTAAATAGATTTAAGAATGAGACAGTATTTTCGGAAAATCATAAAAGAAGCCGCGTCTACGAATAACTCACTATACCCCTTCAATACATAAAAGAAGGGACAGTATACAAAGATGTTGAGAAGGAAAAAATGGGGGAAAAGATAAAAAGAGCACGTTTTCAAAATGGGCATGTTTTCGAGAAGGGAGTTTAGAAGAAATAAAAAATATAAAAATGCAAACAAATAAATAAATAAATAAATACGAGCGTGGGGTACTAATCCAATGAAAAATCAGAATTTGAGAACTGACCACCTGAATTTT
>CM063504.1:102266373-102298873 GCA_032207245.1 Pardosa pseudoannulata
GGAAATAAAATACTTTAAGCAAGAAAATATTAAATGTGAAACTTCTTAAAATAGGAAAGTTTATTATTATATGAATAAAATTTGGAAGCCAGAAATAATTTAAGCGTGAAAATTTCTTAAACGAAAACATCTTAAGTAGGTTTCATTGCATTTATATGTTACAATGTGAAAGTTTATCTAACAATGCGAGTAGTAAAAAATCTGAAGAGGTGATTTAAATTAACCCTCCCGTAATGTAAATCCATTAAATGTAGAAAATCCACAAGACACAATAGTAATTAAACTCGGACGCTCGTGACAAATAAAATCTTTATTTTCTGGAACATAAATTTACCCTTTTAATCTCCAGACGAGCTACGTGCGTCGTGTTTAATGCACAACCATGCACAAACAAAAAGGGAAGAGAGGGTGTTCTCCCAGTGTAATATAGACTTCTAAAAAATGATGAATTGACATTAAATGGCGTCGCTGATATACACATGTGACCCGGGGGGTGGTCCAAATTTAGTTTTTTGCTTGTTATGTCCTTGAAATTTATACTCCGAATTAGAGCTAAAAAGGATTGTTTGAGTTTAATAAGTTACCGCTCTATTTTTTTTATCCTTACATATGTATACAGGGTGTCCCAAAATGGCCGCACAAACTCTGCACAGCAAGATTCCTCGTTGGGAGTACATAAAACTGCCCAAAGAAGCGTTTCTGTACGATCCATAGTTTACGAGAAAAATACGAAAAACAAAGTATGACGTCACAGCCAAGAAAACACACAGTTCAAGAAACACAGTTCGTCACAGTTCACACAGTTCAAGAAAAAACACTTTGTTGAACATATCCACAGCAGTATATGCACAATTTAAAGCAGGTTTTCAAAGTGTCCACCGTGCATGTCGAGGTAGGCTTGAGCAAGCCGTGGAACAACTGTCATCAAACGTTGCAGCATCTTGTGGTTCCACCTAAATACAAGCAGCATGGAGATGAGCAACTGTCCATTGGTGCTGTCACTACATCTGAATACACCAGTTTCTTGAGATGGCCCCATAGGAAAAAATCCAACGGTGTAAGATCTGACAAACATGGCTGTCATAGAACCGCCCCCCCTCCCCCCGTCTGAGCGGCCGAGGTATTCCATATCCAGCCAACCACTTACAGGAGCACAGAAATGCACCGGAGCCTTATCATGCTGGAAACAAAGTCCCTGTATTACCGCTAATGGTATTTCATCGAAGAACTCGGTTAAGTCTCATTGAGAAACACCAAGTACGACTGTCCCGAGGGCCGTTCAGGCAACAGATATGGTCCAAGCAGGCGATCCCGCTTGAGCAAGCCGTGGAACAACTGTCATCAAACGTTGCAGCATCTTGTGGTTCCACCGAAATACAAGCAGCATGGAGATGAGCAACTGTCCATTGGTGTTGTCACTACATCTCAATAAAGCAGTTTCTTGAGATGGCCCCATAGGAAAAAATCCAACGGTGTAAGATCTGACGAACATGGCTGTCATAGAACCGACCCCCCCCCCTCCGATCCAGCGGAAAGGTTATTCCATATCCAGCCAACCACTTACAGGAGCACAGAAATACACCGGAGCCTTATCATGCTGGAACCAAAGTCCCTGTATTGCCGCTAATGGTATTTCATCGAGGAACTCGGTTAAGTCTCATTGAGAAACACCAAGTACGACTGTCCCGAGGGCCGTTCAGGCAAAGCACAGAAATACACCGGAGCCTTATCATGCTGGAACCAAAGTCCCTGTATTGCCGCTAATGGTATTTCATCGAGGAACTCGGTTAAGTCTCATTGAGAAACACCAAGTACGACTGTCCCGAGGGCCGTTCAGGCAACAGATATGGTCCAAGCAGGCGATCCCCGAGTATGCCGGCCCACACGTAAAAAGACCAACGTTCCTGATGTTTCTGCGGCCAGATTTCATGCGGATTGACCAGGGACCACATATGGCTGTTGTGATGGTTGAATACCCATTTTAAACATTATCGTCTGGAAAGGTATGCAAATACCGTTGTTGATGTATCCAATAAAATGTTTTTTGTCTTAAACCGGCAGTGACGTCATACTTTGTTTTTCGTATTTTTCTCGTAAACTATGGATCGTGCAGGAACGCTTCTTTGGGCATTTTTTATGTACTCCCAACGAAGAATCTAGCTGTGCAGAGTTTATGTGGTCGTTTTGGAACACCTTGTATATATGTAAGTAATATGTGCGAGACTCATTCAAAATCACAACACAGTTTATTTCTGGTAAGAAACATGAAATCCATACAACAGGCAAACCTATGTACAACCTCGTGCACATAGACAAAGCGATCCCGCACATACACTTTTCAAGTAGGGATTCCTAAGGTAAAAAGACTACGAATAATCCCTAAGCACAATTGATCAAGTGATACAAAATACCCATGTTTAAAGAGAACGCGCTAACTATTGGCTAAAGTAGTACAGACAGACACTGAATTAAGTCTATATCGTGTCTGGAGGGAAAAATCAGAATTACCGCTTAAACCCCGAACGTATTTTATGAACAAAAGTTAAATTAATATTAAAACACACAAATAAGGGATTTTAATATTACATGTATGTGTAAGTATATACACATATTTATATATCTATGTATATCTATGTATATATATATGTATGTATATATATCTATATATGTATGTATCTCTATATATGTATACATATATATGTATATATATATATATATGTATATATATATGTATATATATATATATATATATATATATATATATATATAAGTGTGTATGTATATGGTTAAAAATAATTAGCACAAGCTCACATGTGTATTTCAAGTCCTAATTTTAATTCTTTCTCTTAATCCCTATATAAAGTTATTTATAGACAGTGAGATACCGTGAAAGTATTCAAAAATACTTTTAAGTAACGTTGGTTCTTAAGATTTTACTCATGTATTGTAGCTTGATATGTAATTATGGCATCAGCATTTTTAGTTTATTATTTAAGTTGGAACATGATAAAGAAACTGGCACTTCGAGCTCGATTCTCGACTTGCAATGTAGTTAGTACAACACCGTGCTATATGAAATATTTGAAAATAGCGAGTATTCGTAGTTTTATGTTGAGATTTAATTACTGCTTTTGATCATCTTTAGAACGAAGTAAAGGGTTTCTGTTACCGCCAGAGACTATCATAATATTCTTCAATTTCTTATGCCCATTTACTTTGATTATGATGAACTAAATATTTTTGCCACACATACACAAGTATAAATACATATATAGTTATTTAAAATAAAAAAAGAAATAAAAGTTCTAAAATCAATTTCAGTCTAACATAATAGCTTAATTTTTAACTGATTCTGAAGAATATGTTTTTAAACTAGAATACCTAGAAAGAAGAACCTAGCAGTTGCGAAAACATTTCGAGACAAATGTCGGGAGCTTGAATTTTCAACGACCATGAAGCACGTATAAGGGTGAATTGCAATGAGTGCTCCGGAAGTTGTTGATGGTGTAAGACTCGTAGACTGAGCCGTGGTAGCTCAGTCAATTAAGTCAGCGATCTCGTAACCGGAGGGTATCCAGTTTGAGGCTCGAGCGAGCCAAAGATCCACTGTGTTGAATCATGGTGGCTGGGGCACCTAAAATAGCTTCGGGGTACAATGTCCTCCAAGTTCCTAAACAATACCTTTTGTGGTGGCAGGACAATCCGAGGAGTTTTCTTCATAGTTCCTACTTCAAAGCTTCGAGACCCATTATTGAGATTTAGTCAGTATTCAAGCTTCGTACTTCCTTGCTCAAAATGAAGCTGCAATATATATATATATATATATATATATATATATATATATATTTATATATATATATATATATTTATATATATGTTATATATGTATATATATTTATATTATATATATATATATATAATATATAGTATTATATATATATATATATTTATATATATATATATATATATATATATATATATATATATATATATATATATATATATATATATATATATGCCAGGCTTAAAAATAGGGGTTAAGAATAAGCGAGTTATAATTAAAAATAGTTAGAATTATTTCACTTTTGAACAAAAATTGGTGAGAAAGGATAATTAAAGGATAATTTAATCAGTGCTTTGTAACAATCAAAGTAAGTTATGCAGTTTATTTTGCACTTGGGAAAGAACAATTTAGCAGGTATCACTTTTAGATTATACTAATGTTTTAAAAATATTTAAACCTATTTGTTCGTTAACTGTTTTAAATACTAGATGAAAGAATATTTATACAAACTTGTTGAATAGGCAGTAATATGATATAAAATTTAGTACGTTTTGCAGTAATAGTTGTTTTAAGTTTGAGCTGCAAAAATTTACTTAATATATATTTAAGAATTATCGAGGGAACATATGTGAAGATGAATGATAAAATCCAAACCACCTTTTCCCCTTAAAGTAGTTTAATTATTAAAGCATATAGCTTCATATCTATATCTATCTATCTGTATATATATATATATATATATATATATATATATATATATATATATATATATATATATATATATATATATATATATATATATATATATACTATATATATATATATATATATATTATATATATATATATTATATATATATATATATATATTTAATTTATTTATTTATTTATATATATCTTAAGGATGATCAGCGTATTAAGTATTTCTTCAACTTTCAGCATACTTTCCCTATAAACTTATATAAAAATATACTTAATTTATTGTTACTTATATGTCATTTAAGAAAAATTTCGAAATTGAAAGACATTAATCATTTTTTTAAATACCTGCTTTGATAATTTAACTTTTAAGGATACAACGATATTTGAGCTTATCTTTTTTTTTAAAATCAAAGATTTTAACTTTGGAAGTCAATTTTTGAGTTTAAGATATTTAAAAATGTATTAACAATTATGGATTTTGTACTAAAAGCTATTTATTATAGAATAAAATCTTTATGTTTTTACTGAAGTGTTCTAGATATAATAAATATAAATGATAGTTAAATTATTCTGACATTAATGCTTTGTCAAACAACTTGATTTCTGGTCAGGAGAAATTATGCTTAAAGCAAAAGTAGTCAATTGGAATTTTGCTAATTGCTATATGATTTGAATTAATCATTATACGAATAGTTATACTTTAGATTTTATTTAAACAGGCTTTTAAATCTAAATATTTTAAAATATTTTACTGTCTATGGGTTTTATTGCCAAACCTATTTATCAATAAATAAAAGCTTTTTATTGTAGAGTTTTAGATATGAATGTAGTGTTTAAATGTAATGTAGTGTTTTAGATATGAATTATGCTTAAAACAAAAGTAGCCAATTAGAATTTTGCTAATTGCTAAATGATTTGAATTGATTATTACACGAATCATTATATTTTAGGTTTTATTTAAACAGGCTTTTAAATCTAAACATTTAAAAATATTTTAAAGTCTATGGGTTTTGCAGCCAAACTTATTTATCAATAAATAAAAGCTTTTTATTGTAGTACTAGCCTATAGCCCGTCATATGACGGGATCAGTAAAATTTTTAATTTTCCAAAATTGTAAAGTACATTATGAGGCAGGTAAAAAAAATGGTTTGTTTTTTGGCTGAGAATTATCTTGCAACAAAAAATAATCGACGATTAAATTTAAAATTATCACATAAGTACCTAATCTATTATTTAAGCCAAATATAAAAGAAAATAATTTACGTAATATCTAAGATCAATGATAAAACGTATGAAAATAAGGCATGATTTAAATAATTTAAAATAAGAAATGATTCAATGAGATAGTTAAAGGAATGACGTCAAAATGCTAGAAAAATTGTTATTTTTAACCCCTTAACGCATTTGCCCGTGTCTGACACGGGCGAAATTCAAATTAAGCATGTAATAAAATCGTTTACACTTTGTTTGTATAACAATTTTTTATACACTTTTTACTCTTTCCAAGCTCCCTAGTCACCCCCAAAACTGAAATTGCAAAAAATAACTTACATTGTACCTATATATCCCTTTTCTGTGAAGAAAATATGTCATATTTTATAATTTTTTTCTAAACTGAACTCGTGCTTTAAGGGGTTAATTATTTAATATGTGATAAATTGATAAATTTAATCTCCTGCTCTTAACCGGGGAAAATAGGAGTTGAAATAATGGCATTAAAAGCTCGAAAAGAGGGGATGGGGTGGATTTCGAACGTTTTAAAGAAGGCAGTATTTTTCGCTGTGATATGAAGCATATTTATACCAATTTATTTTAGAATCGGATCGATAGTTTAGGAGAAGATAAACATTACTCTCTTTGAATTTTGCTAACTATGGATGCCTCTATCCATTCCAGGTCCAACCGCTTCATAAAATCGAGGGCAGACGTACAGATAACTTAGGCTATCATTATATAGGGCATTTTAGATATGAAAAATAAAAATGACAGTTAAATTAGTCCAACATTAATGCTTAGTCAAACAACTTGACTTCTAGTTAGGATGTGTTTGGCTTAAAATAAAAGTATCCAATTAGAATTACAAGTAACATCTTACTAGCTAAAAAAAAAGCACAGCACAAAAGCCAATTCACATTACTGGTATAAAAAAAAGGACATTAGTTCCATACATCTTTCTTTGAAAGACTTATGATACAAATGTAGCGAAATCTTTTCTGCAGAAATAAGAATCCATCTTGTAACACATAAACAGGCAGGGGCGAAATACCAGTGTCAACTGCTCTTTTTGACCGGAGCTGATATCGGGCGATCAATTGGAAAAAGCGAAAAAAAAAATCACTGTCCGCAATCCCCACAAAATAAAGATAGATAGAATGTTCTTATTTGGCTTTAAAACGATATATAGCCGTTCCTCCTAGTAAAACTGAAATGTTCTTTCAGTTTATTACCAATATTTATTATTTCCTTTTCCGACCGTTTTATATCTTTTACCGACTGATCTTTCTCAAGTCGCTAAGTCTCCTCCGATCTTTTTGTCATGTTCATTTTTTCTAATAGAATTTGACTCATTTTTCTTTAGTTATGGTATATGCCGGGTATTTAAAGACGTATTTTTCGCTTAAATACAGCGGTGATTTTTTCCACGTATAGTAATTTTCAGTTAAACCTATCCGAGGACATTTACATTATGGTAAATAGAAGTAAATTCAATAAGCATATATATTTTCCTTAATTATAATAACAATGCTTAATCATAATATAGTTGGTTTGGTTTGGTGCGCTACGGTCTACTGTTTTGCACACGAGGGCTAATGAGACCGGGACCTACTGCTTAAAGCCGATTCCGAACGGCTACGAACATCCATGCCAAAGTGGGATTCGAACCCACCACCTACGGTACCGATGATCAGCCCCCTAACCAATCGGCCAGCGTTTAGCTCCATAATATAGTTGGATTTAGATATTAGGTAACATACAAGAAATTAATTTGTTTTTGCACAAACACTTCTCATTAAGTTAGAAATTTATTAAAATCCTTCTGTTTGGGATGCTATTAAGTCGGATTAACAATAAACGAATTACGCATAATCACAAACTTTTCTCTGAGGGTGAGTTGTATTGAAAGAACTTTTAGAGATTTTTTCAATGAAATATCTATTCACAAATAGAAAAAACTAAGTCCAGTAATCATAGTTTAACCAGGATGGTTAAATAAATTATGAGTGACACTAGGATGGATAAATAAAATATGAGTGAGATCATGTCTCATATTTTATGCCTCAGAACAGTAGGAACACCTTTAGCAAAAACTAAAAGCTCCAGTAATCATAGTTTAATCAGGATGGATAAATAAAATATGAGTGAGATCATGTCTCATATTTTATACCTCAGAACAGTAGGAACACCTTTGGCAAAAACTAAGGGCTCCAGTAATCATAGCTAAATCAGGATGGATAAATAAAATATGAGTGAGATCATGTCTCATATTTTATGCCTCAGAACAGTAGGAACACCTTTAGCAAAAACTAAAAGCTCCAGTAATCATAGTTTAATAAGGATGGATAAATACAATATGAGTGAGATCATGTCTCATATTTTATGCCTCAGAGCAGTAGGAGCTCCTTTTATTCAAGCAAATGTACCCAAACAAAAATTATGAAATAAATGCATTAACAAATTAAATAAAATATTACTGAATTCACTGTAGATTTTTGACAATATCCAGTATGAGTCCCCCCTCTCCGAAATTTTAAAATACGTAGATAACGTACTGTGTTGTAGGTTACTATAGTACTGAGCCCTAGGTGCTTTCTCAATCACACATGCAATTGCAGAAACATCCCTGGAAACCGATGAGTGGTGTTAGAAACTGCCAGGAACTGGATGAGAAAGTCCTCGCTCATACCAAACCATTCGAACATCTTCAAATGTGCGGGAGCTAGCATTGCATGCAATTATCTCGGCCAAATTTCAACTTGGTTTGCTATATTCGGTTAGTTAATTTATTTTTTTTTATTTTCTCATTACCTTGTTTATTGTGATAATTATTCGATAAATTTTTTTTTATAAACTACTGAAAATATTCAAGATGGTACTTAATTGGTGTTTCGGAAATAAAATTATATTTTTCAACGTTGTCTTGGGGAAGAAAAATTTAAATGATTTCAGAAATATGAGTGGAGCTACAAACTTTTCTACAATCTGTTATAGAAATCAACCTACTGCGTTTTAGGCGATTTAAAACTGTTGCTTACTAATTATTTTTACTATTCCAATAATCATTGCTGAAGCTAAAAGATTTTTTATCAACTCTAAAACTGTAAATAATGTAATACCTTAATTGAATGAAAATTTATTTTATTTGTTTACTGAAAAAGAAAAAAGACAGACAATTGAATTTAATTTTAATAAGAAATAAAGTGTTACATTTTTCTCATGGGAGAACCTGTTTTCTTTAAGTTCTATTAAAATCAACCTTGAGTCATCATTGCCTCAGAGAAGTGAGATTATGGGTGCTACAGTATTGCGGTCGAAATATGTCACAGGTGACTTCCGCGTCATAATGACGTCAGAAGTCATCACAATGATGTCAAAAATCAGCAGAGAGGGAAATTTATGGTACCAAATTCCCATCTCCTGTGACTTCTGACATCATTATGAAGCGGGTGTCGCTTGTGACATATCTCGATCTCAATAAGGTAGCCCCCAAATATCTCACCCACAGACAATATGCCTCCACAAACCAGCTTAAGAAATCCAGGAGTTAAAGGTGAGAACTTCGAAATAATGTTGGCATCTAAGATTATGTTCCTTAAACCAGCGGTTCTTGGACTTTATTCGCCTCGGCTAACCTGGTATGGGCCCGCGGTTCCTAGTTGGAGAACCCCAGAGATAAGGAATCGATCGCAAATAGATATAAATACAAGGAGTTTTTGACTTATTCAGTATCATTAGAGAGCTTGTTCACAAATGTAAGTGCTGGCAAAATAATGTAGAACATTCAGCTACATACTGTTTTAGGCAGGAAAATTACACGGGTAAGGACTTACAAAATTCTAATATACGCTTTACCTTGTAGAAATTTTTTGTAACTTTTTTATAATTTTACTTATTTCGTAATTTTTCATTTTATTTTAAACTAATCTTATTTTACTAACTATATTGGTGAGTCAACTTTAAAGGCTCGGCGGGCCACAGTTTAAGCATCACTACATATAACAATCACCACGTAGCCACCACCTGTGTACAGTGAGGGCGGCCCCGGATGAATGGGTTGCCCTAAATCTCCATTTCTGTAAGTCAGTCCCTGAGAAGCACCTCCTCTCTGGACATAGGTCTAGAGTCTATATACCCATGTTCTCTCTTATTGAAAATTTTGAAGGAATTCCACGTTCCAGTAACTTTGTTACTTTATGAATGATTTCAAATGGCGCTTTGTAAGTCCAGCTTTCTTAATCAGACACGATTTGATTTCCTTTGAAAACCACTAGGTTCTGATGTAAAGAAAACGGTTCTAAACTTAAGCATAATTTTATTAGAGTATGGTATTATTTGTCCCTCAGTTAACAGTTTCCGAATTTTAGACTGTCTACAATATATCTGCATTCATTAGTGTCACGTTCCTGTTGGGTGTCTTTCTTGAGTGTTGAACCGGAACTCATTTTGCAGTGCCATCCATGAGGTGCATACCATTAATTTATACGACATTTTATGACCCATAAGAGAATTTTACATCATTTGACTTACATAACTCAGAAAGCTCTGGTTATTGAATTTTTGAAAAAAAAATTTAAGGTTATTTAATTGTTACTACTATTTTGGTTGACAAAGTGAATGTAATAGAAGTAGATTATTTGTTTTAAAAATTGTAATGTTAAATAATCATCTATTAGTAGTAACATATATCAATAGCTTCATGGAATGATAGCAGTTCATGCCGCTAAACTTTATTACTAATAATAGATAGGGAATTTACAAATGAGAACTTTTTAAGGTTATCTATACATTTAAGCACACGCAATACATTCTATACACACAAATACATTCAAGATTTAATTGGGAATTGAATTCAAGCCTGGTGCGACGTGTGAAATGCTAACTAGTATACAATATGGGCAGTAAGCCAAATTTTTATTTTATGATATTTCTAATTCAAGAGTCATTTGAAAATCTCTGAATATATTTAATTTTCTTTAAGCTCGAGAGCAGTGTTAATATTTTACTTCTTGCAGTCAAGATACAACAGAACTTACCTTCACTTAGGTAAATATAATTTTAAATGCAGATTCGACCAGTGTAGATAGAAGCCTTGTAACAGATTTTCAAAATTTAGTAGTTTAGTTAGTTAAATACTATTTTTTAAGACCAGTATTTTTTCCACTGTAATTAATCCATATTAACATGCCACAGTGCAAGAGAATTGACGAATCCGAGGATGAAGATAATTTCCGACTTCACGATATCTACTCTTTAAATGCGGGTAGGAACCGGATGGTGACAAGATCTCAAGCTGCTTTCTACAAGATTAAGAACAGTGCATCGGATATGGACTTATTTGCTGATGCAAGGCGACACGAACCTTCCGGACTGCCTCATTTAATGGTGGCGCTGGCAGGACCTCTAGGTGCATTACCGAATACTGTCTTAACACAGGGGTCCACAAAAAATTTAGGCGTATCAAAAGAACTTTGCAGACGACTTGATTGTTACAAAAGAGCACAAGTAACAGAAAGTCAGCAGAAAAAAGATGAAAAGAGGAGAAGAAGATCCAAGAGTAGAAGAAGAGGGTAAAGAAAATAGATGTTTATTAAACTTGCTACAGACTGGATATCATATTTCTGACAATAAAAGATAAATGCATTACATACAAGAAAAATTGTTTCCATTTACCTCTAATTGATTATTTTTTTCACAGATTAAGCACTTAAATATAGAATTCTTAAAAAAAAGGTAGATTCTGGATTAAAACATATGATGGGGTTTTACAGTACTAAAGGGTATCCTTACCAATGAATTAATAGCCAATTGCAGCTATCTCCCTGTTTTTGAGGTAAAACTATTTTTGAATTAATGTCTGTTATGTGAATTTATTAATACTGATCTATGCTGATATAATATCAGCATAGATATTACCATATAGTAAGTAACGAACGGTAGTTTGACGTAAGAACAGGGTACCCCTGCCAACTTGGCGATAAAGCTCTGAGCATGGTCGCTTAACGTTTTCGCCTGATCTCGCCATGTCCAAATAATCTGTATCTACATTTTAATTTATATTTGTATCCAGCTGTCTTTGTTCAACCCCTTTTTTATATATTAAATGCGAGAAACAGGGAAAGAAAAAGGGGAAAAATTATAGGAAATTTAATGCCCATTTGCCTTTAATGAGACGAATGCAACTGTTAGAATGAATTTTTCATTATTTACTTTATTTTTAAGGGGAGTTTGGATCACTTTATTTCGATTGTCACAGCACTCCTGGAAAACGTGGCTGGCACCTCAGGGTCTCGCGGCACCTAGTTTGAGAATTATAGATTTATTTTGGCCACTATTTTGCCATTGGAGACCAAAAAATCACCATCGAAAAAACGATATTCAACTGGGTTAGGTACTACATCGGTTTAAAGCAGTATATTTTATTCTAATGATTTTGATTTAAAAATTGAACAAATTACTGTTTAATCAGTTTTGAGATTAGTGATAATTACAAACTGTTCAACTTGGGTTAGATATAGTTCGATAAATTAAACGATACAATGTAAAATATATTTCAGTATTTGTGATCTTCCAAAACAGCACATTTTTTTGCACAGATTTACTTTTTTCTTTGGCGATGAATGACGTCGAGAAACATTGTATCTTATAACTGAGATCTTAATAAGGGAAAACGCATTTTTATCCTTGGTATAAAATTATAAAAACACTAAATTATATTGACAATTATAAAAACACTAAATGTTTTAATAATTTGAAGTTTCTTTTTATTTTATAAATAAGATAACTTTACAGTTTTATGTTTTTATTTATTTTTATTTTTTCAATTAAATCTAGTTAAATATACCTGTTTAGTATTAAAATTGAATAATTGAATAACTAAACATTCACGAAGCTTTCAGAAATGTCTCAGATGAGATACGTAACCAAAATAGCAAGCATATGCTTATATTACTGTACAGTTATAACAGCTATGCAGTTTCCAAGCTTGCCTTGTCCCGATTTTGGTAGAGTGCCAAGTTAATGTTAATCCACTATACCTATCTATATACCTACCAAATTTGATTCACTGTTTTGTGAGAGGGGTATTAGAGAATGTCACATATATTGTTTGATTTAGATTTGAGCAGCTGATTTGGAGACATTGAGAAGCAATAGACATAAAACCGCTTGATTAAGGGCCAGATTCAAGTCAAACCCTATCTCTCGTATCCCACTCTTCGTTCACAAACTTGTGAAGATAAGCAAGTTTCGGGTTTTGTTTTGTTTTGTTTGGAGAGCTACGGTCTACTTTTGCTACACGAGGGATAATGAGACTGGGATCTAATGCTTAAAGTCAATTCCGAACGGCTACAAACATTTACGCCTCAGTGGGATTTGAACCTCCCGGTTGGTTGGTTGGTTGATTGAAGTTTAATGGCGCTAAATCCTCTAGGGACAAACTGCGCCAAACAAGATGAGGAAATAAACTAAAGACGAAATTTAGATAAAAAATTTTGACAAAAGATAAAATGACAGGTTCTAAAACAGATTAAAGTAAAAATACAAAAAAAAAAAATTCAACAGAATACACGAATAAAAATTGAGTTATATACAAATTAACAAGAATTGAAAATTGAGTAAATTAAAAATTGAAAGATTAAAAATTGAATATTAGAAAATTGAAAGATTAAAAATTGAATATTAGAAAATTGAAAGATTAAAAATTGAATATTAGAAAATTGAATCACAATCAAAAATCAGATTTCGGTATAAAAGCCAGTTCGACGTAGAAAGGGGAACAAGTTTGGATGTGGAGTTTCCCCAATGATTAAATTAAGATTAGGAGATGGATTACCAAAAAATTTTATATACATTGATTTAGAACAAACACAGGACTTTAAAATATGTGCGATTGTGTAAGGAGTCTTGCAATACGCACACTGTCGAGGAGCTTCACCCAGCAAGAGATGGGCATGGGTGAGTCTGCAATGACCCACTCGTAGACGAGTGAGTATTATGTTATGTCTCCTAGAAGGGAGTTGGGGCCAGTTAGTTATCATTCTTTTAATTTCTCGCAATTTATTTGCAGAAATGTTATCCCAAGAGATCTGCCATTTATCATGCAAAAGATCTTTAATATTTTTCAAATTAGGGTAAGGAATACCAGTATTCAGAAAGCAACTTGCAGACTTGGTAGCTTTGTCAGCAAGTTCATTGCCTTTAATGCCTACATGAGAGGGAACCCAGGTAAAAATTAAGGAGGTTCCCATGGAAGTAAGGTTAGTCGAACCTACCAGAGTATGTGAGTTCGAATTCCACTGTGACATGGATGCTAGTAGATGTTCGGAATCGGTTTTAAGAGTAGATCCCGGTCTCATTAGCCCTCGTGTAGCAAAAGTAGAATCCGTAACTCTCCAAACAAAACAAAACATACTTATCTCCACAAATTTCCGGATGGAGGGTGATTACGAGAGATACACGTTCGACTTAAATTTGGCCCTAGGTCTCACGTTCATTATTTCCATCGTTGTTGGTGTCGATAAAAAATGACAGATCTCTCTTCATTGACAGCATTACCCCCAGATATTTGGTACTAAAAATTCTGTTAGTAGAAACTTCTGCCAAATAAAATTTAAATTTGGTAATCGTAAGGAATATGGTGATTATCGAAAGTTAAATTCCGATCTTGCTGAAATCATTGGTTTTATGATTGAATTGGCATGTTCTAGGTTGAAAGACCACATTCTCATTTAAAAGTGAGCATATATTTGAAGTAAATACTAGAAATGTTTTACATGCTTAACGTTAAAGATTCAATACAATTAATTATTTGTAAAGTAATCAAACATTTGAAGAAACTTTATAGATGGGCGAGATATCTTTGAGAACCGGAATGGGTTATATGAAATGATTTAAAAATATTACTTATCAAATAAATTTTGCTCCCTTTTTAAGTTACATGCATGGATTCAAATACACCACACAACATACAATTGTCAAATTTAAACTGTACCCTATTCTTAAGTATTTACGGTAATATAGTATATTTCAAAAGTTTAGGCTATGTTTTTCGTCATGAGAAAAACGTGACCATGAAGAAAAATGTAAAAGATTTTATTTATTCTAGCTTTCTTGTATGGTATATATACATATTAGAGAAGATAAAATAGCTGATTCTAAGTTTGGAGGCAGACTACAATTCCGTTAGTTATTTAAATTTTGTGACAGAATCCGAATGTAGGGCGACATGCCCAAATCTTTGGAGGTAATCACTGAATTCTAAATGCCTTATTTCTGATAACCTTTACAATCATGCTAGCTTAAGATGTTTCTTTTCAATTATTTAAATATTGGTTTTTGTTTTTAAGCTATTTAATTAAAATATCTGCTATTTGAGTTGAATAATGTGATTAATGTGGTTACTTAAACTTTATTAAGTTGTGTTGGTACAGATATAATAATTGTTCCCATTGACGTCCTTTTAGATTAGGAGCCTATCGCCTAATCGCTTAATGTAATCCACAGGAATTTCTACCAACGGATCTTTTTTTGAAGCATAAAGGGCTAAAAGAGAAGCATCTTTTGTACCGTAGAATGTGTCACGGATTTAGATTTTACTATAGAGTTAATTCATATCAAAAGCCTTCAGAAATTGGTGATTGAATTGATGAAGTTCTATAAAATTGTAATGATTAACCG
Source organism: Pardosa pseudoannulata (assembly GCA_032207245.1). Classification (NCBI taxonomy): domain Eukaryota; kingdom Metazoa; phylum Arthropoda; class Arachnida; order Araneae; family Lycosidae; genus Pardosa; species Pardosa pseudoannulata. Next base: position 102,281,753 of record CM063504.1, read on the forward strand.
TAATTGCAGACTAGATGATAGACCGTAAAAAATCTTACCATTGACATTTTAAAATAGTGACTTTGGTAATATATTTACGACCAAAAAAACCTTAGAAATAGTTAACCAAGCTTTGATAAATTTAGTAATTACTCCTGAAAATACGAACAATTGAACTATGAAATTCGAATATACCATTTCAACACTTATTTCTCTAGCCACTGACTTTTTCTAGCTTTTATTCTTAGCGTAATCTCTCCTGAAATCTTTTCTCAAATTCCAATTGTTTACAGGAAATTATTTTTCTCATCTTCACTTGCATTACAACATTTTTAATTCATAAATTGTTAGGTTCAGGATGCAGGATAACCATCAACTTGTTTTCCGCGCAGCATAAGAAATCATTTTTATTTATCGTTGCTAAAATACCATTATCAAACGAATGCTTCAGACTACCAAAAACATGATTTATTTGAAGCAAAGATAAAGGAAAATGGAGAGGGTAGGAGGTGGGTGGGACAGCGATTCAGGGAGAGGTCGTCTGTCTACGAAATAGATTACGACCCAGGACAATTGTCAAAAGAACAAGATAATCTATTGAAAAATGGCAAGCATCTAATGACAGCCTTAGCAAAATGACCATCGGGAAAAATTCTTTCATCGCCTTTTCGACAGAAGGGGAGAAAAAAGTGTGCGATGTAGGGATTATTGGTTCTTAGATAATCGCGCTAAAGCCCAGGGTTCAGCGTGTCATTCAATCTTCAGGCTTCTTGTCTCTCCGTACTATGGGGAGTGACACAAACTCCCAAAGCACACACACATACGCACACTTTATAGATGTTCAGAAAAACTGTCTATGAAAGGTAGATCAACTCCGACAAAGCCCGTAAAGGGGATTTGTTTTCACTTTTTAACCCGTTGTATATAGAATTTGAAAATTTTTCATTTTTTGTGAAAGAATACTATATGTATCAAGTATGAAAAAAAAATACTAAGTATTTAAGACATGAAAATTAAAAAAAAAACATTGTCAAAATGTGTACTTTTTACAAAAATAAATAAATAAATAAAATTTCCTATAGATATTGTAAATTATATACTTTGCACAAAAATTTGCTATTCATAAATGATTTGAAAGAGCGCAAAAAATTCCTGCTTCTGGTGTTTTAATTTTTCTCTTTAATTTAACAAATACAAAGTTAATTTAGTAATAACCCTGTGCATCTCATTAAATGGTAAATGAAACTTTACGTAAAATGGGAACGAAGGGTGCTACCGTATTGCAGTCGAGATATGTGACAGCCGACATCTGCGTCATAATGATGTTTGAAGTCCTCATATATGATGTGATAAGGAAGGAAATTTCTGGTACCAAATTCCTATCTCAGGCGACATCTGACGTTATTATGACGCGAAAGTCCCCTATGACATATTTCGACCACAATATGGTAGCACCCTTAGTATTGCCAATTGACAGTATTTTATTTGGTTTGAAGTATCTGCCCTTTTTTTACTACATGAGGGCCGATTAGACCATGACTAACTGCTTGAATTCAGTTATAAGAAGCTAAGTGCATCGTGAACTGTTATGCCAACAGTGGGATAAAACCCCATGACTTCTAGTATCAAAGAGCTGCGCCATGCCTATTCTACCATCGTTCAGCTGTCAATCGATAGGAATGCTATGACCAAGTTCTAATAATTCCTATGTCGCAGGATAGCAGAAATATATTAAAAAAAAGTAGCGTCACTTAAGGTGTTTCACTCTTTCCAAAACACCCGGAAAAAAAAGTCAACAACTTCAGACAATACTGGGCCGAAAACATGAATTAATACAATTACTGAAGAAAAGGCAGTGCCTTTTATTTTTGATTAGCAGAAAACCATCTGCTGCTTTAACCACCTTAAGTGATGAATCTATCTCAGTGTATATAAACTGAATGCAGAAGCACAAATTTGTAACAACTTCTGTCTACTTCAGAAATCATACCCTAGTCTTGGAGTTTTGTCGAAAACACCTGCACCAGTAACTCTGTCACAACCGTCGTCAAGAAATGTAAAGTCTTAAGACTTTCCAGTAGCTGGATGGTTTATACTCCCGAAAAACGCAGGGTAGAGGGATCAAAGGGTTGACTCCTATACATAGAGTTGCAAATCTTCAAAAACTGGTCATGGATCCAAAACACTTACAAATACTACCCCACAGGGAAATGATTTCATATGTGAATTTCCGAGTTTTATCAAACCTGTGAAGCAAATATTTGTAAAATTCAGGCACCCAACTGAGCTTAATTTTCTCCTGAAAATCTGCATTACACTGGACCTCTATTACATTCATTCGCATATAATTAGGAAATAATTCATAGTTTACGAAAAAAACGAAGAAAACAAAGAAAAAAGTGTTTGTTAAAGATTTAAAATCAGCAAATCATGTTTCAAAATCACTTTTAAGGATTATTGTGGGGCGCAAAAATATTATTGTCCGCATGCTGCCCAAGCCTCAAGTTTCACACCCTTGATGTACACCATTCACCGCATACATGCATTTTTCTTTTAGTGCTCTTTGATACTATTATACCTAAATGTGGACATTATTATTTACTATTTAGTTTGGGCTCAAGTAATAAGTGATATCACGTGGTCTTTGGAAAGGTTTTTTGAAAGGTCATAAGCTATTTTAATTTAAAATAAAGTGTAAAATTAAAAAAAGGGCTAAATTTTCAATATTTGTCGATTTATAATTGTATATTATAGCTACGTTCCATTTCGCTGATGATTTTTTCATAATGTAAAACTAAAATTACAACCCAGGCCAGTGCTAAGCCGAATGAAGATGTGAAATTTTAACCAGAATAAGAGTACCAAAATTCGGCTATAACTACGTGAAACTAATTTCCATTTAAGCAATTGATTTGGCCCAATTTTCGTAATATTACAATGCTAAATAAGATAATTTTCTTTAATTTTCTTATATCATAATGCAAAATACATTTTAGAACACTTTGAAAACCAGCTTAATCTTGAGATAATTAACTAGTTGCCTAGTTAAGAAGTAGCCCGCTTAATTTTTTCACGCTGTAAAATGTAATAATAAAATTAATTTATTGGCATCTATCGCCGACCGGCAAGTTTCCTAAACGCATTCAATGCTTTTTCATCTTAGATTTATTAGTAGGGAGATCAGTTACAGCTGAAAATGTTAGTAAAAACTTCCATATTCATTTTAAAATTCTTCTCAATTTTTAAAATTCTTTAGTAAATTTTTCAGCTAAGTGGTAACTATTACTGTTTAATTTTCGCTTCCTCCTTAGCACGTATATCGACTGAGAAAAACTCTCTTAGGTGTTACTGTTATTGTTTATAAAATGTCACTATTAAAACAAACAAAGATATTATGAGCTATATCCAGAGAAATAAATGTAAATTCAGATTCGAAGAGGTAACTTCCTGTAGGAGTTTTATAAAAGTGGAAAACTGCATAAACGGACAGGAAAAAATATCACCAGAGCAGAAGACCTAGAGAAATAGATTATATATCAAACAATTGTCAAAAGAACAAGATAATCCGTTGAAAAATGGCCAACGTCTAATGAGAAATGCGGCAAAAATCTTTCATTTTGTGGCCCCCTCTTCCCCCAAAACAGAAATGAGAAAAAGATGCAGTGCAGGGGTATAGCAGTGGGCATTATGTTCCACAGCGAAGAGAAGAGGGAAGGGAGGAGGGAAGATTGTGTCTTTTCGAGGGGTGGAAATGGATGAGTTAGTTCCAACCACGGGAAAAAATGGAATTGTAAGGGGAGGAGGGGTGGATCTTGACCGCAATAGAAAATCACTGAGGTTTGTTTTCTCTTTGCTTATCCTAAATTAGAAAAAAAAGAAGAAAGAAGAAAGAAGTGTTGGATTGAAAGAAAAGACACTGTGAGATTATTTTATCACCGTAAAGAAGGCAATTAGGTAATCTTAGTAAATGTAAATGTTGTAATCTTCCTAGTTTTGTTCAGAAGCTCTCACTTAGATTAAAAATAAATAGTTTTCAACAAATTTTAAGTTTTTCCCCTCTCTAACTTCTTTTAGCTCTAGATATTTTAATTATGTCATCACCAAGGCACTCCTCAGAAACGCATGGTTCAACTATCGGTTTTGACGAAAGTAACAGCTCTACACGGTGTATTTTACTTATACCAGTCATTAATCAAAGTACATTACACCAGGGGAAAATTTTCATTTGGCTTCTTGCTTTTACAAATGCTTCAAATAAAGTTTTTGATCTCATTTCTTTCGAAGGTGAGGATGATGCGTTTTCATACTGCCGTGAAATTTGTAAAGCTATTTACTTTGACCCTGATTAAACTAATCAAGTTAATACTTTAGTTTCGATTGGTATAGAATTCATTCTTCATAATGCCCTTTGAAAATGTGCATACAGTCAGTCATTGTAAAACATGCACACTATATTTTTTTGTTTGTTTAATTTAAGATTAAAAAAGAAAAAAAAACACTATAATTTTTTCCTTAAAAAATAAAACTAGTAATAAATATTTTTACAGAACAATAATAAATATTTTTAAGAACTTTAACATTTACACGCTATTTAAAAAAACGTACCACATATTTAGATGGCTATAGAATAAACAGGGCCATAAATATTCATAATTGCCAGATTTAGAAAACTTAAAAAATTTAATGTTTTAAATTAAGCTCTTTATTAAGTATCCCATAAGACACCTAACGTGTTACAAATGAGTTGGTGTTGGAACAGATCGAAAGAGAATTTCACAACTACTATTGACCGATTTTATTCTATTCTTCTAACAAATCCATTCTCATTTTTTTTAAATGTATCAATTTCAGACTCTTACCTCAAACTGAGGCACTAAACTTTCTATAAATATTTATAAATGTACTTTCTACCTTTCTACTTTTAAACTAAATTTATACTTTCTATAAAATTTTCTATAAAAATATGATGACTTAGGTGGGGTATCAAGGAGTTTTATCAAGTGAATATTAACAGCAGAATGTTTTAGGTCATCATTCCGATAGCATTGAAAATTTTCAAAATCTCCAAAATATTGTACACATATTGACCTATCGTTGATCCCATTAAATCCATTGCAGCCATACATCTCCATACAACAAGCTTCCTTTTCCTTATAATACAGTTGGTTAAGATATTTATTCATTCTTCTCCATACACTTTTACCTTTTTAAATAAAACTAAAGTTGTTTTCATAGAATTGAAATATAAAGATATAGGCAAACCCAAATAATGAACTAAATTCTGAGAAAACGAGTTGGACCGTAAAACATAATAAACATACAATAAACAATTAATCGCGGATGTATCGAGAACTAGGGTGGCAAAAGATGTTGACCAATAAGTGTTAACAGAATTAACAATGGATCAGTATGTTTATATCAACCTTTTAAAAGATCATATAAACCCAAATGCACAACATTTTGGAATTCCAATAGCTTTTTAATACTAACTGGGTGACGATCCAAAACATTCTGTTTTCAATATCCGATAGTGGCTTTTATACAATTGCCCTAAACTCATTCATACCACTTCTAAGTTTTCCATATTCGAACGTTTAAGAAAATTCATTGCATCTATTTGAAGTTTTGATAAGAAATTGTCATGTTTCCTAAGAAAAGCAACTTGAGAATGACTCTGTCAGAAGAATAGAATAAAATCAACCAATATTATTGTAAAATTTTCTTCCATCTATGCCAACGACTATGTACCACGGTTTTGAACGTTAAGAGATATAGAGAATTCTCAACAAAGTGCTAAACTAAAATATCATGTTTTTAAGTTTTTTAAAACTGATAATTCAAAGCAGCTCACAAGTTTTACTTCAACCTTGCTTTTTCCATATTCATTTAAATATTTTTCCCAACGCAGTAAACTATACGGACATTATCCTAACGTCTTAACAAGGCTGCAAACCTGTTACTCGTTTAGTATCATCTGGAGAGTACGTGTAACTTATGCTACGGCCGCGAGTAACATTACCCCCACTTGGTCCTCGACATTTAGAAGCAGAGACCAAGCAGAAGACCCCCCCCCCAGGCTTGGTCTGCCACCTCTAGAGGTATCACTTAAGAACTTGACGGACTTTGTGTCCACGAACATATTTTACGCTCCCCAGTCACCTTTAGCGAACACGGAGGATTTTAGGCCGGCTCCAGCCCCGAACCCGCAATTTTTCAGATACGAGAAAGCTTCCTTTGCCGACTGAGTTACCGCGGCTCATTCATTAAAATATGTGCAAATATGTGCAGAATGTTGTGCAAAGCTTAAAATTCTTTGAGTAAAAATATTTATTAACAGTTTTATGTGATATATCAGTAAAAAGCAGTTTTATGTGATATATAAGTAAAGATATATAAGTAACAGTTTTATGTGATATTTAAGTAAAAAGTTCCAAATTTTAGTGTTTTTTATATGTAAAATCTTTAATTGAACAGAAAAAACCAAGTGTTCTAATTTTATTTTGACTGACTGTGCATTGAATGTGTCAAGCGAGGTCTGACTTAGCATTAGTGGCCTTTCTTTTCAGAATTCGGTCTGCAAATTTCGCAGTTTATTTATTCGGAAGATGGCTTGCCTCCCTGGTGGAACATGTTTCCTTTGCCGACTGAGTTACCGCGGCTCATTCATTTAAATATGTGCAAATATCTGTAGAATATTGTACAAAGCTTAAAATTCTTTGAGTAAAAATATTTATTAACAGTTTTATGTGAAATATAAGTAAAAAGTTCCAAATTTTAGTGTTTTTTATATGTAAAATCTTTAATTGAACAGAAAAAGCCAAGTGTGCAAATTTTATTTTGACTGACTGTGCATCGAATGTATCAAGCGAGGTCTGATTTAGCATAAGGGTCTTTCTATTCAGAATTCGGTCTGCAAATTTAGCAGTTTATTTATTTGGAAGATGGCTTGCTTCCCTGGTGGAACATTCAGTAATACTAGCATTAAATTTCCTTCTGGCCATAAATAAGTTATTTAACAATTGATTCATGTAATATATATTTTGCAAAATAAATTCTTATATGCAAATATATTGCAAATTTAGCAGTTTGTTTATTTGGAAGATGGCTTGCCTCGCTGGTGGTACATTCAGCAATACTAGCATTAAATTTCTTGTGCCATAAATAAGTTATTTAACAATTGATCATGTAATATATATTTTGCAAAAAAAATTGTAAATTATATGCAAAATAAATTGCAAATTTAGCAGTTTATTTATTTGGAAGATGGCTTGCTTCCCTGGTGGAACATTCAGTAATACTAGCATTAAATTTCCTTCCGGCCATAAATAAGTTATTTAACAATTGATTCATGTAATATATATTTTGCAAAATAAATTGCAAATTATATTCAAAATATATTGCAAATTTAGCAGTTTGTTTATTTGGAAGATGGCTTGCCTCTCTGGTGGAACATTCAGTAATACTAGCATTAAATTTCCTTCTGGCCATAAATAAGTTATTTAACAATTGATTCATGTAATATATATTTTGCAAAATAAATTGCAAATTATATGCAAAATATATTGCAAATTTAGCAGTTTGTTTATTTGGAAGATGGCTTGCCTCGCTGGTGGAACATTCAGCAATACTAGCATTAAATTCCCTTCCAGCAGTAAATAAGTTATTTAACAATTGAATTCATGTAATATATATTTTGCAAAATAAATTGCAAATTATATGCAAAATATATTGCAAATTTAGCAGTTTATTTATTTGGAAGACGGCTTGCCTCTCTGGTGGAACATTCAGTAATACTAGCATTAAATTTCCTTCCAACAGTAAATAAGTTATTTAACAATTGATTCATGTAATATATATTTTGCAAAATAAATTGCAAATTATATGCAAAATATATTGCAAATTTAGCAGTTTATTTATTTGGAAGACGGCTTGCCTCTCTGGTGGAACATTCAGTAATACTAGCATTAAATTTCCTTCCAACAGTAAATAAGTTATTTAACAATTGATTCATGTAATATATATTTTGCAAAATAAATTGCAAATTATATGCAAAATATATTGCAAATTTAGCAGTTTATTTATTTGGAAGATGTCTTGTTTCCCTGGTGGAACATTCAGTAATACTAGCATTAAATTTGCTTCCGGCAGCAAATAAGTTATTTAACAATTGATTCATGTAATATATATTTTGCAAAATAAATTGCAAATTATATGCAAAATATATTGCAAATTTAGCAGTTTATTTATTTGGAAGATGGCTTGCCTCCCTGGTGGAACATTCAGCAATACTAGCATTAAATTCCCTTCCAGCAGTAAATAAGTTATTTAACAATTAAATTCATGTAATATATATTTTGCAAAATAAATTGCAAATTATATGCAAAATATATTGAAAATTTAGCAGTTTATTTATTTGGAAGATGGCTTGCTTCCCTGGTGGAACATTCAGTAATACTAGCATTAAATTTGCTTCCGGCAGCAAATAAGTTATTTAACAATTGATTCATGTAATATATATTTTGCAAAATAAATTGCAAATTTAATTGCAGTTTATTTATTTGGAAGATGGCTTGCCTCTCTGGTGGAACATTCAGTAATACTAGCATTAAATTTCCTTCTGGCCATAAATAAGTTATTTAACAATTGATTCATGTAATATATATTTTGCAAAATAAATTGCAAATTATATGCAAAATATATTGCAAATTTAGCAGTTTATTTATTTGGAAGATGGCTTGTTTCCCTGGTGGAACATTCAGTAATATTAGCATTAAATTTGCTTCCGGCAGCAAATAAGTTATTTAACAATTGATTCATGTAATATATATTTTGCAAAATAAATTGCAAATTATATGCAAAATATATTGCAAATTTAGCAGTTTATTTATTTGGAAGATAGCTTGCCTCCCTGTTGGAACATTCAGTAATACTAGCATTAAATTTGCTTCCGGCAGTAAATAAGTTATTTAACAATTGATTCGTGTAATATATATTTTGCAAAATAAATTGCAAATTATATGCAAAAATATATTGCAAATTTAGCAGTTTATTTATTTGGAAGATAGCTTGCCTCCCTGTTGGAACATTCAGTAATACTAGCATTAAATTTGCTTCCGGCAGTAAATAAGTTATTTAACAATTGATTCGTGTAATATATATTTTTGAAATAAGTATGCAAATTATATGCAAAATATATTGCAAATTTAGCAGTTTATTTATTTGGAAGATAGCTTGCCTCCCTGTTGGAACATTCAGTAATACTAGCATTAAATTTGCTTCCGGCAGTAAATAAGTTATTTAACAATTGATTCGTGTAATATATATTTTGCAAAATAAATTGCAAATTATATGCAAAACAAAGAAATTAATGAACAGCTAAAAGGAAGTGAAAAATAAAGTCAATTTATATTATTATACTTAGGAAAAATCTGTAATTTGAGAAAAAAAACTACACCTCATTTGATTACTCCATACTTTTCTAAAAATTCTTTACTTCCGAAATAATCCGAAAATTCATTTAAAAAAGTAAAACAGCGCAGAAAGAGAAAATTTAACAAAAATACGTAATTCTGTTTTCTCGAAATTACTGACACACTGAAATTAAAAAGCATTTAGAATGGGTGCTAAAAATTTCTTTAGCGTGACAGTAAATTTTAATGCGGTTAGTTCTAGGGAAGAAAAAAAAAAGATACGGTCGGAGTTCTCCATAAGTTACCCTTAATAAAATAAAATGAGATGCTGATTATTGCGAAATATTTGGAATATAAGAAATTAATAAGTGAAAAGATATTTTTTGCGGTGGAAGCAGTTTTAAATAGTCATATTGGCATTTCTAAGAAAGAAGGAAATTCGATTATGTATTCGCTAAGATGTAATAAATCTAATTTCGGGGCCTGAAAATCAAAGGAAAACTGCCGTACCATCAGGGTGGAAATGGATTAAAATCTTATTAAAAATAATAAAAAGTCCTGTATCGAAACGGAAAAGCTTTCTTTTTAGATTTCCCCCTCTTTTCTGGTACTGCGTGATTTAATTCTAAATCTTTCTACCGAATCATATTAATACGGGACTCCAGGATTTCTGGCCCCAAACCTAAGTATTGAGCAGATTACCAGGTTTAAGTACATTACTGCAGTTGGAAGGTTTTAGTGCATTATAGAATTTGCAATAGGAAATTTCTCAGTTGATGTAACTTTAATGATTACCATAGAAAATGTATGTATACACACACACACACACACATATATATATATATATGTGTGTGTAGTTATGTGTGTGTGTAACACACCTCTACGTATATGTATATACTTAAAGATATTGTAAAGAATAAATTAAAACTAAGAAATTACCTGGATATTGATAAAATTTATTTTGCATATTAATTGACTCTTGAGTACATAATGTTGTAAATTAAAGCCATTAATGCTGATTTATTTGGTTACAGGAAACTATATTCGAAAAATTTGCAGTATGGAGGCTCTCAGTGTAAATATACAGTGTTGGTCATCCAAAGGTCTAAAAATGGCATGTAAAATGTGTAACCTTAGATGGTCACAACAAATCTTTTGGATAACAAATAAAAATTTTGTTTCTGGGATGATTATTTTTTAGTAATAATTTAAATGTCATGATGCTCTTACACACACACACACACACACACACACACACACACACACACACACACACACACACACACACACACACACACACACTATATATATATATATATATATATAATATATATATATATATATATATATATATATATATATATATATATATATATATATGTGTGTGTGTGTGTGTGTATTTTCATTTTCTTCCTTTAACACATTTAAATGTATTTATTTAATTTAGTAAAAAACAGAGAGTGTATATTAATAAAAGATCTAGTTAACAAGATTTCAACGATACAAAACAAAAAAATTATTAACATTTTATTTTGAAATATTCACACATTACACACACACACACACACACACACACATATATATATATATATATATATATATATATATATATATGTGTGTGTGTGTGTGTATTTTCATACTGTTCCTTCAACGTACTTAAAGGTTTTTATTTAATTTAGTAAAGAAACTGAGTATAGTTATTAATAAAAGATCTTGTTAACAAGATTTCAATTGTAAACAACAAAAATGATTATCAACATTTTACTTTGTAAAAAGAAAAGAATACTAAATGTAAAACTTCTTGAACTGTAACACACATAAAATCCGGATTATCATAAAAATGTACTCTCATAAAGAATTATTCGATAATTTAATTTTTTAGCAGAGAAAAAACCCCTTTGTTTACAGAATATCATGAAATACTAAAAAAATATTTTTTTAATCCAGTTTAAAAGTGCATACAAACATTTATAAAACTGTTTATTACATTACATTATAAATATAAAATTGTTTTATGATGTAAACAGAATAGTAAGTTTAATTATATAACATTTATTTTTTAAATAACATAGTTATTTAAATAAAAAGTGCCCTATTAATGGCTCGTATTCAAAACCCTTGCAAAGAAGAGAAAGGTCAATCTTTATTAAGTGTTCCTTTTCCTATAAATTTTTTAGGAGTTCTTTTACTTAAAAGCAAAATCAGAATGTTTTACGGGGAAAGTTATTGAAATACGGCACTTTTATTTAAAATTTTAAATTTTATGCGTAACTGATGTCGAAAATCTTCCGTGTGAAATTGGCGGTATTTTATAACATCCATTGAATATTAATACTATTAAAACTTTAATAACATTTAAATTCTAAATTTTTATTTAATTGATCCTTGTTTCATCTAATATTTTTATTAATCAAAATTATTGCAAAATTGACTGACTGTACTATTAAATTTTCTTAAGTGCCTACTGATTTCTGAAACCCGTGTGCTAACATGATTACGCATGTGATCTTATGTCCTCCATCTCTATAGGATATATAAATCTATTTCGCAGCCATAATCAGATATACGTAGTTAAATGCTGTTAGCAGAGAACTCTTTTTAAATCTTCTACTTTACTGTCTAACAAATGGTATTGAATTATACTTAACGCGGGGAAAATATTCCTTGTACAAGCCTTGAATTAACAAGCGTTGTACCTCATGGAAATGAATATAACATGTCATATCAAATTAGATTCTTAAAATAATATTAATGACTATAACATGTCATCTCAAATAATATTCATCTCTCTTAAAATAATATTTATGAACCGAAAAAATAACCTATTCACAGAAATTTATGAGAAGTAAAATTTAAATGTGCCAACTGTAAGGGGTTCAGCCTTATCTGTGTGAGTACGAAAAATGAATAATGCAGCCAAATTTAATTAGGAAAATTACATTATTTTTACAGTATGTGTTGCATGATTGATTACAGAAAATAACTTATTATAAATATCATGTATTTTCATGGATGTTAATTCCAAATTAACTCTAGCTAACAGTTAAAATTGGACAAAAGTCCAGTCTTGTTAGATGAAAGTCAATCATCAATCAACGCATTATAACAACTATTAGTGAATTCACTTCTTTAGTATGCTTTATAGTTGAAAAAAATTCTATGTATCACTTAAACTACACGTTCCATAACATCGACTTGGATTTCTGCATTAATTCGTTTTCTCCCATGCTGGTTATTAAACCTATTTTAACGCATGCTCAGATTGTTTTGTTTCAATTTTCTATCTAAATTATTTCAATTTCCTTCTTTAGTTCAGACTCTTCAAGATTTTCACCTAAAACTTTTGCAGTTACATTCCAGCAAATATGAGAAACTCTGTGATTTCGCGCTATATCTAAAGTATTCTTACATTCTACTACTGTCAACATACTTTACACAAATAACGTCAATCTTGCTTTTATATACGGTACATTAGCGTTTTATATACGGTGAAACTTATTTATAACGATATCGTTATGATTTAAAAAATATAAGTATCGTTATAGATAGTTTGATCCCTTTCACGTTCATTTTATTATTATTATATTTTTACATTGCGTACAATGCTGGTTTTAAGGGAAGCCTGGTTAGTCGCCCGGTGCACCAAAGATTTGCCAGAGTGTTTTCATAAAATTAACCAATTTTTTAAAATTTTACAAATGTGCAATTTTTACTAATTCAGGATAATTTTATTACTCTGATACGACAAATGCTCTTTTCTTAGAAGAAAACATTGACTTTACACGGGATTCATGATTATAATGCTAATTAATAATAAGAAATAAAAGGCAATGAAGAATATCTTGCTCGAGGCACCCAGATGATTATGGCTGATCATAAAGGTGTGCACATTTGTCGAATTGTATTTAGAGATTTAATTTAATTCTATTTGATTAATATAAAAGAAATTTTTGTAACTCATTTACTAACCTCTTGATGATTTTGTTCTGAGTAGATAATGAAGGCATTGAATAATTAAAGAATTCTGAAAGACAAAATAATATTATTAGACAGTTTCATTGTTTAAGACAGTACCATTATTTCCAGGCTTCGCTAGGTATCAGTAAGTAGCAGATAATTTTGAACACATTTATAAAGAATGCAATTAATCATAAGTGCCGTTCACGTTCAGGTATTTATCAAAGCGATAGATCAGTTTGAAAAATGATGTAAATTGTAATTGTAGTGTGTTTGAAAACTGCTAAATCCCAGTCTCAGAGTTGAATGCGAATAAAGCCACTGTTGCCGGACCTATTTGAGATCCTCTTGCTTATAAACAATTTGCACAATTTTTTCTCCATTGTTACAGTCACTACAGTTTGTTCCGTATACTTTCACTATTTTCAAATGATTTTTTCCAATTTTCTTTCCTTTAACTAAAAGAAATTTCATCGATATTTATTGTTTAAAAAAAGACGACGAAAAAAGCATTCGAGATTACTCAAAAGCTATTTTAACAGTGATCAACTCACGATACCAGTGTATAGAATCCCCGATATCTCTATAGCATTCAATACAGGCAAGAAAATTACACGTGCAGTACTTATTGATACATCTTTGCAGATACTTCCCAAATTTTTGCCATCTTCTTCGGAAAACTAAAGCGAAAAATGAATAATACGTAACTCTAATCTCGTGAACTACTTGGATACAATTCCCTGCTTTTCAAATTCGGTGGGAGTGTCCACCTGATTTGAAAGGGATTAGGGAGAGATTTTTATATGACTCTTTAATACGGTGTTGCGCGTCAGTGAATACTGGGGGAGATGATTAATCCCGCGGTCTGGAGATAAAAAGGCACAGTTTAACAGGCACGATACCAATGGTAGGGGAGTGAAGAAAAGAAGAATCACATTGCATGAAAGGAAAATCTGTCAAAATTTGGAAATAAAAGTGCATTTACAAATGAAAAAAAGAGCCCAGTTATTATTATTATGCTTAAAGTGTATGAAAATCATATTTATATCTGATCGGTGAAATGCCAGGTAAAAGAAAAACAGGGCGAAATAAATTTAAAGTATAAATGGGCAAATGGTCACCTTTAGAGCAGTTGGCTCTGAAGAAGTAATGCAAATTAAAGATGATAATTTTAATGGAAAGCATAAAGTTTGTGTTTAAGTTTTTATGCTGTCAAAAATTAACTATAAACGAAAAAATGATTTTTGTCTACATAATTGCAATGTATTAATCCCTTCCGGTATGATTTAATAATGAAAAACTGTGCATGAAATAACCATTTAATTTTTATTTAAAAAACTTGTTTCATTTTACAATTCTTACATATTCTTAATTAAAATCCACTTTTTACATAGTGTTAAATAATATCAGAAACAGTAAAATTAAGAAAATATCAAAGCAAAACATTAATAAGGTATACAGATAATAGTCTTCAAGCTAGTGGTACTTTTCAAAACAAAGTGGAAAGGAATTCTTAATTGTTTACACCGCCAAGTAGTCTCACTTTTAATTTGATTCTTGTAACACACACGGCATTTCTTAGTAGGTTTTCTTTTATTCTGACTCATTAATTTGGCAATGACTTGTACCAAGAAATTCTAAGTAAACAATATGCAATAGTGACTTGTGATTTTCACAAGTGATAAAAGTGTTGCCAAATTCAGTACACTAGAAAATTTAAACTAAATTAATTATCATATTTAACAGTAACTTTAATCGCATGACGAGTGTAGCTCGTCATTGTGTGGTATGGAATGATAAACTAATGACGAGCTAGACTCGTCATTTTACCGGAAGGGGTTAAGATACTCTTTTCGTTGCACTCAATCATTATTATTAAACGTTGCTTTTAATATCAACAAATTTTAATATCAACATTGTTATTAAAAGTTATTTTGAAACTGAAACTGTAAAAACTTAATAGTTTTTAATAAAAGGGAGTTAGGAAATAATTAGGTGTATGCTGAAATTTTCACAATGAAAAGTAGTAATTCATATTAAAAAAAATTCCATGAACCAAACTGCATTTAAAAATTACAGTATATTGTTTTGAAATTTTGTTAAAAAAAAAAAAAAAAAAAAAAAGAAGAAGAAATAATTCTATTAAGACAAATCATATCTAGATATTGTAAGAATTATGAATTTGAACATTTGATTGCTAATGGGAGAATAAATGATATTTAACTCAATTATTTCATTTATTACATATTTCACTTTAAAAGAAGTAGGTTAATATAGATGGATTATACCATATTTGACTTCTTAAGCTCCATGTTACATGCAGAAGAAAAATTTCCAATCAAACAATCTTGTAATTAAAATTCACACTACTATAATACTCAAAATTTACTTCGTACGTAATGGTAAAAGAGAAAGAAAAATTTTTTGCAAACTTTTTCAATTTTAAACTGTTGGAAATATGTGTTTTTAAGCGGAAATTACATTTGAACTACTTTAAAAATTTAAAATGATACAATATAAGAAAAAAAGTTTTATTTGATCAATATTACCTTTAATTGAATGCTCATTTACGAATTTATTAGGAGATGAAAAATCTAATTTAACACAATCGCAAAGAACAGATTTTTTTTCGTTTCTAATACTGATATCGGTGAAAACAATGAAATTCTGAAGCTGTTGCTTCAAATTTATCTTTGGAGCAAAGATAGAAATTTAATGGTAGCAAGTTCAAATATGAAAGCACTAAAACATCAAAATTCAACATACATAAAATAATAACGGAATTAAGTAAATTTTTTATATTTTTCTCCTGTTCATAGTTTTCATATAACGCATACATATAATTATGTTGCGCATTCAGAAATTGAAATTGCAGAATGTGAATTCATGTGCATCGGCCATGAAAAATGGAATTTGAAATGGCAGGAATTCACTTTAGAGGCAACAGGAATAGTACTTGAAAAGACGTGAATTTACGAATGGGTTAATGAATCTCTGTTGAACATTTCACCCTTATAGATATGAGAAAATGATAGTCTTTCATGTCCAGACTAAACATCTTTGAAGTCGGAATGAGTTTGTATCCTTTTCTACTTGAAACCTCATAGAAACTAGACCTATTTTTAAATTTATTTCGTATAAAAAAACCACTTAATACGAATGTGTAGTCAGGGCCTGATTAAAGCACTGGCCGACTGGGCCTAAGGTCTGGGCCCTCTAATTTTAGGGGCCCATAAAATTTGGTACTTAATTATTAAATTAATTTTAACCCTTAATTTGACAAGATGTTTTTTCAAATATTTTTTTAATTTCTGTTATTTTTCCATGTATGTATAGACATTAGGATCTCTGTAAAATAAACAAACAAAAAAATATTTTCCATTTTTGAGATAATTAAAGTCCGCTGTGGCGAACACTGACAATTATGTTATATAGTAGTTATAAGTATACGTGTCCGGTGTAGCGGCCAGACTTAGCCAAATTAAGGTTAAATAATTTAATTAACAAAATTTGAAAATGTTTTTTGTTAATTCTTCAAGTAATATTTCGTGAAATATTATTAATAAATAAAATAAACACAGAACTTACAGAAGAAAATAAAATCAGTTAAAATGTTGACAATTTTATCTAAAACGCACTCCTGTTTACTTACTTACATCACTCCAGTCATTTTTTACTCATTACTTACTTCTGAAACTTAGATACAATTGTTATTTGCTTAAGAATTTTATTATTTTATTAATTTTTTCTCTTATTAATTTTGTCTTAAAATCTA